>JAVUPR010000425.1:2400000-3600000 GCA_036785695.1 Gentiana straminea | reverse complement strand
ACCAAAATCCGAGGCGGGAAAGAGTTTAGTTACAAAACTTCTTTTCGTTTCGCGACCGAATAAATAATACAGAGAGGCAGCAAGGCAAAGCAAATAAGTGCGATATTTTTTTTCTTCTTCTGTTCGCCAAGGAATCGTAGCTAGTTAGGTTGCGCCATGGATACTACGGCGTGGAAGAAGCAGGCATCTTTGATCGTTTTCTGCATCGTCTTCATCGGTACTTGAAGTTTTTTCAGTTTTCTATCATATGAGCAATTTGAATACGTATTCTGTGTAGTCTATTCAGTTTTATAGGATATTAGCGATTTAAAATTTGAATAAGTGTTGCTAATCGAGTATACTGCCAATACTTCCTTTGGTTTATTGTTATATGGACGACGAATTGAACTTGCTTTTAGATTAATTAACGCATGACGATGATTAATTTGAATTCTTTTTTTTTTTTTTTTTTTTTACATGTGGTTGAATGGTTGAAAATTTGAAATTACTTCGAGTGGTTTTTATGATTGATGATCGAGTGATTCTCCACATTAATTACGAAGCATGGGTAGACGAGATCATCTTTGGCTGTTTAATATGTGTGTTTAAGCCAAAACGAAGTTGATTTGGCTTGAATTTGCTCTTTGATTTGTGTGTTTGATTAAGCCAATATGAAGTTGATTTGGCTTGAATTTGCTCTGTGATGCTTCTTCAATTCATTGCAATGGGAATTCAAGTAAAACAATGTCGTTTTGACTTGGACAGATAAACATGACAACAAAACTGGACATATGTTTTTCGATATAGGCAGCTTGTTTGTACAGAATATAGTTATATGTATTTTTGATGAATAGATTGTTGGAACATCACAATTCACAAGCTTGATCATTCTGCTTGATGTGTACAGGTTGTCTATCTGAAGTTTCAATAGCAAAAGAAGAAGCTGTGAAATTAGGTACGGTTTTGTTGATTATAATCAACTTAAGCTTTTTATTACACATGATAATTCAACAAGTAGAAGTGTGGGAGTTCGATACACTGTATCGACTTCTCTAAAATAAAAAGAAGGGTGTATGCATCCTTTGCAAATTGGACTACTGAGACACACGCCAATGCCCCATTGAAATCCGAAAGAAGAAATTGTGTTAGAACGATGTAGTTTTGTTGTTTAGAAATGTAAAAACACTACTAATGTCCCCACTGGATCTTTGAATTTGCTCCCGTGTTTCTAGTGAGAAATTTTTCTGAATCCGTCACAGGAAACATCCCTCGATTAACATCCTCCACAAAGCTCTAAAGGCAGGGCTGTGGTGGCCCTTTGGGTTGGTCCATGATGATCTTGTTTCACTAATCTTGTTCTCATACTCTGTATACGTTTTTGCAGATGATGTATTTTTGATGGATATTGTCACACCCATATTGGGTATTGAAACTGTTGGTGGGGTGATGACAAATTTGATCCCAAAATACACATTCATTCCTGCAAAAAAATCTCAAGTTTTCACAACTTACCAAGATCAACAGACTACTGTTTCCATTAAGGTACTTGTGACACTGATCATTCCATTTCAATCGTGTTTTAGCATGTATCTTTGTTGATCGAGTAATGATAGGGGCACAACCGACACAACAGTTATCTGTTTCGTTGATCGATGTAAACCCATCATGATCAACGGTTAAGATAACTTGAGATTGATTAATGATGATTGCAGGTCTACGAGGGCAGACATAATCTTACAAAGGACTGTAAGTTACTTGGGACTTTTGACTTAAGTGGAATACAACCAGCACCGAGGTATGTTTTCTTACTTAGTTCACGATTTAGTGAATCTATCGGGACACCACATTTTTCGAAAAATTCGTAGTTCGAATTTTCATTACGACCTCTCGAGAGTTGAATTTTGAGTTTAAATTTGATTATGGAGAGGTCGAAATCAATGTGATGTTTTGAAAGTAGATTCGATGTAGTGCCAGTAAGAACGTCCTATTAAAATCATGAGTGATATATCCACCCAACTAACGGGCAGTTTATCGTAACAAAAACACATACATATTAGTGTTTATCGTATTAATAAAATATAGGGGTGTTTATTGTAAAAATGAAACGTAGATGCTAGTTCTGAGAAAATCTGAAAAGATGACGGACCAAAGTGTCGTTTTTCTTGTTCTTGGATGTAAGCTAACTAACTAACTTGAAAATGTTTTGTAGGGGAACTCCTGAAATTGAGGTCACATTTGAATTAGTTGCACATGACATCGTACATGTAAAAGCTGAAGACAAAGCATCAGGAAAATCTGAATACATCACGATCAAAAACATCGGTCGCCTATCTAATGAAGAAATAGACCGTATGATCCGTCAGGCCGAGGAGTTTGCGGAGGAAGACAGAAGAGCAGGAGAGGGAATCGACGTTATATACATGTTGAAAACGTATATCTATAAAATCAGAAATCAGATCAAAGACAAACTTGCAAACAAATTGGCTCAGATCAAAGACAAACTTGCAAAGAAATTGGAGACAAATGAAAAGGAAGAAATCGAAAACGCCACGAGAGTAGCACTTAGGTATTTGTAATCCACAATAATTACAAGTGTTTATGAGAGATCAAGTGGAGCAAGTAGTTATGCACAAGAAGAAGAAGAACATTTTTCTTTGTTACTAAATCTTTTTAGTAGTGTAGGGTAAGTATATAGGATAGGAGAATCAAAGCATTTTGCTTGGTTTTTATTTTTGACCTTATTTAGGATTAGAATTATATATATTTTACGTCTCGTAATATAAAATCTTTTCGATTCTTTATTTTTAAAATATAATATAATATAAGTTTTCCTGCAGTACCACTAGAGCATTTATTACCTTTTCATCATCCCCAGTTTCTATCAATGCATTAACTTTCATTACTTATCGTAGTAAGATTTCAACATTCAGATTAAAGGAAAAAATTAATGCAACAAATACTCTATTTTTTTTAAATTGTAAAACGGATATTATGTGAAATTATATTCTTTCATGGATATGCATAATGTATATACGAATCCAGTATCCAACTTTTGAAATTATAAATTTGCCATTAGGTGTGTATGCTAAGTAGTCAGTACATATATGTATCAATACAGGACACCCTTACCAGACATAGAGAATGAAACAATCTATATTTTGGATAATTTGTTGATTTTCCTCAAATCAAAATTAGTAGTTTATACAATGGAAATTCTTCACAAAATTGATATTAAAAAAAATAAAATGGTAAAGTTTAGAAGACAACATATTTGAACTTATCTATCTGCATCCCAAATTAGCTTTACCTTCATCATTGATGGTCTTATTTAAACAAAGCTTTTGAACATCAACATAGCCTATAAGAACATCATCAAAAACTGCATCTTTAAGTTGAGCTTCATCAAATGTAGATCCAGATAATACTGTATTTCTAAACAAAGCTCCTGTTAGATCCGCTTTTCCGAAGTTTACTCGATCAAGAACCGCGTTCGAGAAGTCTGTCCCTGCAGATAATAACATATAATATTGTATACTTTAGTGACGATAAAGATGTTCTTTCATATAGTAGGAGTGTGTATATATGAAAAAAGAATAGAAATAGACGTACAAGGTGCATCTACGTGGTAGAACTTTCCTACGAACTGTTGTATCATAAAATTTCTCATTCATTGATATGCCATGGCACAAGTACATACACTACAGGCTTTTCAATGGTTAGATCGGAATTCACGAGAACATAATCACAGAAACAAACTGGGCTAACATAAATTGGAATGAAAGTGAGCGCAAAGAGGTTTGAACACGTCACATCTTGTTCTGATACCATACTAAATTACCATCTCTTCCTAACAGGTTAACAACCGGGAAGATGAATACTCGACTTATTTAAACACAACACACTATAACACTGGAATGGGATTCACGAGAACGTAGCTGCGGGCTCCACATGGCTGCGCAAAGGGTGGAATAAAAATATGAGAGATTGCAGGAGAGTGCAGATGATTGCGGGCTCCACATTGCTCCTCCTATTAACAAGTTATTGCTTACTTCAATCAGATTATAAAACGTGTCTCACTATTTTTAAACCTAAACTCATCCTCTCTCGTTTTTAATATAAAGTGGGACACATGTTGCAATGTCGGTGGAGCAAACGATAACTTCTTAAAAAAGAGCCTCTACGGTAGAATAACTGGCAAATTCTACTTCAAGAGACTTTAGAGTTATCACTTACTCCAGTCACATTTGTAACACGTGTCCCACTCTTTTTATACCTAACTCGTCCTATTTCATTTTCCATAAAAGGTCATGTAGATTTTTGAGAGAGAGGGGCAAGGTCCCATACCCTAGTGGTTGCCATTAGGGTCTACCCGAGCTCTCGAGTGAGATGACCCGGGTTCGATCCCCCTCCCCCGTAGATTAAAAAAGCATATGAGGGTGAGCAGGACATTACTTTACCGATGTGGAATTTTACTTATATGGGGGTGAGCAGGACATTACTTTACCGATGTGGAATTTTACTTATATGGGGGTGAGCAGGACATTACTTACCGATGTGGGATTTTACATTCTCCGGTGAGCAGGACATTACTTTAAATGGTCCAATTAATGGTCCGATTAACTGCTTAGACCGCCGTCCTCGCTTGGTCTAAAAGGGCTAATCCGAGTTGACAAGGCCTTTATGTCTCACACTTATATGGGGGTGAGCAAGACATTATTTTACCGATGTGGGATTTTACAGAGAGAAAGAGTTGAAGATTAGTTTTATTAACTTTCTTCTTACTTAACAAACAAAAGTTAAAAAGCTAAATAGAAGCGGAATTAGTCTTTCCATCTTCTGATAATAAAGAGCTAGGGAATAAGTGGGAGACAGAGCATTAAATGCAGCCCCTAAATAACTAACTACCAACAGTTTATTTATAATATGTAAACGACTAGTAAATACAAGAGGAAAAATAATAAAAAGAATATAGAGAGCAATATAGATATATTATGATCTATAATTACTATCAATAGGTCATACACTTGTAACAATGTGACTAGAGCAAGTGATAATTCTTACGCTAAAATAACTCTATAGGGTGGTAAAAATATACCTTTAAAACTTGCTCCAACAGCATAAGCCTTTGACATAACAATTTCAGACAAGTCAGCATTATCGAACTTTGCATCCGCCATGAGAGCTGCAGCAAGTGACTTCCCTTTAAGGTTCGATTTCTCGTTGGTGTAATCACAGAAACGCAGATCGAGTGGTTTATCGTAAACACCATTGGCTTGGCCTATTGTGTTACCGACAAACGCACGCTCGCATCGGTTTGGTTCGGTTGACAATGGTGGAAGCCTCTACATATCAAATTCCCAAAATCATGTATCAGCATTTGAAGGACCACATAGATGGGAATTCTCTATTTGATCAATAAGCACAAATATATACCTAGGTTGCACGGACATGGACATTGAGGTATGAATACGCAGATACAAAATATATAAGTATTATATATATACGCACACATAAAACGAATGGATATAAGTAAGTATTAAAAGTGTAAGATATCTGAAAGGCTGTTGTTAAAGGCACCAAAACAGAACCATTGCATTCGACCTTTAGAAAGCCAAATCTAAACTCTACAATTTTATATCAATGATCAAAGCGCATGATTTAAGAACTATTGATTGATATGCGCCCACCTTGATCAATAGTGACGAAAGATATCCGAAAGCTATGGGCACCACAAGTGATCTACTTTCGGGGCCCACAGTTGCATTCGATGAATAGAAAACTATATCTAAACTCAACATTCGATTTGGATTATGCAAAGGTCAGATGTCCATTTCCGACCCCTGCAAAATCGAACCTAACATGATTTGTGGTGCTGAAGTGGATTCGTCGTAGTGCCTATCCGAAATAGATGTATAATGATCATCGAAAACGAAAAGCCGATTAAGTGCATTAGTGACGAAAGATGTCCGAAATAGATGTATAATCATTGATCAAAGCATATGATATGATTTAAGAACTATTGATTCATGTGTGTCCGCCATGATCAATAGTGACGAAAGATATCCGAAAGTTGTGGGTACCAAAAGTAAGCTACTTACGAGCACCATAACTATAACCGATCTAATTTCGGGACACCACAACTGATATAATTCTGGGACACCAAAGTTACATTCGATCTTTAGAAAATTGAATCTATGCTCGGTCGAATGTCCATTTTCGACTCTTGCAAAATCGAACCTATTTAAGAGCAAAAAAAGAAAAGGAAAGAAAATTTGGTTACGTAAGTTAACCTGATTAGCTGCAAACGAACTGATAGGTGAAGCAGCAGCCACAGCACAAACAGCAAGCATACCACAAGCTGCATTTCTCAATTCCTTATAATACGGATTACCTTTATTTTCTGATGATTCGTCCTTTGCTGCTGCCAAAAAAACAACAACATAAAACTTACAATTTCCATAGCAAAATCACAAGATTAAACCAAGGAAAATTGCAATTGAAAGTCTGAAATATAACACAATTCAACAATAGATACTACAATGAGAATCCGTACAAGAACATTTTACAAGGATAATTGAACAAGCTGGCTCGTGAATGGGAAAACTGCGGCGGTGCTTGATCGACGAATGGCGTGTTGGGAATTGGTTTTGAGAGATTGAAATGGAGGAGACGCTCGCCATTTCTATTTTCTGTGAGTATCGTTGTCATTTTGGTGTTTATCTGTGATTTTATCTATATCTAGACTTTTCCGACGTGGCAAAAATAGTGGCCTGAAACTCGATACACTTTTTTTTTCCTTCCTTTATTAGTAGTGTTTTTAAAAATAAAAATAAAAGCACGTAAAACAAAATTATCTAGCACCACATTTCGAGCAAAAATTTAATTTGAGTTTAAGTTTGATTATGTAGATGTTGAAATTACTATGATACTTTAAAAGTAGATTGCATCTGTGTCAATGATGATATACTTATAAAAAAAGGTTGAGTCCAAAACAAAACATCCTCGTTGCATGGTCCATAGCCATTTGTGAAAGATGTAAATCAAGATATGTGTCTTGTTAGTCATATTTTTAATGTTGCCTATACGTATTTATTTTCTAAAACAAATTAATACTCCTTCCGTCTTATAATATAAGGTTTTTTTTTTTACCTTTTCATGAAAACTTAATAAATGATGTACTATTTTTAATATGCGGAAATCAGCAAAGCCCTGTCAAATCCAAAAACGAGACATAAGCCCATTAGCGGATAGGGTCCTCCGCCCAACTCTGCCTCATGATATCACAATCCTCATCATTGGCCAAGGCAACGGGAGTAAAGCAGCAAACAACTAGCTCGATACAAAGCACTGGGGGCCGACCTGCTCGCCCCTCCATCTCGCCATCCTTCAACACAACTAGGCAACAAGTTCATTTACGACGCTTTCCAACTCGGCACTCTAAGTCCGACCTCAGCTCGGCACCTTCCTGGTTTTCCCACTTGCCTGCTCGTTCAACGGTCTTTCTTGGCACCGCAAAGCCTTCAACGAGTCCGCCAGGGCTCTCTGCCCGCCGTAGGTTCTCTGCCCGCCAAGACTCTCTGCCCGCCAAAGGCTTTCAGCCCTCCGTACTCGCGATCGCCGGTCCCCGCTCTCGCCAGCTGGCCATCTCCAGGCCTCTATAAGTATCACCTTCACCTCAATTACAAAGGGGGCTCTCATTTTTCTTCTAAGAACTACACATTTGGCTTAATCCCTTATAAAGGGTACGTAGGCAGCCCCTTCAGGCTCAGCTCATAATAAAAAACACCATCCTCCTCCTCTTGCTCCACAAAAGCTCCATCTTCTTTCTTGAGCTCCACCGCACCTCACCGGAGAAATCACCCACAATCAGCTAGATATCCACCTCAAAATCCATATACCGCAGACTTGATATTTCTGACAATATCATTTTTAATATTTCAAAGCAAAATATTGTATTGTTTTCTGAAACATGCTAATAATATTACATTGTTTAGTTTGAAAGTGAAAACAATGTATTTATATTGTGTTGTTTTGTCAGAAGGACTTATATTTTGGGATACCATTAAAAAGCCAAAATGTCCTATATTACGGGATGGAGAGAGTACATGGTATCGAACTCCTACACGTTAAGCCAAAGGTGATGTTGATAATACATCACTCGTCCTCTTTTCCAATTGAGCCATGTCTCAAAAGAGATATGCCGAGGTGAGCATGTAAACTGTCGGCAAGATGAGTCCATTGACATATTACGACCAGTTGAACGTATAAGAAAGATGACGACCTGCGTTATATCGGTGATACGACCACATAGGCGACTTGAGTTGTATGAGGTGAGCTTTGTTGAAGTCTTTTGATATATAAAGCCAATATTGAGTTGAACTCATTTCAGCTCATTTATGAAGATGATCTTTTGTATTATGTCTAATAAGTGCCACAAATATAAAGACGGATCATATGGACGTCACCCCTTCAAAATCGCTACTCCCTCCATTCCGAGATGACTGGGACAATTTCTAAAAGGATTTGTTCCAAAATAACTAAAGCAGTTACCTTTCTTATACAATATTTATTGTGTTTTTTCTACATCTACCATTATTTATTAAGAAGTGAGAGAATATATACAACACTGTATTAATTATAGACTAAGAGTTTTTTTGAAAAACAATTATAAACTAAGAGTTGTTTAATTATTTTGATATTCAAATTAAAGTATTAATTCATATCCATATTTTTGACAAGTGCATGAGTTTATTTTGGAACGGAGTAACAATTAAATATGTGTATTTGTTTAAAATTACAGAAGATTCTAAATTGCCATTACGAAAATCAAATTCCGAATTCAAAACACAAAAAGCATTCCTCACCGGCCTCGTTCTTAATAAGCTTTTCTCCCCCTTTCTCGATCGATCATTGTGATTCAGTAATGGCGGATTCAGATTCAAGCATCACTACATCGGAAAAGCTCGACGGTTTAGCCAGATGGTTCGGAACAAGCTTGGCCTCCGCATTCTTCGCATCGTTGGAGCGTTGCTCATGCGTCAATCTCTCTACCTACGATACTGATGATGAGGATGAAGAAGAGGCCAAGGATCGACCTCTCATGCTCACCAATCTTCCGTCCTTCGATGTTGATTCATCCGTTTCCTCCACCACCACCGCGGCCGCCGCCGCTAATGAGAATAACACGAATCATAAGCTCGCTTCCTCCGTCGAAAGCCTCCCCGTCTGATCCTTTCTATTAGCGGTTACAGGTAATGGATTTAATGTGCTTGTTTTGTTATCCATGATTAGTGCTTGTAATTGTTGTAATTTGAGGTTGATTAATGTGATAAGCCGAATTGCTGTTCTTAGGTATGCGTGCCTAATTTTTTCCGCTATAAATTCTGATTATTTGCTTATCGTTGTTTTCCTTTATATTGAATCGTTGATTTGATGCCTTCAGTTTGTTGTTAATCCCTTGTTGTTAATCCTTCGTTTGTAAATTTGTAAATAGGAAAAGGGAGGAACATGGCTTGAATATAAGTGATTTTAGCTTTATGTTTGAATTTCATTGCAATCGAGGTATGCTGAATCTCTTATCAACATAGGATCTCTTTGTTCTAAAGTGATTAGTTATCAAGGTTTAAGTCAATGCTAAACAAGCTCTTCTGACACGGATGATGGAGTGGAGTCGTTTATTTTTGTATTTCATTTTGCAAAATTGATGCATATCATATCAACATATGCCCTCTTTGTTCTGAACAGATTAGGTTTAAGTCAATGTTAAATAACCTCTGCTTCAAGCTAGCTTGTTGATCAGCTTATGCTTGCATGAATTTCCATGGTCATACTCAAATACTTCCTGAACAACACTTTCTTTCCCTGTAAGTATACATATGCATGTAGAACAACAAGTTTGAAATAGAACAGAGTCTTATATCCTTCTTGGAAAAACTTTTTAAGGAAAAGGGATAGGGACTATTGTTGACAAGGGACCATCATGATGTCTATTCTCATCAATACTAGAATGATTTTGGTACTTGAGGTTATTAGAAACAATCCACTCCTATTTTATGAGAGACTTGTGATCTAATTATAGTGTATGCCTATACGATGAATGTGGATAATGAAGTTATAAGATCATTCTGGTTTTGGACAGAAGAGTTGGTCGCAAGGTGGCTTTAGTTCTTCCGAATTCTTTAATATGAAAGTGCTAGGATTAAATAACTTGAAAGAATGATTAGATCATCCATTGCATAACACCCCCCAAGAAACAGATGCTAATTTGATTTAGTAGTTTTGCAAGAATAATGTCAACGCCCTATAGGTAGTTCCCTGTTTGGGTATTCATTTGGCTAAAAAAGTGGTAAATAGTTTTATGTTATACCTAAATATAACCGGTGTTTGGCTGTGTTGGAGAATCCGTATCGAATAGAACTGATGCTTTATGAATCCTTATTTCTCTGATTATTAGTGAAGCGGCCATTAGTTTTGTATGTTGTTTGTTGTGTTATTAATGTACTCTCTTCTCATGCTAAGACTATATAAAACTGCCTTGCTTTAAACTAATGTAAGACAAGTTTTAAATTACAGAAATACGAGTTTGACAACAAACTGAATGTGTTGTGACAGCCATGAAGGTTTTTACATGTTCCAATAATCTTTTGTATTGTTTTCTTGATCCTTTGGAACTTGACCATAAATGGCATGGAACCAGTTGAAGAAATGCCGCTACTGCTTTTGTCTTTATATCCCTAATGATAGGTCTATAGATTTAGGCTTTTACAGAAAATATACAGAAACTGATCCAAACCATATATCATGATCTGTGATTTAAAAACAACAACAACAAAAAAAAAAAAAAAAAAGAAAGCTTATTCAACACTTAATGCAGTTTCTGTAGGTTTTATGTAACAACTCCAGTTGTGTATTCCTATCATTGTTGTCTTTGTATTCTTTGTATCTTGCAGCCATGTGACCATCCATGACCAGTTTCTGTAGTTTATGTTAGACCATTTATCTTTAATATTTATGTTCTTGAAGAAAGTATCGGGATCGTGTGATAGATCATTTTATTGAAGTCATAATATCTATCTGTTGTTCTCCTGGTGATGAATGCAGATGTTAAGAGTAGCTGAAAAACAGTTTCTTGGAGACCTTTTGCCCTATGGTGACTGTCTTTTTTCCATTTTTATGTTGGATGCAGGCTGTTTTTGGATGCATACTTTGCAGCACAATTGTTGATTTTATGTGTAAAAAAAAAAAAAAAAATCTCTTTTGAATGATTAGTTGTAATTTTTTTCTTTCTTTTGTTTTTTGGTCTTTATGAAGTTGCCAATATGGGGCAATTTGAGATTAGTAATACTTGGACTTACATTTAGAAGAGTAATAATAAAGCTTGTCTTTTACATCCTCTCTTGTCCCTAAATATGGGTATACAATCATCGTAGGAATGTTGTTATACGTAGTAAGAATGTTATATTGAATGGCATGCATCATTTATTCATATGAAGGACGTAGCCCCTATATAAGATGTAAGGGGGGCTAAGCCCACCTAAGACCAAAAAAAAGGGACTATCTTTTCACATAAATGTTGTTTTACACTTACCAAGAGTCGAGAGTGGGTTTCGCTTGGATATTCCACACGCCTGCCATTCTGACCGTAAATGAATCCGGAAAATATATATTATTCTGGTCAATTTATGGTCAATTCACACAGCAGCCATTCTGACTCAATTTGAGTCAGAATACGATCATTATACTGATTTTATTCTAGTCAGAATTTTGAATGTTTTTCATACTCAATACCGGTCAGAAAGACATTCTGACTAAAATTGAGTACAAAAAACTTTTAATATTCTGTCTGAAATTCAGTCAGAATCAATAGTGACTCTCTTATATTGTTGTTGTTATCCTGACCCAATTCTAGTCTGAATGTGTAGAGTATTCCGGACTCAATATTGGTCAGAATGATGCTCTGACTATGTATGAGTTTGGAAAACTTCAAACATTCTACCTAAAATATGGTCGGAATCAACCTGTGTGTACTCTCAACACGTATATTCTGACCATATTTCAGTATGGATAATGTGTCATAGTCTGACCAAACTTTGGTCAGAATGAACGCGCGTAAAATAAAAAAAATAAGGGTGAAATTGGAAAAAAAATTTGTGTGGTAAGATAAAAATTTGTGTGAAAAGATATTCACAAAAAAATAAAAATAAAAAAATAAATAAATTTACGGCTTCATCCGATGATTCAAATATTGTCCATTAGCTCGCCCGAAATTGAAATTCTTGCTCCGTCTTTAAGTCTTTGAATTTATATCCTTTTAATTCCACTCTCTTTTACTCAGTAGAGGTGTGTGTGAAAGATTGTGTGAATATAAAGATATGATGTATGTCGCTAGCTACAATGGTTGTATCATAAAGTTTCCTCGTTATCCCCTTGTATGCTTTTAGAATGTTTTTTCTAGAATGTTTTCACAATACGACAGGTGTATGAAGTTGTATCAAATGACATATATTATAATATTTTATTTCTTATCTCTCATGAACAACAAAAACATATTATATGAAAGAGAATAAAAATAAAAGTCTCTGAAATAAGCTAGTGATAAACATGAGAATCGTAGAACCTTGTGGATTTTAATAATTTTTATTTTTTGAAAACCAGTTTTTAATAAGGTTCACTTCTAGTGGACTTTGAAATTGCCGACTAAACATTTGCAACAATATATAGAATAGGAGATTGATAGGGGCACCGTCCCCATCCCCGATTTTGTACACACAAAAAATTCTAGCCACTATCTTAATAGTGTACTCTCTCCGTTCTAAATTATCTGAAGCAATTGCCAAAATTACACATATTAAGAAAAGTGAATTAAAAAAATTATAATGAAATGATTTAAAAGTCCTTGGATATAATTAATGTGGTATTCTTTTTTATCTATCCTATTGCAATAAATAAGGGTAAAACAAAGAAAAATATCATTAATGTTGCATTGGAAATGTAACTGCCTCAGATAATATGAAACAAATTATTTTGACAACTGCCTCAGATAAATTGGAACGGAAGGAGTAAAAAAAAAAAGCAAAGAAACCAGGACCACAAATGTATGCTTTCGGGGATATGGTACACACATTTTCGGGAACCCCATCATTTTCCTATAGAATAAACTTTTCAAATGGGGGAAGTCGATATGCGAGTTTGGAATAGAGTAACGATACAACATAACCATCGTATCTAGTGACACAATAATTATTTGTATTGTTGACCATAATCAGTTTAAATTGATCATGATCTTAATTCATCATGATCAAATATGCGGCTAAACATTGTCGTCTTGTCATTCTTCTTAGGAATATTGCAAGTGAGAGATAGATTTTTGCTATAGTTTTGGTAATGGTAGTGGAGGAAAAAAAAAAGATTGATATCCTATTAATAATGGGAAGTTCTTGGATGCAGCTGTCATATACGAAATGAAGTTGTGTGGCATGATTTACATCGTCTGTTTCTAAACTGGATTCAAACTAAACGGTTCAGATTTGTCTAGCTATCACTTCCCCATAAATGAAGATACTAACCAATAACTTCCTATAATGAACTTAATAATTTGAGTTATCAAAGTTAGGCCAAATGAGTTGTTATATCACATTGAAAAAAAAAAAAAAAAACATTACCGTGAAATAAAAGTGAATTATAGCAACTTTGATAGTCTGGATCAATCATTTAAGGTCAAACGAAGACAATCCGTCTAAGTAGTTTCTAGATCTATTATAACTTACATTATTGGGCTGGAGTTCTACAAGAGAGTGTGAGAACCACCTCTAGCTTTATCTCGTAGGGCTACGATGAGTATGTTAGCTCATCAAGAGGGGGAAAAAAAAAATAAGATATCACATTAAAGCAACATTGTTGGGCTTGAATTCCGTAAGAGATTGTGAGAACCACCTCTAGTTTCGTCTCGTATGGTCCTTACGAGTATGTCAGCTCTTTAAGAAGAAAAAATATTAGATATCACATTAAAAAAGATAGAAAAACATTACCAAGATATAAAATTGAGACGTAATAGAATATCATCCTGGTAGGATGACTTGCATAGTTATATAATCTATATGATTCAAGTAACATTGTTAGACTCTCTCCAATAATACATCTTTAAACAACACTCCAAACACATCGGTTTCCGTTACAGTTATACATTTTTAACACTTTATAAAAACATCTACTCCAATAGATACCCTTTATACCATACTTCAAACACCTTTTTCTTTCGATTAAATGTGAGGAGAGAGAAAATGAATCACTGGGAAACAATAAAGCAGACTACTTTTTAGACTATCTCCAACAATACATCTTTAAACAACACTCCAAACACATCGGTTTCCGTTACAGTTATACCTTTTTAACACTTTATAAAAACATTCACTCCAATAGATACCCTTTATACCATACTTCAAACACCTTTTTCCTTCTATTAAATGTGAGGAGGGAGAATAATGGCTGCAAGTGGCTACTAGTGTTCACTAAATTGTCCCTCTATATTACAAGGTTGGGTTGGAGGATTTTCCAAGTAGAGGGTTTCAAAAAGAGGCCATTGTAGCTTTAAAGGTACTCCAAAACTCTCAACTTAAGTTATAGAGGGAGCCATTGGAGACAGTCTTATACTTAACATGCCCTCTACTTTTGAAGGGTGAAGTAACATATTTTCAAGATACAGAGTTTCAAGGGCCCATTCTTGGCCTTAAAAGTCTTGTAATCCTTCAAACAATCTTTAGAGTTTCATTTAAGAGGCCTATTGGAGATAGTCTTAAAATTTGCCCCCATCCACCCCACCCATACCCCCACCGACCCCACACCCCACACCCACACAACCCATACCCCACACACCACACACCCTCACCCACCCATACCCATACCCACCCCCACACCCCACACCCTCATACCCACGTACACCCTCACACCCCCACTCCAACACCCCCACTCCCACCCTCCCTACACCCACACCCACACAACCCATACCCCACACACCACACACCCTCACCCACCCATACCCATACCCACCCCCACACCCCACACCCGCATACCCACGTACACCCTCACACCCCCACTCCAACACCCCCACTCCCACCCTCCCTACACCCACACCCAACACACACCACACACCACACCCACACCCACCACCCCATACACACACCCACACCCACCCATAGCCACCCTTACACCCCCACAACCCCCGCACCCTACACCCACACCCACGCCCACCCGACACCCACCCCCATACACAACACACCCGACACCCACCCACACCCACACCCCACCCTACACCCACCTACACCCCCCATTACCTTTCGCCTCTTGATTTTAACAAACTACTTAGATTTATGTGAGGTTGCAAGACATTGCATATAACATTATATACGGTATCATCAGAGACTATCAACGAAACTATATATTACCTATGGTATGATTATACACTATCAACGGAACTAAATTTCATATCGTGAAAATATATTCTTCTATTTATTTTCCGAAAGAGATTAAGAATAACTTTAAAGGAGAATGGTATATTGCATAGCAAAAGTCAAACAAATATCTTCCACCAACTTATTTATTTATTTGTTTGTTTGCTTATGGCACTTTTGTACGATTTATTATCTTCAATTGCAACGTGTTCCAACTTCCAAATTTCCTTCTCAAACCCATTTCTCCTCCCAAAAGCAATCAATAGTTTTATGGTGATTCTGAATCAAGTAATTAGACCACTATGTCATCAGTCTAAAAAAAACATGATTGATGGTTGATTTTTAAACATAAGAAACCACTACAAAACTTTCAAATTCTATTGGTTTGAAACACCAACTAGGATTTTATCCAGAAATATTATAAAATTTGTGAAATACAGTACAAAATATTTTTTTTTATAGATTTTTCTCATAATAAAATCTATCTATTTCAAATTATCAATCGAACAATTATTACTTTTTCTATTTTTGTATTTTAACTTTATATATTAACATTTCAACGACTTCTTGATATTTCATAACTATTACATTAATAACAGTCAAATGATATATTTTTATCATTTTTTTAAATTTACGACAAAAAGCTACTCTTTTAATCTGGATAAAACCTCGTAAAATAAATTATATTTTAAGATGAAGGTGTTATATATATTTTGCTCATCGAATACGTACAAAAAGAATTGGATTCAAATCTTAACCTCCATGAAAAGAGTTGTTACACAAACTAAAAGCTTTGAAAATTAATTTTGTCGTGACCAGGAAAAAGAAAAGGACTCATGCCTACCTATCTCAATGCCACCCGAAGGCGAAATATACAAACACACATAGTTAAGTAGTAGGTATGCACTTATAGCTGTATATAATAACTAATAAGTATATATATATATATATATATATATATATATATATATATATATATATATATATATATATATATATATATATATATATATACGCCGAAATGTTTTTGGGTGCGCATCCGCCATATGAGGAGTGAAGCCGTGAGGTATGATCTCCACCGTATGTTTTTAAACTAGATTCAAACTGTATGATTCATATTTGTGTAGGTGTGACTTCATCACAGGTAAAGACACCATCAAAGAACTTCCCACACACGCTTTGTTGTTATCTATGGGATTGATAGTCTATTTATATAAGCACTCATGGTCATAAGATGATTTTTTTTGAGGGAAATAAGATGATGTTAAAAGTAGACTTTTAAAAGTAAACTCGATAATCAGGGACGGTTCCAAGATTTTAATGATACGGGTCGAAAATTTATCATATTTTATTATTATTAAGCTTAATTTTATATATTATAGTTCAATACGAGTCAATACAGATCAATATATAAAAATAAGGGATTCAGTACACATATAAAATGTATATCTAAAAAGAATACCACTATAATATTTTTTTTAAACGGGTCGGATAACCCATTTGTTTGTATGTAAAGCCGCCCCGTCCATAATTATCCATCAAAATCGTAAAGAATAAATATTCTTGTTTAATGTCTTTGGATACTACTCCTTACCCTTTAAATGCCTATATAAAGAGGGTAGGGTTCACCATCTTGTTCACAACCCCAAAGGAACAACACATTGTTGGGAATGATTGTTGTTTGAGGGATGGGAGCTTTCTCTCTCACACACACATAAAAAAAAAAGGGTTTGGTGCTAACATGAGTCTGGGATACACTCTACCGTGATTCCAAAAGTTTAATGAAAAATCGACGATACCGTCAAAAGTTCTCATGTAGCAATGTTTTTCACAATGTTTTGAAAAATTGATAATATTGTCAACAGCTCTCTTGTTGCGGTGTTTTCTATAATTTTCGATGATTTTCAAAAAGTGTGGGTATCGTCGAAAATTTGACAGAGTCTTCAATTTTTCACTGCACTGTAGAAATCATTAAAGAATGTTAACTGAAGGTTGATCTGGACTCTACTTAAATGCAAATGGAGAAGTAAACATGGCGTGATGTTGGTTTCGGCTCGACACATTCTGCTTTGCGAGAAAGCACCCACCACCAACTTTTTGATGTTGAGCCGAACCAATATCACTCTTGTGTGCTCTCTTCTCCTTTTTCTTCTTTCTTCTAAAGCCTCAACTTGTGGTTTACCTATTCACCTAGCTATATGGTGGAATGGCATAACAAGTGATATACTCCTTCATACGGTATGAGTGTGTATGATGAAAAATAATAAAAATAAATGGATATTAATGTAACACTTGATTAACAATTATACCCAAAAGTTTTTCCGTGTATAAACATGTCGTGTCATTTGTTTGACGACAAGTATACCTGAATGTTTTTTCATGTATAAACGTGTAGTGTCATTTGTTGTGGCACAACTGTTGTGTCTGTATCATTACTCTTTTTATTTTCCATATCTAGTTAAATTTTAGGGAGCTTTTCAATACACCTACGAGAATTAATACACTCACGAGAAGTCAGTAATATGCCCATAACTGATTTTCAAAAGGTTTTTGTAGCTAGTGTGATGCACATGTAGTATGATGCAACGGTGAAATGAGTGTGAGTCTATTTTATTCATTTAGTAATTTTATGATGATCTAGGATCACAAAACAGAACCATCATATCAACATTTTCACTCAATAATTTTTTTTTGAAAAGACGTTTTTTTTTCTTCTTCTAAATTCTTAAGATCACCTAAGATCATCTTCCTTTCGATTCGCCTAAGATCACCAAATTAGATTTGGTTATGGAACAATATAAAATATTTGTTTTTCATTTTTAGGGTTAGAGTATTGATACAGACACAACCGTTGTACCCGTATCACTACTCTTACGGTGCGTTTGGATTGCATGAATGGAATGAAATGATTTTCTCATTCAATTCCATCATTTTGACTTGTTTGGTTGCGAGAGAATATAATGAATTTTCATTCAATTTGAATGATTTTTTTTTCCAGTTTTATTCCATAAAAAAATAAATGGAACAGACGGAATGGTTGAATGAAATGAAATGTAAATATAACCATCACCGCCCACACACCCACAACCTCTCATGGCACCTGACCTCACCTCAATTCACCACCTCCACATCCACCGCACCACCACGCGCCACCACCACCCCTACAACGTCACCGCCCACATCACAACTCACCATCACCCCCATCATAACCCAACCCACAACCATTGCAACCCCCCCACCACCACCATCACCGCCACAACAACCAGAGTTATCGCACACCACACCACTCTTATCACCACAACCTCCGCCATCACCACCACCACAACCACCTCACATCATCAGCCGCCACCCACCACACTCATTATCACGCACGCCATCACTCATCGTGTCACTTGTCACGCCTAATACAATCTTACACCTTTCATTTAATTACATGTCAAATATAGGAATGAAATCAATTTTATTGCATTCCATTCCATCAGTTTCATTTCATTCCATCAATCCAAACGCACTCACCATTAAGGTTATTCCCAATTTACTTCTACTCCATTGAAATCTTAAATTTAAATGCCAAAAATTGGTTCAAAACAAATTTAAATAGGAATTTGGTAGAAATAACCGGATATTAACGACCTTTGAAAAGCTTAACCTTACACAGTTACATCACCGAACAGAACAAATCTGCATTCTTATTCCTAAAACTCGATCGATATAAAAAAAATAGCGGGAAGCAGAGCTTAAAGTGGAGTTATGATCGAGAGATTTCCAGAAGATGTGTGTTTGAAGACTTTGTGTTTGTTAGATCATCGAGACCTTGCCGCTATTCAATTAGGTCAGTAAATTCATTATCATCTGGTAATTTTCTGCAAATTTTTTCGAATTTAATGCAGCTTTTGTTTTCTTCCTCTGTATCGTTGAATTCAAAACGATAGAATCGGATTGCATCTGAGTCGGATTTTTTTAATCTCCTTTTTGTGTTCATTCGAATTATTCACGTAATTCTACATCTTTAGGTATTGCTCATCGAAATTCAGCATACATGATGAGTAATTCAGTTTGTGTAGTTCCTGCTGTGGGAATAATCGGATTGCTGAATCTTCTTCAATTATTGCCAATCTAAATTGGGAGAAAAGACGCCTAAGATCAACATTTTCATCTAATATTCCGTTTATTTGCTTGATTTTTTTCACTTGTTCTGTGCCTTAACGAGCTCCTTTTTTTCATTCGAGTTACTCAGATATTTCAGTGTTTTTGGAAATTCTTCGTCGAAATACTTGACTAGCAACTTAGTTTGCATAGTCTTAGTGCAAGTGTTGTTGCCTCTGCTGGGATTGGGATAGTCGAATAGACAATGAGGATTGAGGAGCTGAATATTATCCAATTATTATTGTTGTTTTAAATTGTGAGAAGACATTTAAAATCAATATTTTCCTCAAATATTCTGTTTATTTGCTTGATTTGTTACTTATTCAGTGCTTTAACGAGTTGGATGCTTTGTTTAATGTTGAAGTGTGCAGGAAATGGAGATCCTTAGCCTTGGATAACACGTTATGGTTCAAGCTGTTCATAACGAGATGGGGAAAGGATAGTGCAGAATTCTATGCTCCTGAAGATTCGAAATCGTGGAAAGACGTGTATGCAGTGCAAGATAGATGCGACCGAGTTGGATTGTAAGTTGGAAACTGTTTTTGTTTTTAGTTTTGTTTTTCTGGAAACAACATAAGGTGTAGAGATTCCCTGCTTTGTAGCCCCAGAACACCAGCAATGCATCTGATAAGAGCACTTGCATCACTTCCTTTTAACATATTCTTTACATTACCGACTCAAACAACTCTTCTCTATTTTTCAGAATCACTGTCCAAAACTGAAATGATCATATCTCTACAGCGTTATTATGTCATGTTAGAGATTTAGGGTCTTTAAGGGCAACACCCACTAAATTTACCCGGGGCACCACATCAATGTCTGAAAATAGGCATGTCTAGGGTGCCCTTAAAAGCAATGGTAGATTTAGTGGTTTGCCCTTAAAGCCCCCCTTGTATTTAACAGAACTGAATAGAGATTCTACTATGGATGGTTTTTAGTGTATCTAAATCATATGGATCTTTAATTTACCTATTTGCCTTGTTATACGACATCTACAGAATTGCACTAATTCTCGTTCATTCATACTGCTGATTTGGTGATTTTTTTCAGGGGGTTAAGAATCATAAGAGAAGGGGATGATTATTATCTTGTGCACCAAGGTGTAATCCAGCGGCATTTGGGCAGAAGTAAACCGGAAACAGGAGAAATGCTTCATTCGGTTGGAACCTCAACAAGAGGAGAATCTTCATCAAGTAATGAACCTTGTACAGGTATTTTGGACAAAATCCTTTTCTTTATTGGTGATTTGGAAAATCCCTCGGCACATGCCGAAAGAAATTGAATCCTTTAGCTTTAATCATACTGTAAAACTCTGATGAATTTCCTGTTTTCTTTGATGTGTATATGGCACATAAGCTGTAATATAACAATCCCTTTCCGCTGCTGCTTAGTGTATAGTAAAACGTGCGTTGTTCTCGTGTATCTATTAGAGCACTTGCAGTACTGTCTCTAAAACTAGGTGAATTTGTAAAGTAGAGATTCTAATCATTCAGATCATTCAAAAATCATCTGCACCTAAGCTTTTAAAATACAGAATCTGTATTGTTTGCACTGCATGAAAATCCAGCGGTTTTGATCAAGAGATTCGTGGCTTAAGAGTGCCTCGAGTGGTCCTAGGTTCGACTGTTCACAGAAGACACCTTGTAAAAGTGCTTCGAGCCAGGCCTTCACTCTCATGTAAGAGTCGAACTCTGAGCACCACCTGAGTCAAACTCCGGACTTGTCAGGCCAGTTGATCTTGGATACCGAGGATTTTAAATATAAGCAAAAATTCACTGCATGTATTGCATAAAATGCATGATCTCTATTTAAATTATGCACGGTAGAGATTCTAAAGCATTTAACTATATGCATAGGTTCTGAAAAATAGAACGAAAAAAATAGTGTTTGTGTTTGTAATATGGAGAATCTGCTAAGAAACTCTGTTACGAGTGCTCTTCTCCTCATGATCTATATATGTCCTTTATAGTGTGTTAGGCATTATAAAGTAGATGATGAAGGACACGCAACTGGACTACAATGGTGATGTACACGAAGAACGAAGGAGATTGATGAAGAAAAGGATAGATCGAGCTTTTCTCGACTCTTGATCAACATATGAACAAGCACATAGGGCCGGCCCATGAGGGTGTTTGTAGACTTTTAATCAACCTGTGATTAGACATCACATCTAAGGAGCACATGCAACTCAACAAATCTAAAAAACCTTGAAAAACGAACTCATCTTGAGTCAACGTGATTCGCTTAAAGGAAACACCTTAAAGGCAATATATTTGATTTCTCCAGAACTTAACTCAAAAGTTACAACTCAAGCCTTTTTTCATGTCATAATTTGATTGACAAAATACAAGCCCATAATCGGGACGTGAAAGATCTTTTGGTCATACTTTACCTTACCCCTGAGTAAGAGTAAAACTCCACAGTCACGACCCATATCGAAATATGGTTTAGTCGTGTTAGTTGGTCTCGGATACCGGATGTTTTAAGTAAAGGAAAAAAAAGAAAAAACCTATAAATGGGCTGCGTCCTGCAAGACAGACTTGGGTGGCTGCTTGGGCACCCAAGTTAGGCCTGAAGGTGTCTATGATGTTCATTAGACGTTTTAGATCTTGTTTTTGTACAACCTTTTTAGAGCAATTTTAATATCAATAGATCCTTTACAAAATAAAAAACCTAATCTTCATGCTTTGCGTGACTCCTTTTGGATTAAGGAGAACCGTGAGTGGTGTCAACCCCCTCTTGCGCGGCATCATTGTTTTTTTGGCTTTTCAGGAATCAGTAGCTCTGCCAACGTGTCCTTGATGATAATGAGAACCGCAATTGGAATCTTTTTTTTTATTTATTTTATTTTTAGAGAAGTCATTGTTTGCGTTTGTCTTCGGAGAAACAAGTTTATTATGACTAGCTTAGATTCGATTCCTAGCACTCATGTTCTGACTGTGGTTTTATCTCGTATTAGGTCTCTTGAGATTGCTCTTATTGAAACAAATCCTTAATCACATGGATAAAATTGTGGTACGTGTTGATTGATTTTTGGCTGAACATTTTTTGATCGGCTTATCTATCTATCTATCTATCTATCTATATATATATATATCCCCTAGACTAGGGGTGTAACGAGTTAAGTAGTTAATGAGTGGTTTGATTTTTCGCTCAAATAGTTTGGTTTGCTACGGGTTGAGATCGATTGTTCGATCTAGTTGTCAGACGGTAGCAGAGGAAAGAAATTTTTACTACATTGGAGGAACTGAAATAAGGATTCGAACTCTGATTGATATCATTAGGCCAAATTCAATTCTCACATCGACTCATATTAATTACGTATGCGCAGTGACATACCTACATACAACTAAGGAAGGACAACTGACTCCCTTGATCCGAAAAAAAATACACTAATATATGTAGTATGCATGTTGTTTGCCTCTCTTTATTTTTTGTACCTGCCTCTTTAAAATTTTTACCGTCCCCTTTTATCGGGGATCTTGCGTCCGCCGCCGCATATGAGATGGGTTTGTACTACTACAAATGACAATTAAGTTAATGAGCTCTTTAATGCATACTCAAACTTTCATAGTTTAATAGATTATCTCCGACTTGGGAGATTTTTGGATGGCATCTTCCTATGTGGTGAAGTGACCACCTAAACTGTGTGGTCTAGATCGCTTAGGTGGTCACTTCACCACATAGGGAGATATTTGGAAATATTTGTATGGTGAGTGTATTTTGACATGAAGTGCTGAATGAAACGATTAGAACCACACAGTTTAAATACAGAATAAAACTGTGTGGTGTATATTGCTCAACATAGTGACTCCACACGTGTGGAGACATCACACTAGTATTTCCTGGAGATAACATCCAATAATCTCCCCTCCAACTTCTACTTGTACTGTTGTACATGCCGTAATGATTGACTATGACATAATGATGTTACATTCTTTCTTTGTCTTACTTTTCAAATGTATGAGTTCATAAGAAATTTGGGTTTTTCAAGTTTATTATAATGTTTTTCGCTACGTACGCGGTATGCGGTATGCCTGCATAAATTGACCATCATTTTGAAGAAGTCACAGACAGAAATCTAGAGAAGTCAACGATATATAAAGTTATAATACTACCACAGACACAATTTCCTTTTCTTTAACGGAAAATTAGATTTTTTTTTTGCAGAAAGTAAAAGAAAATTACAAAATTAATTCCACTAAACGGCAAATTTTATGGTGATCCGGCTCTAAGTATGACTTGGTGGTTCGGAATCAATCATATTTGTCTATTCTGTGTGGATCTCACATGTTTAGAAAATAACCAACCTATTCTAAAATAGGTGATTGGTGGACAATATAATGACAAGGTGGCCCTGGACCATCATAAAATAAATGCCAATAAGCTAAGAACTCTCCGATAACAAACCTCCATGATGTGATTTCTTTGCCCATGAAGTAACTAAATGGAGAGCTTTGGAAACCTAATCTTAGAGAATCCAATGTAAGATGTAGGCTAAGAACACACAATTTTGCTCACGACGCTGATTCGTTCTTAAATGTGTATTCTCTACAACAAAGAGAACACTCACTCGCAAGTAATTAAATAAGCCTTAGTCGACTTAGTTGGAAGTATTTCACTCAATAATAATCTGAATTGTGTTGTATATAAAATTACATATAGAATGCCTTTATATAGACTAAAAAATAGAAGACTGATAAAATCCTAAGCAATATGGGACAAATTATTTAGTAATTTTCGCCACATTACTTTTTAATGGGTTTAACTTGACTCTAATAAGCCAAAATGACTTTTATTTCTTGAAAATGAAGACTTGACCTAATATACTATAATATAGGCACGATTTTTTATGGGCCTTATTTGCCCACAAGACATTTATTAATGAAAATACAATGCAAAAATAATACTCTATCCGTTCTAATTTGTTTGAGACTTTTTTTTATTTTATGGATGTCCCAAAATAAGTCTCATAACTAATATTTAGATTTAAATTTGCTTCATAAGTGTCTAAAAACCCACACACAAGCATTTATTGAAAAATGTAAGAACAATATATAAGTGATGTAATTGTAAATTAATAATGTTTTTAATGATTATATAATGTAATAAATGATGTTTCCTAAAATTTATAAGTTTCAAAAAGTCTTAAACAAAATGGGACGAAGAGGTAAAACAAGCCTAGCAAGCTAGCTAAAGACACCCCACACTAATGAGATGGCATTATTGACGTAAAAATTAAATAACGACTTCTCTTGCATTTATCCAAACTCGTCTCCGTTTTTTTCAAGCCCAATAACATAAATAATGCATTTTATGAAATGATCTTCAATTTTCTAGGACCGGATCACATCACTCCTACAACAAAGACAATCAACTATTCTAAGCAGAAGATACATTATATAACGGAGAACAAATACTACATAAAAGAGGATTAAAGTCAATATGGGTGACACAAATATGAACTTAAAACCAATAATCTATGGACTAAAATACTAATAAATTATTAAATTTATCCAATCGACCCAAGTATGAATGACCTTGATAGTGGTGTGGTGGAGAAAGCAAGATTGACTATAGTTGTCAACTGGTATCAACTGTCTGCAGTCGCACCAATTCGTCCGGGCTCCTTCTTCCTGCAAGTTGGCCTTTCTTCAATGGCGGAATCTTCAAATTCAAAGAAATTTTATGGGTAAGTTTGAGACGGAGAAGAAGGATAAGCCGGTGGTGGTTTCTATTTCGTTTCTATTTCAGGACACAAATTCGACACTTCAAAGTGTATGTAATATGAATTTGATTATAATTTTAACATTTGATATAACATTGTTACAATAATTCTATAATAAAATTTTATTTATCTAAATTTTCAATTTCTTTCTCCGTATGAGGAGAATCCAAATCCATGGATTCCCGTCTACTACCCTTCTTAAAAAAACCATACAACTTCCGGCACTCTTTCACCATTCCAAAGCTTTCTCTGCAAAACATTCCGGTCTCTCCAGCTGCCGTCTGGTCCACCTCCACCGCCGCAGCAACCGTCCCGTATCCGGTCAACCTCCGAGCTATTCTACTAGCTAAATTAACCTCCGCATTACTCTGTAATGCACATATCACCGACTTCAACGCCCGACTCGGCGAGCTCCGATTTGCAATCATAATTTCTCCGATTTCACTTTGACTCAAGGTTCCTCCGTTTTGGAAAATGTTTTCTACTTGAGGAAATAGCTTGTGAGATTTCAATCCTAGATGACTGTTCGCCATGGTTTTGAAGGCGTTGAAATCGCACGTCGGAAAATGGAGGTGGACGTCGATTCTACCCGGTCGGAGTACCGTCGGGTCGACCCGGTCTTTGGAGTTCATGGTGAACACCATCACGCGTTCTTCTCCGCAGCTTGAGATTAAACCGTCCATGAAATTCAGTATTCCAGATAAGCTGACCCCCGTCTCCGCCGTTGGCGACGGCTTTTGTTCCTGAGCTAAAAACCGATCCAGATCTTCGATTACTAGCAGCGATTTGCTCGTTGTTTGTAACGAAAGCATCTTCAAATCAGAATCATCCGAAACTCTAGACAAATCAATGTCGTAGACATCGTAGTTCAGAAATTTCGCCATTGCTGCTATGAAAGTCGATTTTCCGGTACCGGACGGTCCATAAAGCAGGTAACTCCGTTTCCAAACTCTTCCGAGTCGATTATAACTCTGCTTGGATTTCAGAAATGTTTCTAAATCCGATTTCACCTTTTCCTTCAAATCTGTTTCCATCACCACCGTTTCAATCGTCGCAGGATGAGTAAACGGAACTGAAATCCACCGTCCTTTACCTTTCATTCCATTTTCCACATTAATAAACAGCTTCACCTCCTTCTTTTCCTGCTCAATTTCCTCGAAAACTCCGTTTACATATTCAAAATAATTACTCAGAATTCTCCGTTTGTCCTGTTTCTTAATCTTCAAAACCAACGATTTCCGACCACTTTTTGAGCAAATTTCGTTACTCCAACACAAATTAGCATTAAGAAAGCTGTCGATGATCTTTTGATCTTTGTCAAGTACAAGACTGATTTCATTAGCCTTGCTGCCGGAGAAGAGATTGGCAAAGTCGGAATTTTCAACGGCCGTCAAGGAGTTCAGGTAGGTATACACCTTCTTGTACAGCTGATTTTCTTGCATGTTTTCATTGAACTGTGGAACTCTGTAGAATTGATATGCATAACATTTTTCCTCTAAAATCCGCCACCAATTCTTAACAACACTAATTGCAGAAGTTCTGAACAAGAACCTGATTACTATAAACGAACCAATTGCTGATAATAAGAACAAAAAATATGGATTTAACATGGCCAATTCCTCTTTCATGTAGAACAAGACTAAGACTAAGAAGAATCAAGTTCTTTAACGTATGAACAAACCAATTCAGGTGAAGAAAAACACGTAAAAAGTCACAAAAGATACTCTTGATCAAGAGTTGATCATCAATAATCAACTCTAAATGATAGGAAAGTGGAGGAATCAGACGAAGAAAAACACGTAAAAAGTCGCACAAGATACTCTCGATCAAGAGGGATCCTCAATAATCAACAATAATCGATAGAACGGGTTGATTTAGGTGGTGATCGGGTTGATTTTGGTGGTGCTAGCTAGCTGATCGAGAAAGATGGTTTTGGCTATGGAGTTATGATCAAAACATGTATGGGCTAAGGTGGGATTGGAGAAATAGTTTCATGAGAATAAACCAAAACCAAAAGGTTTGATATGGTTTGGGGTTATGTAAAAGAGAAATGATAATGATGATAAGAATGGCTTATGTAATATGAAAAGGAAATGAAAGATTTTGGTGGGGTAGATTGATTGGTTTGAATTTGTAAAAGACGGCAAGCTGCCGGCATAAGCATAAACTAGTTTAATTGGTCATTGGAAAGAAAACGAAGAAAAAGGGCAACGAGAATGCACTAGAATACGAATTTGTCAATGAATTATTTATCCTTTAACATTTGTAAGTATCGTTGCGTCCCAAAACGCAAGTCCGTTTGAGTTTTTCACACAGATTAAATGGTTGGTTAAATTTGTCATGTCTCATTAATTTTAATGAAAAAGACTAAAATGATCTTTGGCCGTTATTAATGCAAAATAATGAAAAGTGTGTGGATATATAATAAGTAAGGGGTAAAAATAGAGAAATATAATAAATATTTTATTGGTTATCTAAATGGACGTACATTAGGACAAATCAAAAATGCTAAACGGAATTACATTTTAGAACAGAGTAGTACGTTATAATAATTAACGACGTCCGTTATTTTCAACCATTTCTATGTTATTTTCACATAATAGGGGTGGGTGAAAGAAAGTATAAATATGTGACATGACGATCCAAAAATCGTCAGGGTAATCCTCTAGGCTCTTTCCCTTGGTGATAACCTAAGGATGCTCCAAGAACACAGAAAACGATGAAAGAGAGGGGGAGATTTGGGATGTTTTAGATCGCACTTGAGATGTTGTTTCTCGTTTGCCTACGTATCCAATGCGTGTATTGGAATCAAGTCTCCGTAGTTCCTTAGGGATGATTTATATAGAGAAGAGTTATGCCCTAAGGCGGCGTGGGCCTTGTCCTTGTCGGGCTTGGATTGTCGTGTTCCCTAAGGAAAGATAAGGATTATTTGATCTCCTTGATTGTTGGAGATAATTACGGTATTCGAATATTTGTATTAAGTGATAGAGATTGGAGTCTTTATGGCTCATGATTCTTTCGTAGTTATCTGTTTATCACAAACGTGGGGAATACGATTAGGGACCAACTCTGGCCGACTTAGGTGGCACGAGCCGGACTGGTTGAACCGACCTACAGAGGTTGGGAAGAATAGCCGAGCTGTCATGAGCTCGGAGTCTTGTGTGTAGAATAATAGGTCCAAGATGGACTTAGCCCAACCGATAAGGTTGGTCAAAGGTAGTTTAGAGTACAAGTGTTGGCCGACCCGCACGGGTCGGGGCCGAATCCGGGCCCGATCTCGAGGATTGGAGGTCGGTGCTAGGCACGGTCGATCCGGGAGAGATGGAGTGACTAGCCGGTGACCGGGTCACTCGGCGTCGTTTCTCTCTCCCTCGCTTAGTGTTGAGCCACTGAAAAGGTGCCACGTAGGTAGGTCAATTTTCTGGCAGCATCATAAGCCCCCTAGATCCAGCCGACCCTTGGTCGGTTCGGATCTATCGAAGTGGTGGCTCGACACGGATGTTTAACTTGTGGTTTTTGAAGTTGATTTGGGGTTGCCAGGTGGAAAAGCCAATTGTGACGTCACCACAGCTGTATCGGGAATCGAGGCGTCGCTGCCCACTATGGTGGTTGCGTGGCGGCGCTCAAGAACAAGGATGAAGAAAATGTTATGTTTGTGATTGTGAGCTGAGCCGTGCAAGGCTGCCTACGTACCCTTAACTTGTAAGGGATCAAGCCCAATTTGCGTAGTTCTTCGAAGATGAGAGCCCCATTTTGTCGAGGGTGCACGGTTATTGATAGGGTCGTGAGTTGGCCATTACCAGTGTTGGAAGAGTGTGCCGGAAAGCCGCCGAACCGCGATCGGTTTTGGAGTGCCGAGCCGAAGAGGCCGGCGAAACGAGAGCCTTTGGGGCGTACGAGCGTTGTTTATGAACTTTGTTTCCTAATTGTGCCGGATTTGTTCACGTTAAAGGATGGCAGACTGGTGGGGAGAGCGGGTCGAGCCCTCAGTGCGTTGTATCAAGCTAGCTGCCTATTGTTTTATTTCTGTTACCTTAGCTCATGACGGGAATCATGGTGGTGCGAGGCGGTCGTGATTGTGCTTGGCTCGGTCCGGCCTATTAAGGGGCGGACTTACTGGGCCGAGGGGCCGATCTGTACACGCTAGGTTCGGATCCAAAGAAAGAGATGGTGCAAAGTTGTAATGACTTGATACACCGTTGGTCGAAGTGACTGTTGCAGAGCGATCTACTGAGATAAAGTAAGGCTCATATAGCGTAGTGCACCGGTGTTGCGCTTAGATAGCAACCGGTTTCAAGCGTGTCAGACTTGAGAGCGTAAGGACACAATTTTGAGAAGACTCGCTCGGGGGCGAGCTTTAAATATGATGCCGAGCCGGAGTCGGGCATGCAAAGCTCAGATTGCCTATCTTACAGAGTTTATTAAGTTTGAACTATGGAGTAGAGCCGATCTCTGGGATGGCTGATGTGGAGCTAGCTGACGCTGCCTTCAAGGCCATGGAATACGCAAGCTTGCTTTTCTTATACGAGTGTTGTTTTTTGATAGAGTTTCTTACTTGTAGGGAATCTGGATCGGCCAGGACGCTTTCCCCGGGCTGGGAAAGTTTACTGGAGATTTAAAGAAGATTGCCGACCTGAGGCAAGGTCGGTCTAACCATGTCTACACTTTGGGGGTGGATAAGGCAGAGGGGTGCCGACTTGCGGCGGACTGTGCTCGTTGAATCCAAATATAAGGAGATTAAGGCCCTCCGGAAGCGATTTCGGGCTCCTGGGGCCGAGCTTAAGTCATAAGAGAAGTTTGCTGGGAAGGTCGAGCTGGAAGCTACTATTCCAGCTCAGGTTGCTAAGGCCATCCACGAATATGAGGCTTCGGAGGAGTTTACTCAGGCTTTGAAGCTGTTGCTTACGCCGGTCCTAAGCAACTGATATTCTTTAGGCGTGGATGATATCAAGGGCCAGGTCGCCGACTTTGTCGTGGACAACTTTCCTAGCAAGGCTCTCTATAAGCCTAGGTGAGGATGCGGTTTATGACAACTGTCTGAAGGACTTCCGGAGGGAGTGGATTGTGTCTGAATACTCCTGCTGTGCTGCGGCTGTTCTTACTTCGGCTCTTGTTTCTTCCGAGCCACCGTGGAGTCTAGCCCCCGGTTCTTAGGTCAGAAGGCTTATGGACTTGTAGTTTTGGATGGCATACTAAAGGTTTTGTCATGTTTTTGCTCGATTTTGTCTGACAGACACTGAATTCAGTTAAGTCTGACTTGCAGACTTAAAGAGATCGCCTTTACCAACTCGGTGAGTCCGATCTCGCGGAGTTCAAGTGAGTCCGACCCGTGGACTTTGGTTCGAGTCCGACTTGGGGATCTAATGATCTTGTCCGATAAACTTTGTTGAGTTTGTCCTATGAAGTTGGTCAGGAGGTTTCCTGGAGGTTGAGGAAGCCTCCAAGGAGTCTAATGTCAAAAAGAGATTGCCGAGTTGAGGCAAACCCGAGGGGAGCTCGGGGGCGCCGTCGAGCTCGGAGACAAGGAGATAAAGGCTTTCCAGGATTAGCTTTGGTCAAAGAGGCAGAGCTGAAGTCCGCATCGAGCCAGTTGGATGCGGAGACGAAGGGTAGGGATTAGGTCGTGTCCGAGCTCCAAACAAAGTTGTCTGAGCTGGTGAGGTATCTTTATCCCGACGAGCCGGGTCTACGGCAAGCGGGTGAAAGACTAAGGCAAGAGTGGACATTGTGTCCACAGAATCCGACCCTCAAGGTTTATCTTAAGGGTTTTGTTATTTTGTTTTTGTTTGGCGTAGAGAAGTTATTCTACTTGTTTTGAGTTGTCTGTTATTGTTGATTATTATGTTGATGAGTTTTGTTGTATTGTCGGGGTTGTACGGTATTCCCCCCAGTATGCTATTCATTAGTTTTAGCTTTTGAATGGCATACTTGTTCTGATTCTGTGTTGCCGGGCCGGTCGCGTGCGTTCGGCTCGCTCGGGCTCGTTAGTTATTCGGTATGCAACTTTGAAGTTTGCACACTTATTGTTGTATGTAGGACCGAGCTCTATTCGTGGGCTCGGGAATCTTTTTGTTGGAAACTCTAGTCAGATTAGTTTTATCGTTAAGGCGAGCGGGACTAAGTCTGATCGCCTTTAATATAAACTTAGTTGATAATGTGAAGTTGTAAGAGCGAGCAGGTGAAAGTTGCTCGATTTCGAGTCTAGCCTGTAGACTTAATTAGTTTGGTCTTTGCTGATCATGTTGAGTCCGACCTGCGAAGCTCAAGTGTCAGCCTTAGCGTTTTGAGTGAAGTCCGCCCTGCGGAGTTCGACTTGCCTGGCCTGCAGACAGGGCATCAGAGGTATTGACTGTACCGATGTGGAGTTATTAGGCGAGCGGGGTCAGTTCGGACTGACTTTTCAAATGAAAGTATTGGACGAGCAGGGCCAGACTAGTGCTGACTTCTCGTTTAAAAATACGGCGAGCGGGGCTAGGCTAGTGCTGACGTCTCGCGTGAAAGTATTGGACGAGCAGGGCCAGACTAGTGCTGACTTCTCGTTCTAAGTGATGGCGTGCGGCGCCGGACTTGCCGGACTTTGTCAAGCATGTGTTTGTCCTGTAATTTCAATAAAGACTATGCATATTAGAGAGAAAAATAATAGTAAATTAACGTACCGTTTGCTTATTGGTGTAATATGTCAGTGCCGAACTGAAGTCGGTCTTATAGAAGGCTCGCTCGCCGGCGAGTTCCAAATATGATGCCGAACTAAATCGGTCTTACAGAAGACTCGCCCGAAGACGAGTTTCAAATATGATGCCGAACTAAATCGGACTTACAGAAGGCTATCGGACTTACAGAAGGCTCGCCCAAAGATAAGAAAGCTCATCCCGACTCATTACGTCAATAGAGTTCCAAAAATGAATAAGTGTGGTCATAATAAAGTTGTAGAGAAACCTGGTAAGAGCTTGTACTTTAAGAGCTCAGATTGGGAGATCTGGGGGAGTTCCGCTCGGACGTTGGAGAACTCGGGAGGTCGGCTCGGACGTTGGGGAACTCGGGAGGTCGGCTTGGACGTTGGAGAGTGGAGGAGCTCGGGAGTTCGGATCGGACGTTGGAGAACCCGGGAGGTCGGCTCGGACGTTGGAGAGTTGAGGAGCTCGGGAGTTCGGATCGGACGTTGGAGAACCCGGGTGGTCGGCTCGGACGTTGGAGAGTTGAGGAGCTCGGAAGTTCGGATCGGACGTTGGAGAACCCGGGAGGTCGGCTCGGATGTTGAAGAGTAAAGAAGAAAACCCACAGCTTATTTTGGTGTTACAGAAGAGACTCTCGGGTGACGATCGGGTATCGAAACAAACTCCGATCGACACGAAATTTGGATAGCTTGTTCGTCCCTCCTTCATATTTGATCTGACCTGTGGAAATATTTTTTTAACGGCTCAATCTCTGGCCATTGGCCGCCGATCTGACTGCTGCGTTTTTTGGTGATAGAGCAACACAAGCAAGTTTACAACGACGAACGGACCTTCAAACGGACCCCGATCGGCACGAAATTTGGAGAGCTTATTCTTACCTCCTTTGTATTTAATTAGAACGGTGGAAATTTCGTTTTGAAGACTCAGTCTCTGGGGATTGACCGTAGATCCGATCCGCTTTGGATTTAGATCCGTCTCGCTTTGCGTTTTGCTGATACAACGCCAACTTTGCAACGACGATCGGTTATCGAAACGGTCTCCGATCGGCATGAAATTTTGAGGTATTGTTCCTTCCACCTAATTATGCAATCTGAACGGTGGAAATTTTGTTGGGACGGCTCAATCTCCGGAAATTGGCCGCCGATGGGACTGCTGCGTTTTATGGCGATTCAGAAGCAGCTGCAACTTTATGGCAACGATCTAGCATTGAAACGGACTCCGATCGTCATGAAATTTGGTGAGCGTGTTCCCCACACCGTCGTAGTTAATTTGAACGGTGGAAATCATATTTTGACGGCTCAATCTCTAGAAATTGGCCGTGGATCTGACTGCGTTTTTTCTGTTGGATTCTGGAGCTTTTCTTGGGATTATCAAGCAAAGAGGCCCTCCTTCTAGCGCCAATTGACGATCCAAAAATCGTCAGGGTAATCCTCTAGGCTCTTTCCTTGGTGATAACCTAAGGATGCTCCAAGAACACAGAAAACGATGAAAGAGATGGGGGAGATTTGGGATGTTTTAGACTGCACTTGAGATGTTGTTTCTCAAGCTGCCTACGTATCCAATGCGTGTATTGGAATCAAGTCTCCGTAGTTCAATAGGGATGATTTATATAGAGAAGAGTTATGCCCTAAGGCGGCGTGGGCCTTGTCCTTGGGCTTGGATTGTCGTGTTCCCTAAGGAAAAGATAAGGATTATTTGATCTCCTTGATTGTTGGAGATAATTACGGTATTCGAATATTTGTATTAAGTGATAGAGATTGGAGTCTTTATGGCTCAGGATTCTTTCGTAGTTATCTGTTTATCACAAACGTGGGGAATACGATTAGGGACCAACTCTGGCCGACTTAGGTGGCACGAGCCGGACTGGTTGAACCGACCTACAGAGGTCGGGAAGAATAGCCGAGCTGTCATGAGCTCGGAGTCTTGTGTGTAGAATAATAGGTCCAAGAGGGACTTAGCCCAACCGATAAGGTTGGTCAAAGGTAGTTTAGAGTACAAGTGTTGGCCGACCCGCATGGGTCGGGGCCGAATCCGGGCCTGATCTTGAGGATTGGAGGTCGGTGCTAGGCACGGTCGATCCGGGAGAGATGGAGTGACTAGCCAGACTGGGTCACTCGGCGTCGTTTCTCTCTCCCTGCTTAGTGTTGAGCCACTGAAAAGGTGTCACGTAGGTAGGTCCATTTTCTGGCAGCATCATGACACTACACTTAATGCAATAATTATAACATAAAATGTCTCGTATGTCAACTGAGATTTTACGGCACTTTTATTGGGTGAAGGAGGCTAAAATCTACTTTAAAACGATTTATTGTTAAAAATATAAAAATACTATTAATACCCTCGATGGATCATCAAATTTGCTTTAGTGCCCCGTTGGAAATGTTTTTCTAGATCCGTCACTACAAATTGTAAGTTGTAATATACAATACCTCGTATGTCGATTGAAAGATTTTAAAGTATATGGTTGTAAAAAAGTTATACCGAGTGAAATGTTTTATTCAATTTTTCCATGTAGTACACACAATATGTGTGGAAAAGAATAAAAATGAAAGTTATGAAGACCCTAAAAAAAAAAAAGAAAAAAAGTTATGAGGCGTGCCGTTTACGGTGTCTGATCCGAATTTTTTTTCTAACGGAAACATCAGAACAAATTCGAAAATCTACTAGTGGCATTGCATTAGTGGTGTTTTATATATTTCAACTACAAAACAAATTGTTTTAATACAATTCTTTTTCGGATCTCAGTCACGACATTGTATGTATAGAAGTAATTGATTCGCGGCATTCGCCTGCGTTCCGTTACAACCTTCTCATACCGGTTGTATGTATAAAAATTCACGTCAATGTCGGTGGGAACACTTTTATAAGGTGGAATTTTCTGTATATAACACGGCGCCAATAAATTAAACCTTGAATAATAATGGCTATACAACGCTCAAAGATGACAGTTGGAGAACCTTTCCTTTTGTAAATACATTGTACCAACAGCCTATGTTTGCCGGTAGATTTCTTTCCATTAATTGAAAAACACTTCACGTATAAAAAGACGAATACTATATTTGTCGTGATGTGCAAATGTCAAACATCCAACAGAACGGTGCACACGAAGACTCTCCGGATAAGAATATCCATGCATCCCCACCTTACCCGAGAAATTTGGAAATCAAAGCCCCGTAGATTCTGACATTTTTCTTTAAGGTCGGATCGTTTCTAATATATTTTTTCCAGTTTCCCTTGAAATTTCTACGTTTTGGGCTTAAGGCGTATCCAGTACATCATCTACATAGTGATATAGCAAATCTCTAATGATACAAGTGTACATTGCTAGAAATTATTAGATGACTACATTGAATTACTTTTGTTTTAAGATCTTAATACTCTTACCGTCTTAACAACTAGTCAATTTATATTTAGACTTCCACAACGTGATATGATATAATGACAATATCATTACTCTTGAATTGTATTAAATAGAAAGATTGAGATAATATTAAACGAATCTTTACACACTTGTAGATAATATGGTTGGTCAATTGTATGATTCATTAATTAGCATTTGATTTAATGGTTGTTAGTTTAGTACATAGTGCCGTTCATTTGTAACTAAGCCATAATAATGATCGATAAAGGGAAATCTCAAATTTACACGTGGTAACGTTTGTTCATCCAACACCTTGATCGTCCGAGAAAGCTACCCAGACCTACCTAGTCTCCGAGCATATCACTCGAATGCAAAAATTCACAAACGGCCCCGACCACTAGCAGAACGGGCAACTCTCATAATCCGAGCACTCGAGCCCCTAATTTAAAGAAAAAAAAATAGGGCAAATAGCCAAAATAGTCCATCAACTATTTAGCTATTTCTAATGTAGTCCGTAAACTATTTTTAGTACCAAAACAGTCTGTTAACTTTTTATTTTCCTCACCACAAGTCTATATGTATCTTGTTAAAATGCCTGAACAAACTCATCTAACCCACCTTATCACCATCATCTCCGACTTACCACCGGCCGCTTTTCTGCAAAATCTTTCGATCATCCCACCCATTCCCCTTAAGACATACCAAATACCCCTCCCCCCTCGCCCCTCACCCCTCGCCCCTCACCCACACAATAACACACACACTTCTTTCCTTTCTTTTCGTTCCTCGATCCAACAGTAAGCCCAACAATGAATTCATTTATTTGTGGTTGCATTCATTGCTGCATAGTTTTTTTTTTTTTTAGCAATTGGTGGAACCTGGAAGGATGAACATTGAATCTCTCCCTTCATAAACTTCTATTTTAAACCCAAAATAATTTGTTTATTTTTCATATCAATACAAATAGAACAAAATCACAGAACCAGAACGTTTTTACTTTTTAGGGGTGAGCTGTTATTATTTTTGAAGCTTAGAATTCATGTGTTCCACGGATACCTTTAATCATAAGTGCTGTTTGGTATAAAATAATGCGATTTAGTGTGTGTGTGTTTTTTTTAAATGTGATTTTATGACTATGATCTCTGAAAACTTATCACACAAAAACTGAAGAATGACAGGAACAGTTCAACCGGGAAACTCCGTTGCTTGATCAAAAAAGTATATAATTACTACTACTTTGTTATGTCAGTTGTGGGAATAGATGGTTTTTTTTGCCGGAGGAGGTGGCTTGATCTTAAGTTCCATATTTACCCTTTAAAAAGACGCATATAGACTTTTGGTGAGGAAAAAATAAAGTTAACAGACTCTTTTGGTACTAAAAATAGTTTACGGACTATAATGGGAATACCTAAATAGTTGATGGACTATTTTGGCTATTTCCCCAAAAAAAAAATGGGATATTTATTTAAAAGGGTGGGGGTTGTTTATTAAAGGCCAACTTTTGGTGTAAAATGAAGGGTTTTTAGATGAAGAGACTTTTAAATGATCTATTCATTTAAAAGGGTTAAAAAATTGGGGGTTTGTTTATTAAGGTCGTCAATTTTAATTGTTTCAATTTTAATTGTCCAAATATGTTCATTTATTTTTTTTCCATTTATGCCCTTCCCCTAAACCTTAAACCTGCCGGAAAACCCAAAACCCACCGGAAAACTCAACCCCCGCCGGAAAACCCATCCCAAAACCTGCCGGAAAACCCTAAACCTCAAAACCCACTGGAAAACCCAAAACCAGCCAAAAAACTCAACCCCCGCCGGAAAACCCACCCCAAAACCTGCCGGAAAACCCTAAACCTCAAAACCCACTGGAAAACCCCAATACCCAGCGCAAAACCCACCCTAAACCCGCCATGAACCCCCTAAAACCCGCCGGAAAACCTTAAAACCCGCCGGAAAACCCACCCTAAACCCGCCATGAACCCCCATGAACCCCTAAAACCCCCATGAACCCCCACCCGCCGGAATATATGTTGAAGAAGAAGATGGTGGAGAAGAAAATGAGTGGAGGAAGAAGATGGATTGTTTAAAAATATGAAGGAGAGAGTGCTTTAAATCTGAATTTGGAAGGGCGGGAAAATGAAAAGAGTTTGAAAGAAGGGGCATTTTAGGCTTTTCAACTGTTTTTAATATTTCCCCCTTTTTCATTTATTTTTTATTTAGCAGTTTTAGTCAAAGCATTTTTAAGCAAACACCTCCCCTCGGGGACCCTTTTAAACTAAAATCCCAAAAAAATATTAGTCAAGATATAAGTCTGGGTTGATGACAATGACCATACCATATAAGCAATAATTGAATGTTTGTGCAATTCAAGAGGGAGCATATGGTTTTTTTTTTTTGTTTTTTTTAGCAATAAATAGCCATATTTGTCTAAAGCAAGTAAGTGTCCACACACGGTAAATGTTGAACCCCAACAACATTAAGGTTCTCCACTCTCGTGTCTCACGTGAGTGAATACGTTAATCAGGAACTCAAAAGCACGGAATTATGAGCTTGTAATTATATCAAAAAACTGAGAGAAATCTCTTTTATGAGTTTTGAATCTCCACACCTCAACTTAAAGTCCAACTATCTTAAGCACCCACTAGACTATGTCTTGTGGACGGCTCTCTGATTTTAATTTCACCATTACAGTACGTGGACCGGCATTGACATTATTAGTGAAAATCATTGTTAAGAGTTTAGACTGGCTTCGGGTTCATCTAGGGTCGTAATTGAATCAGACTACTCGTATATGAGTTTGATTCGATTTGGTCTTGATCGAGCCGATTTCGAGTTTCAAAATATAGTAATTGAGTAGTTTGCGAGCTAGTTGAGCTATATTAAATAATTATTTTAATTAAATATATTTGTAAAATTTATAATTAATTAACGTTTTACATAACCGATATTATTTGAGTCGAGTATTAGACTAGTCGAACCGAATCTTGTCATATTTATAAATTCCTAAAGAAATTAGTCGAGTTTGCGAGCCAAATGGAGTAATATCGAGGACTTAACGAGTTATGTTTAATCTTGCTATTTTATGGATTGATCGAGCTTGGACCAAGTTTTGAGTCAAAGTATGTTTAATCGAGTCGAGCTCGAACATGCAGATTGTGATCTTAATAGAATGAACGATTCATCTTTTAGCTAATATTAGTATTGTCACATGATGAAAATACTAAAATACTAAAATACCAAATCACTGCAAGAGAAGACATTAAGCTTTAGATTGTTATTGGCCGAGTAAATCAACCCTTGACTAGGGTGTATATGGTCCGGTTTTCTGGTCTTCAACCATTTTTAAAACCAAACCATTTTTTACGGTTTCAAAATTTACAATTTAAAACCGAATCCATAGCTAGGTAAAATCATTTTATCCGGTCCGGTTTGGATCGACTTGGTTACGGTTTATTCCGGTTTTTAGTCTTTTTATTTTTATTTTATACAAATAATTCACTGAAAGAGTATTATCACGGTTCAACGAATTCATGTCATTATTCATACGACAATCATACAAGATTCTCATTCTCCATCTACCACCATAACTCGAATGTCACTGGGTCCTCTCTCTCTATATATGTGTGTGTGTGCGCACAACATTTTATTATCATATTTTCCAATTAAGATGATCATATAAAGCCATGTAAACTGTTTTATTTCATCTTGTCATAGGTCCTATTAGGTTGTGAATCAAACTATTTGTGTGAGGTAGTTGATAGAAGTATTAATAGATCATGGAATGAAATATTAGTTATTACATGTAGTGATAATTGAGGAGGGCCGACAAAAAGTCGGTTCACTGTGGTGATTAGTTCTCACAATGTACTGACGAAAAGTCGGTTTTACTGTGGTGCACAGATAGACTAGTACACGTGTGGATTGGTGTGGTGCAAATAAAGGCACTTTAATTAATAGTGTCGATATTCACACACACACACACACACACACACACATATATATATATATATATATATATATATATATATATATATATATATATATATATATATATATATATCTCCGGTTTGGTTCGGTTTTTATCTTAGAAAACCAAACCAAATTGTTTTTCAAGTATCTCTCTCCCTTCTTATAGGTAGGAGTGTATATGGTCCGGTTTTCTTGTTTTCAACTACTTTTAAAACCAAACCATTTTTTACGGTTTCAAAATTTACAAATCAAATCCGAACCATAGCTAGGTAAAACCATTTTATCCGGTCCGGTTTGGATCGACTTGGTTCCGGTTTATTCCGGTTTTTAGTCCTCTTTTTTTTTTACAAATAATTCACTGAAAGGGTATTATCACGGTTCAACGAATTCATGTCATTATTCATACGACAATCATACAAGATTCTCTCTCCATCTACCATGTACCATAACTCGAATGTCACTGGGTCCTCTCTCTCTATATATATATATGTGTGTGTGTGTGCGCGCACACACAACATTATATTATCATATTTTTCAATTAAGATGATCATATAAAGCCATGTAAACTGTTTTATTTCATCTTGCCATAGGTCCTATTAGGATGTACATCAAACTATATGTGTGAGGTAGTTGATTGAATATTAATAGATCATGGACTGAGATATTAGTTATTACATGTAGTGATAATTGAGGAGGGCCGACAAAAAGTCGGTTCACTGTGGTGATTAGTTCTCATGTACTGACGAAAGTCGGTTTTACTGTGGTGCATAGATAGAGTAGTACACGTGTGGATTGGTGTGGTGCAAATAAAGGCACCTTAATTAATAGTGTCGATATATATATATATATATATCCGGTTCCGGTTTGGTTCGGTTTTATCTTAGAAAACCAAAACCAAAATATTTTTTACGGTTTGGTTTTTTACAATACAAAAACCAACCAAAAAAACATGGTTTACGCATTTCGGTTTGGACCGGTTTGGTTCGGCCTGGTTTGATTTCCGGTTTTTTGTTCACCCTTACCCTTGACCATGATTAGGTTTAATGTATACGAGAACACATTGAGCACAATGATTGATTGTAAAAACATCAAGGAACCGACTGGCAAAGCTAATTTCTGATCTTGTTGCAGTGAGGAAAAGAGGTTTGTCAACGATGCTACGACAAAGTGCAGAATCAGATAACAAAAACATAATCATCATATCTATAAACCATTTTAGTAGTCTCCAAGATTTGCCGCTCTCTGATACACCATCTAGAAACACTCGATTATGTAACGTGAATCACGCGATCAAGGCAAAACAAGAGCAGTCGTAGGAAATGAAATTAAAGTATTACTATGTTTCTTTTTGTGCCAAATATAACTACTACTACTACTAAACTCTGGGGTGGAAGATTGTATACTTTTCTTTAATTTAATTCTAGAATTATAATAATATTATGGGAAATAATAATATAGTCACATCACTAGTCATAAATGCCAGGGAAGGTTGAAACATGGTATTGCAATTAAAATCTTATCCATGGCTACATACCAAATTCATTTTTGAGGTAAGCAAGCTTGCAATCTCGAGAAGCCAAATCCAAGATATTGTCTCTATTTGGACTCATAAAAATAATATAATACTTTTAAGCTGTTGTATATATATGTAACAATAACATTTAATATTTTATTCCAGACTAGTACATGATGTATGCATAAAAATTTAGGAAAACTCGAGAAAATATGTCTTAAAAGTATAATGTTTGAGTGGTATGCTCCGTAAATTAATATTTGAAAAATATGCTTCGGTCAATTTTCGATAAATTACGTAGCACATCATGTAAATACCAGACATATTTTCAAAGATTTTCCAAAGGTAATGATCTTCCTCAGAAACGTAATGTTAAAAACTTTGGACAGACCTTTTACCAGTGAATTAGTGTCAAATTTCTTAACACCATTAGGACAAAATTCCGAATTAGTCAAGTCAATTAATCCTCGATAAGTTTTTTATTTTTTTTAGGGGGGTTGAAATACGTGTTCATGTTCGGGATAGGATCCTCTCAAGTATGCATGATCCAATCACATACCCTCAAAGTGTAAAACATCTAGCCATTGATTAACTTTTTCCAAAACTACGTAGTTTAATTCATTATATATAAAAATACTAACTTAAGGGTAAAGTTACTTGAGGCGATCTTAATTGGTCCGATCATGTTCCCATCCCACGATAAGCTTCCACCCAAAACTAAAAAATATTCAACATGTGCCAAAAAGATATTAAAAAAAAATCAATACTCCAATCATGGCACACTCTAAAAAGGCAAGCTCTTTTTTGGATGTATAAATAAAAAAAAGAAGGTTCGTGGAAAAAAATAAATAAAAAGGAAGGTTCATTATTCTAATATTCTTCATTTGTGGTTGTGGGTAGATAGAAAAATTCTTCATCAACCCATTACGCAACCCCATCTTTTTTTTTTTAACTAGTACATTGACTACATTCAACCTATTTTCTCCCAAAGGACACCTATATTTTTAAGGGAAATTTAAAAATACATGTCCGAAAAGACTATTGATAGAGAAGTTATCGGGTGATATATCCATTTACACCGACTTGATATGTAAACAAATTTATACCATTCAGTTTGAATTAATTCAGTTTACAAATAAAATATCTATTTTTTACCACATGGATACACTCCGCATATAGCGGGTGAACCAAATAACTTCCCGATTAATGGTGTGATATGTTTGAAAGTAATAATATTTAAAAAGTATATCGGAAAAGTATTTCGTTGCATATTCGCTATGGATTCGTTGTGGAATAAATGTGAAATCGCTACGAAATGTTTTTCAGATATATGTTTCAAATATTATCTTTTAGGGCATACCACATATATAATAATCTTTTCGGGTATATTTTTCAAGTTTTCCATTATTTAATGGAGATTAAAAAGAAACAAACAATAAACGTTTTTAGATATTATCATTCTTAGTGATCTTTCAGATACGTTTTTAGATATTATCATTAACAAAACGACAAATTTTTAAAAAGAGAATATACGGGTAGAGTTCGTATTTGAGAGGATCCTAACGGTTATTTACATGTAATATTATTGTCACAACTACTCTAATTACAAAAGGAAATGGTCTCATCACAACTATTATACCAAAACGAACAGCACAATATGTTTTCATCACTGATCATGATATAAACTATACGACATAATGAATAATAGAAAGTGTCAGTGTCACTTCTTTAGACAAATCCTTCAATAGTATCAACTAACACAACAAATGTCGTCTTCAAGGGGGCCAAGTATAGTTCAGAGGTTCAAGGCTTGAGTGTTGTAGTGACAATTTAACTTATATAAAGTGTGAAAATTTGAATCTTGTATAGAACGACCTTTAATCAGTAAATAAAAGTTTAAATACAATTTGAGTACATTAAAATATTGAAGCACATCCCTCAATAATTTTTTAACATAAAAGTTTAAAGTCAGTCCGAGTACGCTGAACCATTGAACCACATTTCTTTATTTACATCCTTCATTAATCGTAAGGATGAGGTGATTGAGTTGGGGGTTTAACTAACATAACAAATGTCATAACATAACATGGTGTAACGAATAAGACATTACATGACGCAGCACCTATCTAAAAATCGGATCTTACTACATATCCGTTATTTAAGAATAAGTGTGACGGTAACATTAATACTAATAAATGAATTAGTTACTATTACACTTAAGTCTGTACTACACCTACTATAATGGAATCTGTACTGCACACAAAAGCAGTACAAAGACTCATGTCCTTAAGCTCAAAATTGCTCACCAAACTATTTTTCTTCACTTCTTTAAATTCCTAATTTTTGCAGTAAACATTTTGTCTTCCCATTTCTTTTTGTTCATTAATTTTACGATCATTGAACAAATTTCTTTGGCTAATTTTTCTGTTCTTACAAATTCAGAGAGATTGTTTTATCGAAGAATCATAAATCTGCAATCTGAAATCTTTCTGGGCTTCTTCTTTCTTCTGCCACCAGGTAATTAATGATTTTAATCCCATTTTTTTTTTTATAAAAAAAAATCTTGATTTCTTGGATGTGTTTTTTTTTTTGGTAACGTAAATTCATGCATATAAAGTTGGTGACTTTTAGTGTTATTTTACATGTTAGGAAATAGCAACATTTCTTTAAAATCATAATAATTAGTAGAAAAGCCCATAATTTAGGAGTAAATAATTTGTTTATTATGAATTATTCATTAATTTATCATTGATTTATCAATTCTACTAATAATTGGCAGGATGAGTGCTCTGCTCTCTACTTTGCCTTTTTTTTTTTCCCCTAAATTTTTATTTTCTTCTACCTGCAGTTCAGTTGAGTTAGCTCTCATTCCCAATTGATTCTGGTTTTTTCTGCAATTTAATTTGTATAAGTCGGAAATTTTGGAAATCAGGCCCAATATATTTTTTTTTCCAGCTCAATATATATTTTTTTTTTTGAGACCGCCGTAGAAATTATCTACGATTTTATTTTAACCCGTACGTGTCAAAAAAAATGACAGAATGAGTACACGAATGGTTCAAATGACGAGGACGGAAACTGAAGAGACTCGGGAAATCGAAAACACAGAAACAGAAGAAACAGAAAGAGAAGTAGCAGTAGAAAGTAGAGAGGAAATAAAAAGAATACCACCATGGACAAAACAGATTACAATTAGAGGCGTAGTCGCGAGCATAATAATCGGGATTATGTACAGCATCATAATCATGAAGCTGAATCTAACGACAGGGCTCGTTCCGAATCTAAATGTTTCAGCAGCACTTGTAGCATTTGTGTTTATTCAGACATGGACTAAGGTTCTTCAGAAAGTGAGTATTGGTACTGCTCCATTTACAAGGCAAGAGAATACTATTATTCAGACTTGTGCTGTTGCTTGTTATAGCATTGCTGTTGGAGGTAATCTGATCTTCTTTTTATGTTATTATAATCAAGACGCGCTCGTTAAAAGCATCATAACGAATCTACCCTGACACTACATTTCGAACTTTGATTTTAGAGAGGTTGAGAATGGAAATTCGACCCCTATAAAATCGAATCCCGTAAAAGTCGATTGCCAGTGTGGTGTTTCGGGAGTGGATGGGTTGTGGTGCTTTTTTAAAAAATTAACAAATATGGGCATTAGGACACTGATAAGTAATGTCACTGATTTTTATTTTATTTTTTATTTTATTTTAAACAATTGTTTGTGTCAGTGACGTTTCTACGTACGAGGTACTGAAATATTTTTTCTTGGTGCCTTTTTAAAAAGAAAATTTAATCAAACAGTGTGGTGTTCGAAACAATTTTATGGTGTCAATAAATAAATGTATCTATGATTTTATATTATCTTGACACGACCCAAGAAATAATTGTTTTTCTTGAAAGTGATGTTAGACTTTAGAATCTACTTTTCACCCGGTCCATTGTCATCATGAAAGAGATAACAACCTCTCATATTTCATGATTTTTACACTTCAGTCTCTAACATTTCATCTCGACATTTTTATCTATCGTTTATGCATTTTTGACATAATATGTTCATTATTGCCACGTGTCAAACTTTCATTGGTCGTAGCATGTTGGATTCGTGACACTTTGGACTGAAATTGAAAAAATAAAAGGAAAATGATAGACTTCCGAAAATGTGTGTACCATATCCCCCGAATGCATACATATGTGGTCCTAATTTTTTTTGCTTTTTTCATATTAAGATTGTGACTGGAATTTTTTTGTGTATACAAAGTCGGGGGATGGGGTCGGTGCCCCATCACTCCAAAATAAAATGCATAGATAAGAGTTAAAAATGTCCAATACAAACGCGAATGATATAAATGCAAAAACCGTGAAATAAATAAAAGGGACTAAAAATGTCTGTATCATCATTTGGAAACTTGATTGTTACTGACTTACTGTGGTGGCAAACACCCATTTAGAACAACAGGGGGAAATGAATCTTTTATTATCTTAGAATTATTCTGGAAAATTGATGTGTTTTTTTCTTTCTTTCTATGTATGTTAATTTGAAGGTGGATTTGGATCGTTTCTACTGGGATTAAACAAAAGGACGTATGAACAAGCTGGTGTTGATACAGAAGGAAACTCACCCACCAGCTATAAGGAACCTAAGCTTGATTGGATGATTGGTTATTTGTTTGTTATCAGCTTTGTTGGCCTTTTGGCCTTAGTCCCTCTCCGCAAGGTAACCCTTTCTCTTCTTTTAAAGGGCGTTTTTTAGCGATACCATTGAGTTTTTATACAGTGACATGACATCATACAGGAAATAATCAACTTTTTGAAAGTCAAATTATAAACTATGGATAATCGACTTTCAACCCCGGCTGATTGTCATTGGTCGGCAATCCAATGGCAATCGACATTGTGTCAATCGGTTGTCATTGGGGTGTAATCAGCCATGCTAGCTGGACACCCCAATGACAATCGACATCATACCTGAAATAATCAACTTTCTGAAAGTCGGTTATAAACCATGGATAATCGACTTTCAACCCCGGTTGATTCACAATTGAGATTGAATCAATCGATTGTCATTGGTTGGCAATTAATCCAATGACAATCGACACTGTGTCAATCAATGGTCATTGGGTTGTAATCAGCCACGCTAGCTACACGTACACCCTAATGACAATCGACATCATATCGGAAATAAGCAACTTTTTGAAAGTCTATTATAAAACTATGGATAATCGACTTTCAACCCCAGTCGATTGTCACAATCGAGATTATGTCAATCGATTGTCAATTAATCCTGTGACAATTGACATTGTGTCAGTCGATTGTCATTTGGGTTGTAATCAGACACCCCATAGAATCGACTTTCACCCCTGTTGCTGATGTGTCTATTTTCATATGATTTGAACAGATAATGATCATAGATTACAAGTTGCCTTATCCAAGTGGAACTGCTACTGCTGTTCTCATCAATGGTTTTCATACTCCTAAAGGGGACAAAAATGCAAAGTAAGTATTTGCTTATTAGAATTTATTATGCTATCTTTTTTTGCTCTTTAGACTATTAAACACATAGTCGTTAAAGTGCTACACGAAGCCTAGCCGAGCTTCAGTTGCTTGATCGCGTTGGTCGTAAAGGCGTTGCCTAGGCTTGCCGAGCCATGTTAGGTAAACAAGGAAAACGTTGAAAAATACAAGCCAAATTGACCAGAAAACTAGTGAAAGTCCCGAAAAATAGAAGCGAATCGAGTCAAACTTTTTTGCGAGTCGAATACGAGTAACCCGAATCACTTACAACTACGGCTTTTATGCGTTATCGCCGTTATGTAAGAATTTCCGCATACGGAGATTCCACGTCAGAATTTTTCGGTATGAAAAAAGGTATATATATAGTATCTCACAACTTTATTCTCTTGTGTGTTTTTGCAGAAAACAGGTTCAGGGGTTTGTGAGATTCTTCTCATATAGTTTCGTCTGGGCATTTTTTCAGTGGTTCTATTCTGGTGGAGATGCATGTGGTTTTGTCAACTTTCCCACTTTCGGGTTGAAAGCTCGGAAACAATCGTAAGTACTTATCTTTAATTTAATTTCCTTCATAGCAGGCACACGGGGGACGGGAACGGGAACAGGGTCGTCTTCTGATTTCGTTGTCTAATAATTTTTCTGTCCAAACTAAAACGATGTTGTTTTTGCTTCAATTGTGATATTAAATGATGCCTTCAATGCGGGGACTCTGTGATGCAGATCCGAACCCGTTGCAATGCATTCATACAATGCCTTGCGATAGATCCCGGATCCTCTGCAGTGCATTTTACGGTGTTGTGAAAGAATGTGCAAATATATATACACACACACACGTGCATATCGTTTACAGCAACGTAAAGTGACTGCAGAGGATCTGGCTACTTGTGATGGTGTCGCTATGCTTTTGTGATTCTTTATAACGGCAATTCGAGCAAAACGATGTCGTTTTTTTACTTCTACACAACCAACTTAGACAATGTTCCCCCCCCCCCCCCCCCCCCCCACACACACACACACACACACACACGCACGCACACAAAATGTGGTAGACCTTAACCACAATCATCATCTGAACCCGTTAATTAGTTACTCGAATGTGAACTGACAATATTGATTCAAAATATTGAATTTCCACAGATTTCATTTCGAGTTCAACACGTTATTGATTCGAATATCGTTTTTTTTTTTTTTTTTTTTTTTTGCAGATTTTTTTTCGATTTCAGCGCGACGTATGTTGGAGCCGGAATGATTTGTTCCCATCTTGTCAACATATCTCTTCTTTTCGGCGCTATTTTATCGTGGGGGATAATGTGGCCACTGATAGAGGACCGCAAAGGTAGTTGGTTCTCCAAAAGTCTCTCAGAAGGCAGTATGAAGAGTCTAAGTGGCTACAAGGTATATTAAGATTCTCTATTTTACACGCTCTAACGTCGTTTTTTTATTTTTTTGTTTCAATTTTACAGAATCTTTATTCAGAGTAAAATGAATCAGAATCTATTATGTTTTTTTTTCCATCTCTCTCCAATATTCATTGCCATGTTGTGTAGGTTTTCATTTGTATTGCTCTTATTTTGGGAGATGGTTTATACAATTTTCTCAAGACGCTTTTCTTCACCGGTCAGAGTATATACGTGGCAATCAACCAGAAAAATCGTATTGCAGGTACAAATTTATTCACATTACTGAGAATTTGAAAATTTTCTCCAAGACTGTTAAAATATTCTCTCGCACAGGAGAAAATTTCTTCGGGTCCGGTGAAAAATCTCTGTTATAAGAAAAACCACCGAAATCGGTGTCACTAGACTGATCACCGTAGGAGGATCATCATACAATGATCGGTCCAGTGACACTGGTTCAATGAAAAATCATACAATGATCGGTCCAATGACACTGGTTCACTGAAAATTTCTCCAATCCTAGAATTGGAAAATTCTCTATGTCTCGGGGGCTTTAAGGGCAACACACTAAATCTATCATTGTCCTTATGGGCACCACAATACATGCTTATTTTTTAAACCTTGCTGTCGTGCCTCATGTAGATTTAGTGTGGTGCCCTTAAAGACCCCCAAAATCTCCGGGAACAAAGAAAACCACCGAAATACGAGTCACTGGACCAATAGGATGATCACCGGAGAGGATTTGAGCTCCGGTACAATAAAAGAGGCCAATCCTATCAACATTTTTTTTTTTTTCAATTTCATTTTTAGATAATTATTAAAACATGTTTAGATGCCTACTCTAAATATTATAATCTTTTTAAATATGAACTAGTATAATTTGTTTCTTTTTTATTACAGATAATTTAGCTGACAAAAACAAAAACCAGCCCCTTGAAGAAATTCAAAGAAATGAAATTTTCATGAGAGAAAGCATTCCATTGCCAATAGCATGTATAGGCTACATACTCTTCTCCATTATATCCATCATTGCAATCCCATTAATGTTTCCTCAACTCAAATGGTATTACGTTCTCGTCGCGTACGTAATCGCCCCGTCCCTAAGCTTTTGCAACGCGTATGGCGCCGGTCTAACCGACTTAAACATGGCTTATAACTACGGGAAAGTAGCCCTTTTCGTTCTTGCTGCAATCATCGGAAAGGAAAACGGTGTAGTTGCGGGTATGATCGGTTGTGGTGTGATCAAGTCGATAGTTTCGATATCTTCGGATTTGATGCATGATTTCAAGACGGGTCATTTGACGTTGACTTCGCCTCGAACAATGTTGTTAAGTCAAGCTATAGGGACACTTGTTGGTTGTGTGGTGGCGCCTTTGACTTTCTTGCTGTTTTATAAGGCGTTTGATATCGGGAATCCGGATGGCGTATATAAGGCGCCGTATGCGATCATATACCGAAACATGGCGATTCTCGGGGTTGAAGGGTTCTCGGCTTTACCAGAGCATTGCTTGCAGATGTCTTACGGGTTTTTCGGGTTCGCCATATTGATTAATTTGTGTAGGGATTTGTTGCCAGAAAAGGTCGGGAGATTGATGCCGTTACCGATGGCGATGGCGGTTCCGTTTCTTGTGGGTGCCAACTTCGCGATCGATATGTGTTTGGGGAGTTTGGTTGTGTTTTTGTGGCATAAATTGGATGCTAAAAAAGCTGGTTTGATGGTTCCTGCAGTGGCTTCTGGAATGATATGTGGAGATGGGCTTTGGATTTTGCCTTCTTCTGTGCTGGCTTTGTTTAAAGTCACGCCGCCGATTTGTATGACCTTTGTGTCCTCGGCTAGGTCATGATTACGGGATTGGTTCGTTTGTCTGGTTCGTCTGTTCAATTTGTGTGTTCAAGTCAAAATGACGGCGTTTTGATTGAATTGTGGTGTTTTGTGGTGCTGTTGCGATGCTATGTGCTTATGAAACGACGTTGTTTTGGCTTGGACAGTCAAATTGGACCCCAAAAAAGTAGACAGATGAACACATAGGTTCGTCTGCTTACTTTTTTTTTTTTGTTCAATTTGTCTGTTCAAGTGAAAATGACGTCATTTTGACTCAAATATACAAATTAGGCAGACGTACATGTGGGTTCATCGGTCTACATTTTTTTTGGGTCCAATTTGACTGTCCAAGTCAAAACGACGTCGGTTCAAACAAAACGTGATTTTGGTGACTGAAGTCTAAACCATCTAACATCTGTATTTTTGACTGATATATTTGATATGTATGATGTAATAGTGGGACATAACAAGAAAGGCATAAAGTACAATTAGAATGTAACATGAACAAGTTCAAATTGAAGGATATAATACAATGAATCGGTTGAAACATCAGTATGTTTGCATTATTTTCTATTCTTTATATATTGTCCATATATGTGGGCTTTTTTTACTCACAATGTCAGGGCCGTCCCTGTGTCTTCCGAAAGAAAGAAACGAACGGTTTTTAAAAGTTATGTCACATTTTAAACTAATAAATTTATTTGACAAAAAAAAACCATGCTCCTCAATTTTTGTAATTTCCAAGGACCCTAAGTCATGTTTTCTTGGGTTATGCTAGGGACGGGTCTGACCATGATCATATAGGTCACTATTAGCATGGCAATTTCATAGAAAATAAGTATAAATTGTTATAGAACTAATAACAGAAAAGAAAGATGAAATATAACGTAGAAAGAAGAAGATAATAGTTGTGTATTATTCACTGGCATAATATGATATATATAATAGAGATTATAATGTGAACACAATATAATAGATAAACCAGAAAATATTGTAAATCAATTTGAATAATTGATAAACATGTTTTTATTCTTTTATAACACAAATTAAATATCTAACAATTTTTCAAGCCTATGAGAAAATTGCTAGGATGGAAAAGTCATCCCAAAAAAAAAACCCACAAAAACATGGAATCTGAAAATTTGCAAGAAAATAGGCAACAAACAATTTTGAACATGTTGACTATACAAGCCATAATGGCCAAGGGAAATTGACTTGACAACTGTTCCCTTGAAGTGCGCCTGCATTTCACTACAACAAAAAGAGGGAAGTTCTACAGTAGAGACTCCCTGTAGGGAGTCATCCACGTGGGTGACTCCCTACAGGGGAGTCTTCATAATAGAATTTCCCACAAAAAGATGCCCATTACAATCATGATATGTTTTTATTTCGATATTATCCTTTCTTTTATTTTTTTTTTCCTCGTGTCAAGATTCTGATTTGATTTTAGGCAGAATTAATAAAGTTTAGTCGAAAAGAGTGTATCGAACGTGCACCTCCACTCTTTCGTACAGAAACCGAGCCTAGAAAATGTTTAAATTCTTACTCAAATCGGTTCCAAACTACAATTCGATCAAAACACTATAGATTTATGTGATCATAAATACTACTAACTTATTTAGTTCATATATCAATACATTCGGCCGCGGGCTGCAATAGCTATAACAAAAATTGATAAGATTTCTCCCTTCAAAAAAAAATCTCTACTTATCCATAGAGATAAATGTTGAAATAATACTGCAAATAGCATATAGTTTACTTCCACGCAACGAAAACTATCTAAAAATTCTTCTTCAATAGTTTGTTATATGGTGCTCATCTATACATGCTTTGCTATCCATAGAAATAACCCTTTTTTTTTATTTTCCTTCTTGTAAATGGTGATGTGAATATATAGAAGATTAAGTTAGTATGACTACTATGACTTACCTAAAGGAATAAAGTGTACACATGTTGGGATTATTCTAGGTTCCAACTCCCATTCATATTATGCTTTTATTTTTAATTTTTAGTTTTAAATTTTTTTTTTTTCTCTTTAGAAAAAGAAATGCTACACACAACGGTTATGTCACAATACATATTTTCACCCTTGATTCTCATAGATCAATAATACAGGCACAACTAATTTGTCACAACGGATAACACAACCTAATCATTAATCCTTGATTAGATGAGTCTAGACGATGATCAATGGAAACACAATCTAATCAAGGGTGGATGATTAGATTGTGACACAATCGTTGTGCCTGTATCATTATCTTAAAGAGTAATCAATAGATCTCATATCATATCAATGATCCAAAAGTGTGTATTCTGTTGTGCCATTATCACTACTCTATAATCAATAATATAAAAGTATGTTGTGTCACTCGTTGTAACACAATCGTTGTAACCCTAAAATCGGATATTCCTGTTGAGTTTTGACACCATGCATAGGATTTATTCCCTCAAGGCATATGTGCATCCATAATGGACCATTTGAAGAACACTTTAAAAAGAATTTTACAAGTGTTTTGCAGCATTTAGTCAAGTCGATAATCATCGAGACTAGAAATCGACTCGATTGAAAAATCTAGGTTCGAAACTCGCCTCAACTTCAATGGGTTTGTAAAATACAAGATTGCACTACTCGGCACGTTTACAATTTAAAAAACTCTGCTTGATTTATATTTAATGATTTATATATAATAATATTTAATAATAATCTTGTATGTATTAGTAATTGAATAATGTCTCAACTAATTTTTCAATTTAAAACAAAAATGAAAATCATGATTATAAAATATTGGATTAAGAGTAGGGATAGCTCAAGTCAAACATATAAAATCAAGGATATGACTTATTGCACATATTACATGTGTCTTGGTTTTATTAGAGTTATTATATAATCTTTTTCTCCAATTGAAAGGGAAAAGAAACCGACCTTTGGAACCCCATGACAAAGCACAGATTGCATTGCTTTCATACAATCTACATGTTAATTTCTTTCTTTATTTCATCGGGTAGTTGTAAACGAGATGAGTCGAATTAATTATTACTCCAAATGAGTCTAACAATTAAAACTATTCTCGATTACAAACATGAGTTCGAGTTAAGATTCGAAGAAAGTTTGAGAACTCGTACTGAACATGAGTATTGCATCGAGTCTTGTGAGTATTGAGACTTAATTCTTATACTTTATGATGTTAGACATTTAGAGGTTACTTTTTATGGATCTTCTTAACGCATATTCTCCAATATATATACACGTATACATATTGAAAAACATACATTTATCTACGTGTTTGTATATACCCGTGTATATATATATATAGTGAGCTAGTAGATTGTATTCGGATTAATTAGGATTAGTTGATAAAAATTAAATTTAAAAAAAATAGAAATTCAGGTAGGGTTACCCTCAAGTCTTCTAGGTAGCTCTAGACAGACCATCACTTTTTGATGAGAAAGATTTTACTTGTCACATGTTTTTTTAATATCAATTGAGCATTTGACAAAGTCAAAGGATGAAATATACAAATAAATATTACAAATGTAGCCCTTATGATTTTAGTGGTTTTACTTTTGTCTGTGTAGTTGGGTGTATGTCTAGAATTATTCCCCTTTTTCTTTGTGGTTGAGCAAAATACTACATAATTCACATTGACCTTTATAATTTATATATAGATGTAATGTATATGCCAGCAAGATGACCGACTCTTTTAATTAAAACCATAACAAGTTCACATTAACACGATTTCTTCTTGCACACAAACATTACACAGGGGTATCGTAAACGATTCGAGTCGAATCAATCATTTATTTATCAAATTGAGCAACCAATGTAAGTGATGATCAAACTAGACTCGAGTTAGTTCGTGCATAGAAAAAATTACTCAAGATCAACCAAATTAAGACAAAATTTGAGAATACTCAAGCTCTAATATGAGCTTGAGTATCTCCAGGGGAAAAAATGTAGAACTTTGAAGTGCTTGAGTTCAGCTCGTTAGAAGAAAAAAAACTTAAATTCGACTCGAGTTCGAATTAATAATATACGAACAATAATATAATGAGACGAACGTCAAGTTACTCATCATAAACGGCTCGAATTGCTGAGAAAAAATTATGGTGGAAAAGTGATTTTACATGTATAACAAGTACCGGAGAGTTGTGATTAATTCCCACACATTCTCTCACACATAGTAGAAGTGTGTAGATGTGACATTGATTAATCACATCCCTCCACTTTATATACCTCTAAAATCACCCCACCATAACTTTTTTCCAACTTACTTACACTTTTATACAACTTCCTTCGTACCAACGAAAATGTGACATCTTTTCCTAGTATTTTTGGATTTGAAAAATGATCAATTACTGCTCTTGGTTCAAACTATCTTATTATTTCTTTATTTACATTAGTAATTACTGCAAAACATATAGTATTACTTGGTCGTTTATGTAAAAAATTAATTATTTGTAGGTTATTAATATTGCAAGTCAAAATTTTGCCCCTACACCTGAAAAACAAAATTGATTGCCCCTAAAAAAAAAATGCTTGCCCCTTAAAGAAAACGAAAAGTTAGTGATTGTCATATTACAACATCAATAACACATAAAATGGATTAGAAAAATAGCACAAAATCATATATATTGTTATGAAATAATATCATTGATGGATTATCTATTATTCTGATTGATTTAAGTAGATTTGTGATTAATTCAGATTATTGTGTTCGCATTGTCAGAATCTCTACTATAAATACCCCCTTATATCATTGGAATAAGACACAAGCAATTTTCCCTTCTTCTATACTTGCATTTCCTCTTGTTCTTCCTCCATTATCTTCTTAGTTTTATAACACGTTATCGACGAGTCTCTAACCACGAGTCTCATTCGGCGTAAATTGACAAACACAATTTCACCGATTCACAAACTTCTTGTTCATCTTGTCATCACCAACCTCACTAATTCGCCGGCGATCAATGGTGCATCATCACGGAGGTGGATCCGTCCCGCAATATGATATTCGGTACAGATCCGAGGGTGAACCACAAAAGATAATCAATCGTCAATATATGTGGCGGGCATATATAATAATCGAAGGGGAAGTATTCTTTTTGAATCTTTAAGATCTATATATTACTTAGAATATGAAACGTCATAAAAGATCCACTTGTGCACACCGAGCCTCTCGCTCAATTCATAGTTTCATTAGCTCTATTCTATTTTTATGCAATATAATTTATACACTTTTGTTCAACCTTTATTTGATCTTTTTGGAACAACAGGATGTATGAATATAAATCAAAAGTTTTCGGGAAGCGATTTAACTAATTAATTTTGATGAGGAGTCAGGTGCGAGTTTAATACATGATTCGATTGAAAAACGAACTATGGAAATCGTGTAATTCTTTTGCCTTGTCTAAAATTTTATATTATTTTTCACTGACGTCATTTATATTGGACAGATGCATTATATCACCAGGAGAAAGATGATATGGTTGAAACAAAATTGTTAGTTTAATCGGTGTGAAAAAAAAAAAAAAAGGGAGAGAAGAATGATCCAAGAAAGAAAGGAGAAAGGGAGAGAAGATTGATCCAAGAAAGAAATAAATATTAAGGTAAAATTTTGCTTGTTTAATTTATTTTGTAATGATTAAAATATTACCATACAATTCCATATTCTATATGAGATGGATACAATTTAATTTTACCTAACGCAATAGCGTCTTGTCCTTTTGACAATTTTGAAAAAAACTTGATTATTTGGAGATGATCAATACATTGAACGAGCATATAATGGACACGAAGTTCATTTAAATATGTAAAGTTCGTAAAAGTGAATATAAAATTCACAAAAGTTGACATGTCGAGAATTGACGAAAGTGGACATGAAATTCACATAAATGAGTGAATTTGAAAAATAATGCCGACATGTCATTACATTAATAAATAAGGCCATTAAGTCCATTCAAAAGGACGTGCTCCAGAGAATGATTGATCAAACGTTAATATTGCCATGTATGAATTATGGAACCGTTTGAAAAAAAAATGTTCGACTATGATTATTTAACGGTGAAAGATCCGTATGAAGTATGGAACCGTTTGAAAAAAAAAAGGTTCGACTTGTACAACCATTTGAAATAATGGTTCAACCACTTGAGATTGGTCGTTTTAACGAAAGCCATACATGATTGGTTCAACCTGCGAATGCAGGATTTTAAATCGGTTAATTCAGCATTTTTATTGCACCATGATTGAAATAATATGGTGTAAGTGACGATGCTACGGCGGCAAAGAATATCCCGAGAAATGTCTCAAGAGATATTCGATCTCATTGTACTCATATTGTCGGCCGATGAGTTGATCTCACTTGCATGTCCATTGTTCGCCGAAAAAAAAAAAAGATTTGTTATTGAAAATCAATATTGGTGCCGATCCATTCTCCGGAGTGAATATAATCGAATTTTGGCCACGGCATAATATTCCAATTTTGGTCATGGCCGTGGTCGCCCGGAGGTCTTGGTAGAGGCCGTGGTCGTGGATGCGGTCGTGGAAAATATGTTTCCTTTCACAACGACAATCATGACATAGTTGAGAAAAGGCATATAATGCCATATATTAATTGAGACAAGGCCATATATTAATTAAGAGAAGGCCAATATTTTGGTATATTAATTAAGAGAAGGCCAATATTTTAGTTGATTTTGATATGCCACTGATATCACAATTTGAAGTTAGTAGGCTTCACAACATGAAGTTAGTTGGCGTATGTTGATTGTATCCTTTTGCTCGATGGTTGGTAATTCTTTTATGTTGTGGTATGTAATTCCTCTAAGTTGACGCAGCTTTTGAGGTAATTTCTATTTTAGTAATAAAATGGTGATTTTTATATATGATGGGTTGGTTTTATTTATGGGCATTAAGATGAATTCTTCTTTGACTCATATAAAATACTCTCTAGCTACATTGATAATGATATGGGTTAATGATGTAAAATGGTAGCGCATTGAAAATGATATGATATGGGTTAGTGTGTTATAATAATAATTATAGATCCAAAACTCTTTGTTTAGGATGCTCTACACTTAGTCTATTGATAAGACTTTATTCTATTTTCAATGATCGTTTTGATTTTCGCTTATGGCTAAATAAAATGATTAAATGTGTTGAACTTAAAATGTATCTTTCGATGCCAATTTTCGTGAGCATCTTAGTTGATACACCTTTTGCTTAAGAATAGATTTACACGCTTTCAATTGATATTCTCAATTTGTAGAAAATCGATTTATACTAATACAATTTTCTAACCAACGGTGAAGATTTCTTCAATATACAATTCATTTCAACATATTAATTCACTAAAATATTAGAATTTGATAGACTATGACTTAATTCTTAAAAAATATTTTGAATTCTCATTATTTTTGAGAAGTTGAACGCATTATTAGATCAAATCATCTTTAATACTATGCTCTATGTAATGCATGATTTATCTATTCATAATATACGATAGAAACATGCATTTAGTCGAGAAAAGTTCTTTGCCATTTATTATGTAAGTGATCACATTTTGGTAATATAGTGTCTATTGACATATAATTTTTACCGACTTTTCAGTTATCAAGGATTCCTTGAGTTGTTCTAGTAATAAATCCCATATGAATTGCTTGTCTTAGGAATCATGATACATTGTGTTGTTTAATTGTGAATATTATTATTAATTTCAAAATCTGCTTGACTTAATCATCCTAATAAGCATTGTGAGAATTGATAAAATATCTCTAAAGGAGATAATGCTTCTCCCCAAATCGGAAAATATTAAAGAAATTTGTTGATACCCGCATAAGAGGATCTCTAACATTAAAATGTTGAATCCGTCACGGGTAATTGCAAATTTTCTAGATACCGATAGTGAAAAAGTGTTGTCCGAGCATGAGAGGAGGAAAATCCATTATATCTCGTGACAAATATGGACATATATGAACCATGAGTTCATATATTATTCATTTACATGAAACCCACGAAGGGTAGATTATGCACATTTTGCATATATCAAATATTTTCCGAGAAAGAGGGAGAAACGAACCAAAAGTTCGTTGTCTCATTCTAGTGATTTCTCTAAATATAACGTGAATTTTTTCGAACGATTCTTGAAGAATCTAAAATCACATAGTGATATATTAAACGCATGAAGCGCAAGAGAGATATTGCTTTCAAAAATCTCATAGAATGAGATATTTAATTGAAACCACTATGTTTTATATGTGTAAATCGCATGAAGCGAATAAAAAAAAAAAAAAAAAAAAAAAAAAAAGCATCAATGTATAGCTCGGTGCTACATGTTCGATGAAGATCGATTCTCGGCATTAGGGGGAGATAAAGAAAATCTCATGTTAGAATAAAAGAATGCCGAGAAATTTTAACAAGATAAACGATCTTCCACGCATCGCTTTAATCGAATCGAAAATAATCTTACTTGTAGTATTTAACAAGTAATATGCCGATGCCTATATTGAAATTAAATGAGTGATTATTTATAAATGCACCAACAAGTATGATTAAAGATATTTCGCTACGCCGTAAGCGTAGAAGACCGATCGGTGTTAAAGATAAAAATCCGCGGAAGAATGATCAATTTATTATTGATATTCGATCACTCATGAAATCTCTTAAAGAGATTCGTCTTGTAGACGAAAACCCCAAAACAAAAATTGCACGTGCATCAAATGATTAAATATTGGGGTTGCGGAACAACCAATCCATACATTGATAAGGAATTGGTTTATGCTAATATCGAATTAGCAATGAATTTTATGGGAGAAATTATAATAAAATATAATAGTCGTCGACGACATATTTGCCTCTTTAATTGCTATTATTATATCCGGATCCGACGAAGTCATTCGCAGAGTGCCATAAACACTCGTACTAGGTAAAAATGAAATAAGCAATTGAGGTTGAGTTTGAATTGGAAATATTTGTTTGTTAATGATCAAATATATTCTCCCATTATAGATAATATAATATTCCGCTAACTAATATATCCGCGTAACTTTATGTCATGACGGTATATTTACGGGTCGTTAGACATTAATATTGATATGAAAATCCTTGGTGGATTTCGAAATGAATTAATATGACAATCGCAACACGCATATGGTTAAGGTCGTTATCATTCATGTTGAATGTAGTATGACCAGGTTGAGTAGATTCCTATTGAGAAAGGAATATGTAAGTAATGCATGGTTAATGTCATAAATTTTAAGGAATTACGATGCATGATAGTGGAAATATATGCATGCAAATTTCGATTATATTACTTCCCCCATTATTTAGCTTATTACAGTGTTGATTGTGTTGCATGTGTTGCACAAGTTAGTAGTGGGAATGACGCTTATTAGCCCCTACATTCGACTATCCAATAAACTCTAAAAAGAGTGATATGCAAAAGTACGCTCAAGTGACAATCTCATAGATTTGTTCACTAAGATTATTCCTACATCGGTTTTGGATAATAAGTGTTTATAATAATGGAATGTGTACATTTGAAAGATTGTTGTCGTCAGGAAGAGCGACAACTTCAAAACTTTTGTGTGGATTTGGTCTTAAAACCAATGATTGTCTTTTTTTCCCTTTAACCAAGTTTTTCCCAAAGGGTTTCTTAGTTAAAGGTTTTTAATGAGACGATCGGTCGAACACATAGAAACGCATATGACATGAACTATTTACCTTGTCTAGTTTTTTTCCCACCGGGTTTTTCTAGCAAAGTTAATAGTACGTACGACATATACGTTATGCAACTACGATCGAGACAATTAATTGAGACATTGTCTAGATGAGAATGGAAATTATTTAATTGCATGAAGACAATGCATCTTGCGTATCTCAATTGAAGTGAGGCTATATTAATGGAGATTAACAAAACATATTTCACCCAAGTTATTCTTTACTCATGATTTGCAAAAGAATGAGGAGATTGATGTGCAACGAGATCCGGTCAACCGATAATTATTTATCAAGACGGTGTCGATCGCAACATTTGAAAGACCATTGAAGAGCATTGGGATGCGACGAATTGAAATATCGAAATTGACGCTTGGTTCGGGGGAGTAAATCAACCGATAAATATGTACTTTTTTTTTAACTAAGATTTTTTTCCCACCTGGGTTTTCTCTTAGTAAGGTTTTAATGAGGCATATCATATACGTTGTATGTTTAAATAATAGATATCCAAGGGGGAGTGTTATGAAATAATATCATTGATGGATTATCTATTATTCGATTGATTTAAGTAGATTTGTGATTAATTCGGATTATTGTGTTCGCATTGTAATCTCTACTATAAATACCCCTTATATCATTGGAATAAAATTTTCCCTTCTTCTATACTTGCATTTCCTCTTGTTCTTCCTCCATTATCTTCTTAGTTTTATAACATATATATATATATCTATATATAAAGCGAATGCATATATATCCGGAATAAGATAAACAATCACTTAATCTGGACATTTTAAAATGGTAATTATTCATTTAAAAAAAAGGGTAATTATAGATTCAGATATATATATTAGCTATTTTAGACAACTATTACTTAAATAAAGTAGATATGCCTCAAAAAAAATAAAAATAAAGTAGATATGAATTTTGTTTGATATATTTTAAAATTTACTTTATTTATAAATAAATAAAAGATAATCAAGGGCCAGATATTGCGGTAAATTTATTAGCAAAGGGACAACCTTTTACTTTCTTTAAAAGCCATTTCGGGGCCCCAAATAAGTCCCCAAATACAAGCAATCTCCCAAATTTTAACCGACCCGAGTTCCCCACTCCTTTTTATTTTATTTTCTAGAAAAATTATTTATTTATTTATTTATTTATTATTATTATTATTAGTAGTTGGCGTCTCCTAAATAAATTCCCTCAACTTTCTTCTTCTCCAAACACCTAAATCCTTTTCCAATTCGTATTCGTATTCAATTTCATTGCTCATATATACAAAAATTTATGAAATATTTCTGCAAAAATTCTGTATCATGAGCAATATTCCGACTTCTTTATCCGATTCGTCTTTTACTTTGTTCAAACTCACGATTTCCTCTTCAGATCCTTGGCCTTTTTCTTATTTTCTCTTCTTATAACAGATTCAAAAACAGCTAGTTGTTGTTAATTCACTCGAGGCGGTGTAGTTTTTTATTTTATTTTTTGTTGATTTGTCTTCGTCGACGGTGATGGCACGCGGCGGCAACGGCGGAGGAGATAAGAATAATCACCTGCATCTGAATTTTCATCTAAACTTATCGCAGATGCTGAATCATCACCACCGGAATCATCAGAATCAGGTTCAGCATAATCGGAATCAGAAACTTCAGATTCATCATCAAGTGCCGAAAGGATTCGTAGCGGTTATGGTTGGATTAGGAGAGGAGGAGCAACAGAGGTTTTTGGTGCCGGTGACGTACGTGAATCATCCCTTGTTTATGGAGTTGCTGAAGGAGGCGGAGGAAGAGTATGGATTCGATCATGAAGGTGTTATCAATATTCCGTGCAACGTGAAGGAGTTCCGTCGTGTTGAAGGTATGATTGATCGGGAAAAGTCCCACCACCATCACAACCACCACCATGCCTGGTGCTTCAAGGCTTGAAATTCTTTTTTTTTTCTTTTCTGAATAGATAAATCTATAGTTTCTTTTTGCATGTAATTTGGCCAATCCATAGCAATATAGCAATAATAATCTCTTTTTTCAGTATTTTTTTCCCTATATTCATCTGTTGTTGCTGATTTTTTTCTTAAAAATTATTCAAGAAAATAAATTAAACAAAAGAATTTAATATAATATATTGATCTGCAACTGCATCTTATAAGGCATAAGATATGATGAAGATACAAACATGGGGGCCGATCCCCTACGGTACAAAGGTGCACAGCGCGGCGTGCTGTGCACCAAAACGACGTCGTTTCGGTCCGCAACGACGCCGTTTGGTTCCGATCTAAAAAAAAACACAGTCAAAACAGTATCGTTTTCACCCGAAAAGACGCCGTTACGGATGCACAGCATCCCTTTGTACCGTAGGGGATCGCGTTCCATACAAACATTATCTTTAAGATTTCAAGTGGTTTATCTTTTAAGTCTTGTGTTTATTTTTTTAATATTTTTTTGGGGTCCTTGCCTCCTTGGACATATATCAAGATCAATGTAAGATAATATGAATATTCAAAATGTTATTTTCATACTAAATAGATTACGGTTATGTTCATATCAATTGATATTTGATACTCGTTCAATAATGATATCAACGATATTAAAGTATGTTATGCCTTACTTATCAATAGTTATGCAGGCATTAACCATAACGATTGATGTTACATACTTTTATTTATTGTTTATAATGAGTTTATATATATCATCAATTGATTATGTTACTCGTTGTGTCAAAATAATCGTTATATCTGCCGACACTTTGTCAAAATCTCCTCTAATTTCTACTCTTGTGGGCTCACTTGAGGCCAAGTCTGATGGCTATTTGGGGCTACAATCATTGTCAAATTCTCCTCCAATTTCTTCTTGTGGGCTCATTAAGGCCTAGTCTAGTGGAATATTTGGTGCTGCAATTATGTCCTTGGACAAGACAAATTTATATGGCGGATTCTATTGGCATCTTTAAATTACTGCTAACGTCATATTTACATGTAAAAAAAAAGTGTAATTGCAGTGTCGTCAAATTTACATGTAAAAAAGTGTAATTACGGTGTCTAAAACATTTTAGGGATGTTAATAGAATCATCGTATATTTTGGTACCATTTATAAGAATATTTATGAAAGTATGAAATATGATGGAAGCGTGTGAATTTATATACAATGACATGAATATGACCCGACATCATATACGTGACACCTAATGAGCTACTTCGGATCCTCTTATTAAATGGGCCAAAGAAGTGCAATCCAGTTTGGGGCCTTAGAGTCCATATAACTTCGTTAAAGATGATCTTAGTCCGATATGTGTCGTCTCGCAGCTCGTTCTGCTGACATGGTGCATGCTCATATCGGTCTTGAACTCTTAGCTCGTGGCAGATCATCTTTGCCGACCTTAGGTTTCCGAGTTGGACAGTCATGTCATTTAACAGACGGTGCTCCATGAAAGTAACCGCCATAATAATGACTCTATGATTCTTGTTCCATTATAACACGAATTGCAGAATGCCCCACGATCTCAGTCATGTCCCCAATCATGTGCTTCAAAGCATCTTCTCGGATTCACTCCTCACAAAATCCAAACTACGTTAATAATTTGATCTCAAAATATTTGGAAACGTAGATAGTCAATCCAAATTAGCTCAGCTATAATTCATCTCAAAATCCACCGGTTAAATAGTTGTGTTATCCTTACGAAGCCTAATTACCCAAATTATTACCCGATTTCGTTATTGACAAGTTCTAACATATATCGCCATACACTAATTGTTATCCAGGTTGAAAAATGTGAATTTATATATATCTTAATGTAGCTTGTAAAGCAAGTTACAACCATATAATTTGAACATGAGACTGATCATTCAATCTCCCAAACTAATTGTATAGACAATTCACAACATTTTCACTTCTAATGTTGACAATTGATTAAAAAAAATATAATGCAAAGTTATGGGGTATTTTAGATTTAAAAGTCAAACAAAATTTGATTTTAATACCATGTGAAAAGTAGTAGTTTAAAGAAACAAGTTTAGAATTGAGCTGGAGCAATCTTGAATATTCCATGTTGTGAGGAGACTATGCTTTTAGCAATAATATGAACCATCATTAATTAATTACTAATATACTTTGCGTGTTTACTCCCCCAAATTATTGGGAAGTGATATGAAATTTCATTAACTAAAAACTTTTCTATTTCTTCTTAAAACCCTCGGTGTCCGTAACCAACTGATCAAATTAATCCGGTTCGTACATAGTCTGACTCTTATCTTATGCAAAGGTATTTGACTGGTCAAAACTCTTTAACATGATGCTTTATGGGAGAATCAAAATAATTTGCATGTTTGCTCGATAGGAGATTTTATTACATAGCATCTTTAGTGAGAAGATACACTTATATCAGACCCCAAGCATTACGTGTGATACCAAACAAACCAGATGCTTATTATAAACAAAGTAAGTCACCACAAGCATATAAAAAAGTAGGTTACTACACACGTGTAAAGTTTTGATTTGTTGCTAATGAATCTCGTCATTTAAGACACCCCACAATGTAATTTTCTCGTATTATTAGTTATCGAGACAAATTGCTTTCATCAAATCGTATTTCGTACTCATGATTATAGATACAAGTAATCAAGTGACGTATCTAGGAAAGTTACTCAGTAGGGAGGACCGAAAAAACTCAATAGACACGTATAACAAGAGTGATTGCGAGGATATGTGTCAACTATTTATCCATTAAAATGAAAATTGAGTTTCGTGGTCATTGACCACCAAAAAATTGTCGGATAAGATTTAATATTTTTTTTATAAATACACATTTGATATCGGGTACACCTGGTACAAAAAAACCATTAAGAGACAATTCATTGGGGTGAACTCATTCATCCGATTATTTTATCTTTATCAAAACTTAGTATCGGATGTATATTTTCACAAACCAAAAACAAAATCCACATGGGATGAACCCCCCCCCCCCCCCCCACCCCCCTCATTACAAGAACAATAGGTCTACCCTACAAGGGGTACCTACTTTAGCGTCACAAAATTCAGATAACGTTAATTGAGTCATAATAGATCATATAACAACTTATGCTTATGGTTCCTGATTGATTTAAAGTGGTTAACTCGAGAAACAAATTGTAAGTAGTTTTAAACCGTATATCTTAATAATTTTTCTCCCATTTTTTCTATGTGTAATATTAAATCAAGTGTCCTATTTCTTCATTACTTCAACTTGTTAAAGAACTTAGAACATAATTCAATTTGTTCTATACAGACAAAAATTAAGTCATTCTCACCACATCTTCCCCTAGAAAGAGTATACACCTAAACAATTGAATATAGACATTTTATATAAAAAGATTCTTTTGACTTTTAGCCATATAATTTAATTTGCCTTTTAAATACTATGCTAATCATCAACAACCAAATGACTTTGAAAAAGCCTAGATATTATGAAGTGGTTGAGAAGGGTCGATTTTTAATTGTCAACTTTGCTTTGCATATTTAACCTAATTCCTTCAAATCTTTGGTATTCGGAAATAGTTGTCTCGACTAATAGGCTAATGTACTCAACGATAAATTTTTGACTCTTCGTTTCAGATTGGAACTAAACATATGATATTATGACCCTTTTACGTGCTATCAGATCACTGATCACTTGAGTTTAGTTGTTAGGTTGTTTCGATAATCGATTCATCTTTGGAATTTCCAGGAATTTTTGCTAGCTTGACACACGGCAACCCAGGGCAAATCAGAATTTTAAAATGTATAACTCAACCGTCACCATTACACAATTGTGCATCACTATTGTAATGAATCCAACCATCACCAGCCATATGTTATAAGCCACCAAAAAGCACCACTTGTTTTCTAAGAAAAAAAATTGATTATGGAAATGCTTACACTAGCAAATGACCTCATGCTTGCCTTAGCATGGTGTTTGCCAATATCCTCAATAGTGGGGAACTTCATTTTATTTTATAATGGGCATTTGCCTTAGCAAGATGTTTGCTAATATCCATCAATAGTTTATAATGGGGATTTGTTGATGACATCACACAAATTACTTTCGTGCTATCCAACGACAGAGCCATGAACTAGATCTCGGGTGGGCTAGCAGATTATATCCCGACAATCATGTGGGCTTAAATAAGATATTTGATGACCTAAGTTGGATTATATAAGTTTTTTGATGTATAATTTTTTTTCACCGGGTGGGCTTAGGCCCCTTTAGCCCCTGCTTTGGCTCCGTCTGTGATGCTATCACACTAATATTCAATTTCTGGAAAGTCGAATATGAACTCAACCTTCGATTTTGTAGATGTCGAATACCCATTTTCGACATCCATAAAGTCGAACCTAGACCGAAGTATAATACTCCCTCCGTTTTTTTTAATTGTCACTTTTCAGAATTTGCTTTGTTTTTATTTATCTGTCATTTTACAATACCAATGCGGCCCTTATTTTTTTTTTACATTTACCCTTCATTTTAATAATCCAATTTTTAGTACAATTTTCCATACACAAGTAAAAAAAGGATTATTTTGTTATTTTACCCACTTTTTTAGACACATTAATTATTATTTTTAATCTGCATGAATTTTCTCTAAGCGATAGATGAAAAACGGAGAGAGTATCAAATTAAATTCATCGTGTGTTCCTTTTATAATGGGGACCTCATTGCTGATTTTTGGAGTATACTATTATTATGAGACTTTGAGGGACTGCTTTGTAATATCTAATAGTATAGATTCTAGACTATATCTTGTGTTGGTGAGTGGCACCATGTGTGAGTGCCAAGTGTCCTAGCTAAATCTTATATGTAACAAATCTTGAAGACTGAATGTAACAATCCAAAACTTATCCAACATTCTATTTCTTAAGTTGGTATCGGAGCCTATCCTTCTTCTCCAGCCATGGCCGTCACCGGGAGCACAGCTCGAGCAGGAAGCTCTCAGTCAGCTCCTGCAACTCCCAGCTCAACCCCAACTCCACAAATCAGCTTGGGAAGCTATTCATCCATGTTTTCCATTCCTAATGCCCCTCCTTTATCAACTACTCTGACCTCACCTTCACCTCTCCTCCGTCCACCACAATTATTTCCGGCAACCTCGCATGCACCCCCATTCAGAGGAAATCTTACACAGAGCTTTACAGTGAAGCTCTACCGCCATAACTATTTGCTCTGGCGTTATTCCATCCAGCCAGTAATCAAAGGTTACAGACTTGAAGGCCATGTGTTTGGGACAAAACCGAAGCCACCTGAGTTTGTTTTTGCCACAAGATCTTCTGGTTCTTCTCCTGTTGCAGTTCCGATCAAGAATCCGGCATATGACGAATGGATTGCCGTTGACAACTTACTCCTAGGTTGGTTACTTGGATCCATGACGGTACAAGCTCTACTTGAAGTTGTTGGATGCTCTACTGCTGTAGAAGTATGGAATACACTTAAGATCTTGTTCAACAGTCAGGCTGAATCCAGAATCCTTGATCTCAAAGATGCATTGACCAAAACAGAGAAGGGTGCTCGTTTAATGGCAGATTACCTGGCTCGCATGAAAAGCCATTCCGATGGGTTTGCATCTGCAGGCTATCCGGTATCTCAGTCAGAACTCATACTTTCCACTCTGGGAGGCCTCACCAAAGAATATGAGGCTGTGATTGTGAATGTCACATCTAGAGTGGGATCTCTTTCCTGGCCAGAAGTTCAGTCTCAATTGTTGACTCATGAACGATTGATTGCTCGATTCAATCCTACTCCTGCTCTGGATTTGTCACAGACAAGTGCTCACGTTGCTCAGATGTACCAAGGAGGGAATAGAGGACCTAGACCCTCCAGTAATGGTAGAGGTAGTGGACAACAAGGATCAAGAAGAGGAGGTCGAGGTAGAGGTGGAGGCAGGTCTAGCAATGGTAGAAACTCCAACAGTGGACCTAAACCTACATGTCAGATATGCCTCAAGGTTGGACACATAGAATCTGAATGCTGGCACAGTTTTGAGAACAATTTTAGCCCTCAGACCAACAACTCTTCTGGTTCAAATGGGAATAGGCAAGTAGCTGCTTACATTGCATCCTCAGAGATGGTGGGAGATCCCAGCTGGTATGCAGATTTTGGGGCCACAAACCATGTAACCTCATATCATAATCACCTACAAAACAAGACTAAATATGATGGTAAAGAAACCTTAATAGTTGGCAATGGCAGTAAATTACACATTGCACACACATGCCACAAAGTTGTTAAACCAAATATGCATCTGAGAAACATACTTCATGTCCCTCACATCACTAAAAATTTGTTGAGCATTTTTAACGTGACTTCTGATAATAATGTGTTTGTTGAATTTCATGATTCAAAATGCTATGTGAAGGACAAAGTGTCAGGGATAGTACTTCTGGAAGGAGTTCTACACAATGGTCTGTATCAGATGGAGCCTCATTTCAATGAAATCACATAAGTTGAGAAGAGTTCCCTTCAATCCAAGTCTCCTCCTAGTTCAAGTATTTTTGTTGCCTCTGTTATGTCTAGTGACACCAATCCTGATATATGGCATAGAAGACTAGGACATCCTAGTGTCAGGATCTTGAATAAAGTTGTATCTGAGTATGGTTTGAAAGTTAATGGAACAGTGTCTATTTGTAATGCCTGTCAATTTGGGAAATTACATGCTACACCCCTTGCCCCCACTTCCAGTCATGCAACTTCTGTGTTAGAACTTGTGCATACAGATATTTGTTGAATAGGTGTCCTAAACCCAACCGGGTTGGACCGTATCCGATCGGGTCGGGTCATTTACAGTCTAATTTAGTTCATGTAATAACTTTATTATGATTAATAAAAGCACTTGTGTTGTTATATATTGTTTATCTTTATGTTATTGGTTGTACATATATAGTAACGTCCCTAGTGTCAAACTGTGATAGAGAAACCATGATAGTGATTATGGATGATGAGATCTCTAATCACTATAACAAGTTTGATACCTAAATGTCTCTAGTCGTATGTACTGTCAAATGGGACATTGATGGTATGATTAGACTAGCACGTATTGGATGTCTTCTATCTTATTGAAGATAGGGATAGATCTCGTCTATCGAAGTGTAGAGACACTTGGACTGTATGTGGATGTGTATTAGAGAATACGTACGTTAGACTGACCCACTTACACTAAGTGTCACACTATGTGGTGGTTGTGTATGTTAGGAAATCACTAGTTTAACGCAGCGAAATTTAAAATTTGATTTCCTTTTCTAGATCGTTTTTCGTTTAATGCAATAAAAACGCTAAGTAGTTTGACGGAATATACCTTGATGATCTATAAGATCATCGCTTTGACTGTCAACATAGAGTAGTACAGTGCGCAATCCGACCATGCGTCCGGCCTCTATCAATATCCACACGAACTCCTTGCCGGAATCCTCCTTGGATTACTATCGGAAAACTCCGGTTGCTAGACCGGCCTTTTTCCCTTCTCTCAAACTCTCTATTGGGAGCTCTCTATTTTACTCAAGAACTATTAGCTCTTGGAATTGTGTTGTCCAAAAGAGCTTGACACCAACCTCTTATTTATAGTGAGAGGGGCGCCCCAACTAGAGTGGAGGAAAAGAAAACTTTTCTCAATAAAATAAGGAAAATCTCCTAGATTGATTTATCTCTTTTATTATAATATCTCACATTAAATAAAATCTAAATGTTGCCAATATCTTATATTGATTATATTTATCTTATTACCATAAATCTATTTTTCCAAAATCAATTAATATCTAATATTAATATTATGGTAATCTTATTAATTAAAGTGCACAATCCAAGTGTATCTTATACACTTCAATGTGGCGCCCCATGTTGCCAATTATTGGCTTCCGGAATATTCTTTAATTAATATAATTTATGCATAATAAATAAATACCATCATATTAATTTATCACTATAACATTTATAGTCTAGAGATAAACTTTCCTTATTTGGTTATCAACTATAACCGCATTTTAATCCGACTCGATGTTCATATGTGTGTGACCCGATAAGCTTCCGAATATGTTGGCCGTAGACACAAAGTGCAAATTACGAAAATGCCCTTCATGCCCAACGATCACGGGATAGCGTCTAGCAACACACCGTGACCCCCAATCATCGGAAGAGTCAAAAGCAATGATTACTATCTTTCATGTGAAGCAGTTACCGTGTAACTTACAATCCTATCGCTGTAATAATATCCATACGATCGTATCTCGAGTGTCAATACATTAACGATCGTATCTTATAATCTGGATATCATGCTCTCTCGGAATAACACATTTACTCCCACTTTGCAAAGATTCTCGAGAGCTAGACATTCCTTATAAGAAGGCCATTTCGGATATTCAATCATAGGATACGCGATTCCCGGACGACCAATCATGTATACTCCGCATGCTTCAATATCACACCCAATCACTACTGCATAATCGCCCCCTTGGTTAGGGGAAATCTCAATAGTATCAAAGCATGACTATCCACACCGTGATGCCATGAAGACTCCGGTCTAAAGGATAATTACACAACCGCCACATAGTGTGACACTTAATGTAAGTTCCACGTACAGTCCGAGTGTCTCTACACTTCGATAGATTAGATCTATCCCTACCTTCTATAAGATAGAAGACATCCAATACGTGCTAGTCTGATTATACTATCAACGTCCCATTGGACTGCTCCATGTTGAATCTCTTCGGCATCTTGTCTATATAGGTGGATTGCGACATACCAAGCAACTGTTAGGAAATCTACGCGGGAACGCAGCGGAATTTAAAATTTTATTTCCTTTTAACCAGGATCGACTTCGTTTAAGCAAAAAACAAATGAGCTAAAGACGGTGGTTACCTTGGTCGATCTATAAGATCGACGCTTTGACCGTCTAAGGAGAGTAGTTCTGCATAGAGCCGCCCAAGTGTTCGGTATCTGCCGCTAGTCCACACGAACAGCCCGCCGGAATCCCATCATGGATTGCTATTGGAAAAACTCCGATTGCTAGACCGGCCATTTTCCCCTCTCTCCAACTCTCTACAGGATGCTCTCTATTTTACCCAAGAACTATTAGTTCTTGGAATTGTGATGTGTAAAAGAGCTTGACACCCACCTCTTATTTATAGTATAGGTGGCGCCCCATATAGTGTGGAGGAGAAGAAAACTTTTTCCCAATAAAATAAGCAAAATATAATTGATTGATTTATCTCATTTAATTTAATATCTTATATTAAATATTTCCAAGATATTGTCAATATCTTATATTGAATATTTATCTTATTACCATAAATCTATTTTTCCAAAATCTATTAATATCTAATATTAATATTATGGTAATCTTATTAATTAAATTGCACAATCCAAATGTATCCAAATACACAAAAGATGGCGCCACATTATAGCCAAATCACGTGTGTCAATACACACACAAACTTTGGCCATATATATTTAATTGATAATATAATACTATGATTAATTAATTTACAAAATACATGTATATCACATATATACATAATTTCGACATACACACATTATGTGTATATTTAATTAATCAACATAATTAATATATTGTATTTAATTTATTCATAATAAATAAATACCACCATATTAATTTACCACTATAACCTTTATAGTCTCGAGATAAATTCTTTCCTTATTTAGTTATCAACTATAACCACATTTTAATCCGGCTAGATGTTCTTATGTGTGTGACCCGATAGGCTTCCGAATATGTTGGCCGTAGACACAAAGTGCAAATTACGAAAATGCCCTTCATGCCTAACGATCACAGGATAGCGTCTAGAAACACACCGTGACCCCCAATCATCGGAAGAGTCAAATGCAATGACTACTACCTTTCATGTGAAACAGTTACCGTGTAACTTACAATCCTATCGATGTAATAATATCCATACGGTCGTTAGTCGAGTGTCAAAACATCAACGACCATATCTTATAATCTGGATATCAAGCTCTCTCGAAGTAACTCATTTACTTCCACTCTGCAAAGATTCACGAGAGTAAGACATTCCTTATAAGAAGGTCATTTCGGATATTCGATCCCAATCATAGGATACGCGATTCCCGGACGACCAATCATGTATACTCCGCATGCTTCAGTATCACACTCAATCACTACCGCATGATCGCCCCGTGGCTAGGGGAAACCTCAATAGTGTCAAAGCATGACAATCCACACCGTGATGCCATGTAGACTCCGGTCCTAAGGATAATTACACAACCGTCACATAGTGTGACACTTATCCGTGTAAGTGGGTCAGTCTAACGTACGCATTCTCTAATACACGTCCACGTATAGTCCAAGTGTCTCTACATTTCGATAGACGAGATCTATCCCTGCCCTTAAAGATAGAAGACATCTAATACGTGCTAGTCTGTTTATACTATCAATGCCCTGTTTAATAGTACATCAGCCTAGAGACATTTAAGTATCAAACTTATTAAAGTGATTAGAGATCTCATCAACCATAATCGCCTATCATTGTTTCTCTATCACAGTTTAATACTAAGGACGTTATCATATAATAATTCATAATTGGTTCTTTAAAAGAACATATATATGACAACAAAAAAGCCATTAAATATATGTATAAACATAAAGAAATAGTAGAAATGATCCGACCCGGTCGGATCCGGTCCAACCCGATTGGGTTTAGGACACTGTTCCAACAGCAACCTCTTAGATCTATCTCTATAGATCTTTATTCCTAGAATATAGGCTGCTTCACCCAATTCCTTCATTGAGAAGTTCTTGGATAACCAAGATTTGACTAATTGTAACATAGGCACATCATTCCCTATGAGCAATATGTCGTCTACATAAAGCACTAAGAACACAATGGCACTCCCACTAACCTTCTTGTAAACACAGGGCTCATCTTCGTTCTTGATGAAATCAAACTGTTTTATTATCTCATCAAAGCAAAGATTCCAACTCTAAGAAGCTTGCTTTAATCCATAAATAGATCTTTGCAGTTTACACACCATCCTGGCGTCATTGGTTGTGAAACCCTCAGGCTGTGTCATATACACTTCCTCAGACAGGTTCCCGTTAAGGAAAGCTGTTTTCACATCCATCTGCCAGATTTCGTAATCATGGTATGCTGCAATAGCAAGCAAAATTCTAATAGATTTTAACATGGCAACAGGCGAAAAGGTTTCGTCATAGTCAACTCCTTGTCTTTGCTTGTAACCTTTTGCCACTAACCTAGCCTTGTAAGGAGTCACGTTACCGTCCATGTTGGTCTTTCTCTTAAAGGCCCATTTACACCTTATAGGAACTATTCCTTCAGGTGGATCAACCAAGTTCCAAACTTGGTTGTCTTTCATGGATTCCATTTCAGAATTCATGGCTTATAGCCATTTCTCTTTGTCATGCCTTAATAGCACTTCCTCATAAGTTCTAGGGTCCTTATATTCCATGAGATACACGCCAGTGTACCTTTTGGGTTCACGATGTTCCCTGGTGGATCTTCGAGATGCTAGTGTGTCCACGGTAGAGGCTGACGTCACACCTATTTGTGGCGTTTCCTCTACTTCCATCAAAGGACTGTTATCTGTAAGTGGTTCTTGAATATCTTCAAGATCAATCTTACTCCCACTGACCCTATTCTGAATAAACTCTTTCTCCAGAAAATGGCCAGTCCTGACAACAAACACCTTTTGTTCCTCAGGATGGTAAAATTGATACCCTTTGGTTTCCCTAGGATATCCCACAAACAGACATTTGTTAGACCTGGGTTCCAGTTTGTCAGGCATGGTCCGTTTCACATAAACAGGACATCCCCAAGGTTTCATGTAACCCAGCGTTGGTCTTTTCCCTTTGAACACTTCATAGGGAGTGGACTCAACGGTCTTTGATGGAACTCGGTTTAGTGTGTAGGATGCGGTTTCTAGAGCATACCCCCAAAATGATTTTGGGAGAACTGCGTAGCTCATCATGGATCGCACCATATCTAACAAGGCGCGGTTTCTCCTCTTAGACACGCCATTCATTTGAGGTGTCTCGGGATGGGTCCATTCAGGCAGAATCCCATTCTCCTTCAAATACTCTTGAAACTCTCCATCTAGGTATTCTCCGCCTCGATCGGATCAAAATGTTTTGATTTCTTTACCTAGTTGTTTCTCCACTTCACTTCTGAATTCTTTGAACTTTTCAAAGGCCTCATACTTATACTTCATTAAGTATATATAACCATAGCGAGAATGGTCATCAGTGAAAGTGATAAAATAAGAGTATCCTCATTTGGCTTGAATTGACATTAGGCCGCATACATTAGTATGTATGAGCTCAAGCAATTCATTGGATCTTATCCATTTTCCACTAAAAGGTGACTTTGTCATCTTACCAAGTAAACAAGCTTCGCATGTATCAAACGATTCGTAATTACACAACCGCCACATAGTGTGACACTTAATGTAAGTTCCACGTACAGTCCGAGTGTCTCTACACTTCGATAGATTAGATCAATCCCTACCTTCTATAAGATATAAGACATCCAATACGTGCTAGTCTGATTATACTATCAAGTCCCATTTGGCGGTTGTGTAATTATCCTTTAGACCGGAGTCTACATGGAATCACGGTGTGGATTGTCATACTTTGACACTATTGAGATTTCCCCTATCCACGGGGCGATCATGCAGTAGTGATCGGGTGTGATATTGAAGCATGCGGAGTATACATGTTTGGTCATCCGGGAATCGCGTATCCTATGATTGGGATTGAATATCCGAAATGACCTTCTTATAAGGAATATCTTGTTCTCGTGAATCTTTGCAAAGTGGGAGTAAACGTGTTATTCCGAGAGAGCATGATATCCGGATTATAAGAGACGATCGTTAATTTATTGACACTCGAGATACGATCGTATGAATATTGACACTCCGATACCAATTGTTGGTCCCTTGAAAAGGCTTTGGTTAAGTTTAGAGGGGGGTGAATAAACTTAACACTTAAAACTTTTGGAGTTAACAAACTCGGAACTTCAAAGAAATTTCGGCCGATACTTCGCAGTCTGTCGACACTCGCAGTCTACCGACCGTTGAGTTTACCGAATTTGTGCGGGAAATATATCAAAAATTAAGCCTTATTACTTGTTGTTAAATATGATACCAAGTATTAGATACTCGGTAGTGTATGTGTGTGAATTCGGTTTCTAGATTCGGTAGATTGATGTGTTAGATAAACTAAGTGCGTAATATAGTGCGAAAGTAAGTAGGCGATTTTATAGTGGTTCCGGGTGGTGTAACCCGTCGGTCCACTCTTCTCCCGTGATGTTGGAGGTAATTCACTAGAGATCTTTGATGTAGCCGTTACAAAAATCCCTAAGTTGCTTGTCCTTCACCAATAACTATGGCTTCACAAACCGAACACTTGGAACAGTAGGATTGCTTTGCTCCAAAGTCTTCCACTCGGTCCTTGAAGGGTAGGATTGCCTCTTCACTAGCTCCACCACAAACAACGGTTCTTTCACACCCAAGGATGCTTCACGGTCTTCGTAGATTTCTTGTAAAAGAAAGTTTGAATCAAGTAAGTGATTCAGCTTTCGGCAGCTTGATCAGGATGAATGATCAGTAGCTTGAAGTCTTCAAGTGTGTAAACTTGATGTAGCTTGAATGCAGATTACACTTGAATATTTTCTCTGGATCAGTAGATTAAAGCTCAGTAGGGTCAGCAGGGTGTTTTTCTTGATCAGAAATCGAAGCACAAGATTATCTGTATTTTTCTCTTAAAGTTCGTCACTTGTATCTGAATTAGGAGTCCTCTATTTATAGGTAGGAATCCTTATGACTTATGTTTGAAATTCAAACATAGCCGTTTCAGATTTGTCCCATTTGACTTGCTTTCTGTCACCGTTCATAGTATCGACACGGTCGATCGCTTTTTGACGATCTACGTCCGTCCACCCTTTGACTTGTAACCATTGGATAAAGGTCTGAATCATCCCAACGTTCCTTTGATCCTAACCATTGATTTGTTTGATAAATCAGAGGTTGTTAGCTGTCCCTTTCTTTGTAATCTTTCAATGTAACCTTTGAATAATCGAAATATGTGTCCAGCAGGTTCCTGAGAGCATAAGTCTGTTGATATACACATCAGTAAGCCGATCCTTATTTTGTTGTGTTTAAAAACACTTCAGCTAACTGTTTTTTATCTAACTTTTATTTATGAAGTTAGATTACACCATTTTGCATATAACTAAGTTCCAATCACCACTTAACTTGTGGAACATAGACCTTGTACACAAGATATATGTAATCAGTTTAGGTCATCACAGACTTCCCTAAATTCTGATTCCATATCCTTGACTTTAATTACTAAGTTTGATCCCTTAGCCTTCAATTACTGAGTTTGAGCCCTCAGCCTTCAATCTTCAGCAGGTTCCTGACAAGTCTACTGACTCAGCTACCCTACTGATCTAGACTAGTCTGCTGATGTAAGTCAGCTGACCTTTTACAGTGCTTGTTTGATCAAACCTATACAAAATCAAACTCTAATAAACCTATACATTTGATCTAGACATCTTTTTGCCTTTGCTCTACAACAGCTAGTCTGGCACTCATCACTAAAACTTAAAAAATAAGTCCAACAATTTCCCCCTTTTTGGTGATGATGCCAATACCCTCTCCTAACAGCAAAGCAAAAAGATTAAAAACAAAAACTGAACAAACTTAGTCATTTCTCATTATAAACAGTTGTTCAAAGTATTACAGTCTAGAATCAGCAAATGATAAAATAGATAAAGTATGCTGATCTATTGTCTTCTTTCCCTTTCTTCTCTTGCTTTTTCTGCTTGCTTTTGGTAAGCTCTTATCTCCATAATCATTTCTCTCATCCATTCATTTTCAATAAGAGAGAAGTTAAAGTGAGGATTCACTTCTTTCCACCAATGCCATGCTTCAGGTAGAGTGAGATTTATCTGATGTACTCTAAAGCCTAAACGCATGTATACTTCTTTGAATTCATTGAGTGATTCCTTTGCATTTGTGGTAGGTAAACTCCTTTCACCTCTACCATCTCTTCCACATCTCTTTGAAGCCCTCATAGCTTTAACTCTTGCTTCTCAAAATTTTAAGCCCAGAAAGGAGTTCAAACCTTCATGAAATCCCTTGTCATGATAAGGTCTCCTTCTGTTGTTGTATACCTTCTTGTATTGTTTGAGAAGATCATCAGTGAGTGGAAGTCTTCCAGGTGCAGGCTCTCTGAATGCATTAGTGTCATCTTCCCATCTTTTCTTGGCAAAAATTCTAGCAGCCTCTTTTACTACTGCTGTTTGGCTCTCTTCCCCCATCAACAAAACGGGACAGCAGGCCATGTACACTCTCATGTGCCAACACTAGATTGTTCAATTGTCCCTCCATAATTTCAGTCCTAGTGTCAACAGCTGTGATCCTTTCTTGCATAGTTTGCTCCAGCAGGGTTATCCTTTCAGTAATTTTAGGATCCAGTACAGCAGGTTGAGGTGCAACAGCAGGTGCAGCAGGTCTATGTACCTCAACAAGGTTATCTAACTTCTGATGAATGGAGTTAAGTTGATCTTTCAAAAATTTCTCCTTTAGTGTATTGCCCTGTTTAATTCCCCTCACATCTTGTGTTAGATCAGCAATGGCATACTGAGTAGATGTGTAGCTTGAAGCAACTGTCTCAGTAGACTTTCTATTGTTATCCACTAGATTCATCAGTTCTTCAAACCTTTGTTCTTGTCTATCAAGTTGATTTCTTAACTGTGTTATGTCACTCCTGACAGCCCTCAACTCATCCAGGACATGTGCTGGTACCCCACCAGCCATTCCTCCAGCAGCTCCATCAGCAGGCTCTTCTACATTGTATTGTTGCCTCTGACTGCTGATCACCAAGGCATAGCTCATATCCCTTCCAGCAAGGTTAGGGCCTTGGTACTCCTCCAAGATAGGATCAATAGCATGTTCTTCCAACACTGGTAAAAATGCATGTTGTGGTTCTTCATCTGTATGTTCTTCTTCAGGCATTTGAAATTCCTCATCACTGTAGTCATAGTCCACCAGCTGTTCATCTTCACCAACAACAACAGTCTGCTGACTATCTTTCCCTACAGTGACCTTTCCTCCAGTAGGCTCCACTACAGCATCCTGTTCTTCAATAGCAGGGGTTTCCTCAAAACCCATATCTGGTTCCAACCTTTGTCCAGGTGTTGTCTGTACCTCAGCAGCCTGTACCTCATGTTCCAACCTGTGTCCAGGTGCTGTCTGATCCTCAGCAACATGTACCTCCACTTCCTTCCTTGGTTCTGGTGCAATTTGTGCCACAATAACCTGTTCAGGGAATACATCCATGTTTTCTTTTTGAAATTCCCCAATGTCAGCAATCCTTCTCAGAAAATTTGCAGTTTTGGTTAGGGTGTCCTCAGTGTCAATCCAGTCTTGATATTGAGCTGAATCCTCAGAATTGACATCAGGTTCACTATGATCAGTAACCCTCTCTTCATCCAAATCTACATTTTGCTGATCTTCAGGTTGTTCAACAAGTTCAACAACAAATAAATCATTAGGAACACCAACCAATCTGTTTCCTCCATGACTTATTCCAACATTGATCAGGGCCTCCAGACCATCTATGGTGAGATTCTCTAGATCCTCATCCATCCGTTCGGCCTTGTCGTCTCTCGATGATCGTCCCGCATACCGGATCGCCCTACATTTGGTTCAATAATCATTGTAGTTCCAACTGGTTCCTCCTGGACCTGATGGATAATCACCTCCAGAATCAGATGATGATGAGTCATCACTGTCATCTCCTGGGTCCCTGAACATGATACCTTCCTCCTTCTTTTGTTCATCAAAAAGGTCCATCAGTCTTGATTGCAATAGAGAGGTATCAATCAGATCTAAAAAAAATTTCCACTCCCAACTTTTCAAAAGCCCATTCTTCAAAGTCTGTCATTGGTTCTGCAGCTGGCTTTTGTCTTTTGTAAAATCCAAACTTCCATTGGAAATAATCAGCCACCAACAGGAGCTTTGGATCAACATACCCTTCTTTCTTCCTTTTCTCTGGTCTTTCAAAGGGCATGAATGACTTTCTAGGAGCTGTTTCAGTACTTTGCTGACCTCCAAAGGTCTCAACAAGTAAATTTAAAGTCTCTTCCACAGATACTTCTAGGTTAGTAGGTTGATCAGATTGTATGTTGGTCCCTACTACCTCCATTTGTACTACACTTGGTTCCCCTGACTTATATGCTCATCAGCAGGGTTAGCAACAGATTGCTCTTCCCCTGAACTATTGCAGGACTTGCAGGGTCTTGTACTAGTGTTTCAATTACCACATCAGGTGCAGATTCAGTAGTCTGCTGTGGTTCTTCACCAAGTTGCTCAAAAACAACTTGTGCAGATTCAGTAGGCTCAGCAGCCTTTGCAGAAGATTCAACAGATTCTACAGCAGGCTCAGGGTCAGTAGTCTGCTGTGATTCTCCAGCAGGTTGCTCAATAAAAACCTCTACAACACCAGTAGGTTTGATAATAGTTAAGGGCTCAGCCTCAATAGCCTCTCCTACTTCTTCTTCTTCTTTTTGCCTTTGAGCCTCTAGAATTTTCAACTGCTTGCCTTTGCCATGTTTCTTTTTCTTGGTAATCTCTTTCATTCGTTTGGATAGTTCCTGTGTTTCAATCTCAGTAGACTTCCTCTTTCTACTGGATTCCTTTTGTTGATCCTTCAAAACTTCAGCAACATTCTTTTTCTTTGCAACTACAGCAGGGTCAGTAATCTCAGTTTCAGCTGAACCCTCAGCAGCCTCGGCAGTCTGTGCTTGTTTGCTTCCTTGTCTTTCTAGGCTTTAGCAATTCTGTTATTTTCCTTATGTCAGCAGCCTTTCTCTTTTCAGTGACCTTCTTGGGTGCAGCAGGTTTCACAACTTTCTTAACCTGCTCACCACCAGCATTATCATCTCCATCATTACCATCATTTTCAGTAGCCTCATCATCTACATCTTCATCATCATCCAGACCAGGGATACGAGTACCAACTTCTGGTTTGAATCTGGATTTGTTAATCTTTTCAGATAAAACATCAGGTATCTGAAAATTATTCGGCAGGGTTTGAACCATTAGACCTAAAGGCTTGACCTTGGACTTCCTTGTACCATCTCTATCTTCAATACACACTTTCTTCATGTAATGTATGAAGAATCCAGCCCAATCAAACTTCATACTTCTGCAAATGATGATCAGCAGGTCTATTTTGGGTCCTGATAAGGTATCCAGGCTTCCAACAAATACCAAAATGGTTTTGGCAATCAATTTGCTCAGCAGGTTGTACTCAAAACCAATATATCTCACATTGATGCCCAGATTTGAAGCAATTGTATCATCTGTCTTTATTGAATCCACAAACTTCATTCTTGGTAGATTCATTGCTTTTGGATTGTTGGGTGCATTGTTTCCAGGTGCAAACCCAAACACCTCTCTCAGTAGATATGAGGATATTTCAATCTCTCTTCCATTTACAGTTGTAGTGAAGGCCTCTCTACCTTCATGTATGACAATGTTTTTCCAAAATTCCAACACATTGACATAAGAGATTCGTTCCAATCTTCTGTTGATAACACCTTCTATCCCAGCAAACCGTCTGATTCTTCGTCCAATATTAATGGCTAACTCAGTGGAGTTACAGTCTGTAACATATCCTCTTACACTCTGACTGGTTCCAATATGAACCTCATCCTTCTTTGACATTGTTGTAAGAAAAAGATGAAGAAGATAACTTTCAAATCTGTGTTCACACAGTGTATACGCAGAGAAAATCGATCTGAGTTTTTGTAAGTAGCCTCTGTGTATAGGTCTGCATATATATAGACAAATATGGTTGAAACTGTCAGAACACGTACTGTGCATTAACCACGATTAAATTTGAGTGAATGCTGTCTTGACACGTGGCCCATTACTTTTCATAACGTTTTGTAACCGTCAGATCGTGTTAAGTGCGGTTATAAGGATAGAATAAATATCCCGCCATTGCTTTTTGACTTTAGTAAGTTTGACTGTGTAACGTTTCCCTCAGCAGCCTTGTCATCAGTAGACTTGTCTCAGCAGCCTGCTGACAAAATGTCTCAGCAGCTTTCTGATAAAGTTACTCTGCTGATGCTTAAATCCTTTTGTATTGTCCAACTGATAATACAAGATGAAGTTTAATACCAATGACTGATCTGTCAAGTGAGCTCACCCAACATGACAAAGACCAATCCCCTTGGCAACTTCATTTGCTCAATTGTCCAAACATAAGTACATGGAATTGTTGATACCAATGACTAATCTGCTAAGTCGAGCTCACCCAACATAGCAAAGACTAATCCCCTTGGTGAATTCCAGGTACATTGTTGATTAAGATTATATCGTCCAACTTTTATAATTCCAAGTTCGTTCCTTAGTTTAGCAAATCTTTCACTATCCAAAGGTTTAGTGAAAATATCAGCAAGTTGATCTTCAGTAAGGATGTAAAGAACCACCACATCTTTCTTTTCAACATGATCTCTTATAAAATGATGTCTCACATCAATATGCTTGGTTCTTGAGTGCAAAACAGGATTTTCTGTGATTGCAATTGCACTTGTGTTGTCACAGATGATTGGAATTTCTCTTTCTTCAATTCCATAATCCCTTAATTGTTGTCTTAACCAAAGTATTTGTGCACGAACTTCCAAAGAAGAATATATTCAAATCGGCGGTGGAAGTTGATATAGAATTCTATTTCTTGCTAAACCAGAAACCGATCTATTTCCCATTAATTGACAGGTTCCTGTGGTGCTTTTTCTATCAATCTTGCATCCAGCATAGTCAGAATCTGAGTAGGATATAACCTTGAAGCTTCCATCTTTTGAATACCATATCCCTACTCCCAAAGTCTCTTTTAGATACTTGAGAACTCTTTTGACTGCACCTAAATGACTTTCTTTAGGTTTTGATTGAAATCTTGCACAAACACCTACAACAAAGGATATGTCGTCTGCTGGCAGTAAGGTACAGAAGACTGCCTATCATCTTTCTGTATAAGGTCTGATCAACATCTTTGCCTTCTTTGTCTTCATCCAATCTGATGTTTGTACTCATAGAAGTTGATATCTTGGTGCTGTTTTCCATACCAAATTTCTTCAGTAACTCCTTGGTATACTTGGTTTGATGAATGAAGATTCCATCTTTCATCTGTTTGACTTGCAATCCCAAAAAGTAGTTCATTTCTCCCATCATACTCATTTGGAATTTACTCTTCATTAGATTTGCAAACTTCTCACATAGCAATTCATTTTCAGAACCCAAAATTATGTCATCAACATAAATTTGTACCAGCAGGGTGCTGTTTCCTTCATTGATTCTGAAAAGAGTCTTATCAATGGTGCCTTTTGTAAAACCATTGTCCATCAAGAATTGAGATAGAGTCTCATACCATGCTCTTGGTGCTTGTTTTAAACCATAAAGTGCTTTGTTGAGTCTGTACACTTTATCTTCTTGATCTTTAACTTCAAATCCAGGAGGTTGCTGAACATAGACCTCCTCTTCCAGAATGCCATTCAAAAATGAACTCTTAACATCCATCTGATTTACTTTGAAGTTTTTATAAGCAGCATGTGCCAAGAATAATCTGATAGCTTCCAATCTTGCAACAGGGGCATATGTTTCATCAAAATCTATTCCTTCTGCTTGAGAATATCCTTTTGCTACTAGTCTGGCCTTATTCCTCACAATGGTGCCAAATTCATCAAGTTTGTTTCAGTATACCCATTTTGTACCAATTATATTTGCATGACTAGGCCATTCCACTAGTGTCCAAACTTGATTTCTTTCAAATCCATTCAATTCTTCTTGCATAGCAATTATCCAATTTGGATCTGAAATTGCTTCTTCAATAACTTTAGGTTCCATTTGAGATAGAAAACAAGTAAACATTTCTTCTAATTGTCTTCTAGTCCTCACACCTTGCTGTATATTGCCAATGACTTGTTCAGCAGGGTTATCCCTTAACCATTGTGGATTCTGGTTGGATTGATTTTCAGGAACCTCATCTTCAGTAGGGTCTGCTGATTCTTCAACAGGGGGTTCAACAGATCCTTAAATTGCCTCAGTTGTTGCATCAGTAGTATTACCAGCAGGGTGTTCAGCAGGGGCAGAATCAGAAACCTTTAAGTCATTGAATCTTTCCAAAACTTTAACACATTTTGGATCAGTGACTTGTTGATTCTCGCGAGTTCGAAGCTTCATCTTCCATTCCGGTGAACTTAGGTTCATCAAATACAACATGTATTGTTTCTTCATGTTTCGTGACCTTTTATTCAGTACCCTGAATGCCTTGCTGACTGAAGAATATCCCAAGAAAATTCCTTCATCTGATTTTGGTTGGAATGTATTCAATTGTTCCTTATGATTCAAGATAAAACATTTGCTTCCAAATGGATGGAAATAGGATATATTAGGTTTTCTTCCATTCCAAATCTCATAAGGTGTCTTCAGCAGTTTCTTGTTCACTGATGTTCTGTTTTGTGTATAGCATGCTGTATTGACTGCTTCAGCCCAATATCTTCAGGTAGCAATGCTTCACAAATCATGGTTCTTCCTGCTTCTTTTAGAGTTCTGTTTCTTCTTTCAGCAACCCCATTTTGCTGAGATGTACCAACAGCATCAAGTTGATGCAGTACACCATTATGTTCACAATATTCTCTTATTACTTTATTGAGAAATTCAGTACCTTTGTCTGATCTGATCTTTATTACTGTCAAAATTTTCTCATTTTGCAACCTCTTCAAAAGTTCAGGCATCTTTTGAAGTGTTTCACTTTTCTTATTCATAAATATCACCCAAGTGTACCTTGAATAATCATCCACAACCACTAAGGTGTATTTCTTTCCTGTTACACTTGTTGGTGTTACTGGTCCAAATAGATCCATATGCATCAGCTCTAAAACTCTTTTTGTTGAATGTTTAGTCTTTGACTTGAAGCTTGACTTTGTCTGTTTACCTTGCTAACATGCATCACATATAGCATCCTTCTTGAATGTGATCTCAGGTAAACCAATCACCAGTTTCTTCTTCACCAACTGATTGATATCATCAAAGTTTAGATGATTCAACTTCTTATGCCATAACCAATTAAGTTATGACTTGGTATGCACAATCAGGCATGTTTCTGGAACAGCAGTAGACCAATCCACAACATACATGTTTTGTTGTCTTTTTCCAGCCAACACAACTTGATCACCTCTTTCACTAATGACAGTACAAGTGTTTTTGTCAAAAGTGACCTTGTATCCCATGTCATAGAATTGTCCAGTGCTCAGTAGATTGTAGTCCAGTCCTTCCGCATATGCCACATTCCTGATTGTTAGTCCATTTCTCACAAGTGTGCTATATCCTCTTGTGTATCCAGGTGTATTCTTGTTGCCAAAATGCACTCTTGGACCATCCTTTGCCACAAAATTTGACAAACAGTGCTTATTCTTTGTCATATGTCTGGAACACCCACTGTCAAAGTACCAGACACCCTACAAAACAAAGTTAATGCATTTTAGGTACCAAACCTGTTTGGGTCCATAATGGTCAGTAGTAAGCATGACCCTTGGCAAGTTTCCATAAGGTCTTCTTTGAAAGGTATCATACTTTGGTTTCATACATGTATTCTACACATCCATAAGGTCTAACAAATGGTTGTGTAGGATTCACATATGTTTTCTGGCCTTTTGGAATATAATGCTGTTTAAAGTGATTTCTTTTATTAGAAGCACTAGGATAACCATAGGTTTGCTGTCTGTTAGGAGCGTACCACCGTAATATGGAGTCTGCTGAGGTCCCTGCTGAGGCCTTGTATAAGTCCTCTGCTGAGCCCTCTGCTGATTCCATTGCTTAGGTTTTACCCTAGCAGCATGGTTATTTATGTTGTTTCTAGCAATAGGTACAGGAATATTCCAATCATCATCAGTAGGGAACAATCTACCTTTCCCCCTGAGATAAGTATCCCTTGAATGATTTGCATTTTTGGGTTTAGGATTCTTATCCTTGGAATATTTCTGGTTTTTCCCTTTTTCGGTCCAAAGGACTTGGTAGCGTGTCCGCTATCAACGAACCTAGAAGGCACAACGATCCTATTTTTAGATGTATTCTTTTTATTATGAGTTAACTTCTTTGACTTCGAAATTTCTACGCGGGAGTTGGATCGTGCAACAAACTTAGGACCAATTCGTGTTAGGAATTCAAAATTCAAAAATTTATTTCCTATCGACCCAAGATCGACTTCGTTTAAGCAATAAACAAACAAGTAGTAGACGGTGGTTACCTTGGTTGATCTATAAGATCGACGCTTTGACCGTCAAAGGAGAGTAGTTCCGCATGAGCCGCCCAAGTGTTCGGCCTCTACCGCTAGTCCACACGAACAAATCGCCGGAATCCCATCATGGATTGCTATTGGAAAACTCCGGTTGCTAGACCGGCCTTTTTCCCCTCTCTCCAACTCTCTATGGATGCTCTCTATTTTACACAAGAACTATTAGTTCTTGGAATTGTGATGTACAAAAGAGCTTGACACCCACCTTCTATTTATAATGAAAGTGGCGCCCATATAGTGTGGAGGAGAAGAAAACCTTTTCCCAATAAAATAAGGAAAATATAATTGATTGATTTATCTCATTTATTACAATATCTCATATTAAATAAATCTAGGATATTGTCAATATCTCATATTGAATATTCCCAAGATATTGTCAATATCTTATATTGACAATATTTACCTTTTATTATATTACCATAAATCAATTTACACACGTGTATATATCACATATATATTACACAAATAAATCCATTTATATATATACTACATACATGCGCATGCATAGTGCCAAACACTTTTGCACACACGCACACAAAGTATTATTTATATATATATATTAATATCTAATATTAATATTTGGTAATACTATTAATTAAATCGCACAATCCAAGTGTATCATATACACACACAAATTGCGCCACCTTAGCCAATAAATTGGCACCCGGAATATTCTTTAATTAATATAATATTATTAATATCTTGTATTTAATTTATTCATAATAAATAAATACCACCATATTAATTTACCACTATAACCTTTATAGTCGTGAGATAAATTCTTTCCTTATTTGGTTATCATCTATAACCACATTTTAATCCGGCTAGATGTTCTTATGTGTGTGACCCGATAGGCTTCCGAATATGTTGGCCGTAGACACAAAGTGCAAATTACGAAAATGCCCTTCATGCCTAACGATCACGGGATAGCGTCTAGCAACACACCGTGACCCCCAATCATCGGAAGAGTCAAATGCAATGACTACTACCTTTCATGTGAAACAGCTTACCGTGTAACTTACAATCCTATCGCCGTAATAATATCCATACGGTCGTTAGTCGAGTGTCAAAACATCAACGACCGTATCTTATAACTGGATATCATGCTCTCTCGAAGTAACACATTTACTCCCACTTTGCAAAGATTCACGAGAGTAAGACATTCCTTATAAGAAGGCCATTTCGGATATTCGATCCCAATCATAGGATACGCGATTCCCGGACGACCAATCATGTATACTCCGCATGCTTCAAAGATCATACCCAATCACTACCGCATGATCGCCCCGTGGCTGTGGAAACCTCAATAGTGTCAAAGCATGACAATCCACACCGTGATGCCATGAAGACTCCGGTCAAAAGGATAATTACACAACCGCCACATAGTGTGACACTTATCCGTGTAAGTGGGTCCGCCTAACGTACGCATTCTCTAATACACGTCCACGTACATGCCCAAGTGTCTCTACACTTCGATAGACGAGATCTATCCCCGCCCTTAAAGACAGACGAAGACATCCAATACGTGCTAGTCCGTTTATACTATCAATGCCCTATTTAATAGTACATCACCCTTAGACATTTAAGTATCAAACTTATTAAGGTGATTAGAGATCTCATCAACCATAATCGCCTATCATGGTTTCTCTATCACAGCTTTAATACTAAGGACGTTATCACATAACAATTCATAATTGGTTCTTTAAAAGAACATATATATGACAACGTAAAAGCCATTTAATATATGTATAAACATAAAGAAATAGTAGAAATGATCCGACCCGGTCGGATCCGGTCCAACCCGATTGGGTTTAGGACACTATTTCAACAATCTCCCACTTGGCCTAAAACCAATCACTCGCACACACAAGACCAAGTTGAAACACAAGAATCTCATGCAATACTCGCAACTAGCCCTAGCCATAAACGGATCGCTATCCGTGGGGACTCAGACTATCTTCATATCACGTTCCATATGATCAAGTCAAAGGAACCGCCTCAACACACACACGAATCTCTGACGAGACCCTGGTCCTTTGCTTCAAGCAATGAATCCACTTACTATATCAACTATATAGAAAAGGTGGAAGAACCGCACAAGGTTCGTGAATGAACCTTCTAGATCCATGTATCGCTCCCGCCGCGCCTCTAAGGCACTACCGTGTTTTGGCCTCGCTTGTAGAATTCACAAGTGACCCATATGCTAGAACATTTCCACCACCGTATCACTTAATCAAAGTGATTGCAAACCCGCATCGTAGCTCCCTCTCGCCTTCATAAGACTCGTGTTACGTCCGTATATCTACGCTTATTTAATTCCAAGTTTCAATAAACTAGGAAACTTTTCCTTAACTTGTTTAAGGATATTCTCGATATCTACCGCATTTACTTTCATACTTGCTCATGACTATTCATGAATTATGAACATCCGGCATCACCTATAAGATGGTTCCTATCGCAAAGAATAAGGAAACCTTCCATAAGCATCATCTTTCACCTTATCTTTAGACCAATGTCCTAACATAGATAGATCTCGTGATCTATGCTAAACTTCTTTTAGCATCACATCTATATAGGTAAACTATAATCTAACAAAGAAATAAATCTATCGCTATAGATTCTCATTTCTAAAATAAGAACTCGCTAATCCAAGTGCTTTCGTAAAGACCTTGAACTACCAAACATTAATTGACTCGATACATGGGGAGATGATTCCTAAGAGAGATATCTAATACCTTACTCAAAAATCGTAACACGCTCCCACTATCCATCTTGCACATTGGGCATATCCTTCTTTTGACTAAATCAAACTCCTTTGATTATCAAACAAAGAAATCGTCTAGAGAAACTTGTTTGAGTCCATAAATGGATCTCATGGGCTTACATATCATGTTATCGTCTATGAACATCGGGTTGTTTGCCCAACGTCTTCAACACTATCATATAGTCATGATACGAAGTTATAACAAGCATTATCTGAATAGAACTGGGCACAAATTGGCAAAAAGATAAAGATAATTACAAGGTTTACACCTCATACCCTTCAAATTCGTCACTATAGCCTTACGGTAATCGTATTACTATCCATGTCACCTTCCAGGGACACTCCCCTTAGGTAAGACAGACTAGGTTCATAACCCGGTTGTCATTGATGGAATCTAATTCGTATATTATGGCTCCCGGCCATAACTCTCAACCTTGCCTTTTAAACATTCTTTCATGAGTCGTGAGATATTCATTCTTTAAGATGAACGTACCCGTGCAGCTCTTTCAGTGCTTGAGGTTATCTACGTACTTACGTAACTTTTGTGTGCACCGAGCAAAGGATCTACACCTCATCGCTATATGGCGTCCGCTCACGTTCCTTTGGTTGAATATATCTTTGTGGTTCTCAAACTCTTTGAGATCTCGATTTACTCCCACCGTTTCTCTTGGAAGAAACACTTCCTCTAGAAGACAAAGATGTTTGGAGACAAACATTTTGCTCCACGGACAAGTAAATAACATCTAGCGTGCTAGCTAAGATATTCCACAAAGTTGCATATGTCGTACTAGGCTCCAAGCTTTTCTGACTTTGCCTATGACAACTTCAAATCATCGGTTAAGATAGATTCGACATTATCTTCTTCCATATCTAATATGGAATTTATTCAACCTTTATTCTTTGAAACTAGGTTAAGTATAAGGGCACTATCCCGAAACGGGTAAGGGATACTTCGCATGGCTTGTGTCACACCTTTATCATATAAAGTGTTGTTTCCATTTTGGGAACACAATCTAATTGCGTATCCCAAAGATGGTATCCTTTAAGGGAGAATCTTATTCATTTTCAGACGACTTCTGAAACACCCTTCAGGTATTAATTACTTCAATTCAATTGAAGATTAATTCCTAAGTAGCTCATCAATCTCACACTCGTACTAGCTCGAACTTTTCGGGCTTTCCGAATTATGCACTTCACTGAGTACACTTGACTATTTCTAAAAATAGTCGTAGAGACTAATAAACAATTATTTGTGGCATTAATTGTCATAAGCCAACGAACATCGGTATGTTTAGGCTTTAGACAATTTTTCTAGATTTTATAACCTTTTCGAAAAAGGGTATTTTAGTCATCTTTAGATAAGATACGTATAACCCACACGATTCATAATCACATGGTTCAACATCATCGAATGACGTTTAATTACACGCTTCCCTTCTAGAGAGACTATGTCTAGAGTAACCACAAATATTAAGGATAACAAACCATACAAATATTTAGTTGAGATCTCATCACATATATCAACTATATAGTGACAACAATCTAGTATGTTAGATTCAGTGACCTTCCAACTTTATCGGAATAACATTTATTCTTTACAATTGAATATGTCTACTAAATCCTAACAAATAACTGAAAGTGTGTTCTTCATAAGAACCGGAACATAATAACATTTATTTAGTTCCCTTATCGCTTACTAGATTCGTAATATGGTAAGTGTTACAACGTTTGTTTCACCTTCCATATCCGTATTCAATCTTTCTAATTTAATCACACTCGTAAGATATCATATATCTAAGAGTTGACTTGAACTTAGATAGATTTATCTCAACTCACTTGCCTATAATAGAAACTTTAATAAGTTCTCTATTTAAGCACATGCCCTAACTTCCCTTTTTAATCCTTTAAGCACTTGAAAAATGTTTCTTATTGTAGTCTTCATAAGACTTAAGAAAGATCACAAGAGCTATGTTTTCAATTTCCTTTTATAAAGAAAATCTAAAGTTTATTAAATAGTTTATTTAACCTTTCGAATCGCATTCAAAACATTGACTATTTAATTAACCTTTAAGCAATGATAGAATTAAGTCGATACTTAAATCTTACAATTTTGAAAACAACCTTTCCAAAATTAGACGTGGTCATTCTTATCCAACGTTTGAATTAATTGTCATCGTATGACTGAATGATCATCTTGGATCGTATCCAATATATGACTAATTCGTTGAAACTTATTTCAATAGATTTAATCATATCATGAGCTTCCGCTTTAAAGTCTCGAGCACCGCATCAATTATGTAATCTCCTTGTCTCTAACTACTATAACGGGGTTGCTCATGTCATTGCTTATTTTAAAAGGATTAAAATTACTTAACCATATTTGAGAACGTTTCTCAAAATTAACAAATATAATTTGGTTTTACTAATCGAGAATTAAATATAAATATAAAGTTTGCTAAAACTACAACATAAAAATGAAAATAAAAGAGTGTTGTTGTTTATACACGCAAAATCAAAAATGGTCTTTTGATTTATGATTTTGCTCCCACTAGTCAACTACTCCCAATTGACTTTCAAGAATCTTTCAAAATTCTTTAAGGGCCAAGATCCCATCCGGTTACCCCGATTCCCGACGAGGTCGATCAACCGGAATAATTCGAAAGGTATGTAACTCTTACCAATCACATCTCTACGTGACTCTTGGTGGTTTGACTAGTCAACTCTTTGACAATTCACATCTTTATGTGGTAGTCAACCCCTTGCCTCTAGAATAAGACGGTCCTGACGAGGGCCAATCACCGCAATACTCTAGTCAAGTCATAACCCAATATTCGCGAGATCTCATACGATCATATCTCAATAACGACGATATACCCGTGGTAGGTCAACTCCCGACGAGGGCCGATCGCTTGGATCCGAACAAAGGCTCTTCACCGTCGCTATAATATTGGGAGACAATTTTCGACTTGATTTTTGTTGTGGAAGTATTTACGTAAATTAATTCACTTAATTAATTTTAATTACGGTCTCATCAAATATATCTATCTCTATAGACATACATCCTACACATTTATCTAGATCGTGCCTAGTCATGCATCTATCGTATCATATAAAATAAATACAAGCACAAAATAAATAAATGCGTAAAGTAACCGGTATGATCATGGACTTTTCCTATGTGCGGTTTCGAATACAACCGACGAAACCGCGGGTCACAATCTAAGGGTAGCCGCAACCGCCAATAGGATCTTTAATGCTCCATTCTCCAACGGGATCTTTATTTTCGTCTTTCTTTGGTCTTCATCTTCTCGCTCCATTCTTGTTACATTTAATTCTATCTAATAAAATAAATACACCCGCCGCACACGGGGGGGAGCTAACGGAATGGGACAAATGCGTAAAAATAAACTAGGTCACGTTCTTCATAACGGCCTAGACAATTTTTAAACCAACAAAAATTTAAATCATTCACATCTATCCTATCGGTCGAGTCCATGATCAATCGGGGTCCATATAATCATATTATATCTACTATATCTAATCCATACAATAAAATCATATGAAAAAGATAAAATTAAAAATTAACTACTTGCGTCTTAATTAATCAATTAACATTTAATCTATTAAATAATTTTATCCAATCAATTAACTAATTAACATTTAATTAATTAAATGATTTTAATCGAAATAAAATTAACGATTAATTTTAAACCGATTTTAATTTTAATTTTAATTAATTAGAACTATTCCAAAAATAAATCAAAATTAAAATTATTTCTCTTTTGTTTCTTTCCTTTTGATTCGTAATCAAAAGGGATGCCGCTTTTCGGTTTCCTAAACCAAATTTGGCTTAGGCTCTGCCACTTTCCAAAATCAAAATTTTGGCAAAATGCCTTTCAGCCTGCCTTTTACAAATCAAATATTTGGAAAGGGCCTAGCTTATTCCAAATCAAATATTTGGAAAGGCCAAATAATTTTGGTTTAGGCTTCGCCACTTTCCAAAATCAAAATTTTGGAAGTGGCCAGCTGCCTTTTCCCAAATCAAATATTTGGAAAGGGCTAGCCTATTCCAAACAAAGTTTGGAAAGACCATTATTATTTTAATGCCATGTGGCATCCCAATGGCCAAACTATTTGAACCATTGGTTAGCCACATGACACAACTAAACAAAGGAGATTTTAATCACAACTATGAACAATATTGAAACACAAAATACACAAAACAAAATTTAGGGATCCACCAAAATGCACCAGCCGACGTCGACCGCCCCAAAGGGGTGCCGCCGCCGCCGGCGCAATTTCCGGTGGGGTGCCGCCGCCGATCGGCCGAGCACCCCATAAGCCGCCCCCTTTTTTTTTTTTTTTTTCTTTTCGTGTATCGATTTGCGAATCAAAAATCTTTCATCTTTTAATTATGTGATTTAAACGATAAAATTAACTACGCAAAATAAAATGCTTATTGCTTAAGCTCGAAGCTCGCTCCGATACCACTGTTAGGAAATCTACGCGGGAACGCAGCGGAATTCAAAAATTTATTTCCTATCGACCCAAGATCGACTTCGTTTAAGCAATAAACAAACAAGTAGTAGACGGTGGTTACCTTGGTTGATCTATAAGATCGACGCTTTGACCGTCAAAGGAGAGTAGTTCTGCATAGAGCCGCCCAAGTGTTCGGCCTCTACCGCTAGTCCACACGAACAAACTCGCCGGAATCCCATCATGGATTGCTATTGGAAAACTCCGGTTGCTAGACCGGCCTTTTTCCCCTCTCTCCAACTCTCTATGTGATGCTCTCTATTTTACACAAGAACTATTAGTTCTTGGAATTGTGATGTACAAAAGAGCTTGACACCCACCTTCTATTTATAATGAAAGTGGCGCCCCATATAGTGTGGAGGAGAAGAAAACCTTTTCCCAATAAAATAAGGAAAATATAATTGATTGATTTATCTCATTTATTACAATATCTCATATTAAATAAATCTAGGATATTGTCAATATCTCATATTGAATATTCCCAAGATATTGTCAATATCTTATATTGACAATATTTACCTTTTATTATATTACCATAAATCAATTTACACACGCGTATATATCACATATATATTACACAAATAAATCCATTTATATATATACTACATACATGCGCATGCATAGTGCCAAACACTTTTGCACACACGCACACAAAGTATTATTTATATATATATATTAATATCTAATATTAATATTTAGTATACTATTAATTAAATTGCACAATCCAAGTGTATCATATACACACACAAATTGCGCCACCTTAGCCAATAAATTGGCACCCGGAATATTCTTTAATTAATATAATATTATTAATATCTTGTATTTAATTTATTCATAATAAATAAATACCACCATATTAATTTACCACTATAACCTTTATAGTCGTGAGATAAATTCTTTCCTTATTTGGTTATCATCTATAACCACATTTTAATCCGGCTAGATGTTCTTATGTGTGTGACCCGATAGGCTTCCGAATATGTTGGCCGTAGACACAAAGTGCAAATTACGAAAATGCCCTTCATGCCTAACGATCACGGGATAGCGTCTAGCAACACACCGTGACCCCCAATCATCGGAAGAGTCAAATGCAATGACTACTACCTTTCATGTGAAACAGCTTACCGTGTAACTTACAATCCTATCGCTGTAATAATATCCATACGGTCGTTAGTCGAGTGTCAAAACATCAACGACCGTATCTTATAATCTGGATATCATGCTCTCTCGAAGTAACACATTTACTCCCACTTTGCAAAGATTCACGAGAGTAAGACATTCCTTATAAGAAGGCCATTTCGGATATTCGATCCCAATCATAGGATACGCGATTCCCGGACGACCAATCATGTATACTCCGCATGCTTCAAAGATCATACCCAATCACTACCGCATGATCGCCCCGTGGCTGTGGGAAACCTCAATAGTGTCAAAGCATGACAATCCACACCGTGATGCCATGAAGACTCCGGTCAAAAGGATAATTACACAACCGCCACATAGTGTGACACTTATCCGTGTAAGTGGGTCGACGCCTAACGTACGCATTCTCTAATACACGTCCACGTACAAATTCCAAGTGTCTCTACACTTCGATAGACGAGATCTATCCCCGCCCTTAAAGACAAAGACATCCAATACGTGCTAGTCCGTTTATACTATCAATGCCCTATTTAATAGTACATCGACTTCGTAGACATTTAAGTATCAAACTTATTAAGGTGATTAGAGATCTCATCAACCATAATCGCCTATCATGGTTTCTCTATCACGCTTTAATACTAAGGACGTTATCACATAACAATTCATAATTGGTTCTTTAAAAGAACATATATATGACAACATAAAAGCCATTTAATATATGTATAAACATAAAGAAATAGTAGAAATGATCCGACCCGGTCGGATCCGGTCCAACCCGATTGGGTTTAGGACACTATTTCAACATTCTGGTACTAGGTTCAGTGACCTTACTGGATCCACTCTTATTGGATTGTTGAGTTCCAAATCCAAACCCTGTTCTATCACCATAAGGCTTTCCAGATTTGAATGTTGTGGAGGAACAAGATGGTTCAGCAGACTCAGCAGCTACTGAAGGTTCAGCATGCTTATGCTGATTATGTCTGACTTCTTTTTCCTTTCCTTTGAGAATTCTTCATTCAGCATTTAATCTTTCAACTTCTGATTGAAGAGCTTCTTTTTCAGCCTTCACAATCTCATAACCAGATTGTATTATCCTCAATTGATTAAGGATGGCATCCAAAGTTTCTTCATTGTCAGAATTTTTAGGATTTGAACCACAGGTTGATTCACAATCACTTCCAGCAGGAGTGTTTATAGATACAGTATTGTATACCTCCTCTGTTTCATCCATGTTAGCCATTAAAGCATAATCTTCCATCTCAGCAACAAGTGCAGTGTCATCAGATTCATTTCCCTTTTCTGATTCCACTTCATATCTTGATTCATCTTTAGCAACCATAGCCTTCTTGCCATGTCTTCTTTGTTGACTTTTGGTCTTCAGTAGGTCTGGACAGTCAGGTCTGAAATGTCCAGGCTTCTTGCAATTAAAGCAAAGATAATCAGGTTCCTTTTTCTATTTTAGTTCAGGACAATCAGGTTTGAAGTGTCCTGGCTTCTTGCAATGATAGCACATGTAATCATTATCTTTCTTTGATTCATCCTTCTTCTTTTCACTGAATTTCTTTGTGAAATTCCTTGGAGAACCCTTTCCATTTTTCATCATCCTAATTTTCTTGCTCAGTAGGGCAATCTGCTCTTGCATCTCATCCAGTAAATCATCTTGAGCTCCTGATGTCTCTTGTTGATGTGAAGCAGCCAATGCAGTGGTCTTTGGCTCTTCTTTTTCGCTTCGGCACAAGCTTTTTGCTAAATTCATAGGCCTTAAGATCTGAAAACAGTTTGAATGTGTCTTCTTCATGCAAACTCCTCATTTCTTCTATGGCAGTCACCTTCATCTCCCAAACTTCTTTTGCAGGTAATGCTTCCAAGATTTTTGAGTTGATTTCTTCCTGTGAGTACTTCACACTCAGTAGGGTGAGTTCATCCATGATTGCATTGAATCTTGATTCCATTTGTTCAATGGTTTCATTTGGTTTCATCTTGAACTCTTGGAACTTCTTCTTGGCCACACTGATCTTGTTCTTTTTGATTGCATCGTTGTCTTCACGCATTAATTGCAACTTATCCCAAAGTTCCTTTGCGCCTTGCAATCTTTCACCTTCATATACATATTGCTATCCAAAGTTCTGTATATGATGTCAATAGCAATATTGTTGAGATTTGCTCTTTTTCTATCTTCAGCAGTCCATTCCATTTTTGGTTTTGGAATGTACTGTGTCTCATCACCCACTGTTACTGACATGGTAATCTCCAGTGGTCCATCTGTCAGCACATCCATCATTTCATCATGGGCTGCAACTAGATAAGCCTGCATACGATGTTTATACTCATCAAAACGATCTAAAGAACACATCAACATTGTTCTAGCATACTGGTCGTTATCCATGATGCAAAGCTTTGAAAATCAGTAACTTGAAAAAGTTTTCAAAGTATTTTCACAAGCACAACAAGTAGGATTACTTCGGAAAAAAAAAAAGCACTGCTCCGATACCATTTGTTGGTCCCTTGAAAAGGCTTTGGTTAAGTTTAAAGGGGGGTGAATAAACTTAACACTTAAAACTTTTGGAGTTATCAAACTCGGCAAGAACTTCGACGAACCGCGATACTTCGATAGTCCGTCGACACTCGCAGTCCGTTGACTGTTGAGTTTACTGAATTTGTGCAGCGGAAATATATCAAAAATTAAGCCTTATTACTTGTTGTTAAATATGATACCAAATATTAGATACTCAGTAGTGTATGTGTGTGAATTCAGTTGCTAGATTCAGTAGATTGATGTGTTAGATAAACTAAGTGCATAATATAAGTGCAGAAAGTAAGTAGGCAGATTTTATAGTGGTTCCGGTGGTGTAATCCTGTCACTCCACTCTTCTCCCGTGATGTTGGAGGTAATTCACTAGAGATCTTTGATGTAGTCGTTACGAAAATCCCGAGATGCTTGTCCTTCACCAATAACTATGGCTTCACAAACCGAACACTTGGAACAGTAGGATTGTCGCTCCAAAGTCTTCCACCGGTCCTTGAAGGGTAGGATTGCCTCTTCACCACTCTCCACCACAAACAACGCTCTTTCACACCCAAGGATGCTTCACTCGTCTTCGCAGATTTCTTGTAAAAGAAAGTTTGAATCAAGTAAGTGATTCAGCTTTCAGCAGCTTGATCAGGATGATATGATCAGCAGCTTGAAGTCTTCAAGTGTGTAAACATGATGTAGCTTGAATGCAGATTACACTTGAAGATTTTCTCTAGATCAGTAGATCAAAGCTCAGTAGGGTCAGCAGGGTGTTTTTCTTGATCAGAAATCGAAGCACAGGATTATCTGTATTTTTCTCTTAAAGTTCATCACATGTATCTGAATTTGGAGTCCTCTATTTATAGGTAGGAATCCTTGTGACTTATGTTTGAAATTCAAACATAGCCGTTTCAGATTTGTCCCATTTGACTTGCTTTCTTGTCACTGTTCATAGTACTGACACAGTCGACTGCTTTTTGACAATCTACAGGTCTGTCCACCCTTTGACTTGTAACCATTGGATAAAGGTCTGAATCATCCCAACGTTCCTTTGATCCTAACCATTGATTTGTTTGATAAATCAGAGGTTGTTAGATGTCCCTTTCTTTGTAATCTTCCAATGTAACCTTTGAATAATCGAAATATGTGTCCAGCAGGTTCCTGAGAGCATAAGTCTGCTGATATACACATCGGTAAGCTGATCCTTATTTTGCTGTGTTTAAAAACACTTCAGCTAACTGTTTTTTATCTAACTTTTATTTTTGAAGTTAGATTACACCTTTTTGCATATAACTAAGTTCCAATCACCACTTAACTTGTGGAACTTAGACCTTGTACACAAGGTATATCTAATCAGTTTAGGTCATCACAGACTTCCCTAAATTCTGATTCCATATCCTTGACTTTAATTACTAAGTTTGATCCCTTAGCCTTCAATTACTGAGTTTGAGCCCTCAGCCTTCTGTCTTCAGCAGGTTCCTGACAAGTCTACTGACTCAGCTACCCTATCGATCTAGACTAGTCTGCTGATGTAAGTCAGCTGACCTTTTACAGTGCTTGTTTGATCAAACCTATACAAAATCAAACTCTAATAAACCTATACATTTGATCTAGACATCTTTTTGTCTTTGCTCTATAACAGCTAGTCTGGCACTCATCACTAAAACTTAAAAAATAAGTCCAACAGTTAGGCATGAAGGGCATTTTCATAAATTGCACTTTGTGTCTATGGCCAACATATTCGGAAGCCTATCGGGTCACACACATATGAACATCGAGTCGGATTAAAATGCGGTTATAGTTGATAACCAAATAAGGAAAGTTTATCTCAAATACTATAAAGGTTATAGTGGTAAATTAATATAGTAGTATTTATTATGAATAAATAAAATACAAGATATTAATTATACATAAATTATATTAATTAAAGAATATTCCGGATGCCAATTAATTGACATTGGGGCGCCACCTTGTAGTGTATAAGATACACTTGGATTGTGCTTTTTAATTAATAAGATTACCATAATATTAATATTGGATATTAATTGATTTTGGATAAATAGATTTATGGTAATAAGATAAATATAATCAATATAAGATATTGGCAATGTTTAGATTTTATTTAATATAAGATATTATAATAAAAGAGATAAATCAATCTAATTGATTTTCCTTATTTTATTGGGAAAAAGTTTTCTTCTCCTCCACACCTCTTTGGGGCACCACTTCCTCTATAAAAAGAAATGGGTGTCAAGCTCTTTTATACATCACAATTGCAAGAGCTAATAGTTCTTGTGTAAAATTGAGGGCTTCCTATAGAGAGTTAGAGAGAGGAAAAAGGCCGGCCTAGCAACCGGAGTTTTTCCGATAGCAATCCAAACAGGATTCCGGTGAGGGGTTCGTGTGGATATCGATAGAGGCCGGACGCGTGGACGGCTTGCGCACTATACTACTCTCTATTGACGGTCAAAGCGACGATCTTATAGATCATCCAAGGTATATTCCGTCAAACTACTTAACGTGTTTATTGCATTAAACGAAGACGATCTAGAAAAAGGAAATCAAAATTTTAAATTCCTCTGCGTTTCCTAACAATATCTGGGGACCTGTCCCTATCCAATCTAACTATGGATACACTTATTATATTCATTTTGTAGATGATTACAGCAGGTTCACATGGTTGTACCCTCTCAAATATAAATCTGATGCATTAGACACTTTCATTCAGTTTAAAAAACTTGTTTACCACTACTATTAAGACAGTACAGTCAGACTGGGGAGGGGAATATAGAAGCTTTGAATCATTCCTTGCCACCAATGGTATATTCAGACACTCTATGTTTATGAACAAAATTGGAGAGCTGAAAGAAAACACAGACACATTGTGGAAATAGGCCTCACACTTTTTGCACAGGCATCCTTGCCCCTTAAATATTGGGTAGATAGTTTTCTTCATGCTGTTTCCTTAATTAATATCCTCCCTACACCAGTCCTTGAACACAAATCACCCTATGAAGTCTTGTACAACAAGAAACCTAACCTCAATCTGATTAAGACCTTTGGTTGAACCTGTTATCCTTATTTAAGACCATATCACACTCAAAAGGTTCAGTATAATACTCAGAAATATGTCTATTTAGGTCTTAGTCAGTCACACAAAGCCCACAAGTGCCTGGACAGTAATGGTAGGGTCTACACTACTATAAGGTTTAATGAATTAGAATTCCCCTACAAATCCATGCATCCTCATAGTACTTCTGGTGGAGTCTCTTTTAATGATCTTCCACATCCTAGTTTCAGTGTTTCTGCAGGTCCTACTGTGCAACAACTCACTCCAGAAGGGCATCTTCCTGACACTTCTCCTCAAAACACCCTTGTACAACCTTTCAGTCCTGCATCTGTTGTTTCCTCTATATCACCTAGTCAGTCACATCATGCCACTGAAGATCACTCTCTTACTCCAATCAATTCATCAGTTATCTCCCTTGCACCTCAATCTGACAGCTCATCAAGTGACTCATCTGTGTCACCACCAAAACATCAAATGCAGACAAGGTTGAATAGTGGCATTGTAAAACCAAAGAAGATGTTCAGTCTAAACACAGAAATGTATGATGATGATTTGGAACCTAAGACAGTTACACAGGCCCTTGCTGATCCAAAGTGGCTCAAAGCCATGAAAGAGGAGTATCAAGCACTCTGTGACAATCAAAATTGGGAGTTAGTACCAGCACATCCTTCTTATAATTAGTGGGCAACAGATGGATATTTAAAACCAAACTCAAACGAGATGGCACAGTCCTGAAATATAAGGCAAGACTTGTTGCCAATGGGTTCCATCAAAAGGAGGGGATAGACTACAGTGAAACCTTCAGCCCTGTTACCAAAGCTAGTACAATCAGGGTGATTATGGCCATAGCTATCTCACTGAATTGGGGGATTCACCAAGTGGATATCAATAATGCCTTTCTAAATGGAAGGCTATCTGAGTCTATGTTCATGACACAACCTGAGGGGTTCATTAACAGCAACAAACCTGCACACCACTGTCATTTAAAGAAGGCACTTTATGGTCTTAAATAGGCACCTAGGGCCTGGTTTGATGAACTGAGACATCAACTCCTTCAGTGGGGATTCACACAATCAGTTTCAGACACATCTCTGTTCATTATGAAACACAATACCACTATTCTATATGTATTGGTCTATGTTGATGATTTCTTGATTACAGGCAACAGCTCAGATGCCATCCAGAAGTTCATTACCCTACTGAACAACAGATTTCCCCTCAAAGATTTGGGGCAACTGAGCCATTTTCTTGGTGTAGAAGCAAGGAGGGATAAGACTGGACTACTCCTCACACAAAAACATTATTTGAAATAGTTGATGTATAAACTTGGCCTTGAATCTGTAAAACATTGTCCTACGCCTATGGTGGCTCGAAAATCTTTTACTCCAGAAGAGGGCACACCTATGAAGGACCCCTCTCTCTATAGAAGTGTCATAGGGGCACTTCAGTACATAACCTTTACAAGACCTGATGTGGCTTTTGCAGTCAATACCCTCAGTCAGTTCATGCATTCACCCAAAGATGTTCACTGGATAGCTCTAAAAAGGGTGATGAGGTATCTAAAGGGCACCATAGATTATGGATTACACTTCAAGGCTCAGGGGGACCTCAACCTTACAGCCTACACTGATGCTGCTCTGTCTCTTAATGGTTATAATGATGTTGACTGGGGATGTTGCAAGCATGACAGAAGATCAGTTGCAGGTCACTGCATGTACATTGGTGATTCTCTTGTAACATGGAGCTCAAAAAAACAGCAAGTGGTGTCCAGGTCAAGCACTGAATCGGAATATCGAAGTCTTGCAAATGCAGCTGCAGAAGTCAGGTGGTTAACCTCTTTGCTGAAAGAACTTGGCATCAGTTTGAAGTCCACACCTATCATATACTGTGATAATGTTGGTGCTAATTCTCTGGCCCAAAATCCGGTTTTTCATGCTAGAACTAAGCATATAGAGATTGATGTCCATTTTGTGAGAGATCAAGTTGTCAATGGTGAGCTGATGGTGCAGTATATTCCTTCCTGTGAACAGCCAGCAGACATCTTCACCAAGCTCTCTCAGCTGCATCTTTCCTACCTTTCAGGTCCAAACTCAATGTGGAACATCACCCACATTTAGTTTGAGGGGGGCTGTTGGAGTATACTATTATTATGAGACTTTGAGGGATTGCTCTGTAATATCTAATAGTATAGACTCTAGACTATATCTTGTGTTGGTGAGTGCCAAGTGTCCTAGCTAAATCTTATATGTAACAAATCTTGAAGACTGAATGTAACAATCCAAAACTTATCCAACATTCTGTTTCTTAAGTGATTATCACCAATAAAAGTGGATGACACAATCATTTGATATTTTAATGAAAAGTGATACAATATCCATTTCAACTCTTTTGTATGTGTATCATTTCATATTTCATTTTTATTGATTATATCAAACTGTATGAACAAATAATTGATTCTATTATCAATCGTAGTAAAATTGCAGGGTCACACAAGAAATATATGTGCATTGTATTTGATTAATTTTCAATAAACTATTTACATGTTTCCTGTGTATATGAAAATAGTAGGTTTCAAAAGGCTAAATTTTTGCTTCAAAAAAAAAAAAGGCTAAATGTTTTTTGAGGGAACAAAAAGGCTAAATTTAAAGACCATAAAATTTCATATATTGTTGATAAATTAAATTTTTTTTTTTTGTTGGGGGAATTGATAAATTAATTAAACAGACGTAATAAGACAGCATTACAACAGATGAGTGCCTTTCATGTCATTTATATCTTTCATGTCTTTTATATCTATTTATAGTGGTATATGAGTGCATTTGATTGATTTTCATTTAATGTATCAAATATTCTGATTGATTCTAGAATATTGACATTAATTAAAAATCAACCAAATTTATTAAATAATTTATTTCAGAAGATTTGATTTAAATATTTCTATATTATTTTCTAATATCTAATGTAGAAAATAATATAAAAATACTTACATTTAATGACATACGTAGTATGACAATTATAATGTGTCACGTATATATATATTTTAGTGGATATTATTTTTATTTTATTTTATTTTTTTATATTTTTTTTTAAAGCAACTTTATTTATATTGAGTGAAAAAAAGAGCTACAAAGGTCATTGCCATATCCCGGTCCGCCCCAAATTTACGTGATAGAGTGCATAGCATGGCCTCCTTAAACCCTATGTGTGGCAAACCCGAGTAGGAAAATCCATCACATAGGGAAGAGTACTCGCTCTATGCACTCCCAATAAAGCCCCTGCCCCATAAATAATTACATCAATGGAAATCAAAGTGGAAAAGATGCTGTAAATCTGTCTTCTGCCTTGTGTATACGATCTAAGGAAAAAAAAGCCGAAGATCTCTTTGCACCCTCGTCTGAACTTGCTTGAGCAAAAGAGAATTGTGGTCCTTCCTGATGAAAATTCGACATGACCGGTCCGTAAAGTGAGCAGCAACATCCATGTCAGAAGCTGAACCAAGAATATAAAGGGGTATATCAAGTACTAGAAAAAGTATGAGCACATCTTTTGACAGCAAAAGTAACAAAAACACCTGGATTGCACCCTTAGCAATGCGGTAGGGGTGCGTCCAAAGGTAGGCACGATCCTGTAGGCCTTGTCCTTAACTAAACGTCAGGCAAACAGCACGGTTATAATCAGCAGTGAGCTTCATCGACCACTTAGCATAGGTAGAGTCACTGCCTGGTTTGCATCCATCAATAAATTGACGGATGCGTCCAGCTGATTATGCAGAGCCGCGTACTCGACGGATGAAAGGGATGGCAAGCTGATCACCATGAAGAATAAGTTTGAGGGCCGAGGGAGTGTTATACTGTGACGTGTATGTGGCTCTCATTCTGTTAGAGGAGGCCGATGTGGCAAGAAAATCTGCAGCTTTGTTAGCTTCACGGAAAATATGGGAAATCTGCATAGGATGTGTGCGGAGGAGATCTCTGATAGACCGAATATCACCATCAAGCTGCCAAGGGGTCGCAGAAGTCCCAGAGACCTTTTTTTTTTTTTTTAGTGGATATTAGTTATAAGGTCATCGTTAGAGAATTAATGATCATTTAGGACACTCCGAAATCTTATTTAGTTATAGGACATTCTAATTTTAAGAAGGAAACTTATTTAGTTATAAGGATATTTTAATTTCAAGTGGATAAAGAAGAAGGATAAATAAAATAAAAAAAAAAAAAAAGAGGAAGCGCTGATGTTTGTTTGTTTGTTTGTTTGTTTTTTAAATTTAAATTCACCATATTTCTAAAGGTTATATATTTTGATCTAAAACTCGGATCGTCAAAATTCTAAAGGATACGGTTTGATGTCTGATGCAGTGACATTGATGTCTGATGCAGGGACATTGATGACTTATGCAGTGACATTGATGTTTGATGCAGGGACATTGATGACTGATGTAGGGGCATTGATGTCCGATGCAGTGACATTGATGAATGATGTAGGGACATTAAGCTAAACAAGATCGTCAAATGATTCAAGATCGTGTTAAAGAATTGAGGGATTCCACAATGAATCCAATTATCAGGAGGGCACAAACAACGTGTGGCCATTACAAGAGCCATAGTGAAGAGTCTTTGTAGTTTCACCAAACTTGTACTTCTATCCATATTAAAAGCTCCACATTTGGAGAAATGCAAAACAAGAGCAGAGCTGACTGATGCAGTTGTTAGGTTTTATGCAGTGACATTGACGACTTATGCAGTGACATTGACGACTTATGCAGTGACATTGATGTCCGAAGCAGTGACATTGATGACTGTATTTACAATTAGATAACTGATGCAATGATATTGATGTCACCGCATATACAACTTGATACACACATTTGATAACTTTGTAAAGTAACTTTATTTCTTTGTTATCTTTAAATATTTGATTGATGTTGGTTTATTTGATTAGTTTTGGTTTAAATTTTCGATAACTTTGTAAAATAACTGTATTTTTTTTTTAAATGCATATTTTTACAACCAAAGGTATGCAATAACACGTCACTGCATAAATCGTTACAATAACACGTCACTGCATAATTCGATACAATAAGACATCACTGCATAGATCGCTACAATAAGAAGTCACTGCATAAATCGTTATAATGAGACGTCATTGCATAAATCGCTACAATAAGATGTCACTGATCAAGGTTGTCAATGGATCGCGGCGGTCAATACATCATGGTAGCCAATGAATCGCGGCGGTGAATGCATCGGGGTGGTTAATAGATCCCGGTGGCCAATGCATCCGGGTAGGTGGTTAATGCATGACGATGATCAATACGTCACGTCGATTTTTATGAAGAAAAAAATTGATTTTATGAAATTTATTCAGAAAAATATCAAATTTGATTTTAGAATAAAGAAGAAAAAATATGAATTTTAGTGAAAAAATTATGATAATCCGAGTTTTAGATCAAAATATATGACCTTTAAAAATATGGTGTGGGTTTTTTTTTTTTTTTTTTTAATTCGAACGTTTTTTTTTTTCTTTCTTTTTTTCCTTCTTCCTCTTTATCCACTTGAAATTAGAATGTCCTTATAACTAAATAAGTTTCCTTTTTAAAATTAGAATGTTCTTATAACGAAATAAGATTTCGGAGTGTCCTATTACCCCTAATAAGTTGAAAATCAGTCATTTTAAATAATTGGCCCTATATTTTATATATCTACATAGTCATTCATTTTTTTTTTTTTTTTTTTTTTTGTCATAATAGTCATTCATTATTAATCAATTAAATCTCTCCCTAGTATTTTTTTATAGGAAGTAATACAAAATAAATTTCAAATTAAAACAAATGTATCATGTGACATATTTGAAATGTCACATAAAATTTTACCGTAGCGACGAATCTCGACATAGTTTTTGATTTTAAAAACTTATATATATATATATATATATATATATATATATATATATATATATATATATATATGGCCCAATGCAATGGAAACCTACCTTTCTTTCTTTAAATATCAGCGGGCAAACAGATTTTTTTTTCTTTTCTTGAAGAATAAGTAAACTTAACCTTTCACCTCCGTCCCTACATAAAAGGTTTTTCATCCCTTTGACACGGTCAACAGCGTACACAGCAAAAGCAAAAGCAAAAGCAAAAGAAGGTATAAATATTAAATATATATATATATATATATATATATATATATATATATATATATATATATATATATATATATCGGCAGCAGCTAGCATCAAGTTTCAATATGGATTTCGCAGATGCGGTAAATCCCTATTTTCTTCTTTCTTTCTTCTAAATATCATATGTTTAGTTTGGATTTTTTATTAGGATAATCTCTTTGGATTTTTTATTATTGATCTAAAATGTTTAGTTCACATCATTTTATATCTATTTATATATTTTTACACGTATCATTCGCCTGCTTTATGCATGATCCATGATTGCTTTTTTTTTTTTTTTTTTTTTTTTTTTTTCGCCTTTCTGGAAATTAAAGGTGTATGTTACTAACAGAAATTTATATTTTTTTTGTATAAAGATTGGATTTTTTTTTTTTTTTTTTTTTTTTTTAAGGGGTGTAGGTATAATGATTTTAAGTTTAAGAGTTTTAATTTGTTTATGTTTTTTTCTTTGTTATTGAAGGGATTAATTTTCCCCTTCTTTTCCGTTTTCTGCTTTGGTTTTTGATGTTGTAATTAAATTTAAAGTTTAGATCAAATGTATTTTGAACTTGACATTGAATTATTGCAATTTCATGTTTTTTTTCGGCAGAGTTGTGTTTTGAAAGTAAATATGCATTGCGATGCATGCAAGATGCAGATGATGGAAGTCTTGGGCTCTATAATTGGTACGTAATTCTAACTTATTATGCAAGCATTAATAAATTGTATTATATATTTGAATAATCTATTGTATGTGGTGTAACGTTTGTGTTTGTTTTGTGATATGTGTAGGGGTGTATTCAGTAACGGTGGATGCTCCACGGGGACTTGTTAAGATATCCGGAGAAGTGGATCCAGATATGGTCCTAACCGCATTGGCAAAAACAGGGAAGCATGCTGAGTTAGTTTGGTCCAAAATCAATCATCCTCAAGTAAATAGAACACGTCATAACGATCTGAACAATTCGTTGTATAACTACAATCGTCTGGGTAATTATGCAATGGGCGCCCCTAACTACGGAAATTACCCTTATTTACCATATGGGTGTGGCTATGGTGGGAATAGACCATTACCGGCATATTCCCGTCATCACCCATTTGGTGATTCCTTAGAAAGGAATGCTCCATATTTAGGATACTACTACTAGGATGGACCATGAAAGAGGACTTATACTCCCTAGGTGACATTATATTTGCCCTTTAATCCGAGGATATGGATTCTATGAATGGTTTTACTTAGAACATGTTTTCAAAATCTTCTAAATAGACATGAATGCGCATTATGATTGAACGTGTTATTAGATAAGTGTTGATTTATTTCTTTAAACTATGATGCTTTTGTTGCAAGATTTTATCGCACTCAAAGTGAACCTATGAACATGTTTTAGCTTTTTTTTGGGTGGAATATTATCAGAATTATAATGCTATTAAGGCTTTTTGAGTGGAATGTTTTCTGAAAGAATCATCTTTTCACACAACACACATTAGTTAAGTATGTGTATGAAGAGAGTTTGAGAATATGATAAACACAAAAGTAAACTTCAACTTAGTTTATTCATTGATATGAGAGGTGTATAAATAGATTCAATTGAGAGAGACTAGCAAGCTAGCTTGGGCGGCCACTTGAGTATGTAGATGTGGGCGGCAAGCATGCAAAAGTAAAAGTAAAAGTTATGTCTATGACATAAAATAAACTAGAGTTTGACATATTAATTGTTTATATGTATCACAATTAATATGTCTATGACATAAAGTAAACTAGAGTTTGACATATTAATTGTTTATATGTATCACAATTAATATGTCTTTTATAATTAAATAAAGTGTACAAAATATCCCGTACGAACTCCCGAGGCCGCTTGGGCACCTGCGTCGAACTTCGACGATCTATTTGAAGTAATGCTTTGTAAATGTTGTAATATTTCCACACCCCCTCAAACCGGGTCGTATATGTTGATGCGACCAAGTTTGCTACTAAGTCTGCCGAACATAAGAGGTGGAATAGCCTTGGTAAGAATATCGCATTCGATCCGCCGAGGGAACATACTTTGAGTTGAATAATCTTGGCATCAATCTTTTCCTTCGAAAGTGTCCGTCAATGTCCACATGCTTGGTTTTATCATGATGGACGGGATCTTCGACCATGCATAAGGTGAATTATTATCACAACAGAGTGTGATAGGTTGCTTTGAGAGGTTCTTTCAAGTTCGGTCGCCACTTTTTAGCCATAGAGCTTCACAAATGCCAAGTACAAGTGCCCCGAGTTCGGCCGACCTTGCTTCTTGACACGTAGGTTGTTACTTGCTTCTCCAAGTAACCAGGTTCCCCCATACATATGAGCAATAGCTCGTGGTAGATCGTCCGTCAATGTGACATCCACCCAATCGGCATCGGTGTAGACCTTGATTGATCTATCGGTAGACTTGGTGAAGTGCGAGCCTTGGCCGAGAGTGGACTTTAAATATCTCGGTATCCTATTCACGGCATCCCAATGTTGCTCGGTAGGGCGGTGCATGAACCGACCGACCGGCCGACCCCATATGCAATATCGGGCCTTGTGTGAGAAAGGTAGATGAGTTTACCTACAAGCCTTTGATATTGTTCTTTTCGACGACAAGAATGTCACCATGCGAGAGGGTGTTACGGGGTCTACGGGGATACGACGGGTTTGCATCCCGGCAAGATGCCGCTTTCCTTCGCAGGTCCAGGACATACTTCCTTTGGGAGACGAAATGCCATTGGTGTTTCTAGCTACTTCCATACCAAGAAAGTACTTGAGGTAGCCCGCATCTTTAACTTGGAACACCTTTGCCGGTAGAGTCTTCAAGTTCGGATCTCGCAGAGTCATCCCCGCAAGGATGATATCATCCACATATACAATTAGAATGGACCTCCTCTCGGTTGGTTGTCTTGACAAACATGGTGTGATCGAGTTGCATTGATGATATCCAAAGCGGCTTTAACCACGGTAGTGAGTTTTCCAAACCATGCCCTTGGTGATTGCTTCGAGCCATATAGAGATTTCCTCGGTTGCACACCTTGCCTTGAGTATGAGGATTGATAAAACCAGGGGTACGGTCATATAAACCTCCTCGGTAAGGTCCCCATTTAGAAAGGCATTTTTGATGTCCAATTGGTGAAGAGGCCGACAAGTTGGACAACTAGGGAAATCGATACCACTCGACAAGTGTTGAGCTTTGCTACGGGTGCAAAAGTTTCCTTATAGTCAATGCCATAAGTTTGAGTGAATCCCCTTGCTACCAATCGGCTTTATACTTGTCAATTTTGCCATCGCATTGTATTTGATAGTGAATAACCATCTACAAACTAACTCGTTTTCTTGCCTTTGGGAAGAGTTGTGAGGTCCCAAGTATGATTATCCAGGAGAGCGATCATCTCTGTTTTAACAACGACCTTCCATTTATCATTTTGAAGGGCCTCCCGAATATTTCTAGGGATAGAGTGAGAGTCCGTGTCCCGTGTAAACATGGCAAAGACAGGAGACAACCGATCATAAGATAAATAAGTATGAATAGAATGATCGGTGCATGATCTTTTCCCTTTCCTTAGAGCAATAGGTCCGTCATCCACTTCGCAGAAGCGCCGAGAGTCAATAAGCCGAGGTCCGGCGGACTCGGTTCGATAGGTTGGTGAGGTTCCGGTTCGACGGCTCGGGTCGGCGGACTCGGGTCGCGACCGCCGAGGGTCAGTAATGTGAGTATCCGTAGGATGCTGAAGGTTATGAGTCTGCTGAGGGTTAAGACTCTGCTGAGGGTAAATGGTTTGCTGAGGGGACGGACTTAGTTCAATCTCAATCAGGTTTCCATCGTTGGTAGGCTCGATAGGTTTGTCTTTGTAATATGGAGTCCTTTCAAAGAATTTCACATCCATAGAATTGTAAAATTTCTTTTCGGTAGGAGAGTAACACTTGTAACCTTTCTGTCCCGTGCATATCCAAGGAAAATGCACTTATGAGCTTTAGGATCAAGTTTACTTCGTGTTGAGCATGAATATAAACAAACACGGTACAACCAAAGATCTTTGGAGGCAATTGGGTAATAAGATGAGAGCAGGAGTGTGTGGTCAGCAGGGTTTGGAGAGGAGTTTTGAAACCTAACACTCTGCTGGAAAGTCTGTTGATTAAATATGTTGCAGTCAATATAGCTTCACCCACATGTATTTAGGAACATGTGTAGTGAACATGATTGATCTGGCCATTTCCAAAGACGGATGCTGTTCTTTCTTTCAAAGCAACCCCATTCGTTGAGGTGTTTCCACACAACTACCGATATGAACAATTCCTCTGTTTGTCAAGAAGTTACCGAGGTTAGACTCATAGTATTCCGAGCATTATCGATCTTTAAGATCTTGATCTTAGTATCAAATTGGGTGGAGACCATGTGATAAAATTCTTGGAAGATAGGTCCAACTTCGATTTGTCTTTCATTAAGAACGACCAAGTGTTTCGGTATGATCATCAATGAAGGTTACAAACCACCTTTTTCTGTTATACTTTTCACTCTTGAGGGTCCCCATACATCACTTGTGAATTAGGGTGAAAGGGGAAGAGGGCAAGTGAGGTAACTTAGCATACACGAGATTTGGTGAGTTTAGCAAATTGACAAATATCACATTGAAGATCATTAAGATTACATCCTTTAAACAATTTAGGGATTAAAGACTTTAAATAACCAAAACTTGGATGTCCTAGTCTATAATGCCATAACATGATATTGTCTAGGTTTTGAGTGCGGCCGCCGAGGCGGTCTGTCTTCGCCTTGTCTTCGGCGGGGTTGATCACAAACGATCTGAGCGGGGTTTAGCTTGCCCAATCACTTCTGAGAAGAAAGATCCCGGAATGTGCACCGATTCTTATTAAAAACAACAATCAATTCGATCTTTAGTGAGTTTATGACGACGATATAAGGTTACGATCTAACTTTGGAACAAACAGGGACATTCGTAGATATATCGATTAGTAAGTTTAACCTTCCCAACACCTTTTGCATAAGAAACGAACCATCGCGTCTTAATTCGTGAATTTGGTTGCATGGCATATATTGTGTAAAAAGGTTTTTATTACCGATCATATGGGAAGAAGCCCCGAATCAACAATCCAAGTCTCATTACTAAGAGGTGAGTAAAATATACCGTTTTAGCATGAGTGGCCATTTCGATAGGGGAGCTACCTTCCCGATCTTTGAGCAATAAAGGCTTTAAAGGCGACAAGGCGAGCATTCGGCTTCTTGTCATTCTCCTCTTCACCGACAAGTTTGCCTTGACTTTCCCTGGTTGGTTTTGAGGTTTTAGAGGGGGTAGGTTTGCCATGTAGCTTCCAACAATTGTCCTTGGTGTGATTTGTGCGTTTGCGGTGATCACGAACGACTTTCCGGCTTTCTCGGTAGGCTTCCCGTAAGTCTCATTAACCTTCGACGGGCGGTGCCTTCGATAGGGTTGTCAGCATGGGGGTTCAGCAGCATCACTTTCCTCCTGGCTTTCCTCATGTTTGACCTCAGCAAACATGGATTTGAGATTTGGAAGAGGTTTAGTAGCAAGAATTCTACCTCTGACATCATCAAGAGTAGGATTCAATCCAGTAAGGAATTTGAATACTCTCTTTTTCTCGATGATGTCTTTAAAGAGTGCAGCATCTTTAACATCATTCCAGGGGTGAGTTTCCAACATATCTAGGTGTTGCCATGCCTTAGATAGTTGATTAAAGTATTGAGTTACAGACATATCCCCTTGTCTGCAATTTTGAATACGAGCTTCGAGTTCATAGACTTCGGATGTATTGTCCTTTTTTGAGTAAAGGTCTCGGCATTGTCCCGCATTTCCTTAGCGGTGTCATACATCATGAAGTTCTCATCGATCTCTTTTGTCATAGACCTCGTGAGGATGGTCATGACTTGGTTATTTTCTCGTGTCCCATGCTTCAAACTTGGGGTCGGTTTCGAGCGAGGGCGGGTTTGGAACCGGACGGATATCCCATCTTGCCCTGGCCGGAGATATACATTTTCATAGACCTTGACCATAGCAAGTAATTGTTACCATCAAGTTTATGATTTGTAAAAGAAGAGTGTTCGATTATCCCGGTCTGCGAGGCACTGTGAGTCTACCGAAGAAGATGAAACTTCGGATAATGTTGACATTTTTCGAAAAAGAACGAGTTTTGCGGCGGATTTTAGAACTCGCAAGTCTCGATACCATGAAGAGAGTTTGAGAATGTGATAAACACAAGAGTAAACTTCAACTTAGTTTATTCATTGATATGAGAGGTGTATAAATAGATACAATTGAGAGAGACCGAAAGCTAGCTTGGGCGGCCACTTGAGTATGTAGATGTGGGCGGCAAGCATGCAAAAGTAAAAGTAAAAGCTATGTCTATGACATAAAGTAAACTAGAGTTTGACATATTAATTGTTTATATGTATCACAATTAATATGTCTATGACATAAAGTAAACTAGAGTTTGACATATTAATTGTTTATATGTATCACAATTAATGTCTTTTATAATTAAATAAAGTGTACAAAATATCCTGTACGAACTCCTGAGGCTGCTGGGCACCCTGCTGAACTTCAGCAGTCTGCTGAAGTAATGCTGTAAATGTTGTAATATTTCCACAGTGTATTATCCTGATCTAATTTCACGGTAAACTTAAGTATTTTCTAGCCTCACTGGTCAGAAAGTCTATTTAATACATTCTGACCCGATTGGGGCTGAAAATGTCAACATTCTGCCTAAATTTTGTATAAATTCTACGCTCAAACCCATATAAGAGGAGGGTTGTGAGAAAAGGGAAGTTCATCTCTTAATATGATGGGTGATACAATAGCAAATGTCTAATGTGGGACAACTTTAACACGCTTCCTCAAGTGTGGGTCTATAAAGAGTCTGTGTCACATGGCACACAAGGCATATAAAAGCACTATAAGGCCAACAAAGAGGCTCAACACTTGCACAATAAAGAGGTGGCTCTGATACCATGTAGAAAATCTAGGCTCAAACATATATTAGAGGAGGGCCATCATCCCCAAAACATAGGTTGTGAACTGAGGGAAGTTCATCTCTTAATATGGTGGGTGATATAATAGCAAGTGTCCAATGTGGGACAACTTTAACAAATTTGGGTCGAATAAATACGTGCGAATATTTGAAGGTGGTTGATACAATAGTGAAGAGAGTTTGAGAATGTGTTAACACAAGAGTAAACTTCAACTTATCTTTTATTCATTGATAATGAAGGAGTATAAATAGATACAATTTGGAAAGAGACTAGCTAGCTAGGGCGGCCACTTGAGTATGTAGATGTGGGCGGCACAAAAGCAAAAAGTAAAAGTACAATCTATGTCTATGTCTATGACATAAAGTAAACTAGAGTTTGACATATTAATTGTTTATATGTATCACAATTAATATGTCTTTTACAAATAAATAAAGTGTACAAATAAAGTTATGCACGATAAAGTCTGCTGTGATCATGAGGATCAGCGGTCGCTTCCGGCACCTGCGAGCCTCGACAGACTGGCGAGTGATATATTTCCACAGAGTTTGAGAATGTGTTAACACAAGAGTAAACTTCAACTTATCTTTTATTCATTGATAATGAAGGAGTATAAATAGATACAATTTGGAAAGAGACTAGCTAGCTAGGGCGGCCACTTGAGTATGTAGATGTGGGCGGCACAAAAGCAAAAAGTAAAAGTACAATCTATGTCTATGTCTATGACATAAAGTAAACTAGAGTTTGACATATTAATTGTTTATATGTATCACAATTAATATGTCTTTTACAAATAAATAAAGTGTACAAATAAAGTTATGCACGATAAAGTCCGCCGTGTGATCATGAGGATCGAGCGAGCGCTCGACACCTGCGAGCCTCGGCGACTGGCCGAGTGATATATTTCCACACCCCCCCTCAAACTGGGCTGTATATATTGATGCAGCCAAGTTTGCTACTTAGTCTGCTGAACGTAAGAGGTGGAATAGCCTTGGTAAGAATATCAGCATTTTGATCTTCTGAGGGAACATACTGGAGTTGAATAATCTTGGCATCAATCTTCTCCTTCAGAAAGTGTCTGTCAATGTCCACATGTTTTGTTTTGTCATGATGGACTGGATCCTCTGCCATGCATAGTGCTGAGTTATTATCACAACAGAGTGTGATAGGTTGCTGAATAGGTTCTTTGAAGTTCGGTAAGAACTCTTTTGAGCCAAAGAGCTTCACAAATGCCTAAAACAAGTGCCCCGAGTTCGGCTTTCAAGATCGCTTCTAGACACGATAGGTTGCTTCTTGCTCCTCCAAGTAACAAGATTGCCCCATACATAGGAACAATAGCTGTGGTAGACCTTCTATCTATGTGGCATCCACCGGCCAATCGACATCGGTATAGACCTTGATGGATCTATCGGCGGACTTGGTGAAGTGTAACCCTTGGCCGGGAGTGGACTTCAAATACCGCGGTATTCTATTCACGCATCCCAATGTTGCTCGGTAGGGCAATGCATGAACCGGCTAACCGGACGACACCATATGCAATATCCGGTCTTGTATGGGATAGGTAGATGAGTTTCCCTACAAGTCTTTGATATTGTTCCTTTCTTACAACAATGTCACCATGTAGCGAGGGTATGATGGGGTCTACTGGGGATACGAAGAGTTTGCACCCCGGCATGCCGCTTTCTTTAAGGGTCCAAGACATATTTCCTTTGGGAGACGAGATTCCTTTGATGTTTCTAGCTACTTCCATGCCAAGAAAATACTTAAGTAAACCCAAGTCTTTAACCCGAAATACCTTTGCCGGCAATTCTTTCAAGTGTTGGATCTCGGCGGGTCATCTCCGGTAAGGATGATATCATCCACATAGACAATAAGAATAGACCTCTTCGGTTGGTTGTCTTGATGAACATAGTGTGATCGAATTGCATTGGTGATATCCAAAGACTTTGACCACGGTTGTTAATTTTCCAAACCATGCCCTTGGTGATTGCTTCGGAGCCATATAGAGATTTCCTCGGTTGCACACCTTGCCTTGAGTATGAGGATTGATAAAACCAGGAGGTATAGTCATATAAACCTCCTCGGTAAGGTCCCCATTTAGAAAAGCATTTTTGATGTCCAATTGATGAAGAGGCCGGTCAAGTTGGACGGTAGAGAAATTAGTACCCGACAAAGGTGTTGAGCTTTGCCACCGGTGCAAAAGTTTCTTTATAGTCAATGCCATAAGTTTGTGTGAATCCCCCGGCTACCAATCGGCTTTGTACTTGTCAATAGTGCCATCGGCATGTATTTGATAGTGAATAACCATTTGCGGTATTCGTCTTTTTGCCTTTTGGAAGAGTTGTGAGATCCCAAGTATGATTATCCGGGAGGGCGGTCATCTCTGTTTTAACAAAGACCTTCCACTTATCATTTTGAAGAGCCTCCCGAATATTTCTAGGGATAGAGTGAGAGTCCGGTCCCGTGTAAACATGGCAAAGACGGGAGACAACGATCATAAGATAAATAAGAATGAATAGAATGATCGGTGCATGATCTTTTCCCTTTCCTTAGAGCAATAGGTCCGTCATCCACCTCGACGGAGACTGCCGAGAGTCAATAAGCGAGGTCCAGCGGACTCGCGGTTCGGTAGGGCTGAGGTTCCGGTTCGGCGAGGCTCGGGTCGGTAGATTCTTGTTCGGGAGGTTCTTGAGAAGTATTAGGTCAGTAGAGAGTCGGTAGGTGCCGAAGTTCGGTCTGGCCGAGGATCGCAGTAGGTTCGAGGGTTAAGAGTTTGCTTTGAGGGAAGGGGTTTAAGTCAATTTCAATCAGGTTTCCATCAGTGAATGGCTCAGTAGGTTTGCTGTAATAAGGGGTCCTTTCAAAGAATTTTACATCCATAGAATTGTAAAATTTCTTTTCAATAGGGGAATAACACTTGTAACCTTTTCTGGTCCTTTGCATAACCTAGGAAAATGCACTTGTGAGCTTTAGGATCAAGTTTACTTCGTGTTGAGCATGGATATACACAAACACAGTACAACCAAAGATCTTTGGAGGCAATTGGGAAACAAGATGATGGCGAGGAGTGTGTGGTCGGTAGGGTTTGGAGTGGAGTTTTGAAACCTAACACTCGCCGGGAAGTCTGTTGAGTAAATAAGTTGCGGTCGATAGCTTCACCCCACATGTATTTAGGAACATGTGTGGTGAACATGATTGATCTCGGCCATTTCCGGCGAGTGCTGTTCTTTCTCTCGGCAACCCCATTCTGCCGAGGTGTTTCCACACAACTACGATATGAACAATTCCTCTATCCGTCAAGAAGGTACCGAGATTAGACTCATAGTATTCTAGAGCATTATCGATCTTTAAGATCTTGACCTTAGTATCAAATTGAGTGGAGACCATATGATAAAATTCTTGAAAGATATGACCAACTTCGATTTGTCTTTCATTAAAAAAACCCAAGTGTTCTGGTATGATCATCAATAAAGGTGACAAACCACCTTTTCCCCGTTATACTTTTCACCCTGAGGGTCCCCACACATCACCGTGTATTAAGGTGAAGGGTGAGGAATGCAAATGAGGTAACTTAGCATACACAAGATTTTGTAAGTTTAGCAAATTGACAAATATCACATTGAAGGTCATTCAGATTACATCCTTTAAACAATTCAGGAGTTAAAGATTTCAAGTAACCAAAACTTGGATGTCCTAATCTATAATGCCATAACATGATATTGTCTAAAGTCTGGGAGCAGTGCCAGGCGGTTCGCCTTCGCTTACGTCTTCGGCGGGGGTTGACCAGAAACAATCCAGCGCAAGGTTTAGCCTTCCCAATCACTTCCTGTGAAGTAGGATCCTGGAATGTGCACTGATTTTCCTTAAAAACAACAGTCCAATTCAAATCTTTAGTGAGTCTACTGACAGATATAAGATTGCGATCTAAGTTTGGAACAAATAGGACATCCCGTAGGCATATCTTATTAGTGAGTTTAACATTTCCAACACCTTTTGCACGAGAGATAGATCCATCGGCGGTTTTAATGTTATGAATTTGGTGACAAGGCATATAGTTGGTTATAAGGTTTTTATTACCGGTCATATGGGAGGATGCCCCGAATCAACAATCCATGTTTCATTGCTAAGGGAAGAGTAGAATTTACCCGTATGAGTATGAGTAGCAACATCGGTAGAGTGACTACCTTCCTTTTGTTGATTCAGAAGGCTTTGAATGCGAAGAACGAGCATTCATCTGGTTTTCATTCTCCTCCTCACTAATGTGTCTGCCTTGACTTTCCCTGATAGGTTTTGAGGTTTTTGAGGAGTTAGGCTTGCCATGGAGCTTCCAAGCGGTTGTCCTTGGTGTGATTTGTGCGTTTGCGGTGATCACGAACGCTTTTCCGGTTTTCTCGGTAGGCTTCTTGTATGTCTCGAACCTCGGCGGCCTTCCCGACGCCGCAGGCGGCACCTTCGGTAGGGTTGTCGGTAGTGGATTTCGAAGCATGACTTTTCTCCTACTTTCTTCATGTTTGACCTCGGCAAACATGGATTTGAGATTTGGAAGAGGTTTGGTGGCAAGAATTCTTCCCCTAACATCATCAAGAGTAGGATTCACCCGTGAGGAACCCGAATACTCTCTTCTTTTCTATGATGTCCTTATAAAGAGCATCCTTGACATCATTCCATGAGTGAGTTTCTAACATATCTAAGTGTTGCCAAGCCTTAGATAGTTGATTGAAATATTGAGTTACGAGACATATCCCCTTGCACGCAAGTTTGAATTTGAGCTTCTAGTTCATATACCTCGGATGTATTATCCTTCTTGAGTAAAGATCTCGGCATTATCCCGCATTTCTTTGGCGGTATCATACATCATAAAGTTTTCACTTATCTCTTTTGTCATTGACCTCGTGAGGATGGTCATGAGTTGATTATTTGTTGTGTCCCATGCTTCAAAACCGGGGTCGGTTTCGGCGAGGTGCGGGTTTAGTTCCAGACAAGTATCCCATCTTACTTTGTCCAGAAATGTACATTTTCATAGACCTTGACCATAACAGATAGTTGTTACCATCAAGTCTATGGTTTGTATAAGAAGAGGAGTTGTCAGTACTCCCAGTCAGCTGAGGCTGCTGAGAGTCTGCTGAGGTTGAAGTAATGTCGGATGTGGAAGACATTCTTCAGAAATATGAATTTTGCAGCGGAAAAAGTTAGAACACAAATGGCTCTGCTACCATGAAGAGAGTTTGAGAATGTGTTAACACAAGAGTAAACTTCAACTTATCTTTTATTCATTGATAATGAAGGAGTATAAATAGATACAATTTGGAAAGAGACTAGCTAGCTAGGGCGGCCACTTGAGTATGTAGATGTGGGCGGCACAAAAGCAAAAAGTAAAAGTACAATCTATGTCTATGTCTATGACATAAAGTAAACTAGAGTTTGACATATTAATTGTTTATATGTATCACAATTAATATGTCTTTTACAAATAAATAAAGTGTACAAATAAAGTTATGCACGATAAAGTCTGCTTTAACGTGATCATGAGGATCGAGCGTGTCACATCGCACAAGGCATATAAAAACGCCAAAGACACTTCGAGCCTCGTGACTCGCCGAGTGATATATTTCCACAAATAGCAAGTGCTCAATGTGGGACAACTGTAATAAATTTGGGTCAGAATAAATACGTGTGAATATTTGAAGGATAAGTTTGAGAGAAAAAATGCGTGTTAAGATATTTTGCAGTGTAAAAATACCTTCACTTTCTGAATTATAAATAAGGGTCCATTTAGACATGGTTTTAATGGGGTTAATTTTATTCGTCGAATGAAATTTTATTGAAGTGTTGGTCTGAATTGCAATTGAGTTTGTGTAGAATAAGTTGTTTTATTTCATTTTAGTTTTATGCATTTAGATTAAGAAAACTTATTAAAAATCGACCTTTTAGCAATTTAAAACTTAAATCTTTTTCCACTCAAAAAAAAACTAAAACTTTTTCATGTTTACATCACATTTAATGATGATATATGATGAGAAAAATTCGCAAGTCAGGTTGCATTGTGATTGTATGATTACTGAATAGAAATCCATTATAATTATCCCTCGTAAACATTTTTCTTCATATACATGTCAATGAAACTTGCATCAATGGTAAAGTTGCGAACCAAGAGTTTCTAGATTCAAGTCAAACAAACACTTTGTATGATTAGATAAATCATGCCTAAAGTTTTTGGGACCATTTATTTACACCACCACGACCGTATCAGTATACCACACTACACCACAGTAGAATTGACCTTTTGAAAATGGAATCCTGAAACCATTTATTTACGCCACCACGATTGTACCGGTATACCACACTACACTGCGCCACAATAGAATCCACCTTGTGAAGATTGAACCCCAAAAACTTAAGTTGATGAAGATACAGATAATTAACATTTTACACATTTTAATACGCCCCCTCAAGTGTGGCCTATAACATGGATGAACCAACTAGGCACACAAAGGCACGATTGTACCAATATACCACACTACAATGCACCACAGTAGAATCGATCTTGTGAAGATTGAATCCCAAAAGCACCCTCAAGTGTGGGCCTATAAAAAGAATGTGTCAACTAGGCACACAACAAGCCTGAGCCAACTAGACAGACAAAAGCACGACTGTACAAGTATACCACACTGCACTGCACCACAGTAGAATCGATCTTATGAAGATTGAATCCAAAAAGCTTAAGTTGATGAAGATACAAGCCTCTTCAAGTGAGGGCCTGCGACAAGGCTCAGCCAACTAGGCACACAACAAGCCTGAGCCAACAAGGCACACAAAGGCACGACTGTACCGGTATACCGCACTACACTGCACCATAGTAGAATCGATCTTGTGAAGATCGAATCCCAAAAGCACCCTCGAGTGTGGGCCTATAAGAAGGCTAAGCCAACTAGGCACACAACAAGTCTGAGTCAAGTAGGCACACAAAGGCACGACTGTACTGGTATACCACACTACATTGCACTACAGTAGTATCGATCTTGTGAAGATTGAATCCAAAAAGTTTAAGCTGATGAAGATGCATATAATTAACATTTTAAGGCACACAACAAACCTGAGCCAACTAGGCAGTACAAGACCAACAACAAAGAGGTCTAACACTTAATGAGTCAACTAGACACGCAAAGGCACTAACAACAAAGAGGCCCAGCACTTCAACAATGATTTCGTGTATGTTTGGCCCTTTACCCCTCTGTGTGTGTGTAGATTGATTGTAATGTCGTTAACGGTATCCATAACAAAAATGCCCACAAACTATTTACTAATCCCATTTTTATCCTCGAACTATTTTAATATCAGAATAATCCATGACCGTACAATTGTTCTCATACTCTTTTTTTTTCATTTTTCTTCAAACCTTTTGTATTCGGAAATAGTTGTCTCGACTAATCATGAGTTATGTCGGACTAGTGTACTCAACGATAAGTTTCCGACTCTCAACTCTTTGAAATGACGTTTCAGATTAGAACTGAACATATGATATTATAACCATTATACGTATTATCATATCACTGATCACTTAAGTTAAGTTGTTAGGTTGTTTCGATAATTAATTCATCTTTGGAATTTCCAGTCATTTTTGCTAGCTTGACACATGGTAAACAAGGGCAAATTAGGAATTTTAAAATGTATATCTCATCCATCACCATTACACCATTGTGCATCACTACTGTAATAAATTCAACCATCACCAGCCATATGAGCCACCAAAAAGCACCACTTCTTTTCAAAAAAAAATTAAAAAAAAAAAAAAAGAGGATAATGGAAATACATAACTAGCAAATGACCTCATGCTTGCCTTAGTATGATATTTGCCAATACCCTTGAATAGCGGAGAACTTTATTTTAAAATGGGGAGTTAGTTCATGACATAACATCAAATCTATTTTCAGGATATCACACGAACATTCGATTATACAGAGATCGAATATTTATTTTCGACCTGTGTAAAATTAAACTTATTCTAAAATGTGGTATCCAATCATATTCATTGTGATGTCAATAACACTTTCCCTTTATAATGGGGACCTCCTTGATCATTATCACCGCTGAAAGTGGATGACACAATCATTTAATGAAAAATAATGTATCCATTTCAACTCTTATGTATACGTATCATTTCATATTTCATTTTTATTGACAAAAAAATTTCAATAAACTATTTACATGTTTCCTGTGTATATGAAAATAGTAGGTCCCAAAAGGCTAGATTTAAAGACCATAAATTTGCATATATTGTTGATAAATTAATTAAACAGGCGTAATAAGACAGCATTACAACAGAAAATCTTTATATATATATTTGATCTGAATTATTAATAAATTATCATATTTCTGCACGTAAAATAAACAAATAAAAAATCCTCGTAGTCAATTTTTTTTAGAAGGAAAAAAAAAAATAATAACTCAAATAGAAAATGCTCATCAAATGTATTGATGATGCCTTGTGTTAGAACTACGAAGTGTAACTCCATGCAACAATTTTGTATAGCCAAGAAAGCTCAGTTTTCCATCTGATTCCCTTACCCAGTCTTTTAGCAGTGAGTATGCAGCTGGGCCCACATTAATTTCCTGCATAAAAAAAAACAAAAAAAGGTTAATTTCAATCCGAATTTGGATTCGGGGTAACGATACATCCACTCCGAGGGAAATTCACTAAGTACCATTGTTCGTGGTGGGAACTGGGACCCGTATCAATCATTGAGTCATACGCTTTGATCAATGGTAAGAGAGGAGTGGATACATTATTTTCCAATGTGGATCAACCTCATAGAATTGTCGATGAGATTGATCAAATAGAGGTTAGACCCCGAAAGCTCAAGACCAAGAGATTCTGGTTCAAGACAATGAAAAGGTTCACTGCCCACATTATGTGATATGGACAATGAATCTACTTTCGGAGCACCACACCGACGTTCGACCTCTAGAAAGAAAAAAGAAGTTGTCCATGGAACCACAATGAATCTACTTTTTCAAGGCACCACACTGATATTCGGCCACTAGAGAGTCGAATGTAAGTTCTAACATTCGACTTTGCAGAGGTCGAATGTCCATATTCGACCTCTGTTAAGTCGAATCTAACCCAAAGTGTGGTGTCATGATAGATTCATCGTGGCGTCATTAAAAACCTTGTGGAACTGCAGTTTTCATGGGATACTTTTCCTTCGTGTCTCCCTCCACACCGTGTTGAGACACCAGTATGTACACGTTAAACACGCTCAACAATGATACAGGGACACTAACATATTGTCCCTATCATTATAATGATAATCACACAATGTAGTGTTCCCATCGTTGTGGGGTGCGTTTAACGTGTACACACCGGTGTATACACATTAAACACACACAACAATGATAGGGACACTACATAATGTCCCTATCATATTATAACAATAATGACACAATGTATCACTCCTATCATTGTTGAGTACGTCTAACGTGTACACATTGGTGTCTACGCACCGTGTGGAGACATCGAGGGAAAACGTTCCCGGTTTTCATACCCGCAATAATGGCTTATATTATTATATATACCTTTGCTAAATCCTCAATAGAGGTCACTCGATTGCCTTCTTCCTCAAAATGTTCAAATGCAGTACTTGCAATTTGTTCCCAGTTTTCTAAAGCTTCAAGCTGATAAACACTGATTGCAGCAGCACAAAACTCTTTGAAATCCAACTTCTTACGCGATAACGGTTCCAACTGAAATTCATAAACCCCCTCTGTCATTGTCTTGTAGTAGAGAACAGACTCATTTTCAGTAAAACCCTTTACGTTTCACAAAAAAATCAGTTTTATCCACAATGTTTGAACTTGACATATATTAAGTCCATCTTCTTTTGTAAAATAAGTACCCACATGATACGACGGACTAACAAGGGTTAAATGTGTCAAAGTTCAAACATTGAGGATAAATTTGAGAAATTTTGAATAATGTGGATCAAAAGTGTCTTTATCTTTTTATTCTATGTACTAGAGATTCCCATTTTTGTACTAGAGATATAATCAAAATGGGAAGAAGTCTCACAGAGTTTAATATATCAGGAACCCTAGACTCCCTCATTGCTTCAGAAGCATGTCTCATTAGAGCCTGCATTATGATTTTGACAAAAATGGTGAAATATGGAGAGATAAAGAACAGTGCAGAGGCTCGGTTTGGCCTACGAAACCTCGTTCAGAGCAGATTAAATCACTTTTGGTCCCTTTTGCTACACGAAATTTGCGTTTCTAGCTTTAATGTTTCATCTTTGCAGTTTAGCCCCCCCTCTATGAATTTGTTTTTTACATTTTCAGTCCACAATGGCACGTGTCAAACAACCAGCATAGAAGGTACGATAAACTCCAACCAATAGTGCTTGACACTGGAAAAAATGGACTCAAAATGTTATAAAAAAAATTGCATAGACAAGGGGTTAATGTGCAAAGATGAAACATTAGGGATAAAAGTGCAAAAATCGTGAAACATAAGGGATTAAAAGTGCTTTCAACCCCATTCAGAAACTATGAAAACGAGGACACAGCAAAATCACAAGAAAAAATAACTGACCACTCTGAAATTCTCTAGGGATACAAATCCATCTTTTGGTTCCAAGATCTCAAACTGAACCTTCAAATAGATCAGCTCGTCCTCCGTCAAAGCTTTCGAAAGAGCCTACAAGATATGAATATCATGACCATGTACAAACTCTGCAGAAAACTTTTGAATGAAAGATGTTGTAACCCGATTTTTTGATGGGAAAACAACTTTTGGAAATGGCATTAGGCAAGAGAAACTAAAACATAGATCAGCATGGTACCTTAAGTGCTGCACGCTTTAGAGGTGTGGCTCGAATGTATGACTTCACGAGTTTGTATATCAATATATCGAGGGGCACTTCACAATTCTGATCCCGCAACCATGGATGACCTGTAAAAGCGTGCAGTTTGCAACTTCATGGTTAACGAAAACTATGGATAGCAACATATAAGAATTGATAAAGACACTTTTTGTCCCTTTGTTTCAAGATTTTTGCACTTCTATCCTCAATGTTTCATCTTGACGCTTTTACCCCTCATCTAAACATTTTTTCACATTTTCAGTTCAAATGTCACGTGCCCAATATGCTTCAGCCGATAAAAACTTGAAACGTGGCAAAAACGGACCGGAAAGGTACAAAAAATGCATAAATGAGGGTTAAAATGACAAGATGAAACATAAGGGATAAAAATGCAAATATCGTGAAACAAATAATGAGCTACTTTTTGCTGAATACAAAACTTACTTAAAGCTTGGGCAGCTGTCATTCTTTTCCTGTGGTCCTTGTTCAAAAACCTTTTGACAAAATCTTTGGCTTCTGGTGAAACTGTGGGCCAGGGTGCATCACCAAAGTTCGGATCAGTTCGTAAAACAGATCGGAAGATTCCTGATTCGGATCGAGCCCAAAACGGCCTGCTTCCGCAAAGCAAGATATATGTTATGACTCCAAGGCTCCAAATATCTGCCTCAACATTATAAGATCTGTGAAGTACTTCTGGTGCAACATAATAGGCGCTGCCCACGATATCGTTGAGACGTTGATCTGCAGGTGTATTATAAATTTAATGGGTTCACGAGTAGTGGATACTTGGTGTAAAAATGCCCAAAAAAAACACAAAACAATGGCCTCTCACCTTCGAACCAAGGGCCAATGAACGTTGCATAATACTAAACACAAGTGTAAGTCCATTGAACATCATATAGCTATTTGTAACCATACCGATTTCGTAACAAATCAGACACTGTTTTTGTTTACATGTACATAAAAGTGAGAGACTTGTATGCATATGGTAAGTGAGTTCAGCAAAGCCTCGGATTTCTCATATGTGGCTAAAGAAATGCTACCTCCGTCCCAAATATAAGGCTTTTAAGAGTTTCCACGCAGTTTAAGAAAGTGGAAGAATGCAAAAATTTGAAGGGTAAAAGTCTAAAATACCCTTTGACTATATTTAATGCAATACTTGTAAAGTAATGCAAAGTTGTTGAATTGATAATAAACTAGGGGTAAAAGAAAGAAAAACATAATAAATGCTCCATTGGTATTCTAAAAGGCCTTATATCATCAAAGCTTTATGTTCATACGAGGCGAGAAAGCGATCATAATGCGACACTGCCTCGCCTCGCCTCTTGCCTAGGCGTCACCTTAACAACTATGATGCAAAATAGAAAAAAATGTACAAGGATTCCTTAGTTTCAAGGATAATTGAGTGTTGGACCAGAGGGGGGGGGGGGGGGAAGGCTAGGGGAAGTCGGGGGCATGGACCCATCTTTCCTCTGGCATCATATACACATTAATCAACAAGATACTATTGTTCTGGTATTACATGATGAATTGTGTGCAAAGCGAAAACATAGTAAGTTGCACATTAGAAGACATTCACGTATAATCGAATGCAAAAGGATAGTTTAAGTTGGGAGAAGTTACCAGGCTTAATAAAATCAGATAGACCAAAGTCAATTAGCTTCAATGTAGCATCCTCATCTTTTGTGGAAAAAAGAAAATTCTGCAAAAACATAAAAAATCAAGGCACTTACAGATTTGCAAAACGCAATTAAGTAGTCATATTCACAGATCATTTCCAGTAAGTTAAGAAAATCGAAAGTTTGTATGACAACAATGTATATCTTCAGTTTTTCACACACAATCACACGTTACACATGTCTATAGCTATATCTATATCTATATCTATTGATAGATACATACATATAGACATATATATGAATACATATATGTAGTCACGAACAATGAATAAGGCTCATTCTTGCAATACCTCGGGCTTCAAATCGCGGTGAACTACACCTTGAAGATGACAAAAAGCAACAACACTTAACATCTGAACAACTATACTTTTGGCATCTGGCTCGGTATATCTTCCACCTCTGCAATGCAAGTACAAATAAAGGTAAGCAGAATGACATTGACAAAGCACGAAACGTGACGATATTACAGCAAATACCTTGACAAAATTCTGTCAAGCAGTTCACCACCTTCACATAATCTGCAAAAAATAAATTCATTGCCAATACATTAAAAAACAGAGTTTTGAGAATGGACATTCGAGTAAACTTACGGTTGCATTGGAGTAAAATAGCTAAATAACAGAAGAAAAATCCTTTTTCTGCTATTGGTTAAGTTGTGCAAAAAAGGGGCATAGAAAGCTTACTCCGTGACTATGTAAACGTTTTGATCATCCTCAAATGCTTCTTCACATCTGACAAGATTTCCATGTCCAGACAATGATTTTAATATCTTTACCTCTCTACGAACATCTTCGATAGAAATAGCTGTGGTCATCTGCACACAACATGTTCAGTAATTCACTGGGACATAAAAGCAAACATTTATAGCATGGTTCATCTAAATTAAAGATCTTCATATCGAACCAACAACAAGGATTTTGCAAATAAGGCTTAGCTCAACAGATTAAAGTTAAGGCATGAGAGATGCCATGTAGCTAAAACATAGTCGCGTTTTGTGGCACTACACTGGAAACAATCAACTGACTAAATTTACGGCCTAAGAGGTGCCATATAGCTAAAATACAGGGCGCCTTTGGTGGCACCACACTGTTTTTAGCATGACACTAGTGTAAACAATCAACCGGCTCTAAAATCAACTTTCACCCAGTTGATTGTAACAATCAACGTGGAGCCGATTCTTAGCTCTAGAATCCGACTCTGGAAAAGTGGATTATCTCTATGGTGCCACAACGGTAGATTTATGTTGTTGCCACTAAAGATAACTCAAAATATATCAGTCGTCTTTAGTGGCACCATATTTTTAGCTTGGCACCACACGGGAAACAAAACAACCAACAGAAAGTCGATTCATACCTATAGAATCAACTTTCATCTGGTCAATTGTCACAACCAACCAATAGTCGATTTTCACCTTTACAATTGACAATGAAAAAGTCAACAGTCACTGTCGTGTAACAACGAGATATTCAATGTGGTGCCATTAAGACGCTCAAATATAATTTCTAGGATTATATAAATGATCAACAGAGTTTGAAAAAAGAAACAACAGCTGCTGCAAACCCAATAAACTTCTACTATCAGGTTATGCCATTGTCAACAACACTGCATAACTAATCACGGTGGCTATATATGATGTCACATCATCCCTACAGGGACATCCAATAAAATTGGAGCATTACAAAGAACATTAGCATGGCCGCTATGCAAAGATAACACGTACAAATCAAGAAATGAGGGGTGTATATATATATATGATATCACATCCCATGATCTATGGTGATTACATAATAGCAGCAAGAAATTCATCAAAAAAAATTGAAACACATACCACACCTTAGCTTTAGAAATGATCTTCACAGCAACAGGATGATTCTTGAGCTCCCCTTTTTTACCTTTAGCCCAACAAGTATGACCAAAATGCCCTCTCCCAACTTCTTTCCCCAACTCATACTTAGCACCGAAATTCTTCGGATAACCAAAGCTTTTATCTAGTGCTCTCTGATTATTCTCATCCTCTTCACCTTCATGTTCCGGTATAGTACCTTCCTTAGGTTTCTGCGTAGACGTTCGTTTCTTCAAAAACAACGACATAGGCTTCGCCGGTGATGGAGGAGGGAACGGCCACTTGAACTTCCGACCAGGTGTTCCGGCAGGTGAAGGAGACGGCCGGACGCCGGCAGGATACGGACTTTGCCATGGACTATTCGCAAATGAATGCGCTGGAGTGCTCTTACCAGAATGACCGTTAGTCGGAGGTCTTCCCGGAGATGTAACCTGACTAGACGGCTTCTTAGAACGGCCGGTATGGTTAGATTCCGGTTCAACTGAGGTAGAAACGGAGTCAGAGTCGCCATTAATGGTAGTAGTCCTAGCTTTGGGTTTAACGACTGAAGCAGCATCCGATTTGCTGCAGCAATGCCCCATTGTTAACGATAAGATACAGCAAAAATGGATCAAAATTGAAGAATCATATCCGAGTCAACGTGAAGAGGAAGAGAGAGAGAGTTTGATCTGACGCCGGCCGGCCGGCGACTTAACGTCAGAATCAGAAATGAAGCGCGTTGTTATGAACGGTTTTTAATATAAAGAGTGTGTTTATATATCAAACTTTGCTGGCAGTAATGAGAGAGAGATGGTGAGTAATAAATTAGTACTACTATTACGTTGAGAAAAAGAAAAAATAAATAGAAAAGAAAATGAAAATGGTGGAATTTTTTTTCGGAAGTTAATTTTTTAAATTTAATGGTATGGATAAATATGGAGGGAGTCAAACTCTTCATATTATCTTCACTATTAATTTCAAGTTCCTGAAAAAATTTATGATACAACGGTTGTAACATAATTATATTGATTGATATGCTTTATGAACGTACAATTCTACTTGCCTTCACCATTATTGTATAAAAATAATAAAAATATTAGCATTAAATTTATTCAGATCCTCTATTGCATTCCCTTCTCCGGACACTCTATTGTATCCTTTAGATGCGGCGCGGGAGGTCCAACCACACATTTGTCTGTGATTTTATGATGTACACGATCAACAAAATGACCACAATGTCATTACTTTTCAATCAATCAAATATTTTATGAATGAAATTTTTTTTACATATAAAATGTACTTACATATAATTGGTCTAGTATCACTAAGTCATACTTATGGCTGTACCACTATAAAAAAAAAATTGCACATTTGTAGTATGATAATGATCTGACTTTGGATTTTTTCTTACTAAATACTAAAACGACGTCTCTTTGATGTTATTACATAAAAACAGTATCATGCAGAGGGACACAACATGGGATCCTAATTCCTTCTCTTGTAGTATTAAGGAGTATGACATTTAATGATATTGAAATAATTTTGTAGTACAACAGTTATAACAAAACTATACTACGTTACGTGAATCATATCTTTTTATCGATATTCTCTTTCATTCCGTTATGATACGTTTGATGAAAGACAACATAAAACAACGATATATTCAAATATCCATACATGTATTTCTTAATAATATAAAATATTGGAGTGCTTCAAATCATACGTATACATGTAATCTTGATGAATACACTCATTTAATCTAGGGTTTCTGAAATACTTAACAACATAATTCAATTCATAACTTACAAATTCCAACTAAACATTCTATTTATACTTCCAAAACACATAACACTTAAGACATGTAGATACCGATTTTGTTGGTGAGACTTCTAGTTATGATGTTATGTGCAGATGAAAACCACTTTCGCAAGTGTGTTTTTTTTTTTTTTTTTTTTTTTTTTTGTCTTTTACGCACTTTTTTGTCTCCGTTGAGACTCGAACCCGCAACATTTGGGTTAAGGACCACAGCACTTAGCGTTTAGCCGATATTTTTATTTATTTTTTGTCTTTTATTTGTATATGGTCATGTTGTGTTGTTGTTTCTTTATTTTCGAGACAATAATCTTTAATCATGTTTTGGCTTGTGTTTTGACGAGCATATAATTGAAAATCATGTATAGACGAGGTAAATTAATTAGCCTATGTTTCTAAATCAATAAACAGACTAAATCAAATCAAACCGAACATATGATTTCAACATTACAATGTTCTGTTTTGATTTGCGTTTCGCAGATTATTTACTTGGTCATATTTTCAGTAATTAGAACATTTCTCCCGATTGATAAAATTCAAATCAGTCTTTTCCATGTTGCAAAATACATAAAAATCAACTAAGAGAATAAATATTTAGTCAAGAAAAAAACCATCATTACTTGGTCAAATTTTCAGTAATTAGAACTTTTCTCCCCAAGAGAAAAATCAAAACAGCATTTTCACCCTTATAATGTTGCAAAATACATAAAAATCAACCAAGAAAAAACAAATATTTAGTCCCCAAAAAAAAAAAAAAAAAATGTATTCTTTAGCAAAAAAAAACTTTAGCAGATTGGCTTAGGCAAATGGATGACAAAAAGTGGAATTTGTAAGTACATGCACAAATCCAACCACTACTGTGGCAGTTGGAAATCTAGAAAAACTGTGACATAGACACAAAATGTTTTGTGTCATGTAGTAATAAAAAGTTTATGGTAAATGTTTATAGTCACTTTCAAAATTATATTTAAATATTTCTTTTATTGGATGTATATATTTGAGGGACGAGAGTATTTCGATTCTATTTAGAAGTTGATTTAGTGGTGCTATTTGAGTTCATAATGGATCCAATTGCATTGTATAAATTATTAAGTCGGATTATCAAATTCATTATATCTCAACATTATACTGTTATAATATCTCTCCCCTTGTTTTAATGTGGGACGTTGTATTCTCCCCTCCTAACAAATTGTCTTCCTCGTCAGGACCCTATTAGGGAATAACAACTCTATTAAAGGGTTCCATAGGTAACTGTTGGAGTATCTTATTATATTAGTGAAGAGTTGAAGGACCAATATGTAATATCCTTGAGTGTAGAATCTATTATAGATTTGTGTGTTACATGTGTCAATGTATATGAGTGACACATGTCCTTTGTATGTCCTTTATGTAACAACTCTCAGCTAATGGATAATTATTCTGGATCATTCTACTTTCTAAGTTGGTATCGGAGCTAGTCTCTCCGGCCATGGCGACCGCCGGAAATACACCTCCGGTAGAAGGGTCACAGACCACTTCTAGTCATACCACCATGACCCTAAGCTCCACTGTACCACCAGTAAACTCAAATGTTCCACCGGTCAGCTTTCCAAGTCGGACAATCACCTACTCGTCCACCCCAAATCTTACTATGAACACTCCGACGATGGCCTTTTCCGGCCCCATCTCGTCGGCGCTATTCCGCTCCTCCCTTTCCCCAAACATTCCATCCATCACGCATGCTGCTCCACCATTTGGAGGAAATCTGATGCCAGATTTCACAGTCAAACTTGGACGGAATAACTATCTCTTGTGGAGGTACTCAATTTTACCGGTCATTCAAGGTCACCGGCTTGAAGGTCATGTGTTTGGCACCAAGCCCAAGCCGCCTGAGTATGTTTATACAACTGGAAACCCATCTATGCCAATCAAAAATCCAGCTCATGATGACTAGGAAACCATGGATGCACTTCTACTTGGGTGGATGCTTGGATCCATGACGGAGCAAGCACTCCTTGAAGTGATCGGATGTGCTACTTCAGCTGAGGTATGGCGTACTCTTGAACTTCTCCACAATAATCAAGCAGAATCTTGCATTCTGGAACTTAAGGATGCACTCACTAAGACTGAGAAAGGTAACAAATCTATGGCCGATTACTTAGCTCAAATGAAAACACATGGTGATGAATTAGCTTCTGCTGGGTACCCTGTGTCACAGTCTGAATTAATCCTTGCCACTCTTGGAGGATTGACTAAAGAATATGAATCTGTGATTGTCAATATCACCTTCAGAGTTGGGTCCCTGTCCTGGCCAGAAGTTCAAGCACAGCTCCTGACACATGAACGTTTGATAGCTCGGTTTAATCCATCACCAGCACTAGATCTCTCTCAATCTAGTGCAAATTACACTCAGATGTATACAGGAGGTAACAGAGGTTTTTGATGACGTAGATCAAGTGAAATTAAAATACTTGACCACCATAAACCAATACTAGCAAGAGGACTAGGTCCATCGTAGTATAGCTATAGCGAATCAAGGTCGATCCCACAGGGAACCAATTGTGGGTCCTTTATATACAAACAATTAATTATTCATATCAAGGACACAAAGGCGGTCTACGACCAACGAAGTACAAGAAAAAGTAAAGGACACGACCCGACACAACACATAACGCAATTAACCTCCCCAATTATCATGTTATCGTTTGGATCTAAAGATTCTATATAATTAAGCTAGACTCGACAACTATTAATCCGATCCGTATTTCTTTTATATTGGCTACGGGAGTCATCCCCTAAACTAGATCTAGCTCCGGGTAGGCCATCCAGGATCACTATGCTACATCACGTGACTTCGCTTTTTCGGCCTCCATCTCATATGACTTGCACGCTTACAAAACTAGGGATGCCGATATTAACCGTATTCCTCACCTAGGCAACATTCCTTTTTTCGAGCCTACTTCCTAGACGATCGCATCGGTCTCCGTCCCATTAACACTAACTTTTAGGTATCATGTTAATCTACGATGTACGTATAACTAGGTGTGCACAATTCCCTAATACAGAACAGATCTAGATCTCGCTGAAAGTCCCGGAAGATCAATTCATGAGCCGACCTAGGAGCCCTATATTGGTATTTCCTAATAATACGCTAATTAAAACAGACGACGAAACGTAGCCGTAGCCATACCTACTAAGATAAGAAATTCTAGTGGACAATCGCACCATAAAGACGTGGCTAGATTGACGCGGTGGAAAACTAAATCTTAGCGTTTCTACATACGTAACGGATAAAATAGAAACTCATAAAGCAATTATATAGATCTACTAAAAACACGGTTGTTGATCATACCAAAGTCATCTATAGGTCACCGGATAACAGATCTGGGCGTTTGGATCCTTATAGACAAGGAATCCCCACTGCCTCATATCGTATCCTTAGATCTACATCGTTCGGTGAAGAACGAACAACCTCAAACGATAAACAATAATTGGGGCCTTAATTACAAAGAACTAAGAACAAATAAATACAAGAACTTACATTATTGCGGATCTTGCATAAAAACTCGCTCTCTAGAAAAAGCGAAGATTTTATTATAAACCGAGAAGTGTAAAAAATGTATTGTGTAAAGAAGTGTGTTTATGGCGTGTATAGCATGCCTTTATTTATAGGGGTTCAAGCTAATTAAGAGATATACTTTAAAATGTCAAAACAAATAAGAGATAACTCTCGGCCGATCTCCAATTAAAAGATAAAATGCGCCCCCTAGAATGTATCCTCATGTTGGCGCCAATCTTGGTTGGTTTGCCATGCTTATCCGATCTTTTCGTGCTAATCCGATATTTATCTTGAATTTTCTTTGATTTATCTTGAGATTTAATTCTTCCATTTGTATTTATCTTCCATAATTATCCAAATCTGCAAAATAGATATTTATCCCAAAAATAAATCATATTTAAATAAAACGGATAAATACCGATTTATAAATAAAAACAGATAAATACCATAAAAAATTGGATAAATACCAAATTATATTTTATAAATCACAAAACATTAAATAATCCATATAAACATGTGATTTAATATAAAATACATATTATTAATCTTGATTTAAGGTCAACGTTGATGACTTTTACGGGTATAATTTGACCGTCATCAACTACCCCCCACTTAGACTTTGATCGTCCCGAACAAAGCATCAATAAGTCATTCCCCAAGAAAACAATTGTCATGGTCAAATCATACTTACGCGAGAAGCTCGAGTCAACTCATACCGATCATGCTCATAAGATATCCATTATTCACTACTCTCTCGTGAATCGAAGTGATGTGTGCATGTGCATTTGATTTTATCTATTCGTGGCAAGATTAAAGTTTATGCTAACTTCGTAATCTCAACCTACCAACATCGCATTCCCACTTCTTAAGCCTCGCAATGGTTAAAGCACTAGAACAATAAGCAAGAGCGTATCTATAGGGTTTTTGGACTTGGAGACCGAGTACTACTCAAAGCCTCTTAAAGAGTTAAATATTCTTCTCATATCTTCATATTTTTCAAATACTATCAATCTCAAGGAAGAAAACTTTTTAGAGTATCCCCCTATCTTAGATCATGCATAGCATTGAATATTACCACAAGCGCGGGGCTACTTTGGTAATGTTACTACAAGCCCGTGTTTAACTTATTGTCAAAACACGATAATTCTCAAGCTTATTACTCCGCTTTGATGGCCGGAAGATAGGAATACATCGACAGATAAATATCGACACTAAGTCCGCATAACCAATCATCTACGCAATGTACACATAATTCTTCTTAGTTATTATGATTCGTGCGATAAACTCGATTCAAAGATTGAGTAATCAAATAATAAATAACCACTTGCAACAATCGGCATGAATATCCTTAAATTTACATTCACATAAGTATAAAATGATCACGTACTCATGCAACTTGGTTCCTTTCCTATCAATTCTTAGCTAGGAACTTACAATTCTAAGGGTACGAGAGAAATAATATGGCATTTATTCAATTTTTTCAAATTTTTTCACCGTTTCACTCAATTTTCAATTATAGCATATCATAGCTAAGTCTCCTACCCCCCACTTAAACATGGCATTGTCCCCAATGACAAATAAAAATGAGAATTTAAGAAAAAGACTTAGCTCGGGAAACGGATCTCAAGTAGATGCGAACATCGGAGTAATTTAAGCACGTCGTGGAGAAGCAAGTGAAAACTGTTTAAGCAAACCAAACGAAACTCCACGAAACCGTTAATAACATGTCAATGGAAGTTATAAAATAATGTGGCAGTATTTAGATATAAAATATCCAAAAACAATTTAAGCCACTTTATTTCATACAACCAATGACAAGGAAAACCAAAGAGTTAAAACTACCGTTCAGACACGAAGTCTAAAAAAAAAAGATACATATATAGACGCAAAAAGAAAAATACTAAATAGAAAGAAAAATAAACAAGCAACTAAAGAAGGTAGTCTTCATCTATAATCTCCACCGCTGAAATATTCTTAAAACCGGGTGGAGAAGACAAAGATCAAAAAGCATTACCCCACGTGGGAAAACACGAGGTTCACTGGATCAACCATGTATTCAATCCAGTGTAAAAGAGAAACTTGGTAAGGTATAACAGATTGAATGTGACCTATCAGCTAAAGATAAAATCAGATACTGAGCGCAGAAACTTCACGTTTGGATTGGATATCAACAACTTAGGGAGATGTAGCTTCCCCTCGAAATTACTAATAATGTATCACGTAAAAGTCATCACCGTCATCAACAAGGTCGGATTGGTGTGATATTTTAGAACAAAACTCATCATCCAGAAATGCCGGGATAGGCGTAAAAGTGTGAAATTTAAAACTTCCGGTAGAAAGATAAGTTGTATTTTGATCAAACCAAAAACTTTTAAAATCTAGGCCGGGTGCGAGCTACACTTACCCCAAATTAGGATCATGAAAACCAAAATGATAAAAGATAATCATTAAAACTTAGCAATATTTCTAATTCCGCAACACAAGGTCATTTGGTAAACAAGATGGAGGTTGAGAGTATGATGAGTTTAGAAAAAGATATAAAAGGATGGTGGGGTAGGAGAGTGAAATAGATGGAAAGAAAGAGAGGGGATGAAAGAATGGTTAGAAATGTGAACTGTGAGGCGATTGGTGAGAGAATAGAAAGGTTGAAGGGTGAAAAGGTCCAAAGGAAAGATAAGGATAGTTGCAGAACGAATTGCACACAACTTTGGATTTTCACTCGGATCGCCATTCTAAAAAGTTTTGGAAGTTGACCAAAATTGTTCTTGTTCGCACCAATCATTCTTTGTTACATTTTCAGTAATTCTCAAGTTCTCTTAATGCTTCCATCTTAAGGTTGATTGCTAAATTTCCTTTTCTTTAGCAATTTCTCGACTCTCCTACGGAACTACTACTTCACGTGGCCTATATTGAGTAAAAAAGTTTTGCACATCCTTAGCCCAATGGCCATCGGAACACGGCAAAATAAAAAACCTCAACATATGTCACGTTACTCTTATTGGACAAAAAACCTAAAATCTTAAAAAGAAATCCTAAGGGTTTTAAAGAAGTAGTTCTGAGTTTAAAGTCCTCAGCTCGACTTTCCAAAAGCATCCTTGTCAGTCATCCTTCATCGTTGCCCAGACTTTGACCCTCTGGGCACTATAAGGGGTGGGCTCGTCGCTTCTGCGGATTAATACCCTTCCCTTGGTTGTGAGACCTAGGAAACGATATTTATCCATACCATTTATACAAAGCTCTTACCTCGGCTCTCGTTTTAGGAACTAGTGAATTCTAAGAAGATTTAGCCCTAGGGACCCATTTTAATCACATCCTCTATAATGCTGCTTCATTATGCTCTCTCAAAACTCAACGTCTTCTTTAGATTGCGAATGCTTAAACTACACAAATTGTTGCTCCCCTGGCCAGTAGAAGCAATCTCATGTATAGGACAATGAGATTTTGACAGAACTACGAGGAACTCCTTATTCACTGCTTCCTTCAACTACTACATGTTTCCCTACACCCTCTAGATGAGACAGATTTGGGGCAAAACCTTCCACACTAATAAAATTAATCTTACAAACCACTCCGGGCTAAGATTCATACTCAGGTTCATGTATAGGCTAACTTATGCTCAAAAGACCAAAAGATAGTAAATCATAAGCAAAAAGGTAGTACCTTGCCTTTAACATTATACCACGAATAATTCGAACCTTTTAATATTTATTTTCTCGGAGCCATCTTGGTGCTTTAAAGGTGTTGCTTCCATTTCTTTTTCCCATCGTAGATTCGTAGCTCCACATGTCGCCGGGTTATTTTCTCGCCGCCCGCGAAAAATTACCGACTCGGATTATTGCTTCCCCGGTTTCGCAAACGTAAGAAAAACAAAACGGACCGTAGATCGCTTTTAACATGGTTTCCCATGCTCCTATCGACTCCATGGATTAAACATACGGAGGTAAATAGACACGCGAAATTCCGTAAAACGAGAACCGGGCATGCGCGGCGAGAGCGATCTTGCTTGCCGGGAGCGAAACCGGATGTTCCGATTTTGGAATTTTTACACAGAGCGCATAAACCGGAGGGACTCAAAAACATAAAAAACGGAGACTCTAAAACGAAAAACTCGACATGAATAAAAAATTATTTATATATAAAATTGACCTTTGGTTCCCCGGCAACGGCGCCAAAAACTTGATGACGTAGATCAAGTGAAATTAAAATACTTGACCACCATAAACCAATACTAGCAAGAGGACTAGGTCCATCGTAGTATAGCTATAGCGAATCAAGGTCGATCCCACAGGGAACCAATTGTGGGTCCTTTATATACAAACAATTAATTATTCATATCAAGGACACAAAGGCGGTCTACGACCAACGAAGTACAAGAAAAAGTAAAGGACACGACCCGACACAACACATAACGCAATTAACCTCCCCAATTATCATGTTATCGTTTGGATCTAAAGATTCTATATAATTAAGCTAGACTCGACAACTATTAATCCGATCCGTATTTCTTTTATATTGGCTACGGGAGTCATCCCCTAAACTAGATCTAGCTCCGGGTAGGCCATCCAGATCACTATGCTACATCACGTGACTTCGCTTTTTCGGCCTCCATCTCATATGACTTGCACGCTTACAAAACTAGGGATGCCGATATTAACCGTATTCCTCACCTAGGCAACATTCCTTTTTTCAGGCGTACTTCCTAGACGATCGCATCAGTCTCCGTCCCATTAACACTAACTTTTAGGTATCATGTTAATCTACGATGTACGTATAACTAGGTGTGCACAATTCCCTAATACAGAACAGATCTAGATCTCGCTGAAAGTCCCGGAAGATCAATTCATGAGCCGACCTAGGAGCCCTATATTGGTATTTCCTAATAATACGCTAATTAAAACAGACGAGCAACGTAGCCGTAGCCATACCTACTAAGATAAGAAATTCTAGTGGACAATCGCACCATAAAGACGTGGCTAGATTGACGCGGTGGAAAACTAAATCTTAGCGTTTCTACATACGTAACGGATAAAATAGAAACTCATAAAGCAATTATATAGATCTACTAAAAACACGGTTGTTGATCATACCAAAGTCATCTATAGGTCACCGGATAACAGATCTGGGCGTTTGGATCCTTATAGACAAGGAATCCCCACTGCCTCATATTGTATCCTTAGATCTACATCGTTCGGTGAAGAACGAACAACCTCAAACGATAAACAATAATTGGGGCCTTAATTACAAAGAACTAAGAACAAATAAATACAAGAACTTACATTATTGCGATCTTGCATAAAAACTCGCTCTAAGAAAAAGCCGAAGATTTTATTATAAACGAGAAGTGTAAAAAATGTATTGTGTAAAGAAGTGTGTTTATGGCGTGTATAGCATGCCTTTATTTATAGGGGTTCAAGCTAATTAAGAGATATACTTTAAAATGTCAAAACAAATAAGAGATAACTCTCGGCCGATCTCCAATTAAAAGATAAAATGCGCCCCCCTAGAATGTATCCTCATGTTGGCGCCAATCTTGGTTGGTTTGCCATGCTTATCCGATCTTTTCGTGCTAATCCGATATTTATCTTGAATTTTCTTTGATTTATCTTGAGATTTAATTCTTCCATTTGTATTTATCTTCCATAATTATCCAAATCTGCAAAATAGATATTTATCCCAAAAATAAATCATATTTAAATAAAACGGATAAATACCGATTTATAAATAAAAACAGATAAATACCATAAAAAATTGGATAAATACCAAATTATATTTTATAAATCACAAAACATTAAATAATCCATATAAACATGTGATTTAATATAAAATACATATTATTAATCTTGATTTAAGGTCAACGTTGATGACTTTTACGGGTATAATTTGACCGTCATCAGTTTTACAAATGGTAAAGGAAGAGGCAATGGCAGAGGTCAACTAGGTTCTGGAACTGGAAGAGGAGGAGGTCGTTCCAGGGGTGGTAGAACCAATGGTAGAGACTCTAGCAATGGTCCAAGACCTACATGTCAGATCTGCTTGAAGGTGGGACACATTGCTTCAGAATGTTGGCACAGATATGAGTCTAATTCTCAAGGAAATAGCACTCAGATAATGGAAACAGGCAAGTGGCTGCCTACATTGCATCCCCAGAAATGATAGGAGATCCCAGTTGGTATGCAGACTCTGGTGCAACGAATCATGTGACCCCAGACATGGCCAATCTGAAGATCAAATCTGAATATGATGGTAAGAAGTCACTCACTATTGGTAATGGCCATAAACTGCATATTGCACACACTGAGACACTCTATTCTTGCACCAGATATACACCTCAATGATATATTGCATGTTCCACATATGAAAAAGAATCTCTTTAGTATTTCTAAACTCACATCTGATAATAATGTTTTTGTTGAGTTTTATGGTTCTAAATGTTTTGTGAAGGACAAAGTGTCAAAGAGAGTACTTCTGGAAGGAACCCTGGCAAATGGCCTGTATCAGATTCAGCATCCTTCTAGTGAAGATCAGCTTGTCCACAAGAGTTCCCTTCAATCCAATTCTAATGTTCCTAGTAGTTATGTGGTCTCTAGTGTGTCTACTGAGACTAGTCCTAATGTCTGGCATAGAAGATTAGGGAACCCTAGTCTCAAAGTTTTAAATAAAGTTATTTCTGATTATGGTGTAAACATTCAAGGCACTGTTTTCTTTTGTGATGCCTGCCAGTTTGGCAAATTACATGCGGTTCCATTTAATTGTTCTTCTAGTCATGCATGTTGCTATTGTTTTAGAGTTGATTCACACTGATATATGGGGTCATGCCCATGTGCACTCTACTTCTGGTTTCTCATATTACATCCATTTTATTGATGACTTTAGTAGGTTCACATGGATTTACCCCTTAAAGCATAAATCAGAGGTTCTTAACACATTTGTTCAGTTCAAAAACTGGTTGAAAACACATTTAATACCACTATTAAAACAGTTCAGTCTGACTCGGGGGAGAATACAGAAGTTTTGAGTCTATTCTTGCTTCACATGGCATCAAATTCAGACACCCCTGCCCTCACATTCATGAACAAAATGGCAGGGCAGAAAGGAAACACAGACACATAGTAGAGTCTGGTTTAACTTTGTTGGCTCAATCATCTATGCCTCTCAAATACTGGTGGGATGCCTTCCATCATGTTGTTTCTATTATCAACATTTTGCCTACACCTGTCTTACACCACAAGTCACCATTTAAAGTCATTTATAACAAGAAACCTGCACTTAACATGATCAAAACCTTTGGATGCACCTGCTATCCCTATCTCAAACCATATCACACTCACAAATTTCAGTATCACACTCAGAAATGTGTGTATCTTGGTCTTAGTCACACACACAATGGTCATAAATGCATGGATACAAATGGTAGAATATACATCATTGTCCATGTCAAGTTTAATGAGTCAGAATTTCCTTATAAATCCTTGCATCCAACTAGTACTGCCACTGGATCATCCCAGCCAGTTGTTTCTAATGGTGTGCCTTCTTGTCCTAGTTATCATTCTTTGTCTGACATACAGGTGCATGGCAACTCTCCAGAAGTACACTCTCCAGGCCATGTGCAATCATCACCTGCACATATTGATCCTGATGTGCCATCACCATCTGCATCACCATCACCTACTGGTACACCTACATCACCTCATAGTGCATCACCTGTCCCTTCCTTGTCATCACCATCAGGGTCTTCTTCACAGTCCAGTGACTTCTCCTCATCACCATCACCACCACCAAGACATCAAATGCAGACTAGGTCTAGGAGTGGGATCACAAGACCTAAAAAGATGTTCAGTCTGACAGCTACTATGGAGACAGATGACATCTTGGAACCTGCAAATGTCCAACAGGGCCTGGCTGATCCAAAGTGGCACAATGCCATGCAAGAAAAATACCTTGCTCTCACTCAAAATTAGACATGAGAGCTGGTACCTCACCATCCATCTCAGAACCTGGTGGGAAACCGTTGGATCTACAAAACTAAGTTGAGACCAGATGGCAGTGTATTGAAATATAAGGCAAGATTAGTTGCCAAGGGGTTCAATCAAAAGGAAGGCATTGATTACACAGAAACCTTCAGCCCTCGCAAAGGCAGGAACAATCAGAGTGATTTTAGCTATTGCAGCCTTCTTGAACTGGGGTATACACCAAATGGACATCAATAATGCCTTTCTAAATGGCAGATTGTATGAATCTGTGTTTATGCCACAGCCTGAAGGATTCATTGATGCCAACAAACCTGATCATGTTTGTCACTTGAAGAGGGCACTGTATGGGTTAAAGCAAGGCCCAAGAGCTTGGTTTGATGAACTCAAGAATCAGTTGATCAATTGGGGATTCACTCAGTCTGTATCAGATACTTTTCTATTCATCATGAGACACAAAAACACAATGTTGTATGTGTTGGTTTATGTTGATGACTTCCTCATCACTAGTAGCAGTACAACAGCAATACAAATATTCATCCAACTTTTGAATAGAAGGTTCCCTCTGAAAGACCTTAGACAACTCAGTCATTTCCTAGGAGTGGAAGCTCACAGAGATATCAGTGGTATACTCCTGACACAAAAACACTACCTCAAACAGTTACTCCACAGGTTAAACCTGGAAAATGTTGCACCATGTCCCACTCCCATGGTAACAGGGAAGTCCTTTGTCCCAGATGAAGGAACTCCTATGAAAGATCCATCTATGTACAGAAGTGTGACAGGAGCCCTTCAATACTTAACTTTTACAAGACCGGATGTAGCCTTTGTTGTCAACACCCTAAGTCAATTTATGCATTCTCCCAGGGATGTACACTGGCAGGCACTGAAAAGAGTTCTGAGATACCTAAAAGGACTATGGAGTTTGGATTACACTTCAAATCCACAGGGCAGTCTTACACTCACATCTTATACAGATGCTCAACTGACACTTACTGGTTATAGTGATGCAGATTGGGGATGGTGCAAGTATGAGAGAGGTCTGTAGAAGGACATTGTATGTACATTGGTGATTCCTTGGTCACATGGAGCTCAAAAAAATAGCAAGTTGTCTCTAGGTCAAGCACATAGTCGAATACGGCTCGAGAGTTTAGCTAATCGCTCCACAAATCACTGTGATAATATCGAAACTCTTGACTTTGCCGCGTCTTGGGCTTTCGGAGAGCTCTTAAAATCCCCACTATCACCCCAAGAACTAGCCTTACGGGCCGTACAACTCAGCTCCACACCAATCATCTATCTGTGATAATATCGTTTTTGCTTCGCAAACTCCTTGGCACAAAATCCGGCTTCTTATTCCACAACAACGAAAGTTTCACTCTTTCAAAATCCGGTGTTTCATGCTCGAACCAAGCACATTGAAATTGATGTTCATTATGTAAGAGATCAAGTCCTCAAGGGAGAGTTGGTGGTTGACTACATACCCTCCTATGATCAGCCTGCTGATATTTTCACAAAAGCTCTATCTACTACAACTTTTATTCCTTTTCGATCCAAACTCAATGTTGAACATCATCCACATTTATTTTGAGGGGGGATGTTGGAGTATCTTATTATATTAATGAAGAGTTGAAGGACCAATCTGTAATATCTTTGAGTGTAGAATCTATTATAGATTTGTGTGTTACATGTGTCAATGTATATGAGTGACACATGTCCTTTATGTAACAACTCTCAACTAATGGATAATTATTCTGGATCATTCTACTTTCTAAGTGTAACCGCTACCATCTCTCACACTGTGACAATCGGATAGATATTACATTATTCTCTTCTTAAGGAATTGGGATCATCGTCTGGACCCTACTAGAGAATTCTATATGTGGCCCTTATTGCGTCTCAAGGTGTGACACTTAGTTTCATACAATAGTTTGCTTTGATAACACATGTAATGTCCCGGAACTTCGGTCTGTAGAGTTGATTGGGCTATAATGGATGCAATAACTACTAAGATAGGTTCATCGTCCCCTTCCCCAAAATAGTTAACTTAAGTTAACAAATTCATTATATCTCAACTTTAAATCTAAATAATATTTCTTTCATTATTTCAATGTGAGATATTACATTTTCAAATTTGTTTTACCAGATCCTTAGATACAAAATCATCAATATATTATAGTATCACATAAAAATTGACTTTTAATTAGTTATTGGTGCACCCGAGCCGAGGAACGAACTAAGAGGTGGTGCACCCATCACACAGGGTGGCTCCGCCTTTGGGAGTGTAAAGTGCAACGTTGATGTTTCTATTTTTTAGGATCGCTATGTTTCATACGATCATGCAAGTGTTGCATTCTTTTTCGGAGGCCGTGGACAGGGGCGTTCCTGTGTTATTAGGGGGCCTAAGCCAATATTTTGTTTTAGAGCCCTAGACCGTGTAAAAAATTATGATTTAGCGGTTATTTTTAGGTTAAACAATGTTCAGATTCGTATGAAATGGTATATAAGTTGGTTAAATATTTTTTTTATATTACATGTGGGTATTAATTTGAGTATTAATAAGTTTTTTTAATTTAAATAGAATAAAAATAGATCTAAAATACACTATAAAGATATAAAAATGGGCCCTAAAAATATCACTTTTAAGAAGCGTTATGGGCTGTGGCATTGTTGGTAAGTACCCAGGGACGCCCCTGGCCGTGGATAGTGCTTACTCAGTTGAAACACTAGAGATGCTTGCTATTTTACGAGGCCTTTTCATGGGCGACTCAGTTGGCCATCAATCGATCATCATTGAAAGTAATTCCCTTCTCTGTGTGCAACATTTTCATGATCGGGGAATGATTTATCCTCCCTTGGATGCATCGTTCATGATTGCTTAGGGACGGCGTCCTCCTTAGTCCTTACCGTCGTGTCAATTCTTTTTTATTAGGCGTTGTGGTAATATTCCAGCTCATTTGATAGCTCACGTGAGATTATTTGTTAGTGGAATGCATGGTTGGGCCCGTTGGGGTGCTCACCCCCGTCGAATGTTTCTCTAGATCATTCTTCGGATATTATACGAATAATAACCGACTTTTTAAAAAGCAAAATCTATTTTTTAAAATTCCATTTTTATGTATTGTTATAATATATTTATTATGTTTGTTACATTTAAAATCACTTTCTATTATTTGCAGTTGCATAAGCGTGTTTGGAAAACTACAAAATCAAATGTTATTGTCATAAATAGTCTTTGATGTGATTATTGAAAAGACAGTTTGGAAATAAGCTTTTATATATATATTGAAAATAAATGCCATATAAATTTCGACAGATACTAGGTATAATTTATATGAAAATTTTATCATTCCTTTAACATAATTTCTACACACGGACTGCGTATCCACCTCGAAGCCGATGGGCATTCACTCTTACTGGAGTCCTACTGATAGATCGACCCTTATTTATATGCCTTACATAGTTACATTCCTTTAACATCATTATCACCGATGGGTAGCTGGATCTGTAACTAGAGTTCGAATTTCGTAAACTGACAAAAAAGTTTTAGTCTGTTTGATATAATAGCAAACCAATGACTCTGAGTCATTAAATTATCTGATTTATCTTTCTACTCATTCCGTGAGACAGAAAGAATATAACTCTTAAAGTTAGGGTTTAACCTTTCACTTATGTAAATAGTATAAATTACATTATTTTTTGAGCTATACTGAGTTAAATGCATTATGCTGTTTCATTTTTAGTCTCTTTTATATAATACACGTCATCGTGTGAAAATAGAATAAAAAAATTATAACACATGTTATTTAATAAAACTTTTTTATAACGATTGTATCGTATAATAATTCTTTCTAGAAACTATTATTATGTTTTTAGATTGAAAAAAAAAAAATGAAAAAGTGGCTTTATTTACAATTTTAAGTCATTTCCTCCTCTCCTGTCTTGCAGCGTACAGCCCCTTCTCCAGGTGGGGTTAGGGTCTTTGTCGATGCAGCCTGGAAGCCGGAATCTTGCCTTGCTGGTTACGGAGCAGCTCTTCTCAGGGAGGATGGCACGATTTTGGAAGCTTGGGCGTCCTCGAGATCCGTGGCCATCTCCGCCTTTGCTGCGGAGGCTCAAGCTCTGCGCTGGTGCCTTAGTAGGTGTAGAGCCATGGGCGTCACGAGTTTGATTTGTTTTACTGATAATCTGACTTTAGCTAACTGTTGTGTAACGGCCAGTCTCCCCCTTTTGATTCTGCAGTTGTTCTAGATGATATTAGGTCGTTCATTTCGTGTTTCGATTCATGCCATGTATTGTACACTGAAAGAGAAAGCAATAAGATTGCACATAATCTTGCTGCTTTTTCTTTCAAGTCAGATGTAGGCGTTTATTGACATGAGTGCACTCCTATTTGGCTTTGTACGAACTAATGTTTTATCAATGAATGATTTCGTCGATTGTGGGGGAAAAAAAAAAAAAAAAAAAAAAAAAAAAAGTCATTTAAGTACTTGAGACCACCAGGCAGATAATTACACGTGCAAGCCTTTAATTTTGGAAGCCTGTCAAATCATTATAATGTATATATAAATCGGTAATTTTTCCTTTTTTTTTTTTTTTCTTTTTCTTTTTGAGGGTTCTTTCCTAGTCTTTTCATTTGCACCGTAGATAAATATGGATAATTCTGGACCACACATTTTGAATTGGAGTTGAAACTATGTGATCCAGATTTATCCACATGTTTTACTCCTTAAATAGACTCATCATAGAAGAACTTTCCTATATAAAATGTTCAGAAAAGAAAATGATATGATGTACACGGTTTAGTTCGATATATTAATGATTATAACCGAAATTGCATGAAAATTTTGGGTTAATCAAGATCCAAAAACGAAATTGAATGTTTTAATAAGGTAACCGTATTGTATCGAATGGATAAATACAATTTGATATAAAAAATCTTAATTCGGTTACAAACGGTTTGAATTTTTAACAAACCGTTCAGATAATGATTCGGTTATAAACAGTCTCTTCAAACTGGTTATAAAACATTGGGTACTAACTTTGGTTGTGAAAATCATTTATAATTGGTTTGGTTACGGTTTTTTATTTGGTTAAATCAAAATTGATTCGGTTTTTATAAATGATTTGGTTATGGTCCTTTTGGAGATTGGACATGAATCTCAAGAGACCATGACAACTTCACCAGATAATAAGGAGGATGGTGATGGTGATTGATATTAATTGCGAATGCAATCTATAGAGAATATCACATTTGTTTCATATGCATGTTTAAAAGACATCAATAGACCGAACTGAAGCGTATTCTGTCAATTGGGAGCAGAAGTACTAAACACTCTTTATTACTAACGACACACAAGAAACTGAATGTGATGAAGACGAGAACAATGATGGTATGTCCATTTATAGGGGATCGAAGGACTATTATAGAGATATTGATTCAAAGCTTGTGTAGGACAAAGATAGCCAGATTACACCACAAATAAATACAAGAGATGTTGAGACAAATCCTACCTGATGATGTCGGTTTCATCACGGTTGTTTTTAGCGGTGTTTGTATGATGGATATCTGGCTATAAAAGTGTATTAAAGTGGTGTTTGCCGGTGGTGCTCGGCGGTGCCAATGGATTCCGGCGGTGGTGCTTTATCAGAGAAGGAGGTGGACAATTTGGCTTTGCCATCTATTTTATAGATTATGATCCGGTCCCTCAAATGGGTTACACGCTCCCCTATTTATAGGGGGAGCCACCGACTGAAGTCGGTTTATTTACAATCGAGGACATACAGTATAATAGATATTTATCTACATGAGTGGGCTCGCAGTGGAGCCGATAGGTCGCGCTCCATGTACCCTTTATGTCATTGTTTTTCTGAACTTGAGATAGCTCTTCCTCCAAATATTATGGTCGAGGTCGCTGACGGACCCGTTTATCGAATGAGATCGTGTGTCGGCCCCCTAATCCTTTTTGTCGTCGCATAGGGTTGAGGGCTTGGAATGGATCCGAAGGCTCGCGGTCCTAATTTGGCCTGCGAGTTTGCGGGCAGTAATTACCGGTGGCCGCGGACGGCGAAGTATAAGGATCCGAATTAGTATGAATTAGGCACATCACTACCCTTAATACAATGCCTATGGAGATAAAAAAAATTTAAAAAAAAAAAAAAAAAAAAAAGCGATATATTTCTTGTGTGGAGTAACAAAAATAACAAATTTTGAGAGCTTAGTACAAGTCTTTGGATGTGATGACTTATTTTTTAAATCGACTGCACAGAACATCGTGCTCTTTCTTCTTAGTATAGGGTCTTTCGATAGGAGACTTAAACGAGGCGGGATTATGTGCTGAGGTATTATGGATTTTTTTTTTATTTATTTATTTTTGAAGCCAGAGGTATTATGGATTTTTATGAAGGCGGATTGGATTTTCTTTTCAATAAGCTTCAAGTAGTGTTAATTTGAAGAGTTACCACAGCCAAACCACAAATTTTTTTCTTTCTAATATACGATGAACCAAAACCGAATTGACCCAAATAACCACAATTCAATTCCGTTCTCGGATAAATCATATGCATGTCAATATATATTTTACCATTTAGTTGACTTGGACATCATTTCCAAACAAATTTGATACCCCCCCCCCCCCCCCCCCCCCGCTTTTAGTTATGTTATGTAAAACCCCCCAAAATGTCTAAAGTCAAAATTCAAACTAAAACAATGTTTCCAAAACCGGATAATCAACAAGTTCACATCATTTGACAAAGTGATTATAATTTGATTTAAGTTAACAAAAACACGTTATATGTCTACTTCATCCATGTTCTCTTGCGTATTTTTGATTACATTTTAGTAAATCATTGTCCAAAGATAAATCCTTTTTTTAAAGTCATTGACCATTAGTAAATCTAATCTAAAAAGGAATCCATATTATCAATTGCTCAATAATGGCTTTGGTGTGAAACAAATAATGTGCTCTAATAACAAGATCACGAAAATTCTATGCAGTGACCGTCGGTTAAATGTCACGTGTATAAAGAGGCAAATTGTTTTGTCAATCCGACGGCACGTTCTAATAGAAAGTCCTTGTATCAGAATTACCCTTTGAAGACATGACAATTGATGTCAGAGCAATAGACTTCATATTCAGGCGTTATAGCACATAGATGAATTAGTGCGAGCAGAATCTTCAGTATTTTGGAGATACGATATTTGATATCAGAGCAATAGGTCGTATGTTTAAACGTTTATGCATGCACATTAGTGTCATTGTATCATCCAAAAGTTGTGAGTTTATCTGTAATATCACAAATTGAAATTGTCAAATAAACGTAATAGACTTGATAATTTGATTTTACCATTTTAAACGAGCGATGACATTGGGCATAGTTAGTTGTTAGATAATTATGGCTCGAATAGCGTCGTTCGGCTAAGTTCAATGATGTTATGTATGGTGTCAAAGCAAGCTAACAGACAAAAGTTTGTGTCACATCATGAAATGACGGTGATGACCTATTATGACTCAAGTAATGTCGTTAAACACGATTCAACCTCTCTGAGTCGAGTTTTTTTCCGAAGTGCGATGCCCGGACCTGATTCATCTCGGTGCCGGAAAAAAGAAGAAAAAAAAGGTACAAGAAGACGCCGAAAATAAATTATCAAGAATTCCATGATCTGTTACTCAGAACACACGTTAGCTTTTACTACACATTATAACTACTAAACCTTCAACAAACAAAAACTTAATTCTACTGCCAACCAATCAACATTTATGGCTATTCAATGCCAATTGTCCTAAACATCCATCATTCATTTCCCTTGTCCATCACTTGAATTATTAGCTTCAACCGAATTATAACCGCCGCCGCCGCCACCGCCACCGCCACCGCCGCCACCCATGAAATTGCCTAAATTAGAATGATGCCCATGTTGCATATTTTGATGCATCATTTGACCAGATTGCCCTTGAAGTTGTTGTTGCTGTTGTTGGTGTACCGCACGCATTTGCATATACTGCTGTTGTTGTTGGTGGTGCTGCTGCTGTAGTTGTTCTTGAGATTGCATAGGATTGAGTTGAAATGGCAGCTTTGCAGCAGGAACACCGCCCCCGTGTTGTTGCTGGTGGTGGATGGGGGTCTGCGGTTTTTGAGGATGATTGCCTTGTTGTGGAGCGGAATTCGGGGTCAACTGTGAAATAATCGGGTGTTAATAAAGGGTTCGGAATGCTTAATATGAATCAGAATAACAAGTAAAAATAAGGCCGTTGTTAAATGCACCACGCGATATTTAACGCGTCGCCACATACATACGTGCTGCACCACACACGATCGAACTTTTTAAAAGAATGATTATATGGCCTCTATAATCAACTTTCAAAATGTCAATGGTGAGAATTGATCTTTTAAAAGATGATTATAGGCCTCTATAATCAACTCTCAAAAGGTCGATGGTGAGAACCGACCTTTTGGAAGTTGATTACATGAGGTAGAATCGGCTTTTTAAAGGTCGATTGTGATGTGAGAACCGACCTTTTGAAGGTTGATTATATGAGTTAGGATCGACTTTTAAAAATTCGATTGTACGTGATAAGGTAGGTGTGAATGTGGTGTCACGGGTAAATTTCGCATGTTGCATTTAACAACTCCCTTGATCTACATGTGAACGTGTTGTTAAAATGCATCATGTGAAATTTACCGCAACACCACACAATCGACCTTTGAAAAGACGATTATATGGTGTCGATAATCAACTTTCAAATAGTTGCTGATGACAATCGACCTTTTGGAAGTTGATTACGTGAGGTAGAATCGGCTTTTTAAAGGTCGATAATGATGTGAGAATCGACCTTTTGAAAGTCAATTATACGAGGTAGAATCGAATTCCGAAAAGTTGACTGTGTTATAAGACAGGTAAGTGGTGCCACACGGTAAGTTTCGCATGGTGCATTTAGCAAACACCCTTGATCTACATGTGGAGGTGTTGTTAAATGCACCACATGAAATTTACCGCGACACCACATACGTGCTACACAATATGCACAATCGAATTTTTAAAAGGCGATTATATGGTCCATAATCAGCTTTCAAAAGATCGATCGTGAGAATCGATTTTTGAAAGTCGATTATATGGGTTAGAATCGACTTCTGAGAGGTCGATTATGAGTAGGTATGTTGATCTACCTGTGAAGGTGCTGTCGTTGAATTTTGAGGAGATTGAGCATCAGCAATGGCAGCTAAGTACATCAAGTTTCTCTGTAACACAGCTTGATACCTATACCCTTCATATAATCAGAAATAACTCAAGAACTTCAAAGAAAATGAAAAGCATTACGAACCCAAATTTCTGTAAACGTCATATAGAGCACTTCCACACGCAACACCAATAGATTCGAGAACTTGCTAACAATTTACACACATACGAAAAAATTCAAGAAATCACAGGGCAAGATTGCAAATGGTGCTAAAAAAATCTAATACTACGCGCTGTATTACTAGATGGTTCTGAATTTGAAACAGACCGGTGATCACCGTAAAATTGTAAGAGTTAGAGAAGGAAAACAAAGTTCAATGAATGGATAAAAGATCAAATATTTGATAACAATGAAGAGCTAGTGACCCCAATGGAATTTTTTTGTTTCTGAATCATGATATAGTGATGAATAAAGATTTAAGTCTATATACTCCTTCCAAAATACAACATCCCCTTATGTTTCATCTTGACACATTTACCCCATTGTCTATGCATTGTTTTCTTTACCTTTTCAGTCCATTTTGTCACAATATTAAATTTTTATTAGTTGGAGAATGCCACACTTCCAACGCAAGATTTTGGACACGTAGCACTTTGGACTGAATATGAAAAAAAGGAATAAAAAGATAAGGGGTAAAAGTGCCAAGATAAAACATTGGGGATAGAAGTGCAAAACCCGTGAAACAAAAGAGACCAAAAATGTCTTTATCCCAACTTTAAGGACATTTATCCCAAATGTCCTTAGCACAGTTGCTAAGGACTACTTTTTATTCTTAATTTGCATCATTATCGAACACGAAAGGGGATTTAAGCACTTGAATAATAAAGCACAAAGAACTCACATTCTAGAATCTGAAACAGTTCAAAATCTTGCTGGTAAACCTTCAGAATCTCATACTTACAGCACAGTAAACATTCACACGGAGTACCGGATAGTAAAAAATGACAAGCTAGTTTAAAGTAAAAATGTTCTTGGTTTTCATCCTATGGTGCAGCTTCATTTTATCTGAAATCACTTAGTCCAGAACAAGCAAATGTGATTCACATAATAAACGATTTCCCTGTTCCGACTGGCTTTATTTTTCTCATGTAATTTATGGGAAACTGATGTTACGCTATAGACTCGTGTAAACGAGCCAAGTTGAGTCGTGAACATTCACAATTTTCTTGAGTGCGAGTTCAAGCACGAGTATTTCAAACATAAGTTCATGCTGAGATTCAAAGAAGGTTTAGAAACTCGAGCTGAGCTCGAGTTTTGTATGAGCTTATTAAGTTTAATAGGACAAAATATACAATAAACGACAAGATAACGGAAGATTGTATTTTACGAAACTAATAGAAGATCAAGGAAAAGTTTAAATTTTGATATGGTAATTACATCAGCTACAGAAATAAAAATACATATATATATATATATATATATATATATATATATATATATATATATATATATATATATGTTTTCTCATTATATATAACGAGTATTCGAGCTTGCTAACGAGTATTATGTAATGCATTTGCTCGTCTATGACGTGTTTAATGTTCAAGCCAAAACGAGTTCAAGTTTAAGCATATTTAAACAAAGTACGGTGAGTTCGAGGTGCTCTACTCAGAACATGAGTTAGCTCAGGACACGAGTTAGCTCGGCTCACGAGTTAGTTCAGTACACGAGTAGCCTACTACTATCAACTACTACTATCAAGCTAATTAAGACATGAAATGCTGCTTCATCAGTGAAGATAAACTCAATTTCAATCAAACTGAATCTCTATAAAATCGATTAGCTAGTGACTTACTGCTGTGATTCTGCCAGTTTTCCTAGGGTTTGATTTTCGAGAATCGCCAGAATCAGATTCTTGTTTTCATCCAAGTACTGCATCATGCGAAAAATTGAAAACAACATCAGATAATCATTTCAAATTTGACGATAAACTTCAATTGAATAAATAAATCAAAGAAAATCTCTCTAACGTTCTTAAAATAAGAACGAGGTAAGAAGTTAAAGAATACTACACACCTTCTGAATCTGCTCGGTGGTTACGGCGTTGGGAGAAGCAAATGGCAGCTGAGGAGAAGCGTTGGATGCCGCAGACGGTGGTGGCTGTGGCTGTGGCTGTTGCTGCTTCATTGTTGGCGATAAACCGGCCGGTTAAACCCTAGATTATAAACATCTGACAATTTCCCGACACTTATAAAAAAATTAAAATTTAAAAAATGAAGAAGCTAAAATTACCCTTAAAAAAGCTAAAATAAAAATACAAAACAAAAATAAAACGACTAAACGAAATGTTATTTTCTCAACCAAAAAAAATAAAACGAAATGTTATAACTTTAGAAAAATATCATAGAAAAATACTTGTGTGGTGTTTCTCTACACGTGTGTACACATATATGAACCATACAGTTTCATTTTATATTTAAATTGTGTGTTTGTGAACGTTTCACACGTTTACTTCACCTCAAAATTCTCTCTCCACACAAATATCATGAGTATTGTGACGACCTTGACTTAGACATGACTCATGAGTGCGCAAATTAGATGTCATCTATTGGATTATCGGTAAGAAAAAAATACACACGACATTTGGTATTAATTCTCGTTTTACTTCTTTCATGAATCTCCGAGAGCCAGGTGAACAATTGGATGCCCTTTGAGTGGTTGCTTAATTTTTTAAAATAGATATTAATTCATCTTGATATATCAACTTGCACAGCACTTGCATCGTTTGCTATACTGCTTCGTAACACTTTTGTGATACCTTGTTACTATAAACTATGATTGTTGCATCATTGTTATAACACAAAAAAATTAAAAATGAAATGATATTATAAGCATGTGACACCGCATTAAGAAACATTATTGTCAATACATAAATCTTTTATCATCAACAACTATATTTTGAATTGTTATCGAATTAGTGATGTGATGTGAATCGTATTTATAAATCAATACTTAATGTATGGTTGTCATAAATATATGTAATTGCTTTATTAATGTTATCTTTCGAATTATCGATTTTGATCGATCTACTTGTTTACTTTATCGGAAATTTTATTATAGTCCTGGATCAAGTATGACTTGCTGATCCAAGACCAACAGAAAAACACTAAAACACACAAGGACCCACAAAATATAAATGCCATTAATTTACATTTTTACCCTTCTTATAAATTTTCGTTTGTGATTAAAAAGTGATACGTAGTGATCACGACCACCATAAAACCACTGTTACTTTATTATTTGAATATTTCAATAAAATTTTCTTATATGTATAATAAACTTTCATTGCGTTATATAATAACTAGTCAAATACCCGTGCATAATGCACGGGATAACATTAAATAAAAATTCAAATGCATTCAATTATGATATTGAAGAATGTTTTTTTTCACAACGAAAGGAAAGAGTACAAAAGAGAGCTATTACTCCAAGAACAATATCTAAGTTCCATTGTTGATGCAGATCGAAAAAGGAGTATGCCCATTGTTAATAGTTTGGACATACGGATGTGTTTTATATAATTAAATGAAATACATTACTAATAGAGAGACGTATTTTCTATTCTCCAATATGTGATGTTTCTGCCACTGGTATAAATCATTAGCAGGAACATTTTCCTTCACCTCGACTTTTTGCCACCTTTAAACCTTTATCACCACTCTTCATCCATTAGACGTTGAAGCCACCGTCATTATAAAGCTGAAGAGCTATATATATATATATATATATATATGCTAGAAATGCAGTTGAAACTTAAATTGTCGGTCGATTGATTCAGTTAGATCCATTTTATTCTTGAAGCTCTCATTCATTTCTTAAATGATGAGGTCATGCCAACTTTTCATTAGAAACATGTAAAGCAAACTTTGATAGAAGAAGAACAAAATATACATATTGCATACTTCACAAACACATAAACCAAGGAGATATACCCAAAGGTAGGGTGTTTCACCTATAAAATTCAAATGGAAAGCAAATAAATATTTAACATAAAAACAAACAAATGAGAAGACATAGGGACAAACAGATATAGATCACTCCATTAAGAGTAAAAGCTGAAACCTTTCATCAAGCCAGTGTTGACATCACCCCATTTCATTCCATTCCCGGTTGTAGATCTCCCAATGACTTCTCCTGACTACACTTCATTCAACACAACGAAAATAAATAAAGCTTAATTTTTTAACCAAAATCAACGGCTATGTCAAAGAAAGAAACATCAAACACCAACTACTTAAAAGCTCATATGATGTTTAAAAAAGCCGGTAAATTGAATTGCTCAGTCAATGCAAGCGTCGTTAAAACCTGCGCTAAAACCTGACGAAAAACCTTAATTACAAATAGCTCCAAAAGAAATGAAGCCGCAACGCATTAATGTTCAATTGAAGTAAAACCACACACTATTGCACCAGTAATGGACTACCCCCATGTCAAATGAAAATCAAATTTGACATTAAAAATAGCATGTAGCCTGCAGTGAACAAAGCAGCCCGTTAATTTAAAAAAAAAAAAATCAAATTAGGTATTAAAACATAGACAAAAATTTCCATAAAATGTATTGTTATTTCATATTTCATATACATAAATCAAGGACAATTATATTTTTTTAAGCAAATTATTTAACCTGTCAGAGCAAGGATCTGCATCAACGCAAGAAATATATAGATGTACTGATGCTTGTCGACTCTTGAGATTCTTCGATTGATTTTATTCCTTCACTACCGGGCACACGCCCCGACATTGTTCCTCTGATCATTATGCTTCCATTCAATGTTTTTTTCTTCAATCATCGTCTTTATCACCATCACCATGAAACACGCTTGTCTTCATTGCCTATAACCAAGAAGAAAAAAAAACATATTTTGAGGAGCTTTTCATATGTTAGAGATGTGCTCTTCAAATACTATTATAACAAAACCTGACCATGCTATGTGTTGTGAAAATTGCAACCCCCAAAAAAGCACACTTCAACAAGAAATTATGAATACAATATCAATTCACTGAACATTAAAAAAACGAAAAATCTGTACACAATATCAATTCACTGAACATTAAAAAAAAAATGTTTCGATTCACAGATAAAAATCTAAACAAAGGCGATATATACACTTCGAAAAGATAAAAAAAAACATCAATCATCTTGAACCATTGATCCATAAGTCCAAATAATCGATTGATGTGTCTTTGATGTGTACGGAGTGATTGTGCTCATATGATTTCCAACATCACCAGAAAAGATTTGAAATCAGAATAATACCCTTTATCATCACAGCCTCCAAATTCCTAAAAACAAAGAGTAATTTCAAAGCTAAAACTTTTTTATGAATGAACATCCAAAACTGCTGCATGCACACCTTTGTGTATCATGCTCCAGAAGAAGAATCAAACAGGCTTTTTTTTTTTTTCATTCTGGTGATTCATCCTACGATCTTCGCCCATACAGAAAATGAAAAATACTTACACCACTGAGAGAATACACGTGAGAAGGCAAAACCATCGTCGTTGCTAAGCGAACTACGCTAATAAACCATGGTGGAGGAGAGATAACATGTACAACAACCACTATTCCAGCTATGTAGTCTCATCTCTCAAGTTAAAAGGTTGTCCAAAGTGTACCCATCAAATCCAAATTCAGTTCCAATGTTTCCTATCCAACTTGTTGCTACACACACAAAAGAGAAAATAGAGTTAAAATCAATTTGGCACGTTTCAAAAGGACGTTTTTAGTGGCGCCACGATGACATTCCTAAAGTTGAGAATCGACTTTCCACCAATAGTCTAAGAAAATTGACCGGGTGAAAGTCAAGTCTATATTCCAGAAACACTATGGTGCCACACCAGAATGATGTTTCAAAAGGATGACTTGTAGTGGAACCATTCTGGAATAATTATTTTATCGATTTTTTAATCGTTTACACCTTTTTTAAAAAGCAGTGATAGACATTAAATCATTGGAAACTAGAGTTTGTTGTGAGATATGGAAAGTAAAGTAGTGTAAAACTTTATCCCACAGAATCGAATTTGACCTTGGGCTTGGGCTTGGGGAATTGGGCATTTGTGGGCGAGGGCTTTGGGCTGGGCAAGTATTAATTTTTGGACTCCGAATTTCGTCGACCGAGTGAAAGTCGATTCCCAGCTCTACAAACAATGTGGTGCTACACCAAAAATATGTTTAAGGACGTCTTCAGTGGCACCACACCAGATATACTATTATGGCACCACTATGATAGTCATTAAGATTATTGAGAATCTTCCACTTTCTTGTCGCAAATACACTAGCAACAACACAAGATAGAATACAAGTACACATTCCATTGCATAAAATTCTTTTCCTGTGCATTCGAGTCGAAGAGATTCCCGGGCAGTTTGTGACAAAAACCGGGGTTGATTTCGACTCGTCTCGGTTTTGTATTGTATTGTATTTTATTTCAACTACTATTGTAATATAGTCATTTAAATATATTAAATAAAATTGTTGATTTAATTTTCGTTTATTTATTTTAATTGCGCAAGGGGTCTAACATTTCCTAGAGTGGAGAATCGAATTTACGCGTAGTCGACCGAGTGAAAGTTGATGTTTAAGGACGTCTTCAGTGGCACCACACCAGATATACTATTATGGCACCACTATGATAGTCCTAGAGTTGAGAATCGACTTTCCGCAGGTCATTTGTGACAATTGATCAGCTGAAAGTCAATTCATGGCTATAGAAACCCTATGGTGCCATGGTAAAAATACTATGTACTGCCATTAAAGCAACCCTTCCAATATACAAAAGAAAACAATAAAGCATGAGAAGCCTAAATAAACACCTGTTTTAATAATGCATTAAAATGTCATCTTGACCAAATAGCTGAGCGAAAAGGTTATTAGGACAGCTTTCATCCTGAATGTATTCCACCTTAACCCTTGAAGAGTTCTTAGCTACGAACGGGTTGAGAGGCAACCCAAAATTCAAATTATTACCACCGTCCCCATGTGAAAACATTGCCTCCCCGGCATTGTCTTGCCAGCTTTTATGGGCAGAAGATAAACCTGGTTGAACATAAGCTGACGGTAGGACTTCCACGTTACCTCATGCATTAGGATCAAAGGTTGAGCTGCCAACATTTTGCAACCCCATTCCGTATATCTATACGGTTGCGGTTCATTGAAAAACTCATGATTCGGAACAAAGCCTCTCGATTTTTTTGATGGCCTTCAAAAGTTTGTTAGACTAACAAAAAAATCACTGAACACTAACAAATCAACTTTGTCTCAACTCATGAAAATGTCAGACACTTTTATTCATTCAGCCAAACACTTGAAACGTGAACCAAAACAAAATTTTAATTTCACAAACATATATGGATGAATGAAGTTCAAGGTACCTTATTGGTATCTAAATCCCTCTCATGATTCCTCTCCCAACAAATAGAACTTCAAACCACAAACATGTCACTGAAATCGGAATGAACACATCTGCATAATAGGAGAGGAAGAAATCGGTGAACATCTGATGAGATACAAACCCCAACACAGGAAAATAAATAATAACTGCATTCGAAAAATACCGGTGTTAGGGTGATTGTTGGAAGAAGAAATCCCAACACAATCTAAAACAAATACGACAAACACAAAACAAACCAAGCAAGCAAATATAAGGCTATATTACCACTCATATCACTCTCGAACCTCATATATATCAACATAAATCGTTGTCAATGGAAGTATATCTCCATCGAGCACATCTGAAATTGGTTAACCATGTTTATAGCAAATGGATTGTGTAATAATCACTTACTCCTCACCTGAAAAATTCATCAATAACTTTCCATTAAAAACCAACGCAAACAAACCTAGATAATTGATTTCAAACCAAAGAAGTCATCAGCTATTTACGCCTGGCATACACTCTGCTCCTACCATCTTCAGCAATTTAAGACGTATATTAGATATTGAAAGGAATCGGGTAGGTTATTGTGTGGGATATAGGAGATTTGAAGAGATTAGTGCGGTTGTTACAGTTGAGATACAGCGAAGATTGAGGGATGGCTTAGTCGCGTGCGTCTTTGATCTACGGTGAAAAGATCAGCGTGTGTGTTTTTCCCGGGTATAGGCCGGGTGAAATGCGGTTTTTATGTGTTCTTATCAAAAGTGGTTGAACGCGCGAAGAACATTAGATTAGTATGGTGTATAGAATAAACTCATTGGACTATAATTGTTTTTGAAAGTATCTGTGTTTTGATTTCATGTTCCCCCCCCCCCCCCCCCCCAAAATGATGAAAGCATACATTAATAAAATATTAAATTATACAGGACCAAATCGGAGTACACACACGTCAGAAAACACCTACATCAGATTTAAAAGAGAAAGTAGCAAGGTTATGAGCTAACTCGTTGCTTTCTCTTCCACAATACAAAATATGGCATGAGTCAAAAAGGGAGATCAACAGCCTAATATCATCGAGGACAGTCAAAGAGTCAATAGGGGGGGGGGGGGGGGGGGGGGGGCAGCCAAGCGCACAACAGTAAATCAAAGACAGGTTATCAGAAAAACAAACTAGTTTCGTTATTCTCATGGCAAGACATCTACTAAGACACCAACGTAAAGCTTGGGCCTCCGCTACGAAGACGGAACTAGCCGCTGATCTCGGGGATGCCCAAGCTTCCAAAACCGTATCACCCTCCCGGAAAAGAGCTACACCAAAGCCAACAAAGCAGGAATCAGGTTTTCAGGCTGCATCGACATAGGCTCTGACCACATCTGAAGTAGGGTTTGATCGCGGCAAGACAGGAGAGGAGGAAAAAGAAATAGCATTTACCCTCTCCTCATGATGTGCCTGCTCAAAGTATAACCATGCCTCATTAGCATATTTTACAGTCTCATCCGGGGACCAACACAAAGACTTGAAATATCTGTTACATTGAGTCTTCCATGTAAACCACAAAATGAAACAAGAAAAAACAATTTGGTCATTTAACACCCCATGGGAGTGTTTAACCGATATGACATCCCACCAATGACTAACTGAGGTATTCGGCGCCAAAAAATCAATCCATGAAATACCTGTAAATTTCCAAACTATTTGTGCAAATTGACAAGAAATGAAAAGGTGATCAATAGTCTCCGAGCTTTCCCCACATGCCGAACACAAGAGATTATCAAAACCAAATCGCTTATGAAGGGCCTCTGAGGTAGGTAATACACGCTTAAACAGTTTCTAAAGGAAGTACTTAATTTTTAGAGGTAATGATAAGGCTCAAATTCTCTTCCAGAATTTTTCATTAAATGAACACCACACATAGAGCGACTGCTATGGACGACCAATCTTTGTTGGAGACGGGCGTCATAAGCAGACTTCGAGACAAAGTCTCCACATAAAGCTACATTTTGTTTGCCCTTTTGGTGCCCAAAATCTAATAAAATGATCTACTTTGAAAAAAAAAATAAAAAAAAAAATCAATTAATAAATTTTGGTCGAAAAAACAAATCAAATAATAATTTCATATTAAAAAACATTAATCTATCACTAATCACGATTAGGTTCTTAGGGCACTCCCAACAGAAGCCTTATACGGTCTCCTATCCCTAAAATGAAGATAAAAAATAGAGTTTTGCGCAAATAAATAGCTCTACAACAGAGAGTCCTCTACCCCTATTTATTTTTAGGGATATGAACAATGCATCCCTACTTGTGGGGATGCACTATTCACTGCACTAAACATATTTAATTGTTAAAAATTATAGTGACAGGGATAGAGATGCTGTTGGAGTGAAATAATAAATATTTAATATATATAAATAGGGTTGTGATGTAGAATATATATTATTTGAAATATTATATGGATAATGATAGAGATACTGTTGTAGAGATTTTTAAATTAAGATGTTGTAAAATAAGAATATGTATTATTTTATATTATTTTAAGGATAAAATTTAGGGCCTCTGCCGGGCGCTAAACTTACCTTTCTGTGCACGCTAATCCTTCGACCGTCTTTGCTCCGCGCCTTTCCCAGTCGGTATATAAAGCCATTTAGTTCACGCTCAAACCCTAGAAATTTCGGAGGCAAGCATACGCACAAGCAGCACTTGAGATTTTTCTCTCAGATCAGGTTCTTTTCTCATAATGCACCAAAAAGAACTGATTTTTTTAAAAGAAATTCTTATGATTTCGTTGATCTGTGCAAATGCAGCAAATCCAAATCGTTTTGTGGTTGTTTGATCTTTTGTTGCAGCGAAAATGTCTGTCGGAGAGCTCGCCTGTACTTATGCTGCTTTGATTCTTCACGACGACGGCATTGCCGTAACTGTAATACTTCCTTTTCCGTTCCGTCTCTTGAATTTTGTTCGATTTTCGATTTGGATCGTAAATAATCTAGTTGCAGTTACTTGTTTTCGCAATTTTGAATTTTTGGATTATTTTGTGATTCTAGGCTGAGAAGATCTCCACAGTTGTGAAAGCTGCTAAAGTTAATGTGGAATCGTACTGGCCAAGTCTGTTTGCGAAGCTTTGTGAGAAGAAGGACATTGAAGGTCTGATTTTGAACGCTGGATCTGGCTCTGTTGGTGTTGGCGCCGCTGTTTCTGTTGCTGCTCCAGCCGGTGAAGCTGCTGCTCCGGCTGCTGCTGCCGCCGCCTCACCTGCTGCTGAAGCTAAAAAGGTATGGCTCTCCGTTCAATTTGCTAATCAATATTTAATTTACCTCCAGTATAATTTTTTTTTTTACTTGTTTACTGATTTTGCTTGTAAAAATCGTGTCCTGATTCCTGATGTATTGCAAATCAAACTGGTGTATTTGCAGGAGGATGAAGAGAGTGATGATGATTACATAACCAATTTGTTTGATTAGAGCTATTGGGAACTCGTTAATGGTTGTGTCTAGCTACTTAGGTGCTTTGGCAGAGGGAGTCCATGAAATAAAGGCTATGGTGATTTCAGACTCAGTTTGTTTAGGTAGTTGTGTCTAGTTAATGTTGGCTCCTTAAACTGCAGGTATGTCCATATTTGGCTTTTAAGATGCTGTATTAAGATGTTTGGGGTTTGATTCGATTCCAAGACAATTAATGTGATCCTTTTGTTATTATCTTGTTATTCCTGTGCATATTCTTCTTCATATATGTTTTCTATTCTATATATTTGTTTTAACTCACTGAATGATGCAAGACGTATGTAGTGGCATCGCACCGGTTTTTTCAAAGTTAATTCTATAGGATTGATTAAGATTTTAGATGGTCAATTGTGATTGCTGATCGTTTTATAGTCGATTATGTGATATAGTTTCGTTTTTGAAGATGTTTTGCGGTTTGGTTCCCTGCATTAAAGGTAAGCTTTGGTGGTGCCACTAAAGCGTCCCATGATATGAACTTACCTAAGTAGTCTAATGTCATAATAAAATTGTCGTTACAGAATAACGTATTTTTACAATCTTGATTATTGTATAAGGCCTATTTATTGATATGAATCCTACCTTGATGTTGAGTATGTATAATAAATGTTCAAAACATCACTACCTGACCTTTTCAACAATGAAGTCATTAAAATATTTGGGCAAGTTGCTTATTTTATTTGGGTATTGACTATATATATATATATATACCTTGAACTTGGTTCCAAGGTATACAATGCAATGTATTTAGGGGACATAGATCTATTAATAGTAGTTGTTTTGTCAAAAGAATGCATGGTATTTTGGATGTAAGGATGTGATTTGGGTATTATATTAGAGTAATGATACGGGCATTAGTGACACAACGGTCATCTACACTGTTGATCATGATGGAAACCTATCACGATCAACTATGCAGATGACACAACAGTTGTGTTCGTATTGATGCTCGTTATATTATGACTACTCGGATTGACTTTTCTTGACATGATCATCACCACTCACCAGCCGTGTAGAGGAAATGGTCTTGTAGGACTTTGACGAGACCTTGTCAATCGTTGATTTTTTTGGTTGTTTGACCCTTTTATTATTATCTTTTACTTATTCAGAAAAATTATGGTGCAACATGTATTTTCGAATTATAATAAATAGAAGGTCATAATTATTTCTTATTTTCTCTCTCACACACATTTAGTGCGTGTAGTTGTGAGTTGTATTAATCATGACCCTTAAATGGATATAACTCGTCATAACTCTTGTGCTTTGACACTGTTCTGATTGGGATAACTCATGCAAATGTGTCTGAAATGAGTTTTGTTCCCTTAAAAAAATTTGAGTTTGTAAGTGAGTTATGATTCTCTTGTGGATTACTCGTACTAGACTCACATAAATGTTTGGCTCGATTCGATATTTTTGAAATCATACTGAAGACCAGCTACTTTAATAATTAATAATTAATTGTTATAACTCTAGTTCGTGCTTGCCACCTTTGATGGAAGATAAACTGATTCTAAAAAAACAATCGAGCACACGAGTTGGGTTTAGTCATTTCGAGTAGTATACAAGTTCAATTCGATCCTAAATTTTATACCTCGATTGAGACTAGTTATCGAGAGTTTTTAAATCATTCAATGTGATTAAAAATATCTTCATTTTTGTCTATGGGTAGATTTGTAAAACGATCTGATTGAATAAAAAAATTACTTATCAAGTCGAATAACTCTTTAAACTAGTGATGCTTGAACTCGTCTCGAGTTTATACGAGCAGGAGGGGAAAATGTGTTCAAGGTAGTAATAGAAACGATGATAGAAATCATTTTGTGTGCGTACAATTCTTATTTGAACGAAGTGAAAAAATGCGATCTTTGTTGTCCGATGGAACAAACACTAATACCTTAATTGAAAGGGTGAGGATCAAATGTGTTTATCAAAGTGCTTATCTGATTGCTCAAGATATCTATTTTCAACCGAGAAACATCGTTATATTTTTAATGTATTCTTTCGATTGCTCTATTTTTAATGTATTTTTCTGATTGCTCAAGACATCTATTTTCAACCGAAGTATATCGTTCCATTTTGTAAAGTGATTCTCTGATGTCTCAAGACAGCTCTTTTCAACCGAAGAACAAATCTAGATTTCGTTCCATTTTTAGTCAAATAATGAGGGAAATTCTTTTGGTAATGAAAAAAGGGGGTGTATGATGCCAATATGATGTTAATGAGGTGCGGGCTTCGCATTTGACATTCGTTGAGCTCTCAGTTAAGTTATTAATCATATTCGAGTTTGATTCGATTATTCTCAATAAAATTTTAAACGCTTTTAACTTTCAAAAAAAAAAAAAAAAAACTTTTAAGCAAGATTTATATTGTTCGTTCGAGTTTGACTCATTAACCTTGAAAAAACTGTTTAAACTCGACTCGTGATTGATTAAATAATACGCGAACAAGTAAAAGTCTAATGTCGAGCTATTTGTTTGTCGACCGGCTCGGCTCGTTTTTTACGACCCCTAGTCAAAGGGACAGAGGTTTAACCGGCCATATGAAAAAAAGGAAACTTGTCTTGGGACAGAGGATACCGGCCATCTTTTAAAAAAGAAAACCGCAAAAAAATAACGTGGGACCCAAGCAACCGGCCATGTTCTCCACACGCAATATGGCGGGGGCCTTGCAGTTAAAGCCTTCTCAGCTCTTCTTTACTTAGCCGTGGCCCACAAGCAACTTACATTCCCTCCGCCGGGTTTATTTGTGCTATATATACTACTCTCTTCTTTTTCATCTTTCACATAAATCCTTCGTCAAAAAGTAGCAAATTAATTTTCTCTCGATCTGCAAAATTTCTCTCCTCATTAATTTAATTTTTCGAGAGTTATTGATTTCTGTTAGCCATGTTGATGTCGATGTTCAGCTCCTTTGATGCTTTATGCGCTGAGTCTTCCGGCCATAAACTAGGCCGGTCATGCTCGCCGGCGGCGGCGGATCTTAATAAAAAAGTAGAGTCGCCGGTTTCAGAGGCAAAGGCGAAGACTCTGTCATCATCTGCTTCTTCAACTACGGCGGCTGCTGCTAAGAAGGCGGCGGCGGAGCAGATTCAACGGGAAAAGAAGCTGAGGTTCGCCGTCGAATTGGATGGACTGCACTGTTATGAGACTATTATTAGTTATTATTAGCTGCGATTTAACTTATTTTTATTGCTTTATATTTATTTTGGGAGTTTTGCAGTAGAATTTAAGCTATAGATTAACAATTGAAACTTGTATTGATTCCTACCTTAAAAAAAAAAGGGGAAGTTATTTTGATTCTTTACCGGTAATATATTTTGTTTTAGATTTGATTTAATTTAATCACTTTGTACTTTATTTTATTATTAATCATCCTTAATGAATTAATAATTTTTATCGAGTTGGTGATCATAGTTGTCTAAAGTCTAAACATGAACGTTGCTTGATAAATTTTGATCGAGTATGTGTGAACATCAACGTTGCAAGACCACCAAGTCGATCAAAATCTTTTTGGTACATTGTGTTAAATATAAATACTTCGTCATGGCTTCTTAACGTAAATACTCAATCATTAGAGAAGCTTCGTCTTAGGGCTCATCAAGTTTCTCCCGATGATTAGAAAAACTGCGATTTCTCCCGATGATTAGAAAAAGCGATTTCTCCCGATGATTAGAAAAACTGCGATGTAAATAGGGCAGACAAAACCATACGAGAGAGTTTGTGTAGGGGGTTATTGCATAACATAGCTTATGGGGTAATAATTTCACGATCTTCACCGTATGTTACAAGCATCGGTTTCCTCTTACATTCGTATGTTCGTGCAAACATGTTTACAACAAGTAATCCATAACAAGATCCTTGCATCCGCCATGTCTTAATGAATCCGTCCGCATGTCTTAATGAATCCGTCCGCAGGTTTTTAAATCATCAAGTAGTGCTACTGTTTACTTTACAACAACCATGGTCTAACCCTCGCTCTATCCGAATCTTCTTAAATTTTCATTCTTGTGAATCCGATTTTGTTAATTACTTTATTAAAAAACGCAATCTAACTGAATGTATAAATTACATATAACGATTGTGTAAACAATATTTTAAACTTTGAAATGAGTAAGACGTTTTTATAACTGCGATTATAATTGATGTCTCGCTTTTAGCTTTCAACCGGTTGATCTTGTTTCATTGACTTTCACGAAACATAATAGAATCCTTTTGGCTGGTGTCGTTTAGCTTTCAACATGTCGTTCTTTTTTCGTTGGAGCATTTATCTGAATGACAACTTGAATACAAACGATTACAAAATATGCAATTTATGAAAAAATATTTAACAATATGTATATACATTTTGGTATATATATCTATCTATCACTACACCAGGGGTATAAATGATCCGAGTTATGCAAATCAAACACTTTTAAACTCAAACTAGAGCTAGAACAACTTAAAAAATATGTGCAAGTTTTAAAGTACTCATGTTCGACTCATCAAAAAAGATACAAAAGAATATATATTTTTAATATAATATATTACTCTTCGATGAAACTCGTGAACATTTCGAGTCAAAAATTCAAAAAATCTCTGAGTTCGGCTCTTTAATTTTGATGGAATGACCCTAAGTTTAGGGGTGTTAAAAAAACAATTCAAATGTTGTGGGGGAAGATGTGCAAATTAAATAATTATCTGCCGGGAACCCCAACCCCACCTATCTGCTGCAGTCTTTCCCAAATTGAATTTCATTTTTTCACCGGAGCGGTCGCCGGTCGGCTTCATTTGCTGAAGCTCTGAGTCTGAGCAATCACTAATGGTTGATCTCTTCCTCCTACGCGGAGGAAAGCCCCTTTTTCTTACTCATCATCATTCCATGCTGCTGAATCTCCCCAGAAGAATTCCATTTCCTGTTGTTGCAATGGTTTCACTGCACTTTGATGGCTGTTTTCCTCTTCTACAAGCATCCAATGTTTCTGTACGCATATTTGGTGGAAGACAAGCTCCTATTCGGTGCATCGGCAATGATGCATCGACGACAGAGCTTTTCACGGATTCCGGTGAGTTATTATTTTACTTGGACATAATGTCGAACACTTTTATGTGCACATTTGTAGACTGCTAGCATTCTTTTCATGGATTCCAGTGAGTTATTCTATCTGGGCATGATATTGAACACTTTACTTGCAGATTACTAGCATTTTTTTTCAGTGATTCCAGTGAGTTATTCTACTACTTGGGCATAATTTCGAACACTTCATATGCATCTATGTAGATTGCTAGCATTTTGATGTCATGTATGATTTAATCTTCACAAAAGTCATGCTATTGCTCCTCCTTCGGCATAATTTCAAACACTTCGCATGCACTTTTGTAGATTACTAGCATTCTGTACATGGATTCCATTGAGTTATTCTCTTTAGCATAATACAGAACGCTTCACATGCACCTTTGTAGATTACTAGCATTCTTTTCAGGGATTCCAGTGAGTTATTCTTTTTGGGCATAATTTCGAACACTTCATATGCATATATGTAGATTGTTAGCCTTTTGATTTCATGTATGGTTTAGTGTTCATAGACGTGATACTACTGCTCCTCCTTGGGGCATAATTTCGAACAGTTTACATGTATATATGTTGATTACTATCATTTTGATTTCATGTATGATTTTATCTTCACAGACGTGATGCTATTGCTCCTCCTTGGGCATAATTTCAAACACTTCACATGCATATTTGTAGGTCTTTAGCTTTCTTTTCAGTGATTCCTGTAAGTTTTTCTCCTTGGGCATAATTTCGAGCACTTCACATGCATATATGTAGAGTACTAGCATTTTGATTTCATGTTTGTTTTAATCTTCACAGCCGTGATGCAGTTGCTCCTCCTTGGGCATAATTTCGAACACTTCACAAGCATATGTGTAGATTGCTAGCATTTTGATTTCATGTATGATTTAATCTTCACAGGCATGATGCTATTCCTCCTCCTTGGGCTTAATTTCGAACACTTTACAAGCATGTGTGTAGATTGCTAGCATTTTGATTTCATGTATAATTTAATCTTCACACACGTCGTAATTTCAAACACTTCACATGCATATTTGTAGATTGCTAGCATTCCTTTCATGGATTCCAGTGAGTTATTCTCCTCGGGGCATAATTTCAAACACTTTACATGCATATATGTAGATTACTAGCATTCTGATTTCATGTATGCTTTAATCTTCCCAGACGTGATGCAATTGCTCCTCCATGAAATCGGATTTAACGGTATAGATGCTGAAGCCATTTTGAGCAGGAATCCAGATATTAGTTTAGCGATTATAAGTCCATCCGCGAACGAGTACGTTCTTTGCAATCCCTTGGTTTGAGCGGTGCTGTGCTTTCCGTTTAATTTTGAAAAGGCCGGTTATTCTAACTGCTCAAGAATTAGATCCATTACTGTCCCTATTTTTGGAAGATGACCTGAATTTGAAAGGTAAAATAAAACCTATACAGATCAAACGTCTTCTAAATGCAACGGAGCCGAGATTCCTTACAGGATTTGACAAGAAAGTAAGATTATTGCTTGAGTTTGGGATTCCTCAAGATAAGCTTGCTCATGTTCTCAATAATGCTAATTTATCCAAGGCTCTATGCTTCAAATCGGTCGAAAATCTTAAGAGAATGTTTGATTTCTTGAACCGTTTTAAAGGGGTCGATATTATCCTTAGACGTCCAGCAACTCTCATGTACGATTTAGACAACCATTTAATCCCGAGAATCGAGTTTCTCTTCGAGCTGAGCGGTGGAGATGAGGGATCAACAGCCATCGTGTTGCGTAAGCTACCGTTTCTTCTAGCTTACAGCGTCGATCACTTACGGGAGCATGTTGAGTTACTGAAATCACATGCTGGATTAACCGATCAAGAAATCTTCCGGATTGTTCTTGGATATCCAAACATCTTTAGTTCTAGCAGGGAAAGGAAACTGCAGCCGAGGATCGATTTCCTTAAACAATGCGGGTTGAGTCCCAACGACATATTCAAGTTCTTAATCAAAGCCCCTTTGTTTATAAGTTTATCGTTCGAGGAAAACCTTGCCCACAAGTTAGTTTTCTTGGTAAAAATCGGGTTCAAAATTAGAACAAAAGAATTAGCTATGGCAATGGGAGCTGTAACTAGGACCAGCAGCAAAAATATGCAGGAGGTTATAAGGGTCTTTTTACATTACGGGTTGACTTTCGAGGATGTTCTGGAGATGAGCAAAAGGCATCCGCAAGTACTGCAATACAACCATGTATCGTTGGATGAGAAGATGAACTACTTAATCGAGGAAATGGGCCGTGAAGTAAGCGAGCTTTTGGCTTTTCCTGCGTTTCTTGGTTATAAGCTCGATAAAAGGATCAAACCGAGGTATGAGGTGAAAAAGAAGATTTTAGGGGAAGGAATGTCTATAAACAAGCTATTGAGTGTATCAACAGCTCAGTTTTCTTTGACAAGTGGAACAAAGCAAGCAATGGACTTGTTAACCTGAATGGAAGTCCTCGAAAACGGACTCAAAACTGCGAACTCTACTTGTGGAGTTAACACATGGGAGCAATTTGCACCGTTCATTTTCATGGTAAGTTTGAAATGTGTGATGCATATTGCTCCATATGCGGAGTTAACACACGTGGGACAATCTGTACCACACATTTACATGCTGTGTGATGCATATTGCTCCACATGTAGTTACTTCACGTAAGGAGACCTAAAAAACCTCTCCGAACGGAAGTTTTTGGTTTAGCAACTCCACATGTGGAGACGTGGAGCAATGTGCTTATCTGCTACGTTTTCATGCCTCTAGAAGTTGAGGGTCCTTGTCCAATGCTTGAATACTTCTGACTTGGGGATTTCAGGTTTTGTTTGGAGTCATTAAGTTTGCAGGAAGAACAATGTGCAAAATTTTGTGTTCGTCTGAGCTTGTATTTTGTCCATGAAGTGGTGATAAATCGAAGTTCTGTGTATTTTTATTCATAACTTGTAGAAATTATTCATTTTCTTGTAGCTATACAATTTCATTTTTTTTAGTGAAATATTTGAATGGCAATGCCAAATCACTTGAAGTCATTACTATCATCTTTCTCTCTCTATGACTAAGTCTGTCTGCTCTGTCTCCCTTCAACGTTCGATCTTCTTCTTCTATCTCCATGTCATCTGAGGACAACCATCCTTCTCCCAGAAATCCCAAAAAAATGAAAAAAGATTCAATCTCGCCTGTTGCCAATCTCTCTTGTGAAGAAATCATGCAGTGTGTGGATGAAGATGTGGTGCATGTTCCGGAGGATGATCGAATGCTCGAAGACAAACCGGATTTTGAATCTGGAGGTAACGACAATGGCAAATCGGACTACAACCAACCCGGCTTGCAGGATTCACATCTCAAGACCTCATATAAAGCTGCTGTTATTGGTGGAAAAACTCGCTTGAAGCCTGATCCGGTTCCCTTTACCAAGGACTCATTCCATGAACACAACATACAGGTGATTGGTCCTTCAAAGGACAAGCCTTATCCCTCTGTGAGGATCAACCCAGAGTTCAAGCATAAACTGGAGTTCAAATGGTCTGATTCGTTGATCTTGAAGGTCCTGGGGAAAGGGATTTCATATGACTTTATGGAATCCAAACTTCAAAGAATGTGGAATCTCTATGATAATTTTGAGCTCATTGAACTGGGGTTTAATTTTTTCATCTTGAAATTGGATGATGAAGAGATGCGTATGAAAGTGCTAACGGAAGGCCCTTGGAGTGTTAACGGTTTTTATATGTTGGTTCAAACCTGGGTTCCGGGCTTCAATCCTTCGCTAAACAGCATTTCTTCAACTATTGGGTGGGTACGTATACCTTTCTTTCCTATTGAATACTACCATGAATCAATTTTATTTGGGGTGGCCAAAGCCTTGGGGAAACCGATTAAAATCGACCATAGCACATTTTGGAACTCCAAGTGTAGGTTTGCTCGAATTTGTATCGAGATGGATCTGTCCAAGCCCCTTAGCACTTTTGTGGAGGTAGATGATGTCAGGTTTAAAATTGAATATGAGAGCATTCCTGTGATCTGTTATGGGTGTGGTAGAGTCGGCCACGGAAAGTCGGAATGCCCTATTTTACCTAAGAAGGAGATTCATTCGAAGAATAATGTTAGTCGCTATGTGCAAGAAATTGAAATCCAGAAGTCTCTTGTGGAGGATAAATCCGATTTGAGTTATGGTCCTTGGATGCAGGTCTCATATGCTAAGAAAAAACAGTCAAAGAAGAAATCCAATGCTAATAACCGAAACAAGAACTCCTTTGAAGTTCTTGATGATAAACTGGAAAATGTGTATGATCACCAAAGGGGAGTATCCATGGACAATGACAATTTGCAGGTAGGGTCTGATTTGCAACCGATGGCTGAGGATTTGGCAAAGTCAAAGGTTACTCCGTACCTTGCTGACCAGCCCGGTCCCTCATGTAACGAGCATAAGGGTGTTTCCAACGGTTCATTTTCTATAGATGGGTCTACTCATAATTCTTCTGGACCAACCGATTTTGGGCCGTCCCATAAAGCCCATAGCCCCAGATACTCGCTGAATAAAGACCTCTATCTTATGCCCACTTCTGAAGTATGTAATTCGGGCTCCCTTGCTACTCACACCTCATCCGGTCCTAAGTCTAATAATTCAGGTAATTCAAAGTCGGGTAAATCGTCTGCTACCTCTTCGAAGCAGGGAAGCTTTCTCACCTTGGAGAGCAGACCTCCAGATCCCTCTCCCACCGGAGGTAGTTTCAGGGACGTTGGTATGGCACAGAATCAACTCAAGAGCTCGGGTCTGCTTCCATTGGATGATGGAAGCTTTATAAATGCACGAACTGCCAAATCGAGGCAATACGTGGGGTTCAGTCTGATTCGGAGAGGCGAATGGTAGACCAGACCTTAGTTCTGGACGCTAAGTCTTTCCCACATGGGAGGAATTGAGTCGTTTTCCCCTCGTTTTTGGTTGTCAACCTTTTTTGGTTTCTCGTCACTCTTTCCCTAATTTTTCTATGGATAATTACAACGGTAATACGCGCATTATTTCTTGGAACTGCAGAGGTGCAGGTTCGAAAGACTTCAGACGACATGCTAAGGAATTGGTCCGTCTTCATAGACCCCAAATCTTCATTGTCATTGAAACCAGAGTCTCCGACACTAAGGCACGGAGAATCACCGGATCAATCGGCTCGGATAGCTCATTTAGAGCGACTCCCGAAGGCTCGTCTCGGAGGTATTTGGATCCTTTGGGACTCCCGTCGGGTTGACTTGGAGGTTCTTGATGGTAATCCGGATGCCATTCATGCTATGGTTAAGATTAAGGATATTCAGCCTTGGATCCTTTCTGCTGTTTATGCAAGGCCGGACCCGATAAAAAAAGAGGATTGCTGGAATCAAATCTTCTCTCTTAGTGAAAATATGGACCTCCCGTGGCTGGTTACCGGGGACTTCAACGACATCTCCGACCCTAGAGAAAAGAAAGGAGGTAAACTGCCCTCTACTAGAAGAATGGATTTGTTCAATTTTAACATTAGCGAGATGTGGGCTTATGGACCTTGGATTTGTGGGACCACCCTTCACTTGGAGCAACAAAAGAATCGTCCGAACTTTGATACAACAACGTCCGGATAGAAGCTTTGCTAATCCGGAGTGGAGAGCTCTGTTTGATGAAGCTAAGGTGATTCATCTCCCGAAGGTAGTTTCTGACCATAATCCCCTCCTTATTGATTTTTGGCCTTTCAGAAATAACAAGTTTAGTCGTCCTTTTCGCTTTGAATTTGCTTGGCTTAGTCACCCTAATTTTGATAACTTTGTTAAAGATAATTGGAAGTGCTATGATAATGTGGGTATTTCTGCTTCTTTGATGAATCTTAGTGAATCTTTGAATAATTGGAATGCTGAGGTTTTTGGCAATATTTTTAAAAAGAAGCGTAGGTTATTAAACAGGTTAAGTGGTATTGAAATGTCTCTTGCCTCTCACCACAACCCCTTCCTGATTGATCTCCATAATAAACTCAGTTATGAATATAAGAGTGTCCTTGAACAGGAAGAACTCTTTTGGTTTCAAAAATCCAGGTTGGAGTGGATCCAATCGGGGGATAGAAATACCCGTTTCTTCCACATCACTTCGGTCAGAAGAAGGTCTAGAAACAAGATTTTGGCTCTTAAAGATGATAATGGTTTGTGGGTCTCTGACAAATTTACCCTTCAAAACATGGTTTGTTCCTTTTTTAAAAATCTTTTTTCTTTTGAGGGTCAAATGGAGGCCTTTCCGGTTCTCCCCACTCCCAAATTAAGTGATAGCCAGATTGCGTTTCTCTCCTCCCCTATTTCCGACCTTGAAATCTCCAAAGTTGTTTTTAATTTCAAACCCAATAAGAGTCCAGGGCCAGATGGGTTTCAAGCTTTGTTTTTTCAAAAGTTTTGGCACATTATTGGGCCTAAGGTTACTAGTGAGATTAAAGATATGTTTTCCTCTTCTATGATTAAGGATGGGATAAATGACACTTTTCTTGCTATGATTCCAAAAGTTGATTTCCCTGAAAAAGTTAATCATTTTCGCCCCATATCTCTCGTGTAATGTTATTTATAAAATTCTTACCAAGTGCATTGCTCTTCGAGAATGAAAACGATTATGCCTTTTCTTGTCGGTCCTCTTCGAGTGGGTTTATTCCCCAGCGTCAGGCTAGAGATAATGTGTTGATTACCCAAGAGATTCTCCATAAAGCCAAAAATTCTAAAGCTAAAAAAGGTTACGTTATTTTTAAAATTGATCTTGAGAAAGCCTATGACAAAGTTAATTGGCACCTTTTGGAGCACATGTTAAATCTCTTTAATTTCCCTAGTAACCTCATTAAGTTGATTATGAGCTGTATTTCGTCGGCAAATTTTTCCGTTTTATGGAACGGGGAAGCTACTTCTAAATTCTCGGCTAGTAGGGGGATTAGACAAGGTGATCCTATGTCTCCTTATCTTTTTGCTCTTTATATTGAATTTCTCTCTATCGCCCTTGACATTGGTGTGAAAAATGGTAAGTGGAAACCTATTTCCTTAAGTAAAGACGGGCCACCCATATCTCATCTTTTCTTTGCGGATGATCTTATTGTTTTCACCAAGGCTAATGTGAAAGATATAACTAACTTAATGAATGTGCTTAATATTTTCTGTTCCATCTCTGGTCAGTCTATTAATAGAGAGAAATCTAAAGTTTATTTTAGTCCTGGGACTGATCCTGGTCTTATTAAAAATATTACTGACATTTGTCTTATGTCTAGGACGGTGGATCTTGGGAAATATTTGGGAATCCCGTTAATTCATAATAGATTCTCTAGTAGAACTGTTGATTTTGTGATCAGGCAGGTTCAGAACAAGCTTCAAGGCTGGAAGGCCAATTGCCTTAATTTGGCAGGGAGACTTACCATGATTAAGTCTGTTAATTGTGCGGTTCCTTCAAATGTTATGCAAGTGTTATGGTTCCCTCAGAAATCTTGTGATAAACTTGACCGTATAAATAGAGATTTCCTGTGGGGTTCCACTGAGAATAAACGGAAAATTCACCTGGTGGGTTGGAATTATGTTCTGAAAGATAAGAAGAATGGAGGCTTGGGCATTAGAAGTGCGAGGGAGAACAATATTGCTCTTTTGGCCAAGTGTGGTAATAGCATTCTTAATCAAGACAAGAGTCTTTGGGTTTCTCTTTTTAGGAATAAATATGTCAAAAATGAGGACCTTTTCTGCATGAATTTTAAAGCTTCCGACTCTTATATATGGAAGGGTATTCTCAAAAGCTTTCAAAATATTTGTGAAGCTTATTGTTGGAGAATTGGGGACGGTAAGGATGTTGATCTTTGGCAGGACCAATGGATCCAAGGTTCTTGTCTCGAGAATTTGATTTCCGATCAGATTGACCCTAGAGATAGGGACTTAAGGGTCAGTGATATCATTTCTGTTAATAAACAATGGAATTTTGACGCTCTTCACACGAAGATTCCTAGGAATGTGGAGGAGACGATTAAAGGGATTCCCCTTAGTTGGAACTCAGATTTAAGGGATAGACGTTTCTGGTCTCTCACGTCTAATGGGAAGTATGTTGCCGCTTCGGAGCTAAATTCTTGAGGAAAGAGCTCCCGGGATGAGGACCCTTTGGTTAATTGGGCCACGATTTGGAAGTGTCATGTTCCCGAGAAAGTTAAAGTTTTCGTTTGGTTAGTCCCGTACGAGAAGATCTTGACCAACTACTTGAGGTTTAAGAGGAATTTAGGTAGCTCTAATATGTGTGAAAGATGTGAAGGCTTTGTGGAGGATGTGGGTCACTGTCTAGCTTCTTGCCATTATACTTCAAGGATTTGGAAATGCAGACCTCTTAGAGATTTCTTTGACCAACCAAATTTTGCTACGAAGGAGTGGTTGATCCGTAATGCTACGATCGGACTCATATCTCCGGATCGTCCTTTAATGGGCCAACTAATACTCTATTTAATATGGCTATCTGGATTGTCCGGAAGGATAGGAATGACATGGTCTTCAATAATGTTATATCGAACCCTGTTAATGTGTGTAATCAAATAGTCTTCCTGGCTAATGAATACATTCTCAATTGTAAGTCTGGTTCTAAGCACAAGACTTCAAGGGATATTAGATGGGTTGGTTGGCAATCCCCTCCTCTGGGTTGGGTCAAGTTAAACACTGATGCCAGCTGCAATAATCAATCGGGTTTTTCCTCTATTGGGGGTCTTGCGAGGGATCACGAAGGTAAGTGGTTGTTTGGTTTCTTGGGGAATACTAATATATCTCATATTTTCTGTGCAGAGCTCAAAGCTATCGCAGGCTCTTAGATTGGCTTGGGAAGCTAACTACCGCAACGTCATTATTGAATCGACTCCTCTCGTCCGTCACCGCATCTACCATGATGGAGAATGGGACTCAAGTGAAGGTCCACTCATTGAAGATTGTAGAACTTACCGAAGAGAAGGTTTGGAATTGCATTATACAACATACCTCGAGAGAAGGGAACCGTGCTGCAGATTGTCTTGCTTCTAGAGGACACTCTTTTGATACTAATTTTGTTATGTTAAATGATCCTCCGGACTATTTGAGGAGTTTTCTTTTAGATGATCTAAGAGGCATTCTATTGCCTAGGCTGTAGTTTCCTTTTGGGGGCTTTTGCCCCCCGTTTTGTACCAAAAAAAAAAAATGCCAAATCACTTGATTCTTGGTACAATTTCTTGATTTACTTTATTCAGGGATGAAGAATGTGAATTGCTTTGTCAACACACACATAGAATAATGGATTTAGTGTTGTAATGACACCAAAAACGCAACCACGCCCCTTCTACTCGTGTATCCCTCTACATATGCACCACAATAGAACCGATCTTGTAAAAGTCGGTTGTATAGCCAAAAACCAACTTTCTGTAGGTGCATTGTGAGAATCGACCTTGGAAAAATCGGTTCTTGCTCTAGAACTTACGACAAGTTGGTTCTTGGCTCCATAACTGACTTTCACAGGATCGGTTCTAATGTGTTGCACATATAGAGTCGTGCACACAAGATCGTTTTGTAGCCAAAAACCGACTCTCTGTAAGTGCATTGTGAGAACCGACCTTGGAAAAATCCGTTTTTGCTCCAGAACTTATGACAAGTCCGTTCTTGGCTCCATAACCGACTTTCAGAAGATTAGTTCTAGTTTGTTGCACATATAGAGTAGTGCAAGAGTAGAATGAACGTTAGGTACGGTTTGATATTTTTTCAAGTTGTAGTATATACAAAACATTAATTTAATTTCTAGAAGGTTCATAACAAGAGTTGATAAGGTAAAAACCAGAAGTTCTGTTGAGTTCAGAGAATGGGAAGAAGACCATGACAGGTCCCCTCAACGCCCCAGCCCCCCACAGAGCACCATGCTGCTTAAGAGGTCCTGCTTAAACCTTATCCACCAGGCTATACTATGAATTCCGGTGATGGGAGTCCCGTGATAGAGTTATTCCTAGGCAGCGTAAACGATCCGATCTGATATTCAAGTCAAATATTTACTTGTCGAGTCGAACAATTATTTTAAAAAGTGATGCTTGAACTCAGCATTTTACTTTTATACCATTCTTTATGTGAATTATACTAGAACCGATTTTGTGAAAGTCGTTCCTGAAACCTAAAACCGATTTTTCGTTGGTGCATTGTGAGAACCGACTTTGATAAAGCCGGTTCTTATTCCTTAACCCAACGAAAAGTCGGTTATATGTTACAACACCGACTTTTATAAAATCAGTTCTATCATAATGCATAGGTAAAATGATGTACGAGTGGATTAAGTGTGACGCAAATAAAGATAAAGACCCCGTAAAACATGTAATATTAGGCTCTGTATATTATGTATCTTGAGCGGTCGCTCGTCTTGCCCAGGGGAAATATTTATGTGGTGTCTCCACACGTGTGGAAACACAGCGTGTGGAGCTCTATGAACCACACAGTTTCATTCGATATTTAAACCGTATAGTTTAGATTATTTCACCCGTCATTTTAACTTAAAATACACTCTCCACAAAAGGTATTACCCTTGCCCAGACCAGTGCCGGCCTTTGCATGAAAAAATATCCAAAAAGTTCTTTTTATTGTTTGTTTGAAGGGATATTTTTATTTTTAAATTAGCTACGTGTTGATCACGCAAATGAAGATGACATACTGAATCCACCATAACCACATATCTATTTCTTTCTGAAACCACATACTCAATTCATTGAACTACTTGGTAACAGGGCCCCACCCCCAAGAATTCACAATTCAAAAATCAGTAGTGATACGTCCACTACTCTTTCAACCACAATATATTATACAACACAATCAACATCACATATTTTATTGGGACCCATCATAAAAAATAATTGATCACTTTAATCAAGGGCTACCACACATATCATTATTCTTCACCAATAGCACAAATTCCATATTTTTAGAGGAAGTTATTATGTAGTATCTTTATTCACATCAAAATGATGGATAAACAAACCTGCACCATACAGTTTGAATTCAATTTAAAATAAAAGTCTCATATCGTGTCACATAGATATACTCCGTCTATGACGGATGCACTAATAACTTTCCAATTTTTAGATCTGAAAATGAAGATATTTTATTGGACTGTTGCACATTTTTCTATCATGTGGCCAGTGGGAATTTGACAAACACACTCCACTAATTTTTACTATTCACATGTTTTAATATTAATGGTGATTAAAAAAAGAGTAATTATATGGGCATAACCTGTAAGCCACAACATGTAACACAATTCATCATTTTCATCCTTGATCATGGTGTATGATCTATTATTGTGATGTACACCATAATGATCAAAAGTGAAAATGATGATTGTGTCAGTCGTTATGACTTACATGTTGTACGCCATATCATTATTGAAAAAAAGGTTGAATCCTGGTCCAAAAGGCCCACAAACTCGTCTTTCGAGTTTCGCAAAGCATATAAATCGATGGATATATATATTTTCAGTTGTTCAGTGTGTAAAGAGCTCCTTTATATTGATTTATTGATTAAATAAGTCGACATAGGGTAATGAACTCTCGATCCTCAGTTTTACTATACACAATTACTCTTTTACTACTGAGTTATATATGTCTGTGAGGCAAAATTCAATGATGATAGAAAACAAAGGGTTGTATCCAAAAAACACAAAGGGGTGATTCTACAATTCCAACGGTTATGTCACAACGAGTAAAACAACATGATTTTACGCCATTAATTATGAATGATCTACATCATGATTAATGCATGTGAAGCCACAGTTACGATGATCGGCCCTACACGCTTTCGCATCATACATTTATAGAGGGTCTATATCATTATTAAGAGGGTCATATATTATAATCCAATGATAAAAAACATATAATGAAATTGGTTTTGGGGCAATTCCCGTGGTATAGTATTTCTCTTTCTATCATGTGGCAAATGGGAAATTGACAAACACACACCACTAATCACTATTCACATGTTTCAAAATCCAATGATAATAGTCCTTCTGTCTTATTTTATTCGTTCACGTTTTTTTTTTTTTGTTTGTCTTAAAATAAGTGTACTTTGTGCATTAATTGTCAAATTTCTTTAAATTCCCTTCACTCTTTAAAATATTTACAATAAAAAAGTGTGTAACATTAAATCCTTCAACAACTACTTAAATGGCATAAATGTAAAAATATTAGATCATTTAATGAAATTCAAACCATTAACTATATTTTTTTAATATATGTGAAAAGTCAAACGACAAATAAAATAAGACGAAGATAGTATAAACTAAAGGGTGATGGTAGTACTAACACAACTGTTCTGTTACAATGCGTGACAAAGATATATTTGCAACCTTGATTACGGAGGTCATACAACAGGTGATAATACAATCACAATGAGTGAAACAACGTATTTTATACCTTTGATTATAATTATTTATTTCAGAAAAATCATGTTATCATTCGTTGTGAAATAATAGTTGTGATAACAACATTTCCCTTTCTATCTTGTGGCCAGTGGGAATTGACAAACATGTTTTAAAATTCAAAGGATAGTAGGAAACAAAATGCACACCACTAATTACACGAATCAAAGGAACCTTTTGTTGAAAGGTATATGCGATTTGAGCAATTAGTAGCCATCAACTTGGAAGACCCCCGCCTGAAAAATATATCCTTCCACTTGTCTAGCTCTTGTCCATTGAACCATCAAAATATCACGGCACGTTCAGACCATCTCGTGTGAAAATCGTTTTGTGATTCTCATTGTGAAGTGAGAAACGCCGATTGTGTTATATTTTTAGATGATATCGTCATAAATACAACTTTACGATTTAAAATAGGCCTATACCGTCATAAACACGTTTGTACTGTCCAAAAATATGACAGTACCGACGTTTTCCATGACACAACATGAATCATAATGACAGGCTTCACAGCAAAGGATCTAGACTCCCAGAATTTAGGCTTGGACCCTTGTTATAACAACCTACCCTTTTACCATTTACGTATACTCCTGTAAGTGATGTATAACCCCTATTCTTTTATCATCGAGATATGCTCTTATAACTGTGGTATAACACCCTATAACTGGCTTTTTATAATGGTTGTACGTATGTGTAAACTTTGGCCCCGTGGACATATGTCAATGGTAAAAATGCAAAAGTATTGTAATGACAACCTTGCTTTTGAGTTGGACCGTTGGAGTTCAATACCATATATCGACCTTTCTCGGCAACCAAAAAAAAGTTTAAATGCAAACTTTAACTAGATTAGTAAGATATAACATTCGATTTACACTATTTACGAAACTCTTATGTGAGAACATTTTCAAACTAAATTATTAAGACATAATTCAGAAATTTTTGTGTGTTTGAGGGCACTTGTAGCGGATGTTATTAGGTGTTACATATCTAAAATAGAAATGGAAAGGTGAAAAGCGGTCGAAATACGGCCTACAATGACGAAATAGAAAGGTGAATAGTGTTGTTACATATATAGAACAACACTATTCACCTTTCTATTTCTATTTTAGGTATAAATTTCATCTGAGGTCATATTTTAATGACCAGGTTTTTTTTTTATTTATTTTAGATATAAACACCTAAAACACTTGTAGTAGATATTCAATTAGGTGTTACATATCTAAAATAAATATTTTAATGTTATAGATATATGGATAGAAATCTTTGGTGTGGAGTGTTTTGAATTGAAATGTTGTATAATAGAAATATGTATTATTTTATATTATTTTGGTGATATAAAATAGGATAGCTGGTGCAAGTGCCCTGACCCATCCGTGTGAGTGACCACAAGGGTCAATGTGGACCACACAAAATCATTCAAAATAAAATTGTATGATCCAGATATAACCACGCTGTCCACACAATAACTCCACCCCTATGAAATCACTTTTTCTTAAAATATGTACCATAGGGTGGTCCCTCTTCATTCAACATGCGTCCGATATTTTACCAAATTACCAAAAAATAAAATATAAATTAAAAAAAGAAAAAAGAAAATCCACACCACCAATTGCGTTTCAGACAACTAGCAAAAGCAAGTTGCCGCCAATATCGTCAAACATTGGGAGCATCAAACCTGACAGGTCCCAAACATTCCACGTGTCGACATCTGAGCCGTGAAGATTTAAAAATATCTACTCCGTGGGGTCCATCTGGTTCGTCAAAATTTCGAAACGTCGAGATGCATTCTTTTACCCTTTGAGTTAAAAGTACTAGTAGTAGTAACATGCAAAAATAAAAATAATAAATTTGTGAAAAGTTGAGAACGGTTGAAATTTGCTAGACAATTGAATGGAATGGTGAGATGTAAATTCATATACTGTATGATTTAACCGAATTCAAATTGAACTTGAGTAATTCAATAAAGATAACGTGTCAAACTCAAGTAATGAAATTTGATGTAATCATGTAGATGCAAATGAGATTTATAGAATATGGATAGTAATATTTGTTAGAAATCAAGAGATTTTATTACATCCCACCGGTTCATCGGTTTTGCGTTAAAACCAAATTTCTGAAAGTTGGTTCTAGAGAAATAAAACTACTTTACGAAAGTCGGTTTACACAATACACCTACGAGAAATCAGCTTTTGGCTCAAGAGATGCCTTTCAAAATGTGGATTCTAGTGTGATGCACGTATAGTTTAATGTATCGGTATAATCCGTGTGGTATAAATAAAGACTCATTAAAAATATTTAGTCTTTTGTATTTATTAACGAGCCGAACTCGAATACCTTAAAATATAACATTTTTCTCAAGATGCTCAAACTTGAGTTTGTGCTTTAAATTAATCAGATACATGTTAGTATATGATTCAAGTGCTTTAACACTTGTATTTTAAAAAGAGATCATCATTTACGCCCCACCCGTTCAACCACCGCACCATATCATCGTGCACCACATCCTTTTCATTTAATCAACTTTTTGAAAATCGGTTTGGAGTCAAACACCAACTTTAGAAAAAGTCGATTCAAAACCGACTATGTAAGATGTCGGTTTTTTACTCTGAAAACTCTTTCCACAAGGTTATTTTTACTGTGATGTACATAACAGGATCCACCGATAAAGTCGACGTGATGTAAATGAAACGACCCTAAAAGAAATTGTGAAGGCCAATGTGTGAAGGATAAGTATGGGACGTGGCAATATGAAATAGTCTTTTCCTAGATATTTTTGAACCCACTTTCAATTTCAGCCCATTAATTTTACTTTATCTATTAGCCATTCAATTTTAGACTGTTATACACTTAGCCACCATTGGATCCCGTAAAGAGTCTTGTCACATTTTTCTTCAACTTTTCCAATTTCTCTACACGTTTTCAAACTTCTCAGCAAAAGTTAAGAACAAGCATCAACAATTCAGGCAGCATACATACTTGAAAATCGAGAAGTTTAGCTTCTAGTGCTGCATATCATGGGTGTGTTGATGAGCGGTGGAGATGATGGTGTAATGGAAATTAACAAGGAGACTTGGAATGCTGCCGGTGCCAGTGGCGGTGCCGGAGCAGGAGAAGGAGAAGGAACTGAGGTTGAGAATAAGAGGAATGAAAGTCCTGTAGCATCGACTGCAGCTGGTAAGAATGAATCGATTGTTAGATGGGAGAGGTTTCTACCTAAGATGATGCTTAGAGTTTTGCTTGTTGAATCGGACGATTCAACTCGCCAGATTATCACTGCTCTGCTCAGGAAATGCACTTATCGAGGTACAATTACCGCTACTACTATTCTCTTTGTTCATTTTGATGATTGTAATTTTCCTTTTAATGTTTTCATCGTTATTTTTAGCTATTTCATTTGTTTTGTTTATATTGATTGAACTATTATCTTTAATTTTACCTGGTTCAGTTTTGAAGCTTCGATTGTTTTATTCCTTTTAATGCTTTTATTTTTAGTTTTACTTGATGATTCAATTTTGAAGCTATTCCATATGCTAACTTGTATTTTGTCAATTTTGTTTTTCTTTCTATTGAGCAGTGTGTGCAGTTTCTGATGGATTGAAGGCATGGGAACTACTGAAAGGGAAGGCACAGAACTTTGATCTTATCTTAACTGAAGTTGATCTTCCATCAATATCTGGATTTGCTCTTCTTACCTTAATCATGGAGCACAAAATCTGCAAAAACATTCCAGTTATAAGTAAGATTTTGTTTGCTGCTATGTTCAATTGAATCGATTCTCTAGATGAATTTTTAGTAAGATAAATATACTATTAGTTTGTCTAAAAGGAAAAAGAAAACATTATTAATTTCATTTTGTTCCATGATTTTTGAATCTTAATATTTCATTTTGGCTTTCTAACCTCATATGTATTACCTTTTCAGTCAAATTTTACGTGTCAAGTTTTTATTAGTTAGAGCATTTCGTTCAGGGGTTAATGAAGTTCTTAGTGAAATTTTCATTTCTTTCCCCAATGTTTCATTTTGGCTCTTTAATCCCAGATCTATAATTGTTTTTATTTTTTTTACATTTTCAGTCCGAATCGCCACGTGTCAAGTTTCAAGCATAGAAGTATGAAAGACCACAACCAATAGAAACTTACATGTGGCAATTTGGACCGAATAGGTTAAAGAAAAACCAAAGATGTGGGATTAAAAATGGACTGAAAATGAAAATTTTGATGAAACCAAAGGGACCTAAAGTGCGATTATCCCTTTCTTTCAATATTGGTTGCTGGACATGCTACACTTTGGACTGAAAATGTAAAAAAATGCATAGATGATATGTAAAAAAATTCAAATGAAAATCCGAGCACAGAAATGCGAAAATCGTGTAAAAAGAGGATTGAAAATGTCTTTATCCCATTTTTGATACCTTCCGGTTCATATTTTTGAATCCTATTTTAATTTTTGTGTGCAGTGATGTCTTCACAGGATTCTGTGAATACTGTCTATAAATGCATGCTTAAAGGTGCTGCTGACTTTCTTGTCAAACCTGTTCGTAAAAACGAGCTGAAAAACTTGTGGCAGCATGTTTGGAGGAGACAAGCTGTATGTATATCAACACTCACTCTAATTTCATTTTTCACTGTTTGAATGCTTAATAGTAATTTAGAAGAGATATGCTACTTACCATTACGGTTGTGCCACGAGTGACACAACACACTTTTGCATCATTAATGTAGTCCCACCATAGTCAAGGGTGCAAAAGGCCAAAAGCGTGTTGTGTCACTCGTTGATAACACATCCGTTGTGGTCGGTTAATCACCTAATCTAGAAATAGGAATCTCATGGTTTTGAATGTGGTTTTGATCCATAAATTCAGTCAAGTAGCAGCGGAATCGGGCCACCAGATGAGAGTGTTGCACAACAAACACTTGAAGCTACAGCTGAAAATGATGGCACTAGCAAATGTTCAAGTAGTGATATGGTCTGTATCAAGAGGAGTAGAGAAGGTGTAGAGAAAGGAAGTGATGATCAGGTAATGTTTGAACAAGGGTCTGTAACATTCTTACTTGGAAAGTACTTTTCTTGGGCCTATTAGACGGGTATTATCTTTTAGGATGCACGAGTACGAATACGTAGATACATGATACACAGGTGCGAGATTTCCAAACAATACAAAAGGGATATGCGTAAATATTAAAGATATAGGGACTAAAGTGTGTATAATAAAAGTATAAGGACATGACACGCTACCAAACACAAGCATCAGTGCATCGTAGATGGGCGTTAGATTTGAAACTTGCTTTGTCTTGATGGGTATTATGAATATGCTAGTACTAAGAATACTCATGATAAGTAAAACAGGGAACTCCTAATATACTATTCTAAAAGAATTAACTAAGTGATTTATTTTCTTAGTGTTAGAGCCAATGATGATATGTTCTTTCTTAACCAAACTTGGCATCTGAAATATTTTTTCTGATATATTAATGTTTATCATGCAGAGTTCTTGTACTAAACCAGAATCTGATGTTGAAGGAACAAAACTGGACCTCCCGTATTCGAAACGGAGCAAGACATCAAGTACTAAGGGCTTACAAACAAACATCGGACATAATCATTTGACCAAGTCAGTCCAAGATTACCATGTTGGGAATGAGGGTAAGTTTATTGCACTTCTATATTTTGAAGGTCTCTAATTTCAGTTTAGTTGCAATAAAAATCTAGGTTGCTTCCCTCAAGAAAATAAAACTAGGTTACATGTTTATGGATACACGGATAAGAAAACGGATATGCGGATACATGATACACAGATGCGAGATTTAAAAAAAAAATATATAGGCACATGTATGGAGGTCGTACGTGTAAATATTAAAGGTATAAGGACTAAACTAAGGACCAAATGATGTGAGACAAAATTGGGAAGATTCAAGTCCATTAATGTACGAATGGACGTGTGATTGATAACGTTCAATCAGACAAAGGAAAAACATGTAAAAGCTCACATACAAGCCACACGGCTATAAAGAACACTACTGAATTTTATTGATGAAAATATGTGTACAATATTCAATTCAATTCGATTTCTTTTTCATTTTTCTCTTTTTACCCCATTTTCCGGGTACTTCTTCCTCATCGCCAAATAATAAATATTAGAACACAAAATAAAACAATTTTAGTGGTTTTCTTCACCTTTCTTCTTTTCACATATCTGAGTTATGGATATTTATATCCGAATCCCGTTGCATTCGGTGCGTATCTTCGTGGGATACATATCAGACACGGGATACGCAATCAGATTGAATTATTGATGCTTTGTAGATAAAAAGTATCTCATTCTTAGCCTAACATTTTTTATAATTTTCAGGATCGCCGGTAACAACGGGTATTGATTCTGATCGAAACATCCAACAAAATACCATATTGGATGCCAATAAGCAAGCTTGTGAGGACAATCATGTTCACATACACTCTACAAGAGAAGCTATTGATTTGATTGGAGCATTCGACAAGCACATTGAATGCTTAAACAGAAATGGCAATTCATATGATGGCTTAAACAAGTCCGATTCACTGTCATTTCTTGATCTTTCCCTTAAAAGATCTCTTCCGTATGGCTTAATGGATCACGTTACAGAGGAGCGACGCAGTTTAAACCATTCTGATGCATCTGCCTTTTCGCGGTAAGTTTCCGTTTTCAGTTTTATTGTGAGTTTTCCTCATTTCTAAGATCATGTTGCTTGAAAAATTAAGACACTTTTACCCCATCTATCCAATTTCTTTTGCTTTTTTAGTTCAAAGTATCACGTGTCGAATATCTAATATTGAATGTACGAAATAATCCGACCAATGAAAACTTGACACGTAGCAAAAATGGACTGAAAAGGTAAAATAAATGCATAGATTAGGGGTAAAAGTGCCTAGATCAAACATAGGGGATAGAAATGTAAAATTCGCGAAACAGAAGGGGCCAAAAGTGGCTTTATCCTAGAAAGTAATTACATCTTTGAGTACTCTTGAAGCTGTTTTTATGATACTAAGTAGTCTTGGAACATTAGCCAAGGAATAAAGACACTTTTGGTCCTTTTTGTTTCACGGCTTTTGCATTTTTATCCCAATGTTTTATCTTGCGGCTACGGTTAACGTTCAACCGTTGCTACAATTGTCAACGGTCGTATCGTAAAATTTCTCGTATTCAATTTTCACATGTACCTTGAATCATTTGAAAACATCAACGTTCATTACATTGACATAATATTTTCATGTGCAGGTATGTTAACAAGACACCATGTCCTGGACATTCAAAATCACCTACACCTTGTAATCAACTGGGCAACCCGGAAGTGATTTCGGATAAACATTTTTTCAATCACACCGTTGATATCAATTCGAACCCATCTGATCCGTTGATTATCCCTCCAAGATCGACGCCTTTGACCTCTGATCAACCTTCAAAAACTGAAAACCGATTTCCACTGACTAAATTAAGCCTCCAAAACACAAGCACCTATGAATCCTTGACACCACCAGCATTTTACACAAACTCAAGCATGCCACAATTACAAAGTAGTCCTGATTCAGTTAGTCAACAAGAAACTTCCTTACAGGCGTCTTTTAATCCGGTAAATCATCGTACGGGAGAATCCTTACCATCTTGCAACGCTGCTAGTAATAATGCTGATGATGACGACGGAAATGATCAATGTGAGAACAAAGATAAGAAAGAAGGCCATGTTTCGTCTGCTGCAGCTGATCAGTGTGAAAACAGCGGTTTCTGTAATGGTAATCTTCACAATCTGCAGGGCACCGAAAGCAGTGGTAAACTGGAATCTCTGTCTAAACGTGAATGTGGGATCGATGAAGCTCTCCGTGTTCATGTTGTGGATTCTTTACGGTCGGTGCAAAGAGAAGCCGCGTTGATGAAGTTTCGGTTGAAAAGGAAAGACAGATGCTTTGAGAAAAAGGTATGCATCTTTGCATCATAACTATCTTTTTTGTATGACTGTGGTTCATAAGTTTATTTATATATGAATACTCATAAGCATCAAATCAATAATAAAACAACTGCAGCAAAACCTCTAATCAGATTCGAAATCTCTTAATTCCGCGCTACTTGTTTGTAATGCTCAATATACATATTCTGTATTTGAATTATGAGATGTATAGATTCTGACAGAATAGACACTTAAACCGAGGGGAATTGAATACGGCCTAGTGTTATAAGCCATTGCTGGTGAGAACCAGGGTTCGATTCCCAACCGTTAAGTGTTGAATCTCGAAATTACAGATTTACAAGTTTCTACGGTATCTATGTTTTGTGGTTATTTATATACACTTTTATGTGATGGCATATGTTCTTGATCTTTTTTACAGGTAAGATATGAAAGTAGGAAGAAACTTGCAGAAAAAAGACCAAGAGTTAAAGGCCAATTTGTATGTCAATTATCTAATCAACAATTACCTCCTGCAAAATCATCAGTTGTTTCATCAACCACTAAATAGCTGACACGTGTGCAATTTTTAAGGTTAATTAGTGTAATGTAATGTGGTTTAAATCAGGCCAAGTACTTGCAGACATATATTTGAGTAGGGCATTTTTGTCTTGTACATTTTTTGAGAAGTTTGGTACTATTTCCTTGTTTTTTTTTCCCATTCAATTTTTTTGTATACATTCTTTCTATTACTATGGGAAGTAACTTGGTGATCAAGAATTTTTGGTTCATGAATCATGACTAGACTATGTATACGTATGCAGTATGTACATATGTAATATGTATTTTTGGTTCTCAAATCATGACTAGACTATATATATGTATGTATGTATGTTGAGTTGTGTATAGTTTCTATTATTAGACTTTCTAGTTAGAGCATTTGCACCGGTTTTTGTGACAGATTATTTGTTTTACAGACACAAACTTCATTCCTATATTTTACAGTTTACACTTTGTTTTTTCGATTTTATAGAATCTTCTTTCTGTTAAGAGTGAAACGACTCGTAATCTCTGCGTTATACGATTTGAAACTTGAAAGAAGTTGTGATGTGAAGTTTTCGTTCTGCGGGCAGGGGCGGGGCACTTTGAAGTGATATAGGGCATCCGACTTGCAACATGGTAGAAAAATAAATTACACACATATATGGGTCATTGTTACACAATGCAAGATTTTGAATTTTGCAGTGTTGTACCGTCATTACCTATTACGCCGGATATATTTATATTTAGATAACTATTGATAGATATTGTGTTTGATTTAGTAGGGATAGTTTGGGTATTCTGTGTAAAGTTATAAGCCCTGGAAGTGGCTATAAATATTGTAATGTGTGATTGATGATGAGGAGAGGAAATACATTAACCGAAATTTGTCATGGTATCAGAGACAGGTTGAGATTTATAACCGAAAAAAAAAAAATCAATCGCAGACGGATTTTTTTCCGGCAGCAGCATGTATCATCAAATTGCTTGGTACTGTTGATGCCTTTGTTAGTATATACTCAATTGAAATTTGAATCTCACTTGTTGTCGTTGCTTTTGTTCTTTTCGAAAGAAACAGAAGAAAAATAAAAATAAAAATAGCAGGCTCGTTCAACTTCAACAGGGCCTGCAATGGCTATAGTGGGCGAGCAAGAGGGCCGTTTTCGGCGTATCAGACTCTCGTACAGGAAGCAAGGCTGCGGCTTGTTGATGAAAGCTTGCGACAATTAGATCATGACGCCAAGATGGCGTTTGAGGTGCAGCCGGAAAGACGAACCCGAAAAAAACCGGCAGCCTTATTTGCTAATTTTTTTCATGGCAGCGGCGAGGGGGACAATGTGGACCCCGGATTTCACACCAATCGTTACTCCGAGCAAAGGGATGATTGTCACCGGGCTGACCATGGTGACAGCCGAGCGAGCTCGGGCGGTCCTCATATTGGTGCGGTGAGGGTGGAAGGCATTCCCGGCCAAATTTCTTCACTACCAAAGGTGAATCAGGGCGGTCCGTCCAAATTCGGTTCGGCCCACTCGGGGTTCGGATTCACACTCAACTCGGACGAATCCGGACTCACGAACATATCATTGGCCCAATGGCAAGCAATTTTAGATATGATAAATAGAACTAAACCACGAGATCGATTGAAAGGTAAGTACTCGTGGATTATTGATACGGGGCCACTCATCACGTGACGAGGTGACCAAAATTTATTTGTTGATTTCCGACCGATAGAACATTGTTCGATTGGCTTGCCGGATGGGAGTTCGTCATTTGCAACTCATACGGGAACAGCTTATCTTGTCGGGAAATTTACGGCTTGTGAATGTTTTATATGTACCAAAATTAAAATGCAACTTGCTTTCGGCTTCTCAATTCTTGGATGATTATCGTTGTATTATGCGATTACGGCTCGTTTGTGTATTATGCGGGACCGAGTGACGAGGACTCGATTGACCGGGTGAGCGTGTGGATGGACTTTTTCTCGTTCTTGGGAGTTCCGAGGGTTCGGGTTATGGCGGTTGATAGTGGACGATTGGAGATTTATGGCATCGGCGATTAGGACACCCATCGGAAAAGGTCCTTCGGCAGGTGCCTAATATTTCTATTCCCAAACCTTTAAATAAAGATGGTTGTGATATTTGCTTTCGGGCAAAGCAGCCCCGTGAACCTTTTCCCGTCAGTGAGAATAAAGCTAGTGGTATTTTTGAATTAATACATTGTGATTTGTGGGGCCCCTATAGTGTACCCTCGACGTGTGGCGCTTCGTATTTTTTGACTATTGTTGATGACTATTCCCGCTCCGTTTGGATTTACTTATTATTGAATAAAATGGAGGTGGAGACAGCTTTCTTGGATTTTGTTGCCTTAATTTCTCGTCAGTTTGAGGTTCAAATTAAACGGGTTCGTAGTGACAATGGAACAGAGTTTAGACCTTTGCCTCTCTTATTTTCGTAAAGAAGGTATCATATTTGAAACATCTTGTGTTAGTACACCTCAACAGAACGGGAGGGTAGAACGGAAACATCAACACATACTTAATGTTGCCCGTGCACTACGTTTTGACGGACATTTGCCACTTAAGTTCTGGGGGGAGTGTGTGATGGCTGCTGCTCATATTATTAACCGGACACCGTCTAGTGTTTTGAATTATAAAACCCCTTATGAATCTCTTTTTGGTACAAAACCGGACCTCTCAATGCTTCGAATATTAGGATGTTTATGTTATGCGCATGATCATCGCCACACGAATAAGTTTGCTAGTCGGAGTCGTAAGTGTGTTTTCCTTGGTTACCCTTTCGCGAAGAAGGGGTGGACTTTGTATGACCTAGATACGGAGGAGATTTTTGTTTCTAGGGATGTTAAATTTTTCGAACATGTGTTCCCGTTTTCCCAACCGCTTAATAGGGATACCTCAGTAGTTCCATACCCTTTGATAGACGATGTTGGCATAGTGGATCAAGGGTTCGATCCTTCCCCTACCGGGGACTCACCAATGCAGGATCCTCCGGTTGAGGGAGGGACAGCCGTGCCGAGTGAAACACGGGGTGAAACACATGATACTGTGGAAGATATAGTGCCTTCACCACAACCTCGACATCCAAAGGTGGAGGCACCGAAGAATTAGGCGGGGGTAAGAGACGAAAGATTCCGAGTTCTCGCTTTCAAGATTATGTGACGCATACTTTAATTGATCAGAAAAGTCCACCAAGCTCTTCCGCTCCGTCAGGTTCCTCAGGTACTCCGTATCCTCTTATGCATTATATTAATTATGATATGTTTTCCGATAAACATCGCAAGTACCTTGCATCTATTACTGTGGGTAATCCTCCTAAATCATTTAAGGAGGCTATGAAACATGAGGGGTGGCGTAAGGCCATGTCAGAAGAGATTCGGGCTCTCGAGGATCAGGGTACATGGGTGTTGGCACCACTTCCCCCCGGGAAAAAGGCGTTGGGGAGCAAGTGGGTTTATACCGAGAAATACCACGAAAATGGGGTACTACAACGATTGAAAGCTCGTTTAGTCGCGTTTGGGCACCATCAAGAAGAAGGGATAGACTACACCGAGACCTTTGCTCCTGTGGCCAAAATGGTCACTGTTCGGACTTTTCTTAGTGTTGCCGGCTGTGAAGAAGTGGGACATTCATCGGATGGATGTGCACAACGCGTTCTTACATGGGGATTTACGGAGGAGATCTACATGAAAATCCCCCAGGGTTTGAGCAAACAAGTCGAATTTGGTTTGCAAGATGCGGAAGTCCCCGTATGGGTTGAAACGAGCACCGAGGTGTTGGTTTGAGAAGTCGGCTACGGCTTTACGTGAGTATGGTTTCCGGCAGTCTTATTCTGATTACTCGTTATTTAGTTTGCATCATGGCACTATACAGCTACATGTTCTCGTCTACGTTGATGATATGATCATCGCCGGAAACGATAAAGTGGCCCTGAGAATTTTTAAAGATTATTTGAGCAAATGCTTTAAGATGAAGGATCTTGGCGTTTTGAAATATTTTCTTGGCATCGAGGTGGCTCGGAACCGGGACGGCATTTTCTTGAATCAGAGGAAGTATGCGCTGGACATTATCCATGAAGCCGGCTTACTTGGGAGTAGGCCCGCCGAGTTTCCGATCGAGCGAATCACAAGTTGGCCCTTGCCACCGGCGACTTGTTGGATGATCCCGGCCCTTATAGGCGATTGATTGGCCGTCTTATTTATCTTGGGGTTACCAGACCTGATCTCGCATATTCTCTTCACGTGCTGTCCCAATTTATGCAGGCACCCCGGGCAGCCTTGCGACTTGTCCGTTATTTGAAGAAACATCCCGGCCAGGGGATTTTACTTCGGTCTGACAGTTCCCTTATTCTTGAGGGTTGGTGCGACTCTGATTGGGCGAGTTGCCCTCGACGCGTCGTTCGTTGAGCGGTTGGTTTATCTTTCTTGGACTTTCCCCTGTCTCTTGGAAATCCAAGAAACGACGACGGTTTCTCGATCTTCACCGGCGAATATCGTTCTATGGCATCGGTGACATGTGAGTTGAAATGGTTGAACAGTTACTTGGTGAGCTAGGGGTGAGTCACCCTCCCGGGATTCGTCTCTTTTGTGATAGCCAATCTCGCGCTATATATCGCACATAATCCGGTTTTTCACGAACGCACGAAGCATATCGAGGCGGATTGTCACTTCGTGCGCGATGCCATCACGGATGGATTGATTAGTCCTTCGTATGTACCTACGAAATATCGGTTGGCGGATATTTTTACGAAGGCGCTTGGTCGGCGACGGTTCGAGTTTTTACTGCGCAAGTTGGGCGTTCGAGACCTTCACGCTCCCACTTGAGGGGGGGTATTACGCCGAATATATTTATATTTAGATAACTATTGATAGATATTGAGTAGGGATAGTTTGGGTATTCTGTGTAAAGTTATAAGCCCTGGAAGTGGCTATAAATATTGTAATGTGTAATTGATGATGGGGGAGAGGAAATACATTAACCGAAATTTGTCATTACCGTAAAATTTACTTAGTCATTGGTAATAACTGCATTGGCATTACCAACACCGGTTATTATGAGCTTTTTTTTAGAACGAGAACTTCACGATATATGGTGTTTATTCACGCCACAACTGATTTACTTGTTGTCACACACCTATCGGTGCACAACACTATTTTTACAGAATCGACAATGTGAAAGTCGAATATATAGGCAACATTCAATCCCGTTCTGTCGAACTAGAATCGACATTGGGAAGGTCGAATGTTACTTATACATTCGACTTCCACATTATCGATTCTACTGCGATGCACGTGTATACACGGTAGATCAACTATGGAACAAATAACCCCCACCCCACCTCACCCTTGTTTTTGAGTTCAAGCATAGAATATCTTTGATGGCCCCTTTGAAATTGATGGACAAATAGTAGGGACAATAAAGTCCCAAAGAAAACTGCTCCCACCTCAAAGCTTCCTTTCTTAACTTCAAAGTAACATAACTATTGACAAAAAAATATTTGGCCCCTTATACGCAGCTTGCCCTTCCCATATCAATTAATAAATATTTTCTTAGAATATAATCGTAAAAAATTGTATCCATTGACATGTATCGTATCTTTTCATTTTCATTACCTTTCAGAGAGTAAAAAATGCACGCGCGTATCTGGTGAAGAATGTGATGTATATCACGTGATATAACATTTATGTGACAGTTGTACATAAAATTATCCTCATTAATCGGTTCACTCAAATTCAATAGATTGGAACATAAAAGGTTGTGGCATATATGGGTGGTTTAGGTTTATCTTTTCCTCTATTAAAAAAGTTGTCAACTTTTTTCTTGCAATTATTTGGAAACACTTTACCAATTAATTAGATTCCGGCTGTGTGAGAAAGATACATATATCCCTATATGTATCTTCTAGTATATATCCAACCACTCAAACACATTATTCTTTTTTTTTTTTTTTTTTTTTTTTTTTTTTTTTGGTGAGTTGCTTTTAGGATATGCATGTTAAGATACTACATGAGTATCCATCATGGTAATCTCCAAAATAAAATGAGTGGTGTTTGATTTCGTGACGTATCAAAACTTAGCCTTGTGATATTATTTGAGTCATAATAAATCCAATAGTTATATAAAAAATCTAGGTCCCGTGGTGCTATTTGAGCCATTGTTAATCCAGTAATTACTTAGGCCACCTGTAACACCCCCTTTTTAAGGCCTGATGACTCTACTTGAGTAATAATAAATTCTGTAACTAGTTAGGGAACTTTGGGTTTTGCAGTGTTGTTTGAATCATAAGGAATCCATTAACTATCTAGACCCACCTGCGATGCTTTAGAAGTAAGGCCTAGCAGCTATGATTAACTCATGCTAACAATTTATTCTCCCCCTCTTAAGAAATTGGCGTTATCACCGGGATCATGTACTAACCTATAACACCTCAAAACTTAGGCCCAACAGTGTTATTTTGAGTCATACTGGATTCAATAACTATTTAGATTCGTCGTCCTCGTTTAAATTGAAATAGTTAACCCAAGTTAACAAGTTTATTATGTCTAAATCTTACAATCCTTATGTTTCTATTTAACTGTCGCAGTTGTCTAAAAACACACATATTAAGAAGAGTAGTTAATGCATTGATTTAACATCAAAATGACAAAACGCCCTTTGATAATAATTAATGCGATATTTTTTCAATCTCCAAACCTTAATAAATAAGGGTAGATGTAGAAATATACAATAGATAATGATTTGATAATGTAATTACGACAGATAAAAATGAATTTTATTTTTGGCAACTACGACACTTAAATAGAAACGGAGGGAGGATCTTGCTATGTTTCTGTAACATCTCCGATGTGAAACATTGCATTTTCATTAGCACATAGTGATACTTCATACAACATTTTTACACTATAGATAATGGTATAAAACATATTGATTGTTACGAGTTCCATCATGATCAATATTGTAAAAATGTACTCTGAAACTAGCATTTTCAATATCGAAGCGTCAATGTGATTTAAACGATGTAATACACTAATACACTCAACAATTATTTAAAAGTTTACCTTTAAATCATGATTTTGTGCATTTGCCTAATATTAATTAGTGCAGATAAAAGAACAAAAGCAATCCCCAACAAGTGTCTTTCAATCTTACTTAGAGCTTTCCAAGCCTGTTGAATTTAAGTATACATACATAATGATTTGTTACATTTCATCAACTTTTTTCTTTCTCAAAAGATAATCAATCATTTATGTCTGCCATATTTGTGTTGTATCACTTATATTGACTTAATGTGTCAGGGTCTTAACTAGTGGTGTAAATGATCCGTTCTCAATGGTGCATTTACTTATCGAGTCGAATAATCTTTCAAAACGATGATTCTCGAACTCGACTCGAGTTTGTTTAAACAAGAAAAATATTGCTCGAGATCGGTTCAAATAAGTTTTGATTATGCTCGGAAATTTTTTCAGCACTTTCAAACTCAAACTCGAGCTCAAGCAACTTGAAGAAAAAAAAACATTATGATTGAAAGTGTTCGAGTTCGGCTCGATAGAAAATACAAGAAAATAATGCTCGATAATAATCGTGTAAATTTCAAGTCAAACTCAAATTACTTTGATTTGGCTTGTTAACCTTATGAATTGCTCGAGTTTGACTCAAATTCCATGAAATCATATATGAGCGAGCATTCAAAAGCCGAACGTCGAGCTACTTGTGAGTGACTCGAATCGTTTACGCCACACTCTTATATTCATTACAAAATCATTGAGGGATATAGTTTTTGTCCTCTAGTTGCCATTGATCTTTCTTAACCCCCCACTTCACTCTCTCAAATTTTCTCATGATCCTAAAATTCCACCCCCCATGTGATTTGTTTTTCTCCTTTCTCCATACCTTTTCCTCTTAAATGTCTCAAATCCATGCAACTTCCCCTAAACACTGTGCACACAAGAAGAAATTCACCCTTCAAGAATTCAACTTTAATCACAAAAAACTCCTATGTTCTTTCTCCACTTTCCTCCTCTCACTTTTCTCTCTCATCTTCTTGATTTATCTCTTTCTTCACCCCACTAAACCTCAATTCTCACTCAAACAAGCAGACATTTACCAGTTCAATCTCTCTTCACCCCATTTACTTACTTCCTCAATTCAAATCACTATGATTTCCAACAATCCCAACAAGAAAGTCGGGATCTTTTACGAGAATTTGGCGTTATACGCGTCGTATAAGGGACAGTTGATCACTATGGAGTCCTCTGTTCCGGGTTTTTATCAGGGGTGTGATGAAAGCAATGTTCTTTCGGCGGTTTTGGGCGGTGATGGGCTGCCGGTGGCGCCGGGGTTCGGGGAGGAGGTGGGGCGTGATCAGAGTGAAGGGAGAATGGTGGTGAAAGTTAAAGGGAATGGGAGCCTGAGGTGGAAGGTGGGGACTTGGGTTTCTGGCAAGTATAGGTTTAGTGTGGATTGTGTTGCTATGATCATGAGTTCGAGTTCGGTTTCGAGTCCGAGTTCGGGTTTGCAGATAAGTCCGGTGAGCTCAAAGCAAGGGAGTCAATGTTCCACCTCCCTTTGATTGAATGATGAAAGGAGTAAACCTAAATATATATACTTGGATGATTCAATGAACTGAACTGAATTATATTATGAAAATAATATCGTTACAATGAAATTTTCATAATAAACCACGTAATACGTTTTTATATCATTGATTATGATAAGACTCATATCAATTAATGAGTTATACATTATAATCGATAATATAAAACTGTGTTATATCATTTGTTGTGATTATTTTGCTGTAACAATAATATGATTCTTGTATTATATAAGGTTTTCAATGACTGAGATGCTATCGGTGTAACAAAATAGTCACGACTAAGTGACATACCACAGTTTCATACAATTCATCATGCTGAGGTTTGTAACATTCATTAGATTTTACATCATGATCATTGATGTAAAATGTGTTAATGTTACTTCGTAATGACCGTTTTGTTTGAAAATAGCATTACTCATTTCTTAATGACCTAGGTGTTTGAAACTTTTGTAAAAAGATTGTATCAAGTGATATACGTTATATCTACTGTTTTTACTCTCTTTCACACGAGAAATGCTATTTTACAATAAAAATGTCATAGTCATAACGAGTGACACAAACAAGATTGAGGGATTAAGATAAAATATATTTTGATGGACAAAACAAGCAAGGCCCATTTCCTTTATCTCCCCACCCTAAAAATGAAAGGCCCATTGAATAATGGGCTAAACTATCTGCTCACTTTTGATTTACTCATTTTTGAAAATACACTTAAATATCATTGTTGCTTTTTTTTATAAAAAAAAAAAAGATCACAACCCAAAGGGCCTTTACTGTCGAAGTCTAAAGCTTTGTAGATGATGTAAATCGATAAATATATCTCAATGGTGTAGTCTGTAAGAGGTTGTCGTGCATCTTTCTTTACTGAAAGAAGTTGATCTTAAGGATCGAGCTCTCAAAGGTACCACTACAATACCCGTTATTTTACCACTGAGTTATATCCTGACAGTTTAATTGCAATTTTTTCCTCACAAGACAAGAAGTTGGTCTTGAATATTTAGATAAGATAGTATAAATACTCCTTTAATAATACCATACAAAACTTACCACTAGGGCAACACAATCACAATAAACCATCTTAAAGTCGATTCGGCTTTTCGACGATTTGGTTATGAGAATCGATTGTTTTAAACTATCTAAAATCGTCTTTTTGAAAATCTAAAATTATATCATACGATACCACAATAAATATTGGTTAATGTGTTGTTAAAGGAGAAGTTTTTACATGATATCCCTATTTGTAGAGAGTTGACGGTTAAACAAATCTAAATTATACAGTTTGCATCTAATTTAAAAATAAACACTATAGATCATGCCACACGACTTCCTTTCACATATGCCGGGTGTATGCAAAAACTTCACCTGCTAAAGGCTATATACTTTAATGGTCACAATCTTCTGCATTTGTCCATAATGTCATAATTTCATCAACTCAAACTTTTTGGATGTGCCAAGTATGGTCCCACAATCCATTCTTCATGGACAAGATAAAAGCCCACCTACTCCACTTTGAATATGCACTCAAAACATTTTAAATGATTACTTGTAACCCACAAGCGCGCGCGCACACACACACACACATATATATATATATATATATATATATATATATATATATATATATATATATATATATATATATATATGGATAAAGTCAGAATTTCATACCCGCGTTGGTAATGAACTTTGTTAGGATGATCTCGGGTGGGCTAGATTAGTTTATCTAGATAAGTTAGACCGAAATATAGGTATATAATTCAGTCACTCAGTTCATGATGAATGATCTATGGTAATATTCAAGATAATTTTCGTATGAGTAATAATACTGCTATAACCATTTGTTGAAAACACAGACGATAAAGCTTGCAATTTAAGAAAGATAAATAACAGATAGCAATGCAAACGTAAAGTATGACGGAATTGATAAAACACAGAAAACAAAGAGAACACAGTGATTTAACGTGGTTTCTGGCGTTGTGCTGACTATTCCACGGACAGAAAATGAGATATTTTATTATGCAAAGAATTACAAAGTTTTTCACAAGTGTGTGAACAACACTCTTGAAAGACACACATTGCATTGATTACATCATTGGTATTTATAGGCACAAATCCCAAACCCTAGCCGCCATAAGATCTTTGTGGAAATTGTCATAAATACCCAGATGTGGACGTACTGCGACGCCTCAAATTGTTATCCACCAGACGAAACTCAGCTTCCAACTGACTTTCCAGATGTAGAACTCAGCTATACTCAGCAAAACTCAGCAGACCAGAACCGAATGTTGACTTTAGAAAAAACTCAGTTGCACTTCATCAAACTGACTTTCACAGAACTGAATATACTTAACTGAACTGACCATTATTCTCAGTCTCAGTTTCACAGATTTGTTTCACCAGTTTATTCATCAATTTAGAGATCAAGCGACCAACACTGATACCATTAAACTCAGCAACATGATATAGTAATGAAAGATCTCATTACGTGACATTTATTTAAACAGGCTACCACCATATTTTTTCACTTACAAATTGAAAGTAAAGATTTTATTTCTAATCATTTCCCTTTGAAAAGGAAACCCACCAATACACGATCCATCCAAACAAAGAACAACAATTATTACACCATAACATATAGTATTATCATCCAAAATTCCTCTCTCTCTATATATATCCAACCAGAAAATGATATGAACACTACATTATATCATTATACATTTATAAACCATTAATCGATAAATATGACCAATATAATTTAAATCAGTCACATCATGATGAATGATTTATAGGTATGTATAATGACACAATGTTATATGCCCTTATCATTTTCATATGAATAATGTTATTATCACAGTCACCTAATCATAACAAATGTCACTACAAGATTTAATTAACACCGAAACCTCTCATGACGTGAGATTTATTCAAAAAGGGCCTCACCGCCACATCATGTAGGGGCCTAATGTCACGTCATGCTGTGATATCTGTTATTTTAGGGTGATCGTGATAAAATGATGAACCATTTCATTTGTAGAGTTCAATGATCCAAATGTTGTGAGCACAGCATATCTTTTGAATGTCTTTGAATCCAGCACCTTTGGCTAGAGCTTGAAATTCCTTCTCTGTCCTCTCTTTGCCACCTGGGTTGTGGGCCAGCATGATGACGTCAACATGAACCACAGTCTTGGTGGAGAGTGAGCTGTCTGGTGCTTCTGGAAGGATGGACTCACAAAGAATAACCTTCCCTTTTTCTGGAAGAGCTTCATGGCAGTTTTGTAATAGTTTTAAACAATGGGCATCACTCCAGTCATGGCAAATCCACTGCATGCATGCATCAGGAAATTATTATCACTCAATATCTGTTCGCGTGATGCTACTGTCACGACGATTGTAACACAACGAGTATTGACACAATACGGTTTTGCATATCTGATTATGGCAGTAAGCCTACATTATGATCAATGAGTCCTATATATATCATTATCAATTGTATTAAAAAAGTGTTATCACTCGTTGTACAACTACCACAACGGCTTTGCATGAAACAACATATATTTGCACCATTGATATGAATCCATGATCGTTGTGACTGTAGCATCACCTTATTATTTACAGACTCAAACATCACCCTATATATATAATTACAAATCACATTAAATGCATGCATACCTTCATGAAAATGGCATCACCTTTGGGAACACTTGCAAACATATCTCCACCCACATGCTCAATACCTACAAAATTCATTGTGGTGTCATTGTCAACTATGGCATATGAGAAAAAAAAAATACTGGTAATACTTTCATCATCTTATATTATATGTCTTATAATATATGTCTTTTTAAAGATACATGAATACAATAAGTGCATGAATGCCACAAATTTTCAACAAAAAAAAAGTTCTAGAATATCAACCTCGCGTTGTAACACACCTACAATATCAATCTGATTGTGACAGTATCATTTACGCACCTGGATAAGAAGGAGCATCCTCAATAACATGAGGCAAATCAAAGTTAATCCCTTTAATTGTAGGGTATTTGCTCAAAATCATATTCAAACTAGCACCAATACCACCACCGACATCAACTATGGTATTAAGGCCTTCAAAACCATCATAAGTTTCTAGAATCTTCTTCATGGTGATAGTAGAATGATTGGACATTCCTTGGTTAAAAACCTTGTTAAATCTTGGGTCTGTGCCATGATAATCAAATGCTGTCATTCCATATGCCTTGTTGAAGGGTATGCCACCATCCAAAACTGCTTCTTTTAAGTAATACCTATATAATTATATTACACAAATCATATTACAGTACTTGCATAAGTTTATTTTGACATATATAATATTTTATAGATTTAAAAATCTTTTTCCAAAATTTTGTACTTTCACTATAAGAATGATACGGACACAATCATTGTGTCACAACCAATGGTCATGTGTATCATTGATCATGATGTCATGATCAACAGTGGATATAACAATTGGTTGTGACTTGTGCCCGTATTATTACACATTCTCTATTCCGGTGAAATGAAAAGGAATACTAAAAGGGACAATTTAAAGACATAACATGTATTTTATGTAGTACATATATTAAAATTTAGAAATAATGTATTTTATAGATTTGAATAAAGTGATATTCCCTAACATAATAACTACTATAAAATTTAAACAACACCTCAATGAAAAAGAATCAATAATTAACAATATATATGAAATATCACTCGTGATCACTTAAATATAGACACCTAAGTAATTTTCTCACCTTCCTAAAAAAAGAAAAGGATTTAGAAAAAAGTGAGTAATTTTCTCACCAACTACTAAATATTTTGAATTATATATACTTGCATGTCTTAATCGGTCAATAAGTGTTTCCCACGTTTCCCATGTATGAAAATAGCTGCTTCATTTCTTGGGTCCCAATACCATTGAATTTTGGTTAACATTTTATTATTGTATTCGAATAACCATCAATGTAGTCAAATTTTATCTAAAACAAGTCGTTTTTTTTTTTATAGGGAAAACAAGTCGTTTTTTTTAAAAGTTATCTAATAATACAAGTAAAAGGTGGAAAACAACAAATTAAACGAAATGAGAAAAACATACAATAGTACAATTTATTTTTCACCTTCATATAATACAAATAGAAGACAAACAATATAATGCTTTGTATAAATGTGATAATTAAATTGGACCCTAAAATGATTGTAAACGAGTGAATTTGAGACCGGATAATTGCAATGAGCACACCCTCTAAAGATTCGATTCTTGCGGTGTAGTGATTAATCGATGAGTCTATCAAATTTTACGACAGAACCATTAATGTTTAGTAAATTTTCGATATTTTTCTAGTATATTCAAATTTACATGAATCGTCGATTTTTCATAACTACACTACATATATAGGCACATCACTGAAAGATGCTTACTACATGGATTCAGACTCGTAGTATAATATATCAAGTTTAAATAAAGAATTTAAATTCTATTGACATCGCATATATACTTTCATCACCACATTTATATATAAGAATTTATATATAAAATATGGTATCAAAATATTTGCGCGTGCCAATAAACTCGTCTTAAAGAAAAAGCAAAAAGATAGATGTAGGCACCAATAAACACACCCACTACCTAAGGATAAAAAATTGGGTAATAGTAGGTGAATACCAACCAATAGGTTGGTGTATGGTTGACAAGTGATCCCCTTTATGCCAAATTTTTCCAACAAGGCTTAGCAAGAAGAATAATGTTGGTAAGATAACAAGTTTATCCTACCAATAAACACCACATATATATATTAAAGTAACAATCAATACTTTTTTTTTTTTCCTCACACAATATAAGTCGTTCAATCTTTTTACATTATTATCAATTAAATATTTATTATTATTTTTCATCTTACTTATAATTTATTAACATACTACTTCTCAATATTTTATAATATTTCATTAATCACAGTCAAATGATATTTCCCTCCGTTCCTATTTAACTGTCGTATCTGTTTAAAATAAAATTTTATTTTTATCTGTCGCATCTGTCATAGTTAAAATTTGTGTTATTTATTAAGTGGTGGGAGATTGAAAAAACCATTGCTTTGATTATATTCAAGCGGTATTATTGTCAATTTGATGTTAAGTCAAAGAATTAACTACTCTCCTTAATATGTGTGTTTTTGACAATTGTGACAGTTAAACAGTAACGATGTGTAGTCATTTATTCTTAAAACTTATGACTTTCAACAATTTTCTTAATCAACGTAAAAACACTCAAAATGACTTACTCCATTCGTTTCTATTTAACTGTCGCAATTGTCAAAAACAAAATTTCATTTTTATCTGTCATATTTATATTTCCAAAACGTTATTTCTTGTATTTTTCTATATCTATCCTTATTTATTAAGGAGTGAGAGATTGAAAACAACATTGCATTAATTATATTCAATGGTGTTATCGTCATTTTAATATTAAGTCAAAGTATTAACTAATCTTCTTAATATGTGTCTTTTTGAGAACCGCGACAGTTCAACAGGACGGAGTGAGTATATTTTAGGACGGAGGAAGTAACGATGAATCTCACGTTTTGAATAGTGTGATATCCATCATCACCACATTATGTTAAAGTAATTGGTGATATTAATAGTAGTACTTATCTACATTAATTTTTTTTATACATAACACGGTGTTATTTTGTTAGAATTGCGACGTTATTGTGATGTTTTCGGTTTCGATGCCATTGTGATGCAGATGCAAAGTCATACGATTCCGTTACGATGCATGCTTTACATCGGCACTGTATACAATCTACCATCATTTACGACAGAAATTCAAGCAAATACATTGTTGTTTTAACTCTAACAAACGAATTTTAGAGATAATCACACTCTTTACATGACAAAAACACCTAATAAAAACCGCCTTAAATGAATTCTGCTAACATGAATGAGTGGAAAGTGAACAAAAAAAAAAGAAAAAAAGAAAGCAGAAAACAACAAATTTCACTGTTTAAAAAAAAGCAAAAAAACAAAACTCACCAGCTTTCCATAAGAACTTTATCTTGATTCATGAGCAAAAGAGGAGCCATAGACACACCATCAGAATTTTTAATCAAATACTTGCAAACCGGAGCTAAACCGTACAGCCGCTCAACAGATCCATCCGGCAAGTTCTTCAAAGTGCAGTTAAGAACAGAGTAGCTCGCCAGAAGCCGGAGGATTCGGTCTAACATAACCGCCGCATCTGGATTCTTCGTCGGAAGCTGAGCAGCTAATTCCGCCGGAGAAACATAGGTTTCCGGTCCGGATTTAGCTATTAATTCGAGAAGATCAAGCTCGATTGCTGATTTGAGAACCATTGGAAGAACCGAAGCGCTAGCTAATTGAATCGCGAATAAACATGCTTCTTCTTCAGAATCGATAGGATTTTTCTGCAACGGATTTGCTGATCCCATTTGATTACGAATTTGAAGATTTGAAGAAGCTTTGTGTTGTGAAATTGTTCTGAAATGCTTTTAGCGTAAAGAAGAGAGATGTGTGTAACTGAATAAGAACAGATAGCACCGCGCCAAGCTATTTATAATACTTTGGTACTGGTAGTAGGTGAAGCCACACACTCACTTCAATTAATGACAAGGGCGATTCAGTAATTTCATAATACTAGTCAGAGATTTATCGAGATTTTATATTTTTAAAACTTAAACCTACAAGTTACAGTTTAATATAAGTCAATTCATAAAACAATAGATCATTGATTCATTATATAACGACCAACTGATCAATCTCATATATATATATATATATATATATCAATAGGGAATACACGCGCGTACTAAATCAGGATGTTGTATGGTGCGAACCCCTCATATATATATATATTCAATACACCTGTGATGCGACATGTCCGTGTCGGTGATTGTACTACATAGGTTTTCGAAATTTTTTCATAATAAAACTGTTGTAGGATTGTTGTCTAGGTTGTACTAAATGGAATACGTTACAATAATTAATTTCTAAACATCTTAAACACAATAAAATTGTATTACGTGAAATAGTGTAAAAATGAAAAACTATAATGTATGTCACTTGATATAATCTTTCTACAACTGCTGCACCATTAAATCTCTTCAGGTTTTCTCACGGTGAGTGTCATATAACTTGTGTTATATCGAGTATCATAATAACAATAACAATTGTGTTGTAGCAAGTAACATACACATTTTTATGTTATTACGTCGTATGACTCACTCGAGTGTTCAACTGCGCCCCTAACAAGATAGGATAATGTACTAGATGAGAAAAATTATTATGCAATAGTGATCGATGAACGATATCATGTGGATGGGTGAGATGCATGTGTCTAATTCACCCCTACACACTCCTACTATGTGAGAGAGTGTGTATAAATGATTATAATGTAAATGTTATTATGCAACAATGATTGATGGGTGATACCATGTGGAGGGGTGAGATGTGTCCAATTCACCGCTACACACTCTACTATGTGAGAGAGTGTGTGTAAAAACACATCTCACCATCCACTTGGTATCACCCATAAAATCATTGATGTATAATATTTTTTCTCAATGTGGGTCCACCATAACCGAGAGTGTAAAACTGTGTTGTAACACAAACGTTGTGATAATAACCCAACAATGATACACCAAATTGAAGGATCATCTTATAAGAGTATTTGATATTAAATATTTGACCTTATTCACTTCAAATCGATATTAGAATCTATTGTGTGAATCTGACAACATCAGATTCTGTGAAGCAAGCGGGACATTTAGCGCAAATATGTGTGTGTTTGAGAGAGAGAGAATATAACATTTTATTATGATATATAGTTATTTTAATCTGTAAAATGAGAAAAAAAATGATGTTTGAGTCTGTAAAATAAATAATCCGTTATAACATACCTGCACTCTCTTCGTTATAAATATAAATCACTCTAAGTTTTTTATTTTGTCTTATAATATAAATCGTTTTTTTAAATAAATAAAAAAAACCATTTTATTACAATTCTTCTCATCTTATCTTTAATTTATATTATTCAACACTTTTTAAACTTAATTTGTAACTATTGCATAACGATAGTGAAAAGGTATATTAACAAATGATTATATGTATATATTCTTTTATTTCCTTCTCTTTTATACAGCAAGAGTATGTTACAACAACAACAAAAAAAAAAAAAAATATATTAAATAAAACAATGAAGTCCATAAAGGTAGGTAGGGTAATACACCAACCACCAACTTAGATATGAGGTCCATTCAACATTAATAATTTACCTATGTGGGAATCTGCTTAAGAAAAAAGGAACCTCACAACACCTCATTGTATATTATCAAAAAATAAAAAAAACATACACACACACACACACACACACACATATATATATATATATATATATATATATATATATATATATATATATATATATATATATATATTAAGTTACCAATATATTTTAATCTTTATACATAGAGAATATTGGGAGTATATGTAGGAAAATTTAATAAAAAAGCGAGAATGAACTATAATGGATGGACGTAAAACACGTTATCTTTTGAGAAATGTTTCGTCGCACGTAAATTTCATAACGGAAAATTATCAAAAATCTTTCTTAGAGACACAATGATGGGGTTAAGGATGCTTATGATTTCTATACCATATTTCGTGTTTGTGGTTGACGATTCAAAAAATCGTCAGGGTAATCAAACAAATCCGCTTCCTTTATTATGACCTAAGGATGCTCCAAGAACACAGAAAACGATGGAAGAGAGGGGGGAGATTTGGGATGTTTAGACCGCACTTGATGATGATCAAGGCGTTCGCCTACGTATCCAATGGTTCAATTGGAATCAAGTCTCCGTAGTTCCTAGGGACGCTTTTATATAGAGGGCTTAGGCCCTGGGTTTAAAGTGGCGTGTTGATGATTGACACTGATTGACGTGTTCCTTAAGGAAGAGGATTATGATTGAGTGATCTCCATGATTATAGGAGATAATTAAAGTATTCAAATATTAGCATTAAGTGATAAAGGTTCGAGTCTTAATTATTCAAGATTCTATGATAGTTATCTGATTGTTATGCAGGTGATAAATAAGATTATTACTCGAAATAAATCAGAAAGGCAGGGTCGGCTCCTAGGGATCGGGAGCAAGGGCCGGTCTCCTGCCAATTAGAAATTTTACAAGTCCAAAGGCTTAGACCGACCTATGGGATCGGCGGAGATCATAGCCGGTCGGACAGAGTCCGATGCATGACTCGACCTACCCGAAACTGAGACGGTCCGACCCCGTGGGGGTCGGTCGTACGGGAACCAGCGGTGATAAAGTGGGTGGATGAGCCCCCTGGGCTCGGATCTAGGGAGTCAAAAGTAGTTTATCCCTCTGAGTCAAGTGTCGAGCCACCAAAGAGGTGCCACGTGGGTGTGCCCATTTTTTGGCGACATCGCCAAGCCCCCAAAATCCGGCCGACCCCTAGTTGGTCGGCAAATTTGTGAGAGATTTGGGATTGACGAGGCTAGGTTTTCTCCTCAACTGCCGTCAGGGGATCACCAATCGGCTTTGGACCCGCCGGAGGGTTTTTGCTCCGTTCACCGGGAATATTTTGACGTGGGGCTGAGACTGCCCTTCTGTCCTGCCCTTTTGGCGGTTCTCCGGCACTACGGGCTTGGGATTTCTCAGATAGCCCCCAATGGTATTAGGGCAGTCATTGGGTTTACAATTTGGTGTAGGTTGTTATATATTAGGTTTACAGTAAATAAATTAATGTATTTTTATCACCGGGTAGGGCTAAGAGACCATCCCTACCGGTATTATTTTGCAAGAAGGCAGGGGAAGTCCTTTAGTATCCATATCCTTCCTCCAGGTCGGGATTCTTTTAAAAGATGGAAGGAGAAGTTCTTCTTTGTGAGGAATGACGGACACGAGGAACTGAGTGTGTGAAATACGGTGGATTTAGAGGGGGATGAACGCCCAGAAATGCCAGAGTCCTGGGTAGAGAAGATTCGCCGGTCGGGGTATTCTATCGAATGGCAAAATCTGTACGACAATCTGATCGGGGCGGCTCGGTTAGGGGATGCGGGCCCTGTGCCGTATGTGCAGTTTTCCAAGCCGTCGAATGGAAGATCAGGGTTTACTTATGTTGTCTTGTTTATTTTACTAATATGCTTATGTTTCTGTTTGACTAACCTTTCCATTGGGTACATCCTCGCATGGGCGATTTTGGCCGATCCGATGGCCGGGATGGAGAAAGAAGCGGCGGGTGGCCGGATCGTGCCGACCCCGGGGTTCGAGAAATACATGGGGATTCGGCCACCGAGGTGCGGATGCCTCGAGCTCGGTCCCTCCCTCGAGGCGACCAGGACGGACACCCTGGGGAGGTTACGAGAAAGGAGGTTGGTCCCCAAGAAACCGACTCGCCAAAGGCCGACCGCTCAAGAGGGTCGGTCCTCGAAGAAGAGCAAGTCGAAGGCCCTTGAGGACGGTCGCGAGGGTCCTTTGAGCAGAGGGTTAGCGGTATGTCGACGAGAGGCTGGCGATCCTTGGCAAAAACAAAGGTGGTAAGTGTTTATTCTTTCTTTTTAGTGGTTTAAGTTTCGATAGTTCGACGTTCGTGACGAAGGCGCAGAGAAACGCTGCGGTCATAACATGTTTCCTCACCGGAATCGCCAAAGGCCCGATGAAAACCGAATTCAATGCGGCCCCCCAAAGCGGGTCTCGGGGAGATGTTAGAAAGGGCCGGAATGAAAGTGGGAGGGGGGCGAGGCGCCATCTCGCGGGGAATGCAAAGCCTAAGACAGAGCCACGTTCGCCGAAGGAGGATCGCGTAGATGACCGTCCGCGGGGAATGCAAAGTAAAAAAGAAAAGGGACGAGATACTAATCGCGATCGTGAGGTAAAGAAGCCGTACAAATTTAGCGAGGATAATTTCACCCCACTCAACACCAAAGCATCCCAAATACTTGTTTGAAATTCGTGAACATTTCGACAAACCAAAGCCTATGAGGGCGACCCGATAGCCGCGATAAATCCAAATACCGCGACTATCACAAGGACCATGGCCACATCACCGATGAATGCTTCACCCCGAGGCGCGAGATAGAAAGGCCGATCCGTGAGGGACCAGCCAATAAATATAAACGCGAGGGGAACAACACTCCCGCCGTCGGGGACGCCAACCTCGCGTCTATCGGAGAGAGGTTCGGTCATCCACGGGAATATTCCCGGAACCATCAACCGAAATCTCGGATAAATCAAATCAATACCCGCGGCTTCGAAAAGCGATTGTTTTGGGAGAGAATGAGAAGGGAATCATATTCACAAAAAGCGAGCTGACAACAGTCAATGGCCCTATGGAGATACCCCTCATTCTAAAGGTGGGGGTGAACGACAAGCACGGCGTCAACCGAGTAATGGTCGACACAGGGGCCGGCCGCGACGTCATCTATTTCGACTGTTTAAAACAGATCGGATTCGGGGAGGCCAAGTTAAAACCCTACCTTGGGGTCCTCGAAGGTTTTACCAACGATACAGTACGGGTCAAAGGCACGATCGACCTCAATATCATTTTGGGCGACTATGAGCCCTGTAGAACGGAGATAATAACTTTCTTGGTAATCGACCTGCCCTCTTACTACAACATGATTTTGGGAATCCCAGCTATGAAGAAGTTCCAAATGGTGGCATCCGTTCCCCACCAACGGGTCAAATTTCACGTAGGGGAAGAAGTTGGGGTCGCCATCAGCCGACCTGGAGCTTTCCTCGACTATATGACCAAAAACAGGTCGATTCTAAGCGACCCCGACGGATGGTCTTAACACGGCTACGAATCGATTGCTATGATGAAAGAAATCTCGGAGAAGGCCGTAGAGGTAGAAACGTTGCAAGTTCGGGACGAGCCCGACTTCACTGCCGAAGACGAGTTGATCGAGGTTATAATAAACGACAAATATCCCGATCAAAAGATAAAAATAGGATCGAGGACTACCGAGGAAGAAAGGGAGGAACCGATCGAGCTTCGAAATCAAACTTGGACGCATTCGCACGGGAGGTAACGATATGAGAGGTGTGGAATCGGAGGTCGCCTTGCATAACCCGAGTGTCGATCCCAACTTCGTGCCAATACAACAAAGGGCGCGTCAATTCTCTACGAAAAAAGGAGGTCGCAATAAAAATTGAGGTCGAGAAACTTTTAGCGGCAGGGCATAATCAAAGAACTTCAATATCCCACCCGTCGGCAAATGTAGTAATGGTGAAAAAACACAACGGCAAGTGGCGGATGTGCGTCGACTTCACCGATCTAAACAAAGCTTGCCCCAAGGGACCCCTACGCGCTCCCTCGAATAGATAAAATGGTGGATGGGATCGCGGGTTTTGAAACCTTAAGCTTTACGGACGCCTATTCCGGCTACCACCAGTCAAAATGGCCGATGAAGATAAGGAGCCGACGGCCTTTAGGGCCGCCGGCGGGCTATATTACTATGAGATGATGCCGTTTGGCCTAAAGAACGCAGGCTCAACCTATCAGAGAATGGTAAACAGAGTTTTTAGCACGCAGATAGGCAAGAACATGGAGGCCTACGTTGATGACATGGTCGTGAAATCAAGTCGCCAAGATCACTTGGAGGACCTTCGCGAAACCTTTGCAAATGTGAAGAATCACTCAATGAAACTAAACCCTACGAAATGCACTTTTGGGGTCCAGGCAGGGAAATTTCTGGGCTTTATGGTAAGTCAAAGGGGGATCGAGGCAAATCCCGAAAAAATCGAGGCCCTGGTCAACATGAGCGAGCCTACCAGTATTAAAGAAGTACAGCGGCTCAACGGCAGGATCACAGCTTTGGGTAGGTTTGTCTCGAAATCTGCGAAAAAGTAAGTCCGCCTTTCTTCAAAATTCGAAAGGGGCCGGTACCTTCTCTTGGACGGCGGAATGCTCCCAGGGCATTTAAAGACCTCAAAGAATACTTGTCAAGACCGCCGTTGCTAACCGGCCCGAGGCTCGGGGATACTCGTTTTTATATTTGGCGCCTCGGATAGGGCCGTAGCCGCGCACTTGTAAAAGAGGAGGAAGGCTCGCGAAGCCGCTTTTTATGTTTCCAAAGCTCTAAGCCCCGTTGAAAGTCGTTATTTTAATATAGAAAAGTTGGCTTATTGTGTTGTTATAGCCGCCCGCAAATTAAGGGCTTACTTTTCATCGCACACCATCGTAGTGTTATCAAATGCATCGCTAAGACAGGTTCTTCACAAACCAGACCTGTCCGGTCGATTGCTCCGATGGGCCATCGAGCTTACTGAGTTCGATATCCGATATGAGCCCCGGAAGGCTATAAAGGCCCAAGCTCTCCCAGATTTCATAGCGAAACAAGCTTCAACGACGAGGTGAAAGAGCGGCTACTCTCCGAACGCGACCAAGATAGGGTCACCACGGAGAGGACGAGCCTATCGAGGCCAAGTCACTGTTGGCAGCTCTACGTTGATGGCTCCGCTAATCACAAAGGGTGTGGCGCGGGAATAATCCTGTTAGAACCGGGCACATCAGAAGAAATTGAGCAGGCTCTGAGATTTGATTTCACCGCCTCTAACAACCAGGCAGAATACGAGGCCGTCATTGCTGGGTTGAAACTCGCCAAAGCCATGAAAGTCGAAAATATACAAGTATTTTGCGACTCACAGTTGGTGGTGAATCAAATCAATGGGTCATATGGCATTCATTGCGAAATTTTACAAAGGTATATTAACCTCGTCAAAAGACTCGAAAGCGACTTCGCATATTGTCAATTCAAGAACATCCCTCGAGAGGACAATCATAGGGCAGACTACTTATCCAAATTAACCAGCGAAGACGCATCGTGCGATCCTAGCATCATGGTCGAACACCTATCGGAACCCGCCATCTCCCAGGACGAGATCATGGATTTCCAACCCAGTAACACTTGTTGGGTCGACATCATGAAGTCTTATATTGAGTTAGGAGAGCTTCCCAGCGACCCTTGCGAAGCTAAGGCCTTAGTAAGAAGGGCCGCAAGATATACGATTATGGACGACGTGCTTTACCGTCATTCATTCTCGAAACCCCTTCTGCGATGCGTACGACCTGAGGAGGTAACGGGAATCCTAACAGAGCTACATGAGGGAATGTGCGGCGGCCATCTCTCCAATCGAACACTAGCACAGAAGGTACTCCTAGCCGGATATTATTGGCCGAAATTAGCAGAAGACGCCAAATCTTATACCAGAGCATGTGATGCTTGCCAGAAGTTCGCAAGTATCCCCAGGCTACCCTCAGTCGAACAAAGCATAGTGGTAGCTGCCTGGCCTTTCGACATGTGGGCGATCGACCTCATCGGACCCTTGAAGAAGGGTCGCTCGGGTTGCGAATACGTGGTCGTCGCGGTGGATTATTTTACTAAATGGGTCGAGGCTAAGGCCTTGGTAAAAACCAATACCAGGGACATAACATACTTTTTGCTCGATCAAATATGGACAAGATTTGGTGTTCCAAGAGTGATGGTTTCCGATCACGGACCTCAATTCAGAGACGAATTCGACAGATTCTGTGAGGAGAACAATGTTAAACATTGGCAATCATCCGTGTGCTACCCGCAAGGAAATGGGCAAGCCGAAAATGCCAACAAACAGGTCCTAAGTGTGTTGAAAAAGAGCCTGGGTGAGAAAGCAGCCACCGGCCGGATCACCTTCCGGCGGCTCTACGGGCACTCGGGACGTCGCGAAAAATCACAATGAGGGAAACTCCTTTTGCTTTAACATATGGATCCGAGGCTATGGCGCCCGTGGAAATGGCCTTACCAAGCCCTAGGGTCGGTTTTTTAAACGAGGTCAATAACACAAATGCGGCGCGTAAACTCGAGCTTGATCTAGTAGAGGAACGGCGCATCCGGGCATACGGTCGTCTAGTCAATTATAAACAGGCGGCAAAGCGTCATCACGACAAACGTATTCGCAATCATCACTTCGCCGTCGGGGATTACGTTCTACAAAAAAGACAAGCCGCGGGCCACGAAGCAAAAAAAGAAAGCTATCGGAAAAGCGGGAGGGCCCTACGGATTTCGCGAGTTATCAAAAAGGGACGTACATGCTAAGTGACAAGGAGGGCCGCGAGTATAATAGACCATGGCATGCGTACAATCCGAAAAAATACTATATGTAACAAGCCAATTCAAATAAAGTCGTTCTTTCAAAACTCGTATTTACATTCTTGTCTTTCCGTCATCATCAAAAAAAAAAAAAAAAAAAAAAAAAAAAAAAAACGATGAAAAGTTTTTTCAAACATATCGATCAAGCTCCGGACAAACTTCCATCAACTGCAGGATGGTTATCTTCCTCCGATCACATGTATGGAGGTCCAAAAACGACACCACGCTTGCAAAGGGCTCCACCGGATAAGTTTTTTCAAACATATCGGTCGAGAGTATGGAAGGGGACCCGGCGCCGCCGCATAATTTGGTTATCGCCGATGCGAAAGGCATGCGGCGACCGGCACCACGGCGACCTTGAACCACCGAGCACGCATATCTTAGTACCTCGCGATGGATCAACACTCCCCCCTATATCCACTCGATGGTCGCGAATGGCGTGCGTAAGGAGCGCTTCGCTCTCACTAACAACATCGCATCGGCGCAGAGATAAGAGCGCGGGAATTTATAAACTTCCTCCACTCACGGTCGGCTGCGAGAGAGGTCGGACGCATCACTCCTAAAGACCAAACCCGCCGGTTCTCGGGGAACAGCTCTCGCACATTGCAATACCTAGACGAATCCGCCTATTTTCCTCATCCGCAAGGTCCCGGGCGATCTCATAATGGGAGGAGGGATTTATGGCGGGTATGTTAAAAACTTGGTTAATTCTCTCCGGAGTAAAGATAACGGGGACACCCCGGAGAGAAATGCGCTCACGGTCCCGCCGGGGGCTACCTCGTACAACACGGAATAAAATTCCCGTATCATGGTAACATTAACCGCTCCCGGAGGCTCGGAATAAATTCCCACCAACCGAGAAAGCCGAACGCGCAAAGATGGAGCCGTCTTCTATTCGTTGCTCATTTAAGCCCCTCTCCCTCATAATATCACGCCACTTAAAATAATCCCGAAATAATCCTTGGCTACGGGGAGGCAGTGGTGAAAAAGGGAGAAACATCCCGGATAGGACGAGCTTTCCATATCCGAGCCTGGCTGCTTTCCCCTGGATGAGACATAGAATTGAGGGAGAACAATTGAGGGAGAACGATTGAGGGAGAAAGAAAGCAAATTCAGTACAAAGGCAGGAGGTAGAGTGAGTTCCAAAGTAACCCCCTTTTTATACCAGAGAAGGGGTATAATCAAACGGTTGGGATTAACTGGATCCTAGGGCCAGATATGCAAACTGACCCGAAAACCAAGGCAACAGGAGCGCCGTTGAACCTTCAAAGCTCTGCCAAAAAACTTAGAGAATTCTAAAAACAACAAACAACGGAGAAAATAAGACACACTAAAAGTGTGAAGGGTGAGAAGCGAAAGCTTTATATAGGCAAGGGGGCCACGATCGTACGGTTGGGAACGCTTCATCCAACGGTTCAGATTAGGGCGGCAGTTGTCAGTTTTGAAATACGAAAAGGCGTCCCATCAGTATCCACGTACAACTACCTAGGCAGTTGCTGAAACGGCCGCATCGTTCCGCGGAGGAAAACCTAGAAGACTGACGTCAGCCACGATTGACGGCAACAAGGTCGCAAAAAATAGACCCAGAGTTGCTTTGAGGTCGCATGCTTTGAAAGCACGGCTCTTAGCGAACAAGTCGCATCAGACGACAAGGTCGCAAAAACAGACCCAGAGTTGCTTTGAGGTCGCATGCTTTGAAAGCACGGCTCTTAGCGAACAAGTCGCATCAGACGACAAGGTCGCAAAAACAGGCCCAAAGTTACTTTGAGGTCGCTTGCTTTGAAAGCACGGCCCTAAGTGTACAAGTCGCATCCGACGATGAGGTCATAAAAGGTGTTGATAATTACTCCATCCTTCATATCCCCAGGGAATGTCATTAAAGCACGGAGTAGGGGGCCATTGATGGGTATAAATAATTCCACCACCTCAACAGTAAGGGACAACCCACTGCGGCCACCCTCCGGCATGACAAGAGAGATCGCAAAAGGGGCGGCCACCGTGTCTCACCTCGCCGCGACTAAGGCATTTGCGGTCCCGTGCAAGTACAACGATCCCGTGAATCTCATCCAGGCAGGGTCAAGAAGGGTCGCCGGGCGGCGAGGCCGAGAGGGCTTGCTCCTTGCGACCTCAGAGAGATGGCCGTCGATTGATCCAGATCTTTCCCCCACTTGTAGCTTAGATATTTCGCCTTGCTTAGTATCTAAGTAAGGCCTAGCTATTAGTAAAATATCTAATAGATTACTTATTCCCTAAGTTATCCACCTCTATAAAAGGGGTGGTCATTGTAAACTAAAGGATATGAGATATAAAAAATACACACTATACTTGCAAGCAAAAGCTCTCTCCATTCTAACTCTCTCCATACCACCACCCGCCGGAGTAACACCACACCTTAAATACAGCCAGATATCCACCATCCATACACCGCAAGGACACCCGTGACGATTTAGACATCTTCACTTATGTACTGTACAATTTATTTTTAATGTAATGAAGAATTTATTTTGGTTTTGTTTCTGTGAATAATTTTTGAATTGCGGGTATTTATTGTTATGGGTACACTGCCCCCAATATGATATTCACTATTACATGGTGAATGGCATATTTTAATATTATTGGGTTATAACGGGGAGTTTTAGTTCAGTCTCGCATTAGATTAGGGAAGTTATCGGAGTGATAGGGTATAGAGTCTGGGGAGCGAACCTGGGACGATCGTCCAAGGATATGGTCGTACGGGCAACGGGGTATAAAGTTCGAAGTGCCGATTTAGGGGTCGGCCACACCTTTGCCAAAGGTAAGAACACAAAGGCGAGGTGGTATAGAGCTCGGAAAGTCGGTCTAGATTGACCGACAGCTAAAAGAAAGTGTACAAAGGCGAGACGGTCTGGGCTTGGAAATCCGATCTGGATCGATCGCCTAACTAAAGAAAGTATATAGGGGCGAGTCGATCTAGAGCTCGGAGAACCGAACTAGATTGATCGCCTAAAAAAGTATATAGGGGCGAGTCGATCTAAGGATCGGATAGCCGATCTAGATCGATCGCCTAAACTAATAGAATGATTATAAGGGTGAGATGATCTAGGGACCGGATAGCCGACCTAGATCGATCGCCTAAGCTAATAAAATGAAATTATAAGGGCGAGATGATCTAGGGACCGGATAGCCGACCTAGATCGATCGCCTAAACTAAGGAAATGAAATTACAAGGGCGAGATGATCTAGGGACCGGATAGCCGATCTAGATCGATAGCCTAAACTAATGAAATGAAATTATAAGGGCGAGATGATCTAGGGACCAGATAGCCGATCTAGATTGATCGCCTAAACTAATGAAATGAAATTACAAGGGCGAGATGATCTAGGGATCGGATAGCAGATCTAGATCGATCGCCTAAAAGTAGCTATAAAGGCAGTCCAAAGCACGTGCATGACTAGCCACATAGCGGACATAAAGCTTAGTAAATTTGCCCCCAATCAACCTAGATTAATCCGGACTACGTTAAATTGGGCTTATGAATTAACTGTGTATATTAAATTTTAAGAACGAGCGGGGCCAGGCTAGAGCTGACTTCTCATTTGAAAATGTGGCGAGCCGGGCCAGATGAGACTGACTTTTTGCATGCTTTTTCTAAAGACGTGCAGGGCCAGACTAGTGCTGACTTCTTGTTTTTTAGGGCGAGCTGGGCCAGATCGGACTGACTTCTCGCGTGGAGTTTTATTGCGCAGTATAAGTGTTGTACGAGTTGTAAATTTTATGAAATAGGACTTAACACGTGGTCGTATTGGGACCGGACAGAGATATGATTAATTGAAAAATAGACATCCAACATTAAAGAAAAGGAAGTAAATAGTGTAGAAAAAATCCCGACGAATGATAAGAAAGTGCGAGCAAGAATTGAAGCGCAGAAAGTAAAGATAGTTTGCAACAAATGATAACCAACAAGGACTTGCCGAATGCGTTAGGCGAAAGTGATCCCTTTGCCTTTAATGGTGGCCGCATAGCAGCTCCGGGCGACCTCCAAATCTCCTTTGACTTCGACCGTCCCTCTACCGGTCGGGAACTTCAAGCTGATGTGCGCTGGGGAGATTATGGCTCGCAGATCGATCAGAGCGGGCCTTCCCAAGATGATGTTGTATGCTGATGAAGACTTGACCACGACATAATTCACCATGAGAGTCCTTCCTGATGAATCCTTGCCGAATGTCGTTGCGAGTCAAACCATTCCAAGTGGATGAATTGGGGGACCGGCGAATCCGAATAGAGGTGCTGAGACCGGAGTGAGCTCGGATTCCTTGAGACCCATTGCTTGAAAAGCTGCAAAGTAAAGAACGTTGACTGCGCTACCTGTGTCAACGCAAACTCTTTTAACCAGATTCTTGTTGACCACGGCTTCAATAACCAATCCTTCGTTGTTAGGGATCAGGGGGAGAGGATCTTTCGGCCCATAGCCTACTTCCTGAAAGGGGACTCGACTGGCCCTGGCCGTTTTCCCACTGCCTACTCGGACACTTGAAGTGCTGCTCTCTAAACCACTTCCAGGGCCTCCCACAATGGTGTTGATAGTGTTGATTGGGTGATTATCCGCCGGCTGACCTTTGTCGGGGGATGGCTCTCTTTTCCTCTGGGGTTCACCCTGTCGGCTACGGTCACGACCATAGTTTCTCTGCTGATAATCCCGCTGTCCTCGACGTTCTCCGTATCGGGGCCGATCTACGACCTCATCTTGCTTTCCCTCTGCGATTGCTGCTTCCACGTCACGATGGAAATCCCGGCAGATATCCAACTCATGCCCAACATCTTGATGATAGGTACAAAACTTGCTCTGGTCCCTTCTCTCCAAGGGGCTTCGGAGTGGTGCGGGAGTTTTTGCTAAACCCTTTCTTTCTATGATAGCCAACACCTGTTCCCGAGGTCGATTTAACGCAGGGAAATCCCTTGGCTGCAAAGCATTCTTTTTTTCAGGCCGATCCGTGGCCGAACTACCTGCCCGATCTCCATATGACTTTCTCTTGTTACCAGATGAATCCACTAGCTTATCCCTTTTTGGATCAGATTTTTCCACTTCTCATTTCACGCGGTTAGCTTCTTCGCCTTGACAATGCTTGAAGGCCACTTCCAGGCACTCTTCCATGGAGGTGGGAAGCCTGCTGCTTAGCTTAGCATATATTCTACCTTCGCGCAGCCCTGCCACGAAGGATGCGATTCGGACCTGATCGTCGGCGTCCCGGACTTGCAGTGATTCTTCGCTGAAGCGCTTGAGGTATTGCAGCGCAGTCTCATCTTTCTTTTGTTTGATGGCGAACAGGTGAGTAGCATTCTTTTGGAACGGCTTGGCGGTAATGAACGCATTGAGAAACATCTTTCCCAGTGTGTCGAAGCTGTAGATCGTCCTTAGGGGTATCTTCTTGAACCATTGATGTATTATTTTTATATGATTGAATTTACGTGATTTTATTATGTTTTATCGACGAATTCTATGTAAAATATATGAAATTATGATATAATTAGTATATAATATTAATCTTTATAGTTTAGTATAGTTAGTAGTAAAAGTTAGTATTTATAGTAAAAAGTTGTAGTTTTTGTACCGGTTTTAATGACCGGAATATTGTGTCTATTTTACACGGGTATTTTGTGTTTATTTCATTGCGAATCCTAAGATGAACCGAAATCCCGAGTACGTACACTTTTTGAAGTCAATTCAAGTTGTTAGAAGGGAGTTATAAAGCGTCAACGATATAAATGATCAAGGGAAATTTAATAAAAAAACGAGAATGAACTATAATGGACGGACGTAAAACACATGCGTTATATATATACTATATCCTATATATATTCTCTCCCTCCTCTTTCTCTTTTTCTTTTCTTTTCTTTAGTTTGTAAATAGGCCTTATGCCAAAATAAATTTTGAATAGAAATTCTCGAAGTTTCGGTGTTGTCAAGTCGTTAAATTTTTCGTTTTTATAATGTTATTAAGCTAAATCTAATAACTAGCCAAAGTTATGTAATCGTATTATTTCGATCTTTTCGTTAAAAGAATGATGTTTAAATAAAATTGATTAAAATTGAGTTAAAATGAATCTTTTTCTATTTCGCTACGTATTGATAATATATTCGGAATGAAGTAATCAATCAGGATGAATACCACATATAACCCGACGATGAACCGACCGAGAGAAGTCGGGATATGAGTAAAAATAGAAAAACCGCCTATTTCCTACCCGGGGCGATTTGTCCTAATAAAACGTAAATCCACAAATGGAATCACCTCTTTTATCCGGGGTAGATTTGTACTCGGTACAACTAACAATTTCATACGCTCGTGTGAGGAGAAATTGTTGACATTAGGAGTACACCGTTTCATTTACTCAATTGGACCTAATAAAAAGAACACATTCTATTAATTGAAAAGATCGAATAAATTGATTACATATACTTTGGCTTATCAAAAATCTTTCTTAGAGACACAATGATGGGTTAAGGATGCTTATGATTTCTATACCATATTTCGTGTTTGTGGTATATGGGCATATGGCCTTTTATAGAAAAAACGTAAAACTTCGTGAAACGTTGCAAAGACAATATACAACCATGGTTCATTATATAGTGCCAATATGATAACAATTTCCATTTTAATTCAAGACAATACATAATAGTAGTACATAATAGTAATATGAAACTTTTAAAGAGCTGGATAACTTTTAAGTGGAAACAAACACCTTTTGGATGTAATAATTTTACCAACTAGTAATGCTAATGGAAATTCATTTACGGTAATGGCCTCGATAAACGAATATCACCCATAAATATAGTGAGAATATCAATTTCCATTTTAATTCAAGATAATAATTTACTTTAATATGTCTCGATTTGGGCATGTGTACTAAAGTAATAATTTCGCTAAATAATATCATAAAGTAAGTAATAAAAAGAATATTTCGAATACATTAAGTAATAAAAAGAAATTGAATACAGTAAAGCCTAATAAAAATATAAAATAATAAATGCATAATTACAGTTAAAAATTTATATATTAACTCCTTAACTCCTTTAAAGTTGTTTTCTTAACTCCTTTCAAATGATGAGAAGACATTGGGAAAACAAGATACGTAAAATATGTAGTTATAAATTATGTTATACTGTGTACTTATTTATAAAGAATTGAAACATTTTCATTTTTTATTTCGATAATAATCCAAGAGCACAAATTCTTATAATCTTTCTAGCTTCCCAAGCATTTTAATTAATATTTGTCTCTTCGTTTTACAGACTAGATGCATAATATTAATTATTTCTTTGTAAAATAATAAATATTAATTTATCAATAAATGAATAAATTATTCATTTATCGATAAACAAATAAACTCGTTAAAGTAATAATTTTGGTAGGTCCTAAAGTATACATTTATCGAGAGTTTACTATAAGTGGTGCCAACTAATATAGGCTTTTGTGAGCAAACAGTTGGACTGATAATGTTTGTGTAATCGAGTCGAGTTGAGCTGATATTTACCAAGACTCGAGCATGATTAACTCGACTAATAACACTCGGGTTTGAAAAATACGACTCAAATTCGATCGAGTTATAAAATACAAGATCAATTTTGACTTGCTTACTACTCAAAATAGCTCGTCTCGACTCGTAAACTCAAATTTTGATTTATTTAAAGAATTCATGTAATTTCTACTAAATGTGGCAAGCTTGAACTCAACTCAACTTGACTTATATTTAATTGTTTATATAAAATATTATTTTATGATAAATCTTGCGTTTAAATGTAATTAAATAACTATTAACTAAACACGATTAGCTCAAAAACTACTTAATTACTAGATATTGAATCACGAGATTGTTTCGATTAATTATTCATGTAGCTCGATCTTACAAAATGCCAAATTGAATTAAACACATTTACGATTGAAGTATGAGCAACCCAACTCATTTATAGCCCTAAATAATACTAGCCAAACCGAGTCGTTGTATGCCGACAGAGCCGACTGATTTATAGCACAAGTACTAACCAACCCGAGTCGGGTGTATGCCTAAAGTGACGACTAAGGGCTTAAAAAAGAGGATATTGGCACTGAACCGAACTCTGAATTAATCCGACTAGTTGAACCCGGATACGAAGGGTTTATAAATGGATTGTATCGACACCACAGTTTTGCTTCAAGCACAACAATTGCTTCATGGATCACGATTGTATTTTCACGAAAAGAAACTATCGTTGATATTCACATTCCTACCCTCACAGAAACGACACCAACTGGTGACAGGCGGTGACGTTTTTTATACATAACGAGCATCAATATCAACAGCGTATCCACATGCAGTGACCGGAGTAACGAAAGAACTAATCAAAGAACATAGTTCTCAAATTAAAAGGAGTCTTTAAATGCAACCCGGTAAACTTATCTGAGGCAAAACATCAAATGTTAAAATATAGGCATGAACTGAGGTACCTTTAAAGGCAAAGGTGGATTTACCAGTTGCCCTTAAAGACCCCCAATTAAAACCGTGGTACCAATAAAACCCCTTGAAAAAACACAAACAGTATAGAAAGGAAGGTAATATTAGCAAAATAGTAAATCCATGACCAAACCAGACAAATGTCAACACAAATGCTTTGTGGGTAGACTTTTTACAAGATTGCCCATCATTTTTTAGTTGTTAACACACAATTCTTTTTTTTTATTCAGGGCTACAAATGTAATAAACATATATATACAAACCAGTATTCTCCAGTTTCAGCAGGGACCAAAAGATAAACAATGGAAAATGGATTTTCATCCCACAAAAGATTTTAACTAGCCCCATATGCATATGCATCACCATGCATCATCCTTCACTACATGCTCCCACTCACTTGAAGTCTTGTCAGTAAATCCTGGTGACAGCTCGCACGTGCGCCTCCCGTTTCCCGAGCCATGGTTCCCCGAATCATCTGTTGTCATAGAAAAAAAATAGATCTTTAGGTACACAACACTCAATCTATCGTGACACCGCATCTATTGCAGCACCAACTATTGTGATAGTCGAATAAACACGGTCTATTGCACGGGTACAGATACACAGATACAAGATGATGCGAGTGCAGAATCCTAGAATAATATAGTATACGGATATGGAGAGAATATACATAAATATTGGACATATAGGGACCAAACTGTACACAATAAAAATATTAGGAATGTATATTAAAAATAGCCATCTATTGTAGCCTAGGTTGCACTGGTACAGATACATAGATACGAATACACGGATACAAGATAATGTGAGTGCAGAATCTTTGAAAAATATAGGATACGGATATAGAGAGAATATACGTAAGTATTGAACATATAGGGACTAAACTGTAGTACTTTACATAATGAAACTATTAGGACTATATAATAAATTTTAAAAAATCCTGAAATACATGTCAAGTGGCTTTTATTTATATTAGCAGTTTTCATACATCTGGGCTGTTATTCCTTGCTTTTCTGACGGCTTCTTATACAATTTTCTAACACGGTTCTTCATTTCACATATCCCAAGTTATGTATATGTATATTTGTATACCATATCCAAGTAAGATACGCTACCAAACTATAGGTGTGTATCTATGTCGGATACGCACCGATTACAAGACACGCTACCAAACCAAAGTTTCGAAGAGTGTAACAATCAACTTTAAAAAAGTCGATTATTTTATACTGCAGTATATGTAGTGCTTAAGTACGGTGGGTGCGGTGCATTTAAAAGGTCCAAAAACAAATAGATCCCGGGAAATGATATCTTACCTGCATTTAAACCAGGAGCTGAATCTGAGCCTTGTCCAGCTGACTGCTCAAGCTCGGTAGAATTCCGTCCTTTCAGAATTTTGAGTCGAGCCAAAACCGAAGCCTCAAGATTGTTAGGATCGTTGACTGAGCTTTGAATCACCGTCTCTTGCACCGAGCCATTTTTACCATTGTTTGTCAATACATCTGACGAGCTCGAACCTTGTTGATTTTTGTTACCCGAATCCTTTTCTGATGATGATGCAGAACTTCCTGGAAATATCCGAGCATGAAAAATTCAGGAATTAGAATAGTACAAAAAGACTTCTTAACACATACACATATACCTTTCATCTGGTTGGACTTGAAGCCTTCCATCTCGATTTTAACTCTATCAAACCGGGCTTTATAATTGAACCGACATAATCGAGCTTCTGCTTCAAGCCATAAATTCTTGAACAAAAGAGCTAGTGGCTGAATTTCTTCTCCGCAGTTGAAATTTTCATCAAGAACTTTCTTTAGAGACTGTACAGCAGAAATTTTCCCCCTCAGCCACGTAGTGGTTAAAGAAACACAGAGTTAGTTATGTCATTATAATATACGGCCATTATAGATTAAACCCTAGATTGTACGGGTGATACGCGGATATAGGATACGGGATACAAGGAAAAATAGAGGATACAGGTACGGAGGGAATAAGCATTAATATTGTACATGTAAGGACCAAACTGTGCATAAGAAAGCTATAACGACCAAATTATAGATATTGATATCATAAATAAAGCACTTTTTAAAAGAGTTCTTTTTCATTTGGGTAGTTTTTCAATAACGTTCTGACAGGTTTTCTTCAATTTACGTATTCGAGTTACAGATATGCATATCCAACTTTTAAGGAAAATGCACATTTGTACCATTCGTGTATCTAGGTATCCAGTATGTATAAGTCGGATACATATCGGATACCGGACATGTGTATCCGTGCATCATGGATTAAACCCTTATTTGTCATATTTATTCCATTAAGGCAAAGAAATCCATTTCAAAAAAAAAAAAAAAAAAACACCTGAGCTTACCTTGGTCATACTATCATCACCAAACATATCCAAATCATCCTTAATCTGGAAAAATTCCTGCAATTTCGGAACTTTTTCACCACAATCATCATACGTCATCGTTTTCTCATAGTTTGCTCGCCCGCGTTCTCCAACAGAAGCATTTTGTACAATTTGAGACACAGCTGGACCAATATTCTGAAAGAAAAAACATTGTTTATTAAACCAATAAGAAGTCCCTAATGGCCATCTCATTAATATCTTACTTCCATAGAAGCCTTAAACTACCTTAGTCATGCTAGCATCAAGAAATGTATCCAAATCATCCTTAATCTGCGAATATGGCTGCCAATTCTGCGTCTTTTCAATACAATCATTGCAATTCTTCATCTCCTCATAGGTCGGCTGATAGTCACGCGGCCCTTGTGCATTGACAGATGCTTCATGCACAACTTCAGTTCTTCTCACATCAGTATTCTAGAAAAGAAGCAATGAGGTTTTGTAAAGAAAAGTACACTATACAGTAGTAAAGACAGAAAGGCATATTTATGGCCAAAAAAAAAAAAAAAAAAAAAAAAAAGGTGTTTCCCCCAGAACGCAATATCAAGTTATGGACCAAAAGAATGGCATGGTGCTTCTTAACTAATAGAATTGCACCTACTAGACCCCACCTTTTTACTGGTATGATATTTCATTACCAAACAAAATACTGAAAAGCAAAAAATACATTAGGAAACTTGCCATAAAAAAGCATATCATAAATGATCAATGATGCAAAAAATAAAGTAGAACGCAAAATAATCATGGAGTAAATCTATGACTGAATTGTTAACATTAACATACTGCTAACGCCAACAGAAAACGCAACTGTGAAATTTTAGTTCAACTCATCTCCCACCTGCTTCGGATCTTTGTAATCCGAAATAAAAAAATGTGCCTTGTGCAATAACACAAAATGCAGCTATCTTAAAAACACTTATACAGACATACCACATGAGAATCAAAGTAATCTCCAGGTTTATTAGAAGTTCCAAGTTGGGAATAGATCGGAGCTGGAGGACGAGTCAAATGCACGGTTTTCTTTGGCAGAAGTGCATGAAGATTGCTAATTACATCCTCAATGGCCTCAAGGTTTTGTTCCTTTAGAGCAAATGGATCAGAACAGTGATACGACAACAGCAACTCCGAGATATTCTTCATCGAGTTAGTCAACATTTGGACATCCAATCTGGGAGTAGATTTTTCTTTGGGTTGTGCACTTTCACGATCTTCCGAAGAGTTTGAACTCAAAACATCTTCTGCAGCACGGACAGCAATAGCACCACCTTCTTTGATATTATCATGAGTCACCATATTTGGCTCGGTGGAGCTAAAACTGTCGTTTACAAGTAGTTTTTCAGTCTGAGAAAATTGGGGCAAGTAATGTTCTTCTGCAGGCTTACTGGAATACTCACAGCATTGAACTCCTTTACTAGCCTGCACAGCCGGACTATTCGTTCTAGATCCCTGATCTGCGGCTGCAAATACAATCCCATAGCCCACTTGGTCATCATTGGTATTCCCAAAGAATGATTTTGTGGGATGGTCATGTTCGCGATTCATATGGCAATGCTCCGATCTCTGCTTAGTATGAGGTGTTGCTTCACCCTCAAAAACATCAAATGGTGATAAATGAAAAGCTGTAGATCCTTTCCAGCAAGGAGAATCAATAACGGTGCTATGGTGCTCCAGGCAATCCAAATTTTTTTCTTGAGACCTAATCGCTTGAGCCGTGTCACAAGGAAACGAACCGCCAATTGACAGATCTAATTTTGGTACCTGCGAGTTAAACTTTACTCTCATGACACTGTTTGAAGGGTTCTTAGCTTGTGGACCGCTGGATGGCCCTTCCAATACAGAGGGAAATACAGAAAAAAATTCTTCACGGTCAACTTTATGAGACTTGGTTTGGCTTACTGGAATAGAGCATTCTTGGCCTCCTGGATTTGACGTAAAACGACCCTCCTTCTCTTTTGAGATATTATAGTTGTTGATTACTTCATTATGAGGGACATAAGAAACATCATTGGCATCAATAGATTTACCGGAAAAACTTCTGCACAACCCTAGACCTAAACCGACATTCGGTGTCCTGATGAGAGATGAAGGAAAAGATTCCGTCACTGATACAGAACCATTGACACCATAGCCTGATAGTTGGGCGCGTTTCTCGTATGGATCATTTGGATTTCGGTACTTTACTGGTGATTGCACGGAGGAGCCCAATGAGAGTGATACTGATATCGGATCTGTACATTCAGATTTGGATGATGTTCCCCTTGCTTGCATGGAGGGGCCCAATGAGAGTGATATTGGATCTACATTCGATGATGTTCCCCATGCCGAGTCATAAGCTAAACAACCGTCTTTTCTCAGAGGTGGTGCATTATCAGAGTGTCCCGTATGTACCAAACCACTGTGGCTTTCCCTTCCAATAGAATCAGAAAAAAGTCCGCATGATGCGCAATAATTGTTTACAAATACATTCCCACATTTACAAGAATCACAACCTGTAGGATGAAAAAGTAATGAATAAGAAAATCAAAAGAGAGCTCAGATGATTTCTGCAATACGTGACAACCACTAGAAAAATCTAAAACTAAAACTAAATCATGCAGATTCCCAATCTACTAGTCCTTCCACATTCCTCGAAAACAATTCACATGAATGGCACAAGTCCTTCATTAACTCTGTAAAACCTAGAAGTTGCACGACTGAAAGTGGTAGTGGAGATTTCTGGTTGGTAACTAGAACTTACAATACACCCATGTTTAAAAAGCCTTCTTTTTTTGTAAAGGTGGGGGGGGGGGGGGGGGGGGGGGGGGGGGGGCATAGGGTTAAACTAGATAGCCGAACTCAAGAATCTTATTTATGCTAATATCAACTCATACTACAAAAGTAGAAAGAGTAATTTGGAATAGGCATAGAAATTGATTATATCATCAATAAATCCCTAAAAATGTAATGTACTTAAGCAGAACCATACGCCGAAATGAGAGAATAATCCGATACCTTGCTTCAGATGATGATGTGAATCATGCGTAGTTATCTTCTCAAAAGGAAAAGTACAATCATTTCCAGCCCTTTCACCACGCTTAGGATCACCTAATCCATACCACTGCGATGAATAATCCAAACCCGACAAACTCTGTGTGTAATCAACATGAGAAGAAAACCCAGCAGATTCCAGCCCAGTAGTAGGCAAAAGTTCATAATTACACTCACTCACAGTCACCAAAGGAGTACCATTATCCAATCCAGTAGAACCATAAGGAACATTTTCATAGAAATACGGATGCATAGAAGCTTTAGCAGCACTAGGATTCATACTAGACCAACGAGAATCACCCTCCGATTCCGAACCACCACGATACTCGTCATTCTGAATTGCTGGAATAGGGCTTGCAAAATTCCATGTATGAGCAAAATTAGAGCCATATTGGAAATCAGAAAACTGCATAGGCTTTGAATTGGATCGATCAACAGTAAACGGCGGAGCTGAAGCTGATAAATGGGAGGTGGAAGATGACGACGGTGGTTGTGGCCTTCCTCCGCCGCCTAGAGACACTTTACTCATCATCTCTTCACAGAGAGCAATTTAAGGGTTTCACTGATCAAAATCCACAAACAAAAAATCCAATAAACATTCAATCAATTAAAAAAAAAACAGGAAAAAGGGCGTTCAAAATCCACACAAAATAATCCAACAAACACAATCACAATTCAGTTACAGAAATAGGGGAAAAGCAAAAACCGTTCTTGATGATTTCAGAATGAAATTAAGGACTAATACACACTATGAATTTGAAATTGAGAAACGAATTAAAGCTAAAAGATCAATCAGCAGAGAAAATACCGCAGCGAATTAAAGAGTCGGGCTCGTTTGGATGATAAGCTTCACTGTCAACGCGATACCTGGGATATGTTTATGTTTACGTTTATTTGCTTTAAATTTAAATTGGAATTTAAAATAAAATGATTTTTTTAATAATAATAATAATAATGATATTGTAAACGAGCCGAGCTGGATCAAATATATTATGTATGAGTTTGTGTTTGTTTAATACACGAATGTATTTGAGTTTGATTGTTTATTTACCGCAACTAACTTTATGTTTGAGCTATGTTCGTTAATATATTGTTCGAGCTCAAACGAGTTTACCTCTATCTTTACAATTTAATCTGATGTTCTTATGCATCCGTTTTCAAGCGTGAAATTACAAATGATTTGAATGTCATCTAAATTTTATAAATTTATATCAACCAGATAGTTGAAGTGAATAATAATAATAAGAAAATCGATAAAGACAGGGGTGAGAAGACGGTAATATAATGTTAGGGATTATAAGTCCATCGCGATAAAAATTAGACTCATCATAAAGCCCATATAAAGATCCGACCCCTTAATACCATCAGTTGAGCCGTAAGCTCGACTCGACTGTAATTGTATCAATGTTATTACTACATAGCGTGGTATAATACAACAATAGCATGAATCATGCCCTCCAGCAAATAGATACTTTTGTAACATCTTCATGATTTTATCATTCACACGATCTCATCACACCACCTTGTATTAGTAAAATGTTTAATCATGTGTTTATATACGCGATTCTTGCTTACTAATAGGTAATATTCATACCTTATTATTTCTTGTTCTCAAGAGTGACTTTAGCGTCAGATAAACTTATCAATTTCGCTTAAATTATTTACACAATCCGTATAATACGGAAAATTCTTAGATAGAAAAATCTCGGATTAAATAATACCGTTAGACAAGTGACATTTGAATGACGAGACATATTCGTCTTTTTTACACACATAATGTTATACACTAAAATTAAATACTCTTCATAAAATAGTTCTTCATGGACGATGCCAAAGATACACTAATAGCACATGAATCTTTAATAATAAAAAAGTTACATTTACATCCGATAAGAACACCACATACCACACGTGAAATGAAACTCCTCAAGAATCAGGTGCTCCGACACTATCTGATCTTATGCATAGAACGGCGTAAATTCATACGTGTTAAGACTCTTTTTTGAATCATACCGTTAAATTAGTGCTATGTGTAAGAAAAACAAAGCATCTTTGACTTTTTCAGTTTCCACACACGTATCAATAATCCGACGGTCTCTTTCAGACATTGTTTCTAAAAAGAGTATGATCTGAGGAAGACTTTCTTCCATGTTTTCCAACCCAAGGATCTAGCCTGGATCATAAGGGCAAGACGTGGGACAACCGTTCGATTCGGACCCGAATTAGCAGTGGATGGTGAGGATGGAGCTGATTGTGAGATTAACATTTGTTCATTGTTGTTGTTGTCCATTGAGCTCCAAAATTGGGCCCCTCTTCTTTTGCTTTGTACTGTGGCTAACACATCATACTTGTTGCATATTCCCCATACTGTCACCTTTTGTTGATGAAAATCCACATTCACAGAGTATATACCTACAAGCAATAAATTAAGTTTACTGATTAAAAAGACTTCTTGAAAGTCAACTAAATGGATTAGAATTGACTTTAAAATTATCGATAATCGATTTTTACAAAGTGATTCTTGACCATCTAATCGATTTTTAGAAAGTTAATTATGTTGTGCCGTGGTAAAATGATGGTGGTGCAAATAAAGGGTCTCATAATATGTTAAATTAGTAACTTGGTTTAACCATTATAAGTCAAGCGATTGCGATAAATCTAAATAATTAGTAGGTCCATTACTATTCAAGTGATGCTGCTAGCTAGACCCACGAGGGGTACGGTTCTAGAGTATTACAAGCGGTATTAGTTCAATCTACCGGACAAAACTAATTGTCATCTATATCGTGAGAGATGGTGGGAGCAAGCCACCTATAAAGTACATGGTATAGCACGGAAAACACTTGTGTGGTGAGGGAATCTGAGGTGAAGTGACGTGTGAAATGATCAGAATCACATAGTTTAAATACAGAATAAAACTGTGTGGTCTGGGGTGTGTGCCACACGGTGTCTCCACACCGTATGGAGATACCACACATGTATTTCCCGTATAGCACCAATAGAGTCTACCGGTAAGGTCATGGCCAAGACGTCAATCTTTAAGAGGATGTGGGTGTAATTGTTGAACTACAATCCCTGCCAGAAGCTTAAGCTTACGGGGAATCAGATAACTAACATCTTACACTTTAACACGCGGAATTAAATAATTAACATATTACACATTACCACGTCATCTCAAGTGTGAGCCTATAACAAAGAAGCTGATAGAGAATTTGATAATTAACATCTTACACTTTAACTTTAACACGCCCTTAAAGTGTAAGCCTATAAGAAAGGCAAAGTCACCTTAACACTCAAAGACATAAGATAATTAACAGTAATTAACAATAGACCATACATACCTTTAAAATGGGCTAAAGACTTCTTGATTTTCCTCTCACAACCATAAGAATAAAGAGGCACAGCCATCTCTACATATTGTGCCTCCACATTATTATTGTAATTGGTAGCTGCAACTATCTGCATTTCTGACATACTTATTCTTTTAATTTGTTTTCAACTTTACTTGGTGTGAAAATCCCCTACTTCACAAAGTGAGAGGTATATATATATATTGCACGCAAGTGAATCTAAATCACTTGATCAATTATATATATATACTGTTATATGTAAATTAAAGGCAGACAAGAAGCCGTCAAAATGTATTATTACTATTGAAATAGGACAAAAGACTAGACGTGTAAAGACCCTTTTGTCGCTTAATAAAGACCCTTTTAATTAATTGCTTTTTAATTTTGTAATTGTCGTAGAAATTTGAATTAAAATTAATTCTAAAATAATGGTGGATCGTATCGGTTCGGTGAAAGGTTGTATCCTTTCGGTTAACGGTTGCACATGTTCGGTTGAATCATTTTTGAAAAGATGCAACCGATAGGGAATGACTTCATTACTCTTATAAATTCCCTCCATTTCTTAATGATGAACACATATTTTCTGCACCTTTTGCATACCAAAATTCTGCCAAAATAAAAAGCATTTTTCTGCATAAACATTGGCACTAAGTCAGAGATATTCAAGGTCGGATCAGTTCGCCGCTTGTTCATATCTAAGTGCAAGACTAGAACAAGGAGACTGTTGTATCTTGGGAGACATGTTGCCATATCCGCGTGCACATAGTCGGGGCAATAATGCCTTAAGGAAAGCGTTCTACGCGCCTCAGTTTAACGAATAAGTTTTCGTTTTTTACTCTTGTTTTCTGCATTTTTATTTCGAATGTGTTGCAGTAATTTTATACGAAAGGTTAGCTCTTCTTTTGTGTTCATCATGCCTACAATATGTTTCTACAATTTTATGTTATTTGATTTTCAGAAAAAAGTAAACCGGTACTTCACTATTAATTTTTCCAACAATCATAAGACATTATACTTGCTTCCTGTGTTAATAATCTGATTCGTGTGTAATCTGTTTGATGTGCATATACTTTTGTAAAACTTTGAACATAGAATTGCATCTGCAATTCTGGAAAAATAACATAGGGAAAAGTTGTAGTAATACAAACATTTTTTACATATTTTTCAGAAAAATGGCACGACTAACTACATTGTTTTCGAGGCTAAAATACTTGGTAATTACTACGTATTTTCTGAAAACTCGAAGAATAAAAGTTTTTTCTATGGTGCTATAGATTACAAATCCGTTTGTATTATTTGTTAAAAGTGTCCGTGAATTTTTAAAACAACTTTAGAAAAGTTGAAGCAGAATATTAATGTTTAACCGGATGCTTATTAATTAAATGTGGTACAATAGAATGCTGTGAATCTTTCGATAAATTTATTTTACATGATGTGTGAGATCTTAAACATCTTCTAAAATATGTTTGTATCAATTCTGGAGATGTGAAATGACTATTAGAAAAAATTAGATATTTTTGTGTAAAAATGCACTTGTTGCCTTGTATACCGTTTGAAAAATTAAGTTAACATGATTTTCGTGTTAATATTATTCTACAAGTATGTGAGTATAGTTTACTTGTAACAAAAATCACCAATTTGGTAGAAAATTTTGTTGTGCCGTCACGACTTTTTGAAAAATTGGAAAAATTGCATACCTTGTGTTGTAGTCCAAAATATTTTGTAAATACTCGTTTATTTCTGAAAAGTTAAAGAACGGAAGTTGTTTATTTGGTGTTGTAGAATTACAAAAATGTTCATGTTATGTGTTTAAAATGTTCGTGAATTTTTAAAATTGCGATATACCAATATCGGGAAAAGTGTGCATAACAGAGTTTGTTTTGCAACTTTGATTGTTGATCTTATGTTTATGAACAGAATGGAAGGAACATTGGAAACAACTCATTTGTCGTTTGTGCAACCTGTTGCTGTGCAAGGAACGAGTTCGTCTCACCATGAAAAAACGGAGAAGTTCAACGGGCAAAACTTCAAGAGATAGCATTAGAAAATGCTATTCTATTTGATAACTTTGAGTTTGGCAAAATGGCTAACTGAGGATCCTCATGCGGTGCAAGAGGGTAAAAATATATTGTTGACCAGTTTATGGAATACAAGATGGTGGAATTCAAAACCGTTGTTAGCCAAATGGAAGAGTTGCAGATAATTATCTCCGAGAGTCTCGAGGAAGGATTGGTTATTAATGAACCATTCCAAGTTGCTGTGCAATAATTGGGTAACTTCCACCTTCGTGGAGAGATTTCAAGAATTATTTGAAGCATAAAAACAAGGAGATAACCATGAATAAGTTGGTGGTGAAAATAGGGGTTGAAGAGAACAACCGACAACTTGACAGATGAGGGAACTTTGGACAATCCAAGGCAAATTTGGTGGAATCCGGTTCCGGTGAAAATAATGGCAAAGGCCAGAAAAGAAAGTTCGACGGTGAAAGTTCTAAGTGCAATCAAGAGGCTAAGCCATTTAATGGTAAATGCTTTAATTGCGGGAAACAAGGACACCGAAGGAATGAATGCCGAAAGCCTCGGAAGATTGACAATCAAACGTGGCAGAAATAGTCACCGAAACTATGGATGAATTGAATTTGTCCGCTTGTTGATTGCAATGAACTTGATGATTGAACTTCTTTTGTTGAACTTTGAATCTAATTCATGGTTTGTAATAAACAATATAATTTACACATTATTATATGTGAGTAATAATTTGTATAAATGTGTATGTAGGTGTTTATGTAAACACCTTAATGGTTGTGATAAATTATTATGAATATATGTACAATATATTGTTATATTCATATTAATTATAGATTTGCTTTCGGTTTTGTGATGTACATTTCAAGATGTAAAGACGAAGTTGTTTATGCGTTTGTTGATACGTTTAAATCGACATAATAAAAAGGTTAATCAATTCATGGCGATCAAGGTGGAAAAGTGTGATTCAAGATTTAATGAATTTTGTTTTCGTACCGACTACATTCATCAAATCGTTGAACTATACGTACCTTAATCAGTTAATGTTGTTAAATGATGATTAACTTGAGGTTTACCGAAAACATGTGGGGGAGAAAAATATCTTCTGGACTGAAATTTCATCAGACTCTTGGAAATGTAGGGGTGATTGGTAAAGGAAATTTACCTAAATAAAGTGATGTAACGAAAGCAAGAAATTGAAAGGGATTTAAATTATTTCAGAATTCCTTGGAAAGATATCGTGTGTGGCTTAAAGCCTATAACTGTTATTAGCATGCAATAGTGGTAAGTGATAGAACAAGCACACAGTAATATGGAAAATGGTAAGTTAAGATTCATATCTCGTAGACACAATACCATTTAAGAATGATCTCTAATGGTTTGATTTCCTCGACTGTATAAAGTCGAAAGAGAATATTGCGGATCCGCTTATAAAACAGTTTAGCTAGAGATCAAGTGTCAAATTTTGACAAACGGAATGGGACTGAAGCCTATTACGCATGTTCTCTTATAATGGTAACCCAACCATAGTAACTGGAGATCCCAAGATCATGGTTCAAAAGGGACAATTAAGTTATGAGGGACAGCACTTACCCATTCTGTTAGAACAAAAGTGATGTCTGCTGAAGGTTTAGGTTAAGCCAAGTGGGGTATTGCAGAGTACTCTTTATAGGAGGTCACCTATGTAAATGGAACTGGGGCCGCTTCTGTGAGAATTTGAGGGCTGGATTCTCTAACACACTTTCTGAAACCAAGGTGTTCCAGGGCCAAAATGGACACAACCATGAGAACTTAGAGAAGGCCAGGGGGCTGTGTGGGTATCATTATCTAGGCATGCACCAAAGCCTGAGCAGTTCAAGACCTAGTTCACTGCTTAGCCGAGTATTTCCGATGGTATTCTACTGGGGAAGGTTCAAGGCAGCAAACTATCTCGTCCAATGCAATAGAGCTCCGTTTGATATCTCTTCAGAGTCTGCATTACATTTGCATAAATTTCATTCATGTGGGGGATTGTTGGAGAAATTTGAATTAAAATTAATTCTAAAATTACGGAGGGTCGCATCGGTTCGATGAAAGGTTACAACTACATAAGAGGTTGTATCCTTTCGGTTAAAGGTTGCACCTGTTTGGTTGAATCAATTTTGAAAGGATGCAACCGGTAGTGGATGATTTCCTTACTCCTATAAATTCCCTCCATTTCTTAATGAAAAGAACACATATTTTCTGCACTTTTTGCATATCAAAATTCTGCCAAAATAAAAAGCATTTTTCTGTATAAACATTGGCACTAAGTCAGAGATATTCAAGGTCGGATCAGTTCGCCGTTTGTTCACATCTAAGTGCAAGACTAGAACAAGGAGACTGTTGTATCTTGGGAGACATGTTGTCATATCCGTGTGCACATAGTCGGGGCAATAATATCTTAAGGAAAGCGTTCGACGCGCCTCAGTCTAACGAATAAGTTTCGTTTTTTACTTTTGTTTTCTGCATTTTTATTTCGAATGTGTTGTAGTAATTTTATATGAACGAAATGTTCGTTATTCAATTTTGATCATGCATGTTAGTATAGCATATGTTTGGTGGTAGCCATGAGAGATGATGCATGAAAAAAAGTATGTTAATACATAGTCGTGGGTGCATGTGCATGTGTGCATGTGCATGTCTTTGCATAATGTTTCAGCTTTTTTCTCATATTCATAAAGAAACCAACTTTACTTTATTTGATTATTTACTTTAGTATTAATATTGGCTGGTCCATATTTTGAATTGAAGCCACACATGCAGGTAGTATTGAGTTCAATTGTTACATATTGGGGAGTTTTAATGTATTTATCACCATAGAACAATAACAAATTGTATGCTAATACTATGTGTTAACAAAATGTGTACCTAAGTATTGGATAAGAAGGTTGTGATCATTGAAATGACACTCAAACGTCTCAAGAATACATTAAATCCTCTATTGACCATGTTTATAATGTTTTTTTTTCCGGAATTTTGTTTTCATAAATACGATCACATAGGTGTCATGGTTGTGCTGCATGATCTGCAGGGTGATGATCATATTCCGTAGATTTTCTAGGCGCCACCGCGATGGATAGGACATGTACTTAGTGCTAAATAAGTGGATGTACTCCCCAAATAGTCATTACAGTTAGGGCGTCAGAAACATTTCCAGATTGATAATCTGATAAGATGTGGGGGTTTTGGGTTGTCATCGCTATGCCGGTATAAGAGGTGCCCTAGCAGAGAGGTTGCGTTACCTAGATGTCCGCATCAATTAGCAAAGTCGGTTTTCCATGCCGATTAGGTCTGTCGAGTCATGTCAAAATACGATACATGTATGATTGCATGCCTTATCATCATTGGTTCATGATTAGGAATTGGATTTTTCTGATGGTATGAGTAGACCTGGCCAATACAAACCGGAACCGCCGGTTGGAACCGGACCGGCCAAAACCGGCCCAACAGCTCATTTGCAACGGCTATTTTTTTTTTAAATTTTTTTTTTCTCCCGAACACCTCAAAAAAATTCCTATAAATAATACCCCATTCCATTTCAAAAATTAATCCTACACCAATCTTCTCTCAATTCTTACATCTTCTACTCATTTTCTTACATCTTCTACTCATTTCTTTGATTATCAAGTTTGTTTAGTTGTTAAAAACAACAATCAAATTTACTTTACGATGCCGATTCTTGAAGTTGTTCTATCGTTACTTCAATACGGTTTTAGTTATAAGTAAATTTGGTTTTGTATTTTATTCAACTAATTTTTTTGCAAGTGTAAAAAAAAATTCAATTTTATAATCAAATTTACTTTACTGGACCGAAATTTAAAGTTGTTCTGATTTAATCGTTACTTCAACTCGGTTTAGTTATAAGTGTTGAAAATAAATACGTAGGCAACCGAATTACCGGTACAAACGTTGAAAAAATAACACAATTTACATATAAGAAAAACAACACAATATATCTCACGTAAAGTTTAATAAAACAACATTTATAATCAACGTATACTTAAAACCGACTCAAAAAAATTATAAAAAAAAAAATAAAAATAACTATAAAAACCTTTACAACAAACTATAAAAGACTAAAAAATAAACAATAAGAACTACGTTCGCTTTGATTTTTTTATATGTGTTGTGCCTACGACACGATTACATATAAAAAATACGTAGGCAACCGAATTACCGGTACAAGCGTTGAAAAAATAACACAATTTACATATAAGAAAAACAACACAATATATCTCACGTAAAGTTTAATAAAACAACATTTATAATCAACGTATACTTAAAACCGACTCAAAAACTTATAAAAAAAACTATAAAAGACTTTAAAAAAAACAATAATAAAAATAACTATAAAAACCTTTACAACAGACTATAAAAGACTAAAAAATAAACAATCTACGTTCGCTTTGATTTTTTTATATGTGTTGTGCCTCCGACACGATTACATATAAAAGATACGTAGGCAACCGAATTACCGGTACAAACGTTGAAAAAATAACACAAATTTTCAAAATAACATTATTTATATATAAATAAAATAACACAATATTAATATTATTTTTAAAACCGAATAGAAAACTATTTATAAAAAAATAAATATTACATTCGCTTTAGTAATTATAGTGAAAAAAATAATAATTTGTTATTGTAGTGAAAATAATAAGTATTATATGAAAATGGGAAAAAAAAATTATAAAATTTTAAAACCGTGGCCGGAACCGTGATCTGAACCATGATCTGAACCGGGAGCAAACCGGCTGAACCGTGAACCGGCACCAACTGGCAACCGCCGGTTGAAAAACCGGCGGTTCCCTCGAACCGCCGGTTCCCAAAACTGGCATTGTTTAAAACCGCCGGTTCCGGTTCCGGTCCGGTCCGGTTGCACCATTTGGCCGGGTCTAGGTATGAGTTCTTAAGAATGCTCAATATCCCAAAAAAAAATCCCCCACTTGTGGATCCAGTTAGAATAACGACTGGTATCATCCAAAAAAAACCCCTCACTTGTGGATCTAGTCAAAATAACGACTGGTATCAGAGCGGCTAAAGGAGTGTCAGTCTATGAGTCCAGAATAGTAGCAAGTCTTCGGTTAGCATATCACATCATGTCATGTTAGTTTACCCTTCTTTTGTAGGCATGCCAAGGGACCCGTCTTTAACGGACCAATGTGAAGGCGCAATACTCAAGAACTAAGAATAGTTTAAGTCACGTCATGTCATTTCCTGTACCAGTGTCAAATTATGCAATCACACTATGGTGTTTATTTTATTTCAGTCGGTTAAATCCTAACCAGAAGGGTTCCTTCGCCTCCGATCCCACAGGAGTGCGAGGAGAGGTTAATCAAGGACCTATCAGCTTGGGGAAGACGCTTGCTGTTATAAACCGCTTATCGAAAGGGGCCGGCCCTTTACGGGACTCGAACCCCTACCCTCCGGCTTTCGGTCCAGCTTGGCATTACACCACCCCAACCGCTTACCACTAGACTATTTTGATCACATTTTTTCTTATTGGCCATCATATATATATGCCTAATTACTCGTTTATTATTATCATTTTACAGAGAATAAAGATATTATTATGTCATAAAATGTTTACACAGCGGCCTAATGGGTATATATCCCAAGATACTAACAAACTTATCATCCAAGTTATAATCTAGGCCATACATGTGTCAATCTCATAAACATACATATGTCAAACTTATCCAATTATCCTAACAGCCCCCCTCAAACTTGATGGTGTTGGAACAACATTGAGTTTGGTTCTAAATAGTTGAAGTGTCTTTCTTGTGGACAGGGGTTTTGTAAGTGCATCTGCTATCTGATCTGCACTAGGAATATACTGAACTCTGAGTTGTTTGGCAAGGACTTGATCACGAACATAATGAATGTCAATCTCTATATGCTTGGTCCTTGCATGATACACAGGATTCAAAGCTAAGGATGTAGCACTGGTGTTATCACACCATGCAATAGGAGTTTTGACCAAGGACAGACCAATCTCTTTGAGAAGATGCTGAATCCACTGCATCTCAGCAGCTAGGTTAGCAAGAGATCTGTATTCTGACTCACAACTGGACCTAGAAACAACATTCTGTTTCTTACTGCTCCAAGAAACCAGTGACTCTCCTAGAAAAACACAATGTCCAGCAATGGATCTTCTGTCATAAGAGCTCACTGCCCAATCTGCATCAGAAAACCCTGCAAGATCCAAAGCAGCTCCAGGTTTAAAATGTAGGGCATACTGCAAGGTTCCCTTCACATATCTCAGCAACCTTTTCAAGAAATGCCAGTGAACATCTGATGGTGCTTGCATAAACTGACTGAGATAGTTGACAGCAAATGTGATATCTGGTCTTGTAAAAGTTAAATATTGTAGGCCTCCTATTGCACTTCTATAGAGATGAGGATCTGCCATAGCTGTCCCATCTGTAGGTGTTAACTGTTTGCCTGTAACCATGGGTGTTGGACACTCTTTCATATTATCAAAATGAAGCCTTTGTAACAGTTTCTTGAGCATAGTAAGTTTGAGACAGAAAGATGCCAGTCTGATCCCTAGAGACCTCCATACCAAGAAAATGTGAAACTGGACCAAGATCTTTCAATGCAAACCTAGAATGAAGTTGTTGTATGAACCTCTTGATAGCTGTGCTGGAACTTCCTGTGACAAGAATATCATCAACATATACAAGGACCAAAAGTATAAAATCTGCAGTTTTAAGTATGAACAGAGATGTATCTGCCACTGCTTGTTTGAAACCCCACAAACCGCATTTGACTTCTCAGACATCAAACCAGGCCCTGGTGCCTCGCTTAAGGCCATAGAGTGCTTTGTTTAATTTGCACACAAAGTTGGGATATTTGGAGTTGACAAAACCTTCAGGCTGGGGCATATAAACAGTCTCCTTCAGGGGACCATTTAAGAAAGCGTTATTGATATCCACTTGATTTATTGGCCAGTTGAAGTGGACAGCAAGTGCAAGAACAACCCTGATTGTGGATGCCCTAGCAACTGGACTAAAGGTCTCAGTGAAGTCAACTCCATATTTCTGAAGGAACCCCTTGGCTACAAGTCTTGCCTTATATTTTAATATGGAACCATCAGGCTTTGTTTTGAGCTTATAGACCCACCTATTTCCAACAAGATTCTGATGAGGTCTTGGTGGGACAAGAGTCCAGGTATTGTTGGCACAGAGTGCCTTGTACTCCTCCTCCATGGCATTTTTCCACTCAGATTTGGACATGGCTTCTGATGCACTCACTGGTTCAATAGGATAATCATGGGAAACTGAGGAGGAGGAAAGATAGACCTTTGGTTTGTAGATGCCACTTTTGGCTCTAGTTTGCATAGGATGGGAAGGAGCAGAAACAGGAGGAGGAAAAGGAACAGGAGGAGAGACAGCAGCTGGTAGGGAGTTGGAAGAACAAGGATTGTGACCGAGAGAGCTGGGGAGTCGGATGTGGAAGTGACACTAGTAGAAGAAGAGTTACCGGTGGTTGTGGAATTAGATCCCTCCCGAAGGGGTGAGGAATGATGTGCGGGATCGGGAATAGGAGAGAGAGATAAGGAAGAGGATTGGGACACGGGGCTCATCACTACGGGTGTCCCCGAGGCCCGAGACAAGATAGGAGAAGTAGAGGAGTTAAGAGACGATCATGTTGTTGAGCGGTAAGAGGATAGAAAACCAATTAGAAACAAAGAATATGAGGATCAATGATTACTTCTCTAGATGGACCTTGAAGAAAACCCTCTTTAAAGGGAAAGGTCAACTCATCAAAAACAACATCCCTAGACACATAGACTTTCCCGCCATCCAGACACATATATCCTTTGTGTTTAGGACTCGGCCCAAGATTCACACATTTGACAGAGTGAAATTTAAACTTACCAAAGGAGAAGGCTCTAGTATTAGGATAGCAGCACAACCAAAGGTTTTAAAGGAGGCATAATCGTGGATTTGCCGATGTAACATTTCAACAGACTTTTCATGTTTAGGACTTTAGTAGGAAGACCGTTTATCAAACAAACAAGATACCGAAAAGCTTCCCATCGTAACCTTAATGGCATAGATGCTTGAGCAAGGAGGGTTAGCCCAAGTTCAACTATATGCCTATGCTTTCTCTCTCGCTCTCCCATTTTGGGCATGAGCACTGGGGACAAGGATGTCTAAACCGAATGCCGCATTCTTTGAGATATGACTCAAAACTTCTATATTCTCCCCCCCCCGATCGGATCGAATGCACTTAATGGTAGAACTAAACCGATTTTCAACAAGTTTTTTAAAGTGTAGGAAAGCATTTAAGGCATCAGATTTGACTTTAAGAGGATAAATCCAAGTAAACCTAGAAAAGTCATCTATGAAGTGTATATAATAGCAATAGCCGGACAACGATCCGTGAGGCGGCAGTCCCCACGTATCGGTATGAATCGATCAAGAGCATGAGCGATGTGAAATAGATATAGAATAAGGCAAAACATGACTTTTACCATACCGGCAAGATTCACAAAACATTAAACTAGTACTCAAAGTAGCATTACATTGATTCAAAACATAATTCAAAACATTCTTAGAAGGATGCCCAAGTCTTCTATGCCGGACATCGGGGTCCTTATCTAGAGAAACAGTCTGAACATTGTTGGTAACAGGAGGAATAGGTAAAACAGAGGATGCTTGAACACTGGACTTGAGAGCAGCCAGGACAGATTTGGTGTGAAGGGAGGTCTTGGAATTATGTAAAGGAAGAGCATCCAACTTGTACAGACCATCAAGAAGTTCACCTTTGAGAAGAAGAGTCCCTGACTTCTGATCCTTAACAAGACAGAAGGAAGATTCAAAGGTAACATTAATAGGATTGTCATGAATAAGTTTAGATATGCTGATAAGATTTTTGGTTATACTAGGAACATGAAGAAGATCATTAAGAAACACAGGCATATAGTGAGTAAACACGGTACTAGATCCTACATGAAGAATTCTCAGTTTCTCACCATTACCTACTGTGAGTGCATCATTACCAGTATAATCTGAGTTGATGTGCAGGTTGTTCAAGTCATTAGTAACATGATCCGATGCTCCACTGTCAAGGTACCAAGAGGGGTCCGCAACACTTTGAGGGCTAGGCCGTAAACGCCGAAATTTGTCTCGGGAGAAGTTACATTAGCCGGTGGTACAAAATCATGTTCAAATCGATGCCGCACGAGGTAACAATGTGCCCGGCTTTGCCACACGCTGTTGGCACACCATTTTGCCTACCGAATTTCCTCCTTGACTTCCGTAATTTCCCGAAATTAGAACCGAATAACCACCGGTACGTCCACCTCCCCCTCTTCCACGATTAGACCCGCTCCTCCTCGTTAGATCTACCTCCTCTACCTCGATTACCACCGAATTTTGAGAATATCCACCGTAATTAGGATACTTACCGAGTTTTGTGCAAGATGAGTGTAGGTCCACAGACGAACCAGAGAGACCAGTTGATCCACTGAAACGAGCAATTAGACGCTCATGTGTAATGAGCTGGGACTGGACTTCCTGCCATGTAAGAGATCCGATTCGAGCTGTGAGATTGACAATAACAGCTTCACGATCTAGACCACTGAGTGTTGCCAGAATTAGTTCAGATTTGCTAATTGGATACCCTGCAGCAGCTAAATTATCAGAATGAGACTTCATGAGTGCAAGATAATCGGCCATTGATCTAGATCCTTTCTCGGATTTGGTAAGAGCGACTTTGTATTCCAAAGATCCGGCTTCGAGTGAGAGTTGAATAGAGATTCAAGAGTTACCCGCATTTCATGTGAGGTAGAACACCCAACAACTTCTAAGAGCTGTTCGGTCACGGAGCTTAACGACCGGCCAAGTAAGAAGAGAATCGGTTTGACTCCAAATTTCAAAGGCCGGATTCACCATGCCGCACGGTGAACCGAGGCGGTGCCGGTGTAGATCCGAAGAGAAACCCATCCAGACGATGTCCCTTTACAATGGGAAGGATTGTGTATTTCCAGAGCAGGTAGTTGTCTCTGGTCAGCTTTATGTTGCATGTCTGGGTTAGGTTACCGGTAAAGGGTGTTGCTCCTGACCGGAGAGTAGTCGGAAGCTGAGAGTAGGAGGTCAGAGGTGGAAGAGTTCCATAACTGAAGGGAATGGAGGTTTGGGCACCGGAGATGAGTGGGAGGTCGGAAAAGGGAATCGTAAAAGGAAAAGACGGAGAAGGAACAACGGAGATGGGTGGCACAGCAACGGTGGTGGGTAATGTAGTGGTGGCGGTGCTTTGGTTCACCGTAGTTGGCGGTGCAGCTGCCCCCGCCGGTGGTGGCGTTGTGGGGTCAGACATGGCTCGATACCAACAGAGAATAAAGATATTATTACAATTTTAAACGAGTCCAGTTATGCTATGTGGTTAACTCAAGTCCAATTGTACTTTTTTTTTCCAGTTCGGTTCAGACTTCAGATCATTACTTAATAGTTGAACAGGGGCGGATCTAGCTAGTAAGGAGTAAAGGGGGTTTACGGACCCATGTTAAAAATAAAAATACTCTACATTATACCTATATAAAATATTTCGGACCCCGTGACAAAAATTATTTAGTGTGTTAAATATTTACGGACCCTGCTGAAAAAACATTCTGGCTTGGCTCTGGCCACTGTGGTCGAATGATATATGGTCAAATTAATATATATGATGTACTTTGATGTTTTAGACATAGCAAGAAATGAAAGAAAGTTGGGATCGGAATTGTGATTTATCGTTGTATTAACAGCAATTAATAGATGACTCTGCTTCTTCCTGCACAAGTGTGATCGTCGTAGCAATAGGTTCTGACATGGTGTGAAGACATACTACAGGTTCTTAATTTATATAGCTTGAAAACGGACCGTTCCAATCCAACGTGTCTGCGTTTGGAGTGTTCTCCCGAAATTTCAAAATACATACATGCATATGTTTATTTTTCATAGCATCATCAATTCATCACATCCGATGATGATCATGTAATGCAACAAGCATTAGGGTTTTCATCTGAGAAAAGCTGTGGTGGTGGAACTCTCTCCATGAAATAGAGTGGCTGGTAGTTGGAATAATACATCATTCGTTGAATCCTTTGTTGTTCTTCGATATTGATCATCTCCACCACTTCTCCTTCCCCCGCCGCCGCCTGCTTTTCCCCTTCTTCTTTTTCGCTGCCGGCTTCTGGGACTTCCGGTGGCTTCTCAGCTGCCGCTGCTAGTGGTTCTCCTTCCTTCTTCTCCTCCACGGGCTTTGCTTCTTCCGGTGGCTTCTCTTCTTTTGGTGCTGGTTTTTCTTCTTCTTTAGGCTTCTCGGGTTCGGGTTCGGGTTCAGGTTGAGGGACAACTTTTGCTTGTTTTCTAGTGCGTCTGTACACGTAGTCAACCAACTTGTTCGCTTCCATTGTTCCGGTCACCGTCACTTTGCCGGAGCTTAACTCCGTTGCAACATTCGTCACTCCTTTTATCAATGAAAAACGTATTAAGATCATTTACAATAGATACTACTATGAAAATAGATTTTTTTTTGTATTTAAAGGAAACGAGATCGAGGGGAGGTGTTTCAAGATATCCGAGTTAAAACTAACAAAGCATGTCTACCTAAAATATACATTCATCATACGTCGAATAAAAGAAAATACAACGTAGTTTTTACTTAGAACCTTTAAATTAGACGCAATTGATCTCAACCCGATACATATACGAAACTAAACTAGATAACAGGCAAACAATCAGGTACTATCAAAATAGAAATCTAAATCGTTTAATTTAAAAAAAATAAAAAAAAAAAAATAAAAAATCATATTTTAGAATCACTACTTAAATTATATCTATATTTCGGTCAAAAAAAATTTATATCTATATTTAAGTTTCTAATCAAGGCACCATCCTAATAATACCCATTCTGTATGCAACCCATGTGGGATACAACAGTGTTTATATATGTCCAATAGTTAGTGTATATATATATATATACTTTTAATTATAAGGCTAACTTTGTCTTTTTATTCAAAGTCCTGCAACCATACACTCACATATGTCTGGTCACACATAAGATTACAAACTATTGATTCCTAAATCTTACTAATATATTAAAAAGATTCTTATATTAAGTATTTACTTTGCATGTCATAGGTTTAATCAGAGTTTTATATATATTTAATATATTAAGGATGAATAAGTCAAAATAAATAATTTTAAATTACAGTTGATCTGATTTTTAATAGTAATAAAAATTACCTTTCATTTTGAGGATCATTCTTTTGAGTTGTGCAGCACAGGCCTCACAGTGCATGTTAACGTTTAGCTCAACTGTTGTCAATCCACTAACCTGCACCAACATTCACAACAAAACCATTTTCACATTATTCTGTTTGTTTTATAGGTATATTCATCTTTTCAAAAGTCGAAAATAAATATTGGATGTTTGCAAAATCGAATGTTGGATTTCGATTTTTAAGAGGTCGAATGTTAATAGGTATATTTGCACCAGCCTTTTATAGGTATATATTCATCGATGTGATACAACAATGACAATCGACTCTTTCACCGTCAAAATTATAGAGTTGGAAATAGATTTTTCTCTGATCGATTGTCACGATCAACTAAGTGATGGTCCATTCTTTCTAATGTGGTGTCATACCAAAAGAGTAAAGTTAATGTCATAATCATTCTGACACAACAAATGTCATAACATCATGCATCTGGACCTCTATAAAGTAACATCTTTTTTAATACGAATCTCGATCACTATCACATCATGAGTTGTTTTACTGACACGTCAGATTGTGACCGTCGTGTGTGAGAATAGCAATGTGATGCAACCAAATAATGCCCCAAATATCATTTATTTTTAATAAGCAACGATCTCACAGATATATCAGATTGTAACACTTATACTGTCATTTTTTTTTTTTTTTTTTTGTAGTATCTTCAAAAAAAAATTATTACCTGAGAAGCTACAACTTCAGGGATAGGTTGACCCTCAACCTCAGGCAATGGTGACAAAATTTTAACACTTCTTTTGGTCTTCTTCTCAATCTTTTCACACAAAGCTTTAGGTTCCACTATTCCCTTTATGCTCACTTGGTTTTGTGCCATGTCCATCACCACACCTTCAACACCTATTTAAATATTACATATAATTATTTATTTATAATCACATAAGTGCTCAAAATAAACAAAAACAATGCATAATAACCAATCACACCATGACATGTTACATCATGTATGTACATATACATATATACATTTATGGTAACAAAACGTCACATTATAAATAATCCAGTACAACACATTCAGTTTCTTAATATAGTCCACCCGACCATACTTAAAAGTTTACTAGCCTATCAAAAGATAAATTCATGGATCAGTCATTACCCTCAACGGCTGTCTTCTAAATTTTTTCGCATTATCTGTCAGATGAGTGTCATTTGCACAACAAGATAAACCGCACCTACCACTACTCGGTGTGTGTGATACAATAGAGACGCTTCCTAAATAAATGGCGTCTTTATCAGCACCACACGGTGTTGATTTACTACGACACCATACCAAAAAGAGTTATGATACAGGCACACATGTTATGACGCTACGAATACCACGACGTGTATCTACACCATTGTTCATTACGTAGACTATTATTATATCCATCATGGTCAATGATGTTGATACACTTTGTGAGACTCGTTGTGTGTATCATTACTTGACCAAAAACTATCAACCGGTTGAAAGACGATTCACAGTGTTAGAATCGATTTCCATCTAGTCGACTGTCACTGGAAATTCAATTCTTGTTTAAAAAATCGACAGTGAATTATCACTGTATGCCAAAACACTAGTTTTGATATGATATCACTGAATACGGAAAAAAGAAAAATGATGGGAAATAAGTGAAAAAAAAGACCTTTCATCTTCAAAATGATTCTTTCAATCTTTTTAACACATCCCAAGCAATGCAAATCCATAGACAACACAAGAGGAGATGGTGGCTTTGGTTCTTCTTTTTTCTCTTCTTCTTTCTTTTCTTCTGCAACTTTTTCTTCTTTCTTTTCCTCTGTTTTCTCTACCTTTGTTTCTTCTTTTAATACTTCCTATAATAATAATGATTAAAAACACACACACACACACACACAAAAAAAAAAACATTTACAAACTAAAATTTCATAAATAAATAAAAAAACCATGCCAATAAAATCATATAGATTATCACTAACCTGTTTGGCTTCTTCACCCATTTTTTCTTGCTTAGTCAACAATGGAGAAACAGAGGTTTGAAGCTTTTGATATATATATGATCTGATAATTTGAGTCTGTTGCAGAAAAGGGTTAAGTTAAATAGGAGAGAATAAACACAGAGAAACAGAGAGAGAAGAGGGAGGTGGAATGAATAGAATCAGCAGTGTTTTATAGTACAATAATAAAGAAAGAGAATCTTGAAGAAAAATAATACAGTATATATGCAATAAAAGTTTAAAACCTGTCGAATAAACCCGGGAGTCGTTTAGTGCATCTGAGTTACAAAGTGATATTCAATCTCTAAAAAATCGTTTTTAAGATGTAAAGTTTCGTTTTTCAGAAGTCGAATGTCAATAGAACGTTTTTAATACCACCGTATTAAACATACTTTCGATTGACGCACAATAGTGGCGTTCAATCCCTGAAAAGTTGATTCTTAAACATGTGTTTGACTTTTCAATAATCGAAGTGGATATACGACCTCTGGAAAGCCGAACCCAAACTCCGGTGTGATGACATGTGGTGCCACGTATGACGCCCAACCTTTTTTTGTTTTCTTAACATTTAAATTGTATTTCTTTTTTCATACAATTTTGTACCGACACCATAGAAAGGTACAAAACTGTATGAAAAAAGACATATATTGATCCTTGAACCAAACATTCTCTAATGATTCCTGTTGTGAAGTGGAAAATTAACTTTTCCGTCAACTTATCACCAATACCGTCAAAATTTGAAAATCACCAAAATCTTTTATAATCATTGCAACATGACAAGTATCGAGGATTTCGTCAATTTTTCGATGTTACCGTTGAAAATTTACAGAACCCTCGTTTTTTCACTCTACCGTAGAAATCAATAGAGGGTGCTCATTGCAGGAGATCCAGACATAAACAAGCACATACTCTATGTAAAGAACGGATGCGAAATGCTACAAAATCATACGGTCTCAATGTTAACGAAGCATATTCTAATGATTCTCGACTTTTCAGACATATTTTTTTCTAAGATTATCAAACGGAAAAAGAAAAAAAAGTTTTTGGGCGGTGTGATTATTACCTTATAATGCACAGAACAAAGGACAGGCAGAGCACATGCAAGGCCACTAACTACTAGGAAATATGGTGGGATTCAGTTCAAAAAAGTACAATGTTTTTGTGTAAATTATTGAAATCTTGGTTAAGGGTTTTTGTGAAAATGAATAGGGGTGTGGATGTGGAGGTGGATCCAAGGTGTTAGGGTACACTAATTTATAGAACAAGTTTATTTTTAAGTATATAATATTGAAACTATGGGAACTTGAAAGAAAGGTTGAGTAAATTGGAGGTGACGGGACCCTAATCTTGATGCTTAATTAGATGACAAGAAAGTTAAAAAGAAAGTTAGTTTAATGGTTTAGAATGAATCACTTTATTTAGGATATGGTGGTAATTTGTGGTAATTTCTCGACCATTCGGATAAAAATTGAATATGGTGGTCAATGACCACCACAAAATTTCCCTTTCTAAACAATAAATGTTTTGTGCTACTACTAAAAACGTTCTTTCAGTATTCGTTGTTGAAATCGGTTGTATTTAATATGCAAATTACATACATCTTCAACAATTTAAGTTTTTTGGATGGTGATAGTTCAATATAATATTAGAGTTGATAGTCATGCATCCTTGCAAACACTGTCTTCTCGTTCATATTGTTCAAGAATCATAAATCATTTTTTTGCCTTACGTAGAAATTTCTTGTCATTGTGTGTCCTATGTGCAGTTATTGCCTCCGTGAGGGGCATGGTGTAATTAGTTGTGTTTAATATGTAAATTACTTACTTTATCATCTTAATTATTTTGCATTAAGATGATAATTCAACTAGTACGTTGAATGTACTACATACCCTGTAAACGCCATACGGTCAAAAGTGCTTACATTATCTCGATATGATAACTAAATTTTAAAACGTCTTAAACTTTTTGTGTAACCCCCAAATATTACAAGGAAATACTACTATCAGAACGATTGTGTCACAACAAGTCGTACGACATATTTTCATGTGATTTAGATCATCATAATCAATGATGTGAAAGAATGTTGTGAATCTCATGATTACACATACAAGTGTAATATTTCAATTTTCGAGAAAAGGCAGACGTATCATTTTGCGAAAACGAAATATTAGATTCATTCTTTTTATGGAATAAAGAAAATAAAATTTATATATATATAATTCGAAATATATATATATATATATATATATATATATATATATATATATAGTTTTCTTTGGGGACTGTTTTGTATTTAAAGGACAAGTAAGGATTTTAATGGAATTTAGGAGGAGAAGTTTTATTTGGAAGAAATAAAACTTCCCACTAATTTGCAAGTTTTCAGATTTTTAATACAACTTCTCCTGCAAAAGTTATTAAGAGCAAAAAGAAAAGAGCAAGTTTTCTCCCTCATAATTCTAAGTGATTACTTGACGGTTTTCATATTCAACTAGAGCAGGAGCATCCTGAGAAGGCAATGATCGTATTGATACTTAAATTTGCAGGTTTTATCAAGGTTTTGTGTTGGTCATTGAGATGTTGCTGCAGACTTTTGAAGTTTTGCTTCGAGTTGTGCTTTGATCAAGTAAGAAAATCTTCTATATTGCTTTGATTATGGTTTGGTAGAGTTAAGGCTTGGTGCTGGAAGTAATTTGGTGTTAAATTCATGTATAAGTGTTACCTTGCTAGTGTGGGATGCTATATGTTGTTAAATTGGAATTTTTCTGCTGTTTTGTTGAGTACATGGTTGAAGAACATGTGTTAGGGATCCGATAAAGTGCAGAAAACTGTGTTTTTGGGGCATACTGCTCTTGGTGCGGGCGCACCAAGGCCAGTGCGTGCGCACTTGAGGTGCAGGAGCTCCAGTTTTACATTCAGCGCATTGGTGCGGGCGCACCAGGACTCAGTGTGGGCGCACCTGGCTTCCAGAAATCGATTTTTACATTTAGAGCCTTGGTGCAAGCTCACCAGAATCCAGGGCAGGCGCACTAGAGCCAGTGCGTGCGTACCAGATCTAGTGCATGCGCATTGGACATGCTTTTTTTAGCTTGATCAGTTGTGATCCCCGAGTCTAGTTTTAAGGGCTGTTTCTTGACCTTATAACATTAAATGGACTTGAATAAGCCTCGATTAAGCTTCCGATGTGTTTAGTTCCGGCACCGGATGTACTCTTCCATAGAGTTGAAGTTCGGGACCGTCGGAAGGGTATGAATGGCTTGTGCTTTGATGAATTAGTATTCATCAATGTCTGTATATATGCCTAGGGTGTTATGTCTAGAGTCTAAGCGAGGGAGTAGAATTGTTAAGTGAGCTCCTACCTTGAAAACACTTAGGTGGCTAGTTAGTGATTAATAATTTACATAAGTGTATAGTAAAAGACTAAACATCGTAACACATTTGGTAAGACACTTGTCTATATCGCGATGTGTGGGCGGTCAGATAAAGTGAATAACTCTACACTGGCCTATAAACGGCTAAATGGTAGGGGACTTCGCCGAACGTGTACACTATCGGGTTTTAACCCGTGGCTATTGGTGTGATCCAGTAATAGGTTGCAAAAGATACCTCGTGGTGGGTAGCACCATGCGTAGTGCCCTTGAGTGCCGGTATAACAAACTTGAGTTAAGTTAGTAACGTTTAGTCACAACGTGTTGATGAGCATGAAGTGAACCCTAGAATTGAGTCGGTCAAATAAAAATAACTTAATAACTATGCAAACCCTTCTTTGTAAAACCTAGTTAATGCAATAGCTTTTGTTTCTTGCTAAGTACCTTTGTACTTACCTCAAATGCATGTTTGTTGTTTTTGGGGTTGAGAAGATGAACATGTGGAACAGGAGTTCGACGAGGATTTCGAGGATGATGTTTGATGACTTATCATGCTATACTTTTATCTATGTAATGTATTATGTTCCACTTTACTTTCAAGACATGTTGTATTTCTTTGATATTTTCTTGTAAGATGCTTGTTGTACCTTCTTTCTTCCTTTAAGAAATTCATGCGATTGTAAGACTTATGTATCGTTGTTGTAAGATATCTTTATATCTTTAGTATGTTGTGTTTCTATTCTTATCTTGTATCTTGTATAAAAAAAATACACCCGAGTCTTTTAGCTTCCGTAAATACGAAACTTGATACGACGTAGTAGAGGCTTACATATAATATATAATTTATTTTATATTATATGTGCGGAACGTTTTATTTCCGGGTAAGGACTCGGTATCCGGGAAAGGGGCGTTACAGTTGGTATCAGAGAGATGAGTCATTTAGGCTTCCTTTCTTGAGATAAGTTTCTTTAGATCACTTAATAACATTCTGATCTTCTTGATCTTTCAGAATGGTAACCACTAGGAGAGGTGTTCATGGGACCGAGGGTTCGAGAGTCAGACCAGAGACAGGAGGCTCTACACCAGTGGTAGGGAGAGGAGCTTTGAGACCTTACATACCACCTAACCAGAATCAGTCACCACGGGCTCAACATGAGCAAACTCCACAGTGGCATGTGGGAGGATCGGTTCATGTTACTTTGGTAAGTGACATCCCAGCGGACTTTGTACCACCACCAGTAAGCTATCCTTCAACCTCAGTTTATCCTCCACAACAACAAACCTCCTACCCTCCACCCGCAAGTCAACCACCTCAACCTACAATCCCTCCATCACCATAGATTGTTCATCACTATGGTTTTGGATACCCACCCTATGGACTACACCAGCCATACCACACTCCACCACACCATCCAAGGTACCACCCTTATCAACTAGCACCACCCGTGACCCAACCTCAAAAGCCTCAACAGCCATATACACCACCTTATCCACCTCAAGCACCACAAGCACCCCAGGTTATCCACCCGTTTATCCACCAGTGTATCCATCAGCCTATCCACCGGTTTACCCACCTGTTTATCCTCTTGTTAGACCTCAAGCGTTTGAGCAGGCACCACCCGTGGATTGGTACACTAGGTTGAAAAGGAACCGTATGCAAGACTTTCATGGAAATGTGGAACCAATCAAGGCTGAGATGTGGTTGAGGAGCTTTGAAAAGGCATGTAGAAATGTGAATGTACCTGAAGCGGAGATGGCTCAGTTAGCTGCGGGCTTTTTGTTGAATATGGAGGAGAGTTGGTTTGATGCAATAGAGAGCAGCCGAGGTAAGATTACGGATTGGAAAGAATTCAAGGAACTTTTCTATAATGAGTACTACCCACCATCAGTTCAAGCAAATCAAGCAAGCCTGTTTTTGAGACATAGTCAAGGTCAACACACGACCGTGTCTCAATATACCAACCGTTTCAATGAGTTGGGAAGGTTTTATCCTGAAATCATGATAGTTGAAGAGAAGAAAATGGCTTTTTATAAGAATGGATTATCTCATCAGATTCAAGCCGGTATGATGGGAACTAGCCGAGGAATATGGCGGAATTGTTGAACAAGGCCATAGAAGTGGAAACTTTTAAGAACATACCTTCAGTGATAGTTGGTACTAAGAGAACGTTTGGGACAAGTCAAGGAAGTAGTCGGGCAGCACCTCACCAAAATATGAAGAAGACTTCAACGTCCTTGTCAACAACACCCTCAGCAAGTGCCCCCATTTGTTAGAAATGCAAGAGGCATCATTTGGGTGAGTGCAAGGCTAGTACGGGCAGTTTTTACTACTGTGGAGATCCTGGACACTTTGCAAGGAATTGTCCAACCAAGTGAGGTAAGGAAAATCAGGGTCAAGCAAGCGGAAAAGGAAGTTCAAGCCGACCAGTCCGAGTTTTTGCTATGGGGTCAGAGATTGTGGAGCCAGATGACAATGTTATCTCAGGTACTTTTTATTTGTTCATTCTATGTTATTAAAGTACTATTATAGCACGTCAAATCATGTTATAGTTGTTTTTAAATAAACTAATTTACATTTTTAGGTACGATAATATTAGACAATCTAGCAGTTAAGGCTTTGTTTGATACCGGGGCGTCTTGCTCTTTTGTGTCTTCTAAGGTTTCTAAGAAACTAAACCTATCTATGGAAGCTTTAAGGAATACTTTGGAAATAACTACACTGTTAGGAAAAGTTACTAAAGTGACGAAGACGATACCTCAAGTAGACATTCGTGTAGGATCTTACCTTTGTAAGAGTGACCTTACAGTTTTGGACTTTACGGACTTTGACGTGATCTTGGGAATAGATTGGTTGTCCAAGAACTATGTGCACTTGGACTGTAGAGAAAAGAGAGTAACCTTTAAGGTGCCCAGAAAATCTTCTAAGACCTTTCAAGGTAACGTGTACAAGCCGTGTAAAAAGCGTCATCTGATAATCTCAGCGGTTAAGGCTATAAGAGCATGTCAAAAAGGTTGTGAAGGCTACTTGTTATATGCAATAGATGTAGAGCAAGTTAAGCCTAAGTTGGAAGAAACCCCTATAGCAAGAGAATATCCCGAGGTATTTCCGGATGAGTTACCGGGCAATATGCCAGATAGGGAGATTGAGTTTGAGATCAAGTTAGTACCGGGGGCAGCACTAGTAGAAAAAGCACCATATAGGACGGCACCGGCTGAATTAAAGGAATTTAAAGCTCAGTTAAAGGACATGTTAGAAAGGAATATAATTCAGCCAAGTACTTCACTGTGGGGAGCCCCTGTGTTGTTTGTAAAGAAGAAGGACGGTAGCATGAGGATGTGTATAGATTATAGAGCCTTGAACAACCTCACCATCAAGAATAAGTATCCACTACCAAGGATTGATGACTTGTTTAATCAGTTACAAGGAAAGCGAGTGTTTTCTAAGATTGATCTTAGGTCTGGTTATCATCAGTTGAAAATTAAAGTGGCAGACTGATGGCCGTGTTATAGTATACCAACTTTGACCGGCAGAGTACCGGACTAGTTAAGTACCAAAGCTAGCGCCATCTCTAGTTCAGATCAACACTATTTTTGGAAAGGTTATTAAACTACAGTGTGCTATTTCTTCAATGACTGAATTAAAACGAGAGTTTTAAACGATTAAAGCCGATAGCCGAGCTATGATCCAATCAGCTACTTACCAAACCCTAGCTAAGTCCGGAGGTATTCTTGATTCACCTAAACGTCTCGATGTCATACGTAGGGTGTCGTTTCCTATTTCCGAGAATAGACATTATTTCAATAATATACCCTCCTATGTCAGGTTCAACAGTCCGCTGACCGGATTTAACTGACTCAACACGGTCTATAGTCAATGAAACGCTCGACGAGTCGATATAAACCTCACACATGAAACTAAATCTGAACAACTCAGTCGGTTTTACAGGGTGATCCTAGAACCCCGGTTCCCGTACCCTCTCGCAAAATACATATGTAAAGAAGATACGTGTAATACGATTATCAAATGGCCAATTCAACAAACGTGGTTAAGTATAAGTTCTAGGACTACAAACACATCAAGAATAATCAAATCAAACATCAAGAACAACACATAAACAAGCTAGGATCCAGTTTCAATGATTATCGCATAACTCGGATTTAAAGCGATTAGCTACTCATATTATCTACAATAACACTAGATTTCATCATAGGACAAGAACATAAAAACAAAAGATCAAGATTAGAAATGCCTATGTAGAGAAAAACCGGAAGAAACTTCAAAATCGAGAAAACGAACTTCAATATATAAAATCCAAGATGACCCAAGTGCTTATTACAAAAGAAGATGTTATAAAAGCTTAAAATCTATCTATGGTGATTTTTGGGGAGTGAAAATCGCCAGGAAATGCTGTAGAAGATGATATATATCCAACCTCCACTCACATTTAGGCTTTTATAGTGTTAGGGAAGGTTGACTGCTAGTGTGCGCCTAGGAAAAGGCATGCGCACGCCTAGAAAATATCCAAAATATCTCAGCCTGCAGAGCACTAGGCAGGTGTGCGCCTGGCATTTGCTAGGCGTGCGCCTAGCATTTAGGAAACATGGGCTGAAACTTTGCCCCATTTCAACCCCTCAGGCGTGCGCCTAGCATGTTTTATCCCCAAAGTGAGCAACCAAGCATCCCGAACCTCCGTATCATGTTTCCCGGGTATTCTCGAACACCTAGCTCCTGAAAAGCATCAAAACACATACCAAATGTAACCCCTACGGGACACTAGGGTGACAGAGAATGAATTCAAAACACCGAAAAAGACCGAGATTCCCGGATTGTATCTCCGAACCTCGTAAATATAAAACGGTGTAAATGAACCAAAATCTAGCCAAAAACTCCCGGAATTGTACAAAACGAGTCGTCACGGGGTATAAAATCCGTAGGAAAACAGAGTCGAGTTGACTCTCATCACAGACATACCCAAGACTGTTTTTAGTACAAGGTATGGACATTATGAGTTCTTGGTTATGCCTTTTGGACTCACTAATGCTCCTTCGGCATTCGTGGACTTGATGCAACGTGTTTTCATGCCTTATTTGGACAAATTTGTGATAGATTCATAGATGATATCCTTTTTCTACTCAAAGGATGATAAAGAGCATGAAGAACACCTAAGAACCGTGTTAAAGACTTTGAAGAAAAGCAGTTGTTTGCTAAGTTTTCGAAATGTGAATTTTGGTTAAAGCAAGTCAGTTTTCTGGGGCATGTGATATCTGGGGATGGTATACACTTAGACCCTGCAAAGATAGAAGCGGTTGAGAATTGGCCAAGACCTAACACAGTTTCAAAAGTAAGAAGCTTTCTAGGGTTAGACGGATACTACAGAAAGTTCGTATAGGAATTTTCCAAGATAGCCACACCACTCACCATACTCACACAAAAGAATGTGAAGTTCGAATGGACTAGTGAGTGTGAGACAACTTTTCAGAGTTTGAAGGATAGATTGACTACGGCACCAGTTTTGGTAGTTCCAGAGATCTTTGATAATTATGATGTGTACACCGATGCTTCGGGACAAGGTTTAGGTTGTGTGTTGATGCAGGGGGGCAAGGTAATAGCCTATGCATCTAGATAGCTAAAAGTACACAAGAAGAACTACCCAACACATGACTTAGAGTTGGCAGCGGTAGTGTTTGCCTTAAAGACTTGGAGGCACTATTTGTACGGAGTCAAGGCAAGAATATTCAAGAATGTGGTAGAGCGGTTAGATGGGCTGAAAATCCGGAGTTTTGCTCAGTTTGGAAATCGACAGTTTGTGGCACCGTTGTTGGTCAGGTCAGAGTTGATGGATGATATCCGGGGTAAGCAAGATGAGACCCAGCTTTGGTAGACTTGAAACGAGTGCAAGAGAAAAGCCTACAGTGGGGTACGTGCTAGATAAGAATGGAAATCTTTGGTACCAAGATCGGCTATGTGTTCCTAATGTAAGTGACCTAAGATAGAGAGTTATGGATGAAGCACACATAATCGCCTTTGCAGTACATACAGGACCTACAAAGATGTATAAAGAGATTTGAAGGAACGTTTTTGGTGGCCTTCAATGAAGTTAGAAATAGCCAAGTTTGTGGCTGAATGTGATACATGCTAGAAAGTCAAAGCTAAACATAGGAAACCAGGAGGTATATATGCTTAAACCTTTGGATATTCCCCAGTGTAAATAGGATAATATCACAATGGATTTTATCACCGGTTTGCCAAGGACAGAGTGGGCATGATATGATTTGGGTCATTGTAGATAGACTAACAAAGTCGGCTCATTTCTTACCAACCAAAGTTGACATGTCATTGAAGAAAATGACTACACTTTATTTGGACAATATTGTGAAGCTACATGGAGTGCCTATCTCAATTGTATCGGATCGTGACAGCCGGTTTATTAGTCGATTTTGGAAGAGTTTGCAGAAATCCTTGGGCACAACGTTGGATTTGAGTACAGCTTTTCACCCTCAAACGGATGGACAATCGGAAAGAACAATCCAAACACTTGAGGATATGTTAAGAGCATGTGTTTTGGAAGTAGGTGGATTATGGGATGATTACTTACCCGTGGCTAAGTTCGCTTACAACAACAGTTACCATGCAAGTTTGGGATGCCTCCGTTTGAAGCTCTATATGGTAGAAGGTGTCGAACACCACTGTTTTGGGATGAAGTTGGGGAGAAGCAACTTACCGGGCCAGAATTAGTTGAACAAGCTAAGGAAAGAGTTTTGTTGGTTAAGAAGAACTTGAAGGCAGCTCAAGACCGTCAGAAAAGTTGGGCCGATGTTCGTAGAAGACCTTTGGAGTTTGATGTTGGTGAAAGAGTATACATTCGAGCTTCACCGATGAAAGGAGTAAAACGTTTTGGACATAAGGGAAAGTTAAGTCCAAGGTATGTTGGACCTTTTGAGATCCTCGAGAAAGTTGGACCTTTGGCATACAAGCGTAAGTTACCAGATTCAATGTCAAGAGTCCACAATGTGTTTCATGTTTCGATGTTGAAGAAGTGTTTGACGAAGTCGGATGTTGAAGCTACAGTTGATCCAGAAATACTTCAAGAAAACCTCGCCTATGATGAAAAACCAGTTAAGATCTTGGATAGAAAGGAAAAGATGATCAAGAGGCGGATGATTTCTTTGGTGTTAGTACAATGGAGCAACCATACAACAAACGAAGCAACTTGGGAAGTGGAAGATGATATGATCACCGAGTTCCCAGACTTTTTGGACTTACCAGATTGTTCAAGTTTCGAGGACGAAACTCCTCTTAAGGGGGGAGGAATGTAATATTTCGATTTTCGAAAAAGGGCAGACGTGTCATTTTGCGAAAACGAAATATTAGATTCATTCTTTTTATGGAATAAAGAAAATAAAATTTATATATATATATATATATATATATATATATATATATATATATATATATATATATATATATATAATTCGTATATATATCGTTTTCTTGGGGACTGTTTTGTATTTAAAGGACAAGTAAGGGTTTTAATGGAATTTCGGAGGAGAAGTTTTATTTGGCAGAAATAAAACTTCCCACTAAGTTGCAAGTTTTCAGATTTTTAATACAACTTCTCCTGCAAAAGTTTTTAAGAGCAAAAAGAAAAGAACAAGTTTTCTCCCTCAGGATTCTAAGTGAATACTTGACGGTTTTCAGATTCAACTAGAGCAGGAACATCGTGAGAAGACAAGGATCGTATTGATACTTAAATTTCCAGGTTTTATCAAGGTTTTGTGTTGGTCTTTGAGAAGTTGCTGAAGACTTTTGAAGTTTTGCTTGGAGTTGTGCTTTGATCAAGTAAGAAAATCTTCTCTATTGCTTTGATTATGGTTTGGTAGAGTTAAAGCTTGGTGGGAAGTAATATGGTGTTAAATTCATGTATAAGTGTTACCTTGCTAGTGTGAGATGCTATATGTTGTTAAATTGGCACTTTTCTGTTGTTTTGTTGAGTACATGGTTGAAGAACATGTTTGGAAGTTTTAGGGATCCGATAAAGTGCAGAAAACTGTGTTTTTGGGGCATACTGCGCTTGGGCACACCAAGGCCAGTGCATGCGTACTGGAGGTGCAGGAGCTCCAGTTTTACATTCAGCGCCTTGGTGCGGGCGCACCGGGACTCAGTGTGGGCGCACCGGGCTTCCAGAAATCGATTTTTACATTCAGAGCCTTGGTGCAAGCGCACCAGAATCCAGTGTAGGCGCACTGGAGCCAATGCGTGCGCAATGGAGCCAGTGCGTGCGCAATGGACATGCTTTTTTTTGTTGAGTTTTATCAGTTTTGAGCCCCGAGTCTAGTTTTAAGGGTTGTTTCTTGACCTTATAACATTAAATCGACTTGAATAAGCCTCGATTAAGCTTCCGATGCATTTAGTTCCGGCACCGGATGTACTCTTCCATAGAGTTGAAGTTCGGGACCGTCGGAAGGGTATGAATGGCTTGTGCTTTGATGAATTAGTATTCATCAATGTCTGTGTATGTGCCTAGGGTGTTATGTCTAGAGACTAAACATCGTAACACTTTTGGTAAAGCACTTGTCTATATCGCGATGTGTGGGCGGTCAGATAAAGTGAATAACTCTACTGGCCTATAAACGGCCCACACATAAATGGTGTTACGATGTTTAGTCTCTGACATAACACCCTCTTCGCCGAACGTGTACACTATCGGGTTTTAACCCGTGGCTATTGGTGTGATCCAGTAATAGGTTGCAAACGATACCTCATGGTGGGTAGCACCATGCGTAGTGCCCTTGAGTGCCGGTGTAACAAACTTGAGTTAAGTTAGAAACGTTTAGTCACAACGTGTTGATGAGTATGGAGTGAACCCTAGAATTGGGTCGTTCAAATAAAGATAACTTCGAGGATGATGTTTGATGACGTATACTTTATCATGCTTTATTTCTACTAGACTATGTAATGTAATATGTTGCACTTTACTTTCAAGACATGTTGTATTTCTTTGATATTTTCTTGTAAGATACTTGTTGTGCCTTCTTTCTTCCTTTAAGAAATTCGTACGGTTGTAAGACTTATGTATTGTTGTTGTAAGATATCTTTCTATCTTTAGTATGTTGTGTTTCTATTCTTATCTTGTATCTTGTATAAAAAAGAATACACCCGAGTCTTTTAGCTTCCGTAAATGCGAAACTCGATACGACGTAGTAGAGGCCTACGTATAATATAGAATTTATTTTATATTATACGTGCCGACCGTTCTATTTCCGGGTAATAACTCAGTATCCGGAAACGGAGCGTTACAACGATGGTAAGATTATATATATCAAAATTATATTTGAAGAAAGAATGAATGGTTATAAATAATGTGAATAAAAGGACTAATCATAATCAAATATACCTAATATCAAAAGACATAATTTTGTGGGCACAAGTGGGTGGCTTAGAAAGCATATTGTAATTTGTAACTGCAATGACTTTAACAAGGCTGCACCCCACTAATACCTGCTGTCAGCTTTTCTTGTGTTTAGGCGTAATTAAACAAAAATTAAACCCATCATCAGAATTAAAATTAATATTTATAATATTAATATTAATCATGTTTGGACTTATTATGGTAGTGAACAATTACTTGTCAGACAAGAAGAATTTAGTGAATAATTTTTCAATCTTCATGACTACAACGTGATAGTCTTATGGTTAAGTGATCGATCAGTTGATAAACTGACATAAATCTCAATATTCCCAACTCAAATTATTTTATCGTTGTGCAAATTAAAACGCAGATTTTAAAATAGTCTTCGGGGGTATAGAGGTATTTTTATTATTTTAGCAGCAAAACGATATTGTTTTAATACATGAAAAATTCGAAAGTCATGTCCTCTAATGGAGAGACTCTACACCCGCCACTGGACTCGAATGATGATTAGCGTGTTAAGAATGTCTCAGGAGGTCGTATATATGCTATGATTCACGGATACTTATGTCTGGTAACGTGACTCGTATAAGATACGTATCCGACACAGATACGTATTGGATATACTTAAGATACACACTTGATGATGAATTTGTAATTTTAAAAAATTGTATATGGGATTCACATATATAAAATGAAGAACCGTGTTAAAAATTGAGTGAAAACCACCTAATAGTGAATGAAATATTGTTTAAGATGATGAAAAACTGTCAAAAATAAAGAGAAGAACGAACAATGTTTTAATTTATGTGATTTAATGTTTTATTATTCGATTCTTATAGTTTTATTATTCACAATTTGGTCCTTACATTTTCAGTTCTTCCCACAACACCCTTTGTACTCGTATCATATATATATATATATATATATATATATATATATATATATATATATATATATATATATATCGTAACACTGCAACCTAAGTTGTATGTTCTTTTCCCCTTAAAGAATCATTTTTTTAGAGTACGAAACATGTTAAATAATCACGAGTCACACATTTACATTAAATAACATTCAAACTTAGTAAAAATCATTCGAGCCAAACTTCAGATTATTCAGACCAATTGGTCTCAAACAAGGATAGATCTACATAGGAGAGGGAGGCATGTCCCCTCCGAGATCCAACTTTTTAAAGTAATAAAATGATATAGTTTCGTTGTTAAGAAATACAAAAACATCAATGTGACTCCAGACGGACCCAATAACTCCATATAATCCTTAAATTCGTTCCGACGCAGTGGCTATATCAGATTTCTTGATCCGCCATTGGTCTTCGATACACGGATTAATTTTTTTGAAAAAGGAAAAAATAGGAGGAAAAAGGGTGGCTAGTCGACTAGGTAAAACGTCAACTTATATGTCGGTAGATTTACTGCGCTAGACAAGTCGACTAGAGACCTAACTTGCTAGTAATAATTACTAATACCTTTTTTTTTTGTTAAGAAATTTACATATACGCAACAACTATATGGTTTTATTATCGAAATTCAACGTTCAATCTCTGCGAACAGGGTGTAAATGATATGAATCAATTAAGTTTTAATTATCGAGTCGAACGACAATTCAAAAAAATAATGCTCGAACTCGTTCAAGCTGGAAAAAAAATCGCTCAAAATTGGCTTGATTAAGTTTTAATTATGCATGGGTTCGGCTTGATTCTACTCGACAAAATTGTACACTTTCAAGATCGTATTTGAGCATGAACAGTTTGAAAAAAATGTTGAGTTTCAAAGTGGTAGAGTTCGGCTTGTCAATATATATACTATTATACCATGACACTTATATATATCCACGTTTTCTTTTTCTTTCATTTTTAGCCGGTGTGCATGAGACCAATTCGGACTACTCATGGATGGTAAAAAGGACCACCTTGTGATCCGGGTAGTCAGCTCTCTTGAAAGTAGATTCATTGTGATGTTATTAACGACTAACTCCCTTAATTTTTTTGTGATTATATCTAATTCCATATTTATCTTCTTACTAACCCCCCCCCCCCCACCCCACCACCACAAAGAGAGAAAAGTTGCAGGCCCAACTTTTGGAACAACGTACGTACGCAGACCAACCAACCTAGCATGTTCAAATGAGAGAGGTGGTAATGGTTATTACGTGGAAATGAGTCAGCTTTGGACACATTTACAGCAAAGTCATTTAAAGAAACAAGAAAATTAATTAAAGTTGAAAAAGTAGATTTGTCATTGCTAAGCAAGAGAAATTTTCAGAGTGGCACGGTGCGGATATGTTTATTTGAACTGAAAAATACTTGTGTTTTTTCTTATATATATTTAAAAATGAAAAATACAAAAACAAGACATATGCGTGTGAGAGTTCAAATAAACGTAGTCACACATGGATGTAATCGAACCGAGTCAAGTGTAGTTGATATGCTCTAGCTAGGGCTCGAGCTCGATTGAATTTCAAAAAAAAAGTTAGGGATGGAACTCGACTGGATTAAAAATAAAAATAAAACTAGAGCTCAAAACTTAGCTTGAGCTTGATAAATTTCAAACATGACTCGTTAAATAGTATAAGCTCGGTTATTTTTTTTTTTTACAATTCATTTTTTTTGGCATGATCGAGCTCGACTCATCTAATACTTGACTCGATTAATAATTAACGACTTATAAAAAATATTATTTATTAATAAATGTTTAGGGTGTATACATTCAAATAAATAGTTATTCAATGTAGTGGCATTAACTCGTGAGCTAATCGATTATTGTAATTTGAAACCCGAGATATATCAGCTCGGTAAAGTATTCGAGTAGCTCAACTCGCAGAATCGAGTCATACACGTCTACGAGTCGAGTGAAAGTAACTAGTAGTCTGACTCAGTTACAACCCTAATTCTCATCGTGGGAATATACTGTATATTAGAAAAAATCCTAACGTAGATGCATATACATATCAAGCAATTCATTATTATTATTATTATTATTATTATTATTATTATTATTATTATTATTATTATTATTATTATTATTATTATTATTATTATTATTATTATTATTATTGTGTTAGGTTTACATCATTCAACTAAAAGTGGAAATCAATATTTATTTATTTTTTTCTTTTCCTTGGAGAGACAACCATAAATGCCTTTAACCAAATCCATACTACTTTTTGCTAATTTGTCCTCAATAAATTTGGTGTATTTATGCATGAACTTTGTGGTATATAATATTTGATCAATCAATTTCTTCTTTTCACACTATACTATACAAATTTTAGTTAAATTGGTTATCTAGTTGCATCAATTGTTTGGTCTTTGTCAGGGTGAAAGAAAACAAATTTTTAAGTCTATAATTTTAAAAGTTATTATTACCATTTAAGTCTACCTCAAAAGCTGAGGCTTCAAGATCAAATAGTTAGGGGTTCGTAATGTAGGAAATTTAAACACGGTATGTATGGTAAAAAGCGAAAATGAAATCCAAGATACGTATAAAACATTTTCTATTAAGAGATGTTGTGTCTCACGCAGATGTCATAACAAGAAATACTCGAAAATCATAACAAACCACGTGAGACGTAACAAAGCATAGCAAAATATAGTAAAGCAACGTACGTAACGGTCTTTGTTACGGTTTAACGAAGTATTTGCATAATTTTTATACTCGTTGTGGTATTTCGATGTGACGGTAAGATTTCTCAAAACGTAATGCAAAGAGCCTTGCAAATTCAGACGTGTAAATCAATTAGATCTTTCACCAAAGAGTCTAACCATGTCATTGACTATGATTGAAGAAAGAAAGCGTCGGTGCAATCAAGGAATATATATATATTCCCTCCGGTGAAATCCTCGTGTGAAGTGTAACAATGTTCCTTAACACTTTATCACGAGACAACGTCGTTTTTGTTTTTAATGATAAAAAAAGTTACGGTAGCTAGGATATCTTTCGTATGACAAATGTATACTTGGATTATTCCACTACATCATTCACCGTACACAAATACGTGAGGGATCCAAACTCTCAAAATGACTATTGACGTTAGAAAAATCGATTCTATTGTCAAGATTCAACTTTCTAGGTATCATACTCTAGAAAGTTGAACCTAAGGTCTCGGTGTGGTGTCATAGTAGATGTTGAAAGAAGTCACCCATCATTTTTTTAGTTCATCGTACGCAAATCGAATCTTGTCCCCAGTAACATAGCTCAGAGTGTGAGAGATCGAATCATTTATAAAGAGCGACCATTTTCGAAGAAAAAAAAATTGTAGACAATCTAAGTAAACTGAGCCATTGGAATTCAATGATGAATAGCTTTACGCCGTGTGTAAATTACATAACGGGAAGTAGCGCCAACGGGAGATCACCGACGGCAGATTGTTGCGATGCGTTTAAATCTGTGTTGGAAGACGGTGTCGATTGTGCTTGTCTTATTGTTACTGGGAATGTACCTCTTTCTTTACCTTTTAATAGAACTTTGGCTATTAGCCTCCCTAAGGCATGCAGAAGTGCTTTGCCTCTTCAATGTAAAGGTATTTCTTTCTTTCTTCTTCTTCTTCTTTTTTTCTTCAATAAATACCGTCAAGATATAAGGTCTAGACGATAGTCTTATTTAAATATTAGATATATTATAACTCGAGGTACACTTTTAGACCCTGTTCTAGAAGTTAAAGATGTTATTTGTGCAAACTATTAGTCTATTAGACGATACTAAGTGTCACACTGTGACAAATAGTAAGAGGGAGGTATCATTCGCTGGGTTCTAGCAAGAAAGACAGTTTCTTAAGAGGGAGGAATTTAATGTCCGGCATTCAAATAATGGAAGAAAACTGTTGCCAAAGGAATTTTGCAAATCTCTAGACCCGACTTGTGTGGTTGGAGGTCAAGTGTTGGGTAAAGGCTGGTGTTCGATATTGGTTCAAGTGCAGGTCGATCCTTTAGAAGAGTTGATTCGACCATTTGATATGTTTGAAACAATTGGTGACGTTGTAGGAATTCAAGTTGCTTGGCCAAAGCGTTTGGTATGTTTAATGGTTTGAACTTTTTATTACTGCAATTTTGTGTCATTTCAGACATAATTTATTCATTTTATTCTATATCATAGGTGTTTAGTGCCGAAGAAGAGTGATGCTGCGGATGGAGGACGTTAGGCAATGGAATCACATCGGTGAGAGACATCTGAATTCTTAGAACTTCTTACCAATTTACATGTTGAAGTACTTAAATATGGTAATTAATTTACTTCTGTTCGGTCTAAGCTTTATAGAAGAGACGGTAATTTACATGTGGTGCATATTAGACTTGTGTTCGGTTACGATCTGTTATAGAAACCATGCAGTTTTTATTGGTTATAAGTTTCTTGTACTCTGCTATCAACTTTAGTGTTTCTATGCTAATTTCAAATATTGTGACCTGCAATAATAACTCATGTTATGCTAAGTGACCTGCAATAATAACTCTGTTTTGAGCCTTAGAAAAGTTTCAATAATAACTTTGGTTGCACTGTTTTGCATCTGCATCTACCTTGATCTTATTTTGGATCTTATTTATTTTGTCCGGACTTGTTCATTCTGGTTGCACTGTTTTGCTTATCAATGTTCAGATCTTGTTTTCTAAATACATAACATGAGTGTTTAATGATTTAAAATGAAGCAAATGAAAGTTGTGATTTCAAATATTGCAGGACAGTGATGAGTATAAGCTTGAAACTGTTTTGATTGATGCCTCGGTAAGTTCATTCTCATCTTTAGTTTGAGTTTAACACTTGTCTTATTTTAAACTTATAGTGGAAAGGAGATGATTTACTTGTCATTTTATTATTGAAGCTGATGGTATCCATATTTGGACTTTTTCTTTGGCATCCGTATGACTTTTGGTTTATTTTTATGTAATAACTGAATGGCTGTTGTGGCGTTTTCCAACGTGTCCAATAAATTCCTGTGGATACGTTTTTCAATGTGTCCAATAAATGCCTGTGGAGGCTTTTCTTAACGTATTAATTGTGTAGCTTTAGAGTCGCTTTGTGAGTGTATTTATTTTGATAATGTTGAGACGTTTTAGATTGCATCCTTAAGAACTTAATGAGGCGCTTCTTAAGGTATCAAAAGCATCTAATGGGCGCTTCTTAAAGTATCAAAAAAAACATCTAAAGAGATGCTTCTTAAAGTATCAAAAAAGGATCTGAGGAGGCGCTTCTTAAAGTATCAAAAAGTAGTTTCACCTATAGAGACAGGAGAACTAGTGGCGCTTGAAAACGTCACTTCCAGACTCAAGCTCCTCCATACGTTACTTTTAAAGGCGTTTTTCAGTGTCACTAAATCCTATTTTTCTTGTAGTGGTATGGTAAAAAGCGAAAATGAAATCCAAGACACGTATAAAACGTTTTCTATTAAGAGATGTTGTGTCTCACGCAGATGTCATAACAAGAAATGCTCGAAAATCATAACAAACCACGTGAGACGTAACAAAGCATAGCAAAATATAGTAAAGCAACGTAGGTAACGGTCTTTGTTACGGTTTAACGAAGTATTTGCATAATTTTTATATTCGTTGTGGTATTTCAATGTGACGGTATGATTTCTCAAAACGTAATGCAAAGAGCCTTGCAAATTCAGACGTGTAAATCAATTAGATCTTTCACCAAAGAGTCTAACCATGTCATTGACTATGATTGAAGAAAGAAAGCGTCGGTGCAATCAATGAATATATATATATATATATATATCCCTCCGGTGAAATCCTCGTGTGAAGTGTAACAATGTTCCTTAACACTTTATCACGAGACGACGTCGTTTTTGTTTTTAATGATAAAAAAAGTTACGGTAGGATATCTTTCGTATGACAAAGTATACTTGGATTATTCCACTACATCATTCACCGTACACAAATACGTGAGGGATCCAAACTCTCAAAATGACTATTGACGTTAGGAAAATCGATTCTATTGTCAAGATTCAACTTTCTAGGTATCATACACTAGAAAGTTGAACCTAAGGTCTCGGTGTGGTGTCATAGTAGATGTTGAAAGAAGTCACCCATCATTTTTTTAGTTCATCGTACGCAAATCGAATCTTGTCCCCAGTAACATAGCTCAGAGTGTGAGAGATCGAATCATTTATAAAAAGCGACCATTTTCGAAGAAAAAAAAATGTAGACAATCTAAGTAAACTGAGCCATTGGAATTCAATCATCGATTTACATTCTTCACTGAACTTTAAGGACGGGGTGGTACAAATATTCGTACAAAGTCTTATCTTGACTATCTCTTACACTAAAAGACGTAGACAAAATGTAATTTTAACTCAAAAAACTTATGCGTGACAAATCCAATATGAAAAAGAAAATCCAACGCATTGAAACGCGTACAACACCCTACGTTTGTTGTAGGGTTATATATATATATATGTATGTATGTATGTACAAAGACAACATGTATTTAAAGTTACGTGGGAATAGAATGGTCTATTTTTATACATGGTTACATCATGAGCACATATATAGTTCGTAGTATGGACTTTGCTTTTAAAAGAAGACATTATTAAAGTCTAGGTGTGTCACTTCCTTATCTTGTTACTACATTATTGTTATATAAGTCTATATCAATCCACAACTACCACTTACTAACATGGAAATACGACCACATAATTAAAACCTCCATTTTTGTTACATGTATAACAAGAAATTGGAAATATGAACAAATTTTTTTATTTAGTTGATAATTTGAGAATACATTTTTGTAATGTAATAAGAATTGAGTTTAGAGAGTAGTTAGATTGTTACTTTATTTAAAAGACAATATTAATCGAGCGCATGGTTTAGGGAGCGCGGGGTTTGGGGTTTAGAGAGGTGCAGGGTTTTAGGGTTTAGTATGTGTGTATTCTTGATGGAAAGAAATGGATGTGGTTACGACATCAATGAAATGTGGAAGGAATCTTCATTAGTCCATATCTTCGGTGTGTATTATTCCATATTGAAAAACTTAGAGAAACATTATCAAGATGTAAGATTGAGACACAATTGACTAGGTAACTTGGGTTGATCATGTTAGGCCAAGTAAGGACGAATGACCGAACGAGTTACTGAATGCATTATCCCTCAAATAGCGGCACCAGACCTGAAACATGAGGCGTTACATGTGGTATCAGGGCAGACTACTAGATAGAAGTAAGTGTCACACTATGAGTGATTGTAGGAGTTACTTCTAGAATTCTTTGATAGGGTCCCCACGGGGAACCATATGAGAGATGGTAGTAGAGGTCATTTTTAGAATTCTCTGATAAGGTACTGACAATGAAACATATGAGAGATGATAGTGGGGTCACTTCTAGAATTCTCTGCTAGAGTCCTGATGAGGACAATGAATATAATGTCTCACATCTAAAATGGGGGGGGGGGGGGGGGGGGGGCACATCACCAAGATATACTGAGTCGTAATTGACCTGGTAACTTGGAAAAGCCTTTTATACCAAATACGGACGTAACGACGAGCCTATGTAGACACTGTATTCATTATGACTCAAATTATGCCCTAGTTAGAAGGCATTATAGTATAGTTGTAATTCCTATTTCTGATTAGTTATGTCTTAGTGGATGTACAAACACAAAAAGGTATATTACAGGTTATAGTGCATTCATCAGATAAGCAATTACCTTATCTGATTTTTAGACAATCTTATCTCTAGCTAAATGGACTCAATTTAATTATAACAATCAATTCATATTAAAAATTCATATTATTATTATCTAGTATCAATAATTCTTATGTGGATAATATTCACATTCAAGATAATATTTATGAAATGAATTATTGTGTTCATGAAAAGAAACTTTGTTCTCTTGTGACATTATATCCAAATCTATTTGGACTTGAAAATGGCCATCTATTTAGTCCTATTTTCCGTTGTAAAAGAATTTGTTTTCTTATGAAGGATATAATATTGCTTTTATTTTTTTCCTTACAATACAAATACATGAAAGGTGGACTTATTATGGCCAGAAGTGTTAAACGAACAAAGACGTTCGTGAACAAATTACTGTTCAGTTTGTTAATGCTCTCGTGATCGTTCGTTTGTTTATCTTAATTAACCGAGCTTGAACATGATTATAAGATCGTTTCCTAAACAAACGAACACAAACTTGGATGCGCGAACGTTCGATTATGTTTACAAACATGCTTATATAGATAAACCGAGCTTGATTAATTTGTTTTTTAAACGAGCCAGGCTGAAACACAATTCTCATTTCATTCGTGACCTAAACAAATGAAACATGAATATGATTTTGTGTTCATTAATAAACGAACGATTACAAACACGCTCATGTCCTAAACGAACATGAGTTTGAACAACAGATACTCAGTTTCGGCTCGACTCGTTAACCGTTCTAATCATGGCCACCCTCATGTCAAAGTTGAATAGGAGTCCATAAAAATTGGGCTTAAAGAGTATTTTTTAGAATTAAATAGTAGTTCATAAAATGCGACAGCCCAATAAGCCCAAATCTAAGAAAATGTGATGTAGGGAAAACATGTTGTAGAAATTTCTAGGGTGGTAAAAACTTAAAATTAGGTATATAATTATGTTAATATTAGGTATGATCAATATCTTATTAATTGCACTCATTTAATGGTTAACTTATTGATCCTTTAAATTTGTGGTTTGAAAACTTGTAAGTATATTTAATTCAAGAGTGTAACTCTTTAGTCGTCATAAAGGTTATTTAATGTGGACGGTTTGAAAACTTATTATAATTATATTTAATTCAAGAGTGTAACTCTCTCGTCGTCATCATGATATTCATATCATCCCCTACTTTGGACTAAACGAACCCGCCGCGTTTGCTAATTGATTTACAATTAGGAATTAAATGGAGAACGGAGGCGGCGGTGGCGGTGGTGGTGGTGGAGGAGGAGCTCACGTGGTTGTGCTGCCATATCATGGTCAAGGCCACATCAATCCGATGGTCCAATTTGCTAAACGGCTCGCCTCCAAAGGAATCAAGGTCACTGTCGCTACTACGTCATCCAGTGTCGCCAGCTGCATCGCTCAAGGAGGATTAACAACTTCGTCTTCTTCTTCTTCTGCTAATTCAATTGAATTTCACTCGATCTACGATGACATCATTGGGTCCGGAGTTGCGGGACCCGGTGGTTTCAAAGGATTTCTCGACAGGTTTAAAGACAGTGGAACAAAGAGTATTAGCCAGCTGATTTCGGACCATAGGAACACCGATCGCCCCGTCAAATGCTTAGTGTATGACGCTAACGTTTTTTACTCAATCTTGTGCTGCTATTGCTTCTTACTATCTCATGCATTGTGAGGTCTCCGGTAAGCCGGTTCCAGATGCTTTACCTTATTGTTTAAAAGCCGAGAAAACCGATCTTGGCGTCCCCGATCTTCCGTCGCTTGGTCCTTCTGATAAAGGAGGAGGCTACCCTCCGATAATTCGCTTCATACTGAACAAGTTTGACAGCATTCACAATGCAGATTGGGTCCTGTTTAGTTCGTTTTATAAGTTGGAGGAGGAGATAGTGGAATGGTTGTCGAAACTTTGGCGTGTAAGAACGCTAACGATCGGACCAACACTGCCATCGATGTATCTCGACAGGCGATTGGAAGATGACAAGGGCTATTGCTTTGATATGCATAACCCTGAGGCAGCTACCACCCTAAACTGGCTCGATGCTCAGAAGAAGCCGAATTCCGTGGTATACGTTTCATTCGGGAGTGCTGCTAGTTTGAGTGTAGAACAGATAACGGAACTCGCTAATGCCCTAATACGAATCAGAAACCACTTCTTGTGGGTAGTCAAGCACGCTGAACAGAGCAAGCTTCCGGACGAGTTCGTCAACGAGACATCTGATAAAGGTCTAGTAGTGTCATGGTGCCCTCAGTTAGAGGTACTAGCTCATCCGTCTATCGGATGCTTCGTATCTCATTGTGGTTGGAACTCGACTATGGAGGCCATCAGTTTCGGCGTGCCTCTAGTGGCAACGCCGCAGTTTCTGGACCAGATAACCAATGCGGATTTCGTGGAGCATGTTTGGGGAATGGGACTCGTACCGAAGCAGGCAGCAGATGAGAAGGGCCTCATGCGTAGCGATGAGATCAGTCGGTGTATTGAAGAAGTTATGGAAGAGGATGGAAAACACGGGATTCGAAAGAAAGCGTTTTTCTGGAAAGAATTTGCCATTGAGGCAATAAGTGAAGGAGGAAGTTCAGATAAGTGTATCATGGAGTTTGTTTCAGAGCTTGGGGCAGCAGAAACTTAACAAGGGCAAAACGAAGATGAAAACGAAATGCATAGTACTACAATATAAACATGGACTACCATTTTATACAATATACATAGCAATGTACATTCACAAAGAATATATATATATATATATATATATATATATATATATATATATATATATATATATATTAGGATTACACAGTAAACTTGATACTAAGATAAAACGTATCGGTTTTCTCAAACTCCAGCAGTTAATATATATAAATAAGCTGAAGACCACACCAAGAAGAAAAAAACACTCACACACACAGTCCCTGTGCCTCTCTACTAAACAGACTGCAACATAGACTATGGAAAATAAAAAAGGGGGGGGCGGGAGTCGTAGATACGGAGTTTTTATTGGCCTGGATCGTGAGATGACTGCTACGTGAGCAAAACGACAAAAAATGTTGTCATTTTGCGTAAGTGACATTCATATGACGGTTCAGTCTAATAGAGACTCCTCCTCGTGTTAAAATTATCCAGTACCTTAGACTATGATTTGACGTAAACGACCCAAATGCCAATGATGGCAATGACGAGCCCAGCCACCACAGAAGCCTTAGACAAGGACAGAGACGTAAATGAGCGTGAATACGTGTTCTTCACACGAGCCATCAGAAACTCGGTTTTAGATTCCTTCAAATCCTCAGCAGCATCAGCAAAATTGTCTTTGGACGTGTTACCCTTTGTATCTTGTTGAGTATCTTTGTCATCCTGCATACAAAACACGAAAAATGTTCAATACGGAGTTAAGGACCACAATGTACAGATACTTCCGCTCGGTAGTGTGTCCTGTATTCGATTCGTATCCAACCCAGATCTCAGTTGAGCTACCAGAGGCTCTGGGGAAGTCGGAATAGGAGACCACTTTAATAATTACACATAAACCCTCCATACCCGTATCCTATATTTTCAAAATTCTCTTACTTATGTATCCCAAACCCGCGTGCAACCTAGGTTAAGGATAAGGATGCAAATCGGATCCGACCTAATGGTACAGGCCATTGCACTTCCTGGTGAGAACCAGTATTCAATTCTCATCCCCGCCCTGAATAAAAAATCCCCTTCCACTCCCCCCACCCCCCAATAAAAATATATATTTTAGGTTAAGTATCCAGAAAAGAAATGATTAAGATGCAGCAAGCAACTCACCTTTGTAGCTGGGGATTCAACTTCTTGAGTTAGCTCACTACAGGCCGAGCCTCGAGGCAGGCCACACTGCATTGCTCCGACTTCAAGCTTCTTTTGCAGACGGATTCTTCTCGGAGCAGTTCCATGTGCCGCCGCCATGAAATTAGGGTTGCTATTATACGCGTTCTGTGTTTGGCGAGATCTTAGTTTTATGCCGGTGGTGCCACCAGTAACATCGTTGCATTTGACGTTTATTTACAAGTTTGTCTCCACCACCCCATAAATAAGGGAGTTGCTCTCCTAATCCATAAGTAGCAGAGGAATTGTAATTCCCGAGAAACTCGTTATTCAAAAACATCGAATTTCTATCGGAGTTGTTGGTTGTAATGCTGCTACCGTGATAACCGTCTTGCTGCTGCTGCTGCTGCACGTTTGGCATTCGCGGAGTAGAATGATCGTGAACAGCAATAGCCTGAGAAAGTAAAATTTACATCAATTTGGCCCATTTATTGTCTTAGAAAGCAAATGGAAAAACAAAAACAAATATACAGATTCCAAAACAAAGGGTTGTAGCTGAACCGCGCTACTTGTACTCGACTCGTAAAGGAGTTCGACCTGATTTGGTTTTTGCGATTTCGAGCTCGACTCGAATAATAAACTGAGTCGATCTTGAGCTTCAAAATATATAATAATCAAGTAGCTCGCAAGTTAATCGAACTCTATTAAATGATTTTTTGATCAATTATATTTATAAAATATTTAATGAGATAATATTCTTCTTAAATCATTAATTATTAATCGAGTCAAGTATTTGACAAGTCTAGCTCGATCTTGTCATATTTTATATGAAAAAACAAATGAAATATAAAAAACGATCAAGCTTACGTGTCAGGTTGATTTATATCAAGTATTTAATGAGTCGAGCTTGATCTTGCCTTTTTATGGCTCGAGCTGAGTTTCAAGCCCAAGTTTTTTTAATCGAGTCAAGCTCGAGTCCTAAGGTGTCAACTCGACTCGATTACACCCTTACACTCATAAAAGCACATGATGAGCAAGATTCAAAAAAAATCAGAGAGCAAATTTACCTGTCCCTGGGTAACTTCTGGCTCGGACTCACTCGAAGATCCATTGTCCTTACTAAGAACATTAATGTACTTCTTATCCAACAAGAAGGACTTATCATCATAGAACGTAGGGGCGTCAAATGATTGTAATGAACATTCAGTCGAGCTTTCACCGAACGTGTTCAAGAAGTTATCAAAATCATGATCATTATTTGTTCCATACTCGAATGCCACGTCTTTATTCTCATTGTTGATGTCAAACATGGAAGGGTTATAGCCGTACGATGATCCAAGCTCAGCTTGCACTTGCGAATGCAATGGAGAGAACAGTTTCCAGTCCAAAGTCTGCGGAATCTGATCAATTAGATCGACTAATGCTTCCTCGAGCTCTGGATCGGGCTGAAATTTGACAAAGAAAACGATAAGCTACAACTTCACGTACCCAAATAAATAAGGGCAAAAGACACTAGAGACCTCTAAATAGTAACATTTTGGCCCTTAAGCTACCTTTTTAATAACAAACTGACCCTTAAACAACTTTCTAAGTACTACAAATTTTTGCCCTGGTTCACTATGTATGGCCATTTCGGAATTAAAAACCTATTTTTGATCACATTGCATTTCTCTTATTTTAGGAGTTCAACGAAACAAATGGCATACAAACGGACTTAAAAATCCTCTCCATGTGATCAACTTTAATTGCTCGCTATACGAGATCTACTCTGACCGTGGAATTGCCAATGATTTTGACGCCCACATTTTATGCCGTTTGTTGCGTTGAACTCCTTGAAACGGGAGCTAGGGGTGTGACCCAAACATTGTTTTTGCATACTATATGTGGCAATATAATAATTTTTAATTAATCAGGGGCCAATATGTTGCCCAAAAAAACGCTTAGGGGCCGATTTGTTACTGAATCATTGATTAGGAGCCAGTTTTCTAAAAAAAAATAGTTTAGGGGCCAAAATGTTATGATCAAGAAAGTTTAGGGGTCTCCAACGTCATTTGCTCAATTAAATAAATAACAGACTAATCAAGAAAAGAGCTAATCACACCAATGTGAATTACGCAACGATAATGTAGATACTCACAGGTATGGAAGCAGGGTCCAACACCAGATCCTCTGCTTCTTCAACGGGGCAATTACCGGTATTCCAATTTATAGGTAACGGATTCTGAGGGGTTTCTGCTAGAGACGCTTTACCTAGAGGGCATTCAACATATGGTTGTTGCATTTGAAAGCCGTGACTCGGAGGTGGAGTTATAGACTCAGAATGATCATCTTCAGAAGGCGGTTTGGCTATTGACGGGGAAGAAAGAGCCTGTTCGGCATCATCACAGTGGGAATTTTCATTCAGCTTGATGTCATTTTTCTTAAATAGACGACACAACACATACGCACCCTGCAAAAGAAAAATGTTGTTACAAGAAACATACCAGAAAAAAAAAATCATAGATTACGCATAATCAATAAGAGAGGCTTACCTCAACAAACAAAAAAAATAATAGTAATAAGAGAGGCTAAACTGAAGTAAAAGTAATATGTTATCATTACTAGCATTATAACAGAAGACATTTCTACAAAACTCATGGCAATTAAAAGACAAACAAATATACAGTCTAAAAAACATCATAAGACAAACAAAAGGAACAAAATAATGGAAGAATTATCGAACCTGCCCCGGGTGGGTACCATCCAAGTCTTTAGCGGTTGCACGATATTCGTGAATGACCCAATTAGTCCTCTTTCCATCAGGAGCACGACCAGTATAAAATACCAAAGTCTTTTTAATCCCAATCTTGGAGCGTTTTCTACTGGTTATTGTCCTGTCTTTACCAGTAGCCTTCCAGTATCCTTTGCCTGTGGCTCGGTTTAGTCGCTGTCCATTTTGATATTTTCGATCTTTAGGGCAGAAAAAGAACCAATCATTGTCATGGGACTCTATATGAGACAAATCTGCAACATTTCAACATTCCACCAAGTCAAGAAACTTAAAGAGGAGCAGATAATAAAGAGAGGGGGGGGGGGGGTAATCTAAAGGGTATATATTCCATCAAATTGTCTACCATATGAGCTCGATAAACGTCTCCACCCCCCCCCCAGACACACACCCCCACCCCCCACGCATAAACTCTAAAGGGTAAATATTTCATCAAATTGGCTGCCATATGAGCTCAATAAACATTTGTCCCCCTCCCCCCTCCATAATCTAAAGGGTACATATTTCAAGTTTTGCCAAATGAGCTAGCTCAATAAACGTTTATTCCCCACCCCACTACTCTAAAGGATACATATTTCATCAAATTGATTCCTAGATGAGCTCAATAAACGTTTATTACCCCCCCCCCCTCCCCCACCCACCCTTAGTCTATAGGGTACATATTTCATCAAATTGATTGCCAGATGAGCTATATGCGTTTAACCCCCATCCCACTACTAACAGCTACATATTTCGTCAAAGTGAATGCCAAATGAGCTCAATAAACGTTTTATCCCCCACCCCACTACTCTAAAGTCTACATATTTCATCAATTTGATTCACAAATTTGATTCACAGATGAGCTCAATAAACGTTTGATCCCCACCCCACTACTCTAAAGGCTACATATTTCATCAAAATGATTCCCATATGAGCTCAGTTAACGTTTATCCCCCCCCCCCCCCCCCAAACAAGTACAAAGAGTACATATTTCATCAGATTGATTGCCATATGAACTCAATAAACGCGTTTATTCCCCACCCCACAACTTCAAAGGCTACATAGTTCATCAAATTGATTTAACAGATGAACTAACTTAGTCTAAAGGGTACGTCTTTCATCGAATTGATTACTAGATGAGCTCAATACATATTTATTTCATCAAATTGATTACCAGATGAGCTCAATAAAAGTTTATTTCAGCTATTAAAATAATCTAATGTAACCACATTCACTGGAGCAGAAAAAAAATTAAAAAGGACGACTTGCCCTATTCTGAAAAATTGCAGTGAAAAAAGAAGACAAACAAAAGGGATTACCAGGTAAATCCCAAGGTTCCAGTTTGCAGATATCAACTTCGCGAATAACGCTGACTTCATTATCGTGACCATTGATTTTCAACCTCAAATAGTGATCGATGAGTTCCTCGTCAGTAGGACGGAACCGGTAGCCAACAGGCAACGATTTACCAGGGAGCACAGCCATCAACGAACCAAAATATGAACTCAATTCTTAAAGAACCGAAGCAGAGAAACGTAGCCAACGATTAGATTAGGATAAAAAGTGAGGGAAAATCGAAAACCTAAGGAGGAAATGACAGCTACACACATAAAAAGGAAAGTCACTAGAGCTTTGCTTACAGAGGTTGAATTTTCATGAAGGAAGGGAAAGACTTGGACTCGGTCCAACGGGTCCCACACTACAGTGCTTTGTAAGGGAAAGGGCAAAAGTGGTATTCTTATATTACAACACAAACACAAGTGATACAACATGTTTTTAAATAATCGATTATTATAATGTATAACTCATTAATCATGACCTAGACTCGTCATTATCAATAGTGTAAAATCATCCGGTGTCAGTCGTTATACCTGAGTGATTTTGCTTATAACATTACCCTATATTTATATAGGGTAGGTATACTGTCTCAACCACTCAAACACGACGAGAGACACAATACTTTTGCACCTTGATTATGATGGTTTGAGGGGAAATGCTTGCGTGGAGAGGGATTTTGAGGTGAAGTGACGGGTGAAACGATCAGAACCACACGGTTTAAAGACTTAATGAAACTGTGTGGTGTGTATGTCTCCACACCGTGTAGAGACACCACACAATAACCTCTCTGGTTTGAGACCTATGGTCAATGGCTCCTACATGATCATCTATGATGTGTTTGTGTCTCACTGGTTATAACAATGTAATTACCCATTTATATATCACAACGAAACGATCCTTTAGAAATAAATATTGATTCAATAACCGACTTTGAAAAGATCTATCCTCTTTTGAAAATTGATTCAAATTTAAGAATTGACTTTTGGAAAATTAATTTGATGTTATTCAAAAGTATTATATTGTATTGGTAGATATGTGTTTTAAGAATCGATTTTCCGAAAAACAACGGTGCATTGGTGAATAATGTAGTCATAGCATTTTTCCTACTTTTTGTAGGTATTATATGTAAACTTTTGGTAACCTATTTTTAGTATATATATCAAAATCATTTCAAATATGCCATTCTCAGTTAAATCGGATCATACACAAGTTCCATTTTTAATGTAAAACAACTCTACTCAAAGGCAGAAACATGAACCCTAAAACATGCACAAATTAAAGATCCAATCAGTCTGCCATTTTTCATGCAACAACAGCCCATTGATCTGAATCATACGGTTTCAATTCATAAGGAAATCGTGAGGTTCATATGGATCCACGTAAGTTAACTTTACGAATAAAGTTAGCATCCGAAAATAACACGGTCATTATGTTAGATGCGTAATTACCAATCTCAAACGGTTCAGGCTTCATATTGATTCATGTAGGCTAACTTCATAAACATAGTTAGCATCTAAGACTTACCCTCGTTCATTGCAAGTTATGTATCTACCTCATTAAATATATGATAAACATAGGCGCCCTTTTGTCTACAAAACAATATTAATGAAATTTCCACGGAAGAATACTCATAATGTCAATTTATGACTCTTTGGCTCGTCTTACCGGTCTTTAATGACACAATTCCATATTTAAACCGTGAAACCATATTGCGAAATATTCAACTTTTGAAATTTTTGATTTCAAAATATAAAATTGACTTTTGATCCACATAATCAACCGTCTCATAATCGATTATATGCTTTAGAATCGATCGTTAATTAAATGTATAATGTGACTCAAGTGAGTGTAGTTCCGCAATGGTAGGTTTGATGTTGTTTTAATGGGTGGTGCCGCTGGTTAGAGAAGCCTCCGGCACAACACTTGCCGTGGAGGGTTGCGGTTGCGGTTGTGACATCACTAATTCAGGGGCCATCTCTCCTCCATTTGTGGTTGTAGTTGTAGTTGGTAACGAGGCGCCTTTAGCGTATTCCTTGTTCTTGGCCCACAAGAAACCGTACAAGCCTATTATAATCAAGCTCATTCCTATCAAGCTGCAAAAAGAAAAAGAAAGTTAAAAAAACAAACACACCAACAAAACTAAAACACGATAGTGGTTTACATATTAAACACATTTGACTTCAATAATGTTCGGTTATCTGACCTTCCGACATTGATTTCTTGACCTAAAAAGATAGCTTCCGTAACAGTTATGAATATGAGCGATAAAGGATTGAACATGGAAGGATACGTGGGTCCTCTTTTCGTAATCGCCCAAGAAATTAGCCAAAACGTTGCGGTTGTGGCCAACACCCCCTGCAATTCCAACATTAGTTTATTTGTATGCTTTATAAATTTGATATCTAGTAATTAAGTAGGAAAATTTTAATTATACAACAATTGTAACATGTTTATACCTAAGGGTGAAAAACGAGTCGAGCCGTCGCAAAATACTCCCTCGAATATGATTCAATCAAAATCGAGTAAGACTTGAGCATAATTAAAACCTAATCAAGCCGATCTCGAGCAATTTTTTCCTAATCGAACAAACTCAAGCTTAGCTCCAACACAATTTTGAGTGGTTAATACTCGAATCGATAAAAGTAAATGTGTGATTTAACTCGAATCGTCTTTCACCTCTAGTTATATCAACAAATATGCATTATAACCACACATTTCTACTCACCTTCACCATGCATGCCCTTAATATGTGAAAGATACTACATTTGTTCCAAAATATAAATCATCCTAGGTTTTTCACACAGATTAAGAAAGTGATGGAATGTCATAAATTTGATGGTTAATGTCTAAAATGCCCCTTGACTATCATTAATGCAATAGTTGTTAAGTAATGAAATGTGGTTGGATTGATAACAAATTAGGGGTAAGATAGAGTAAAGAGTAATAAATGTTGCATTGGTAATGCAGAATGACTTATATTGTGGGACAAAACTCAATGTGTAGATGACTTATATTCTGAAACGGAGGTAGTAGTAGAAATGTACATACGTGCCGCTTGGTATATATAACAATCTTACGACAACCGTTGAGTATAGAATAACATGTAGTATATATTACCGAGTAAAATATGGTAACTAACTGCAGATTCCATTCTAACTTCCACGAAACTTTTGATCGATTTATGCATAATCCTATCACCACTTGCTGCAACGTTGCGAAGACACAAATATAGAATGTTGCCCAAAACTTATAGGGAAATACTTTAAGTAACTTCGCCTGTCCAAAAAAAGACAAATAAAGTTATATACGTACATTTCTTGCTCACGAAAATTCGAAAAATTGCATTTTCTGATTAAAATTAAGCCGGTAAAATTACGAAAGAATACCTGTGTGATGAACCAAAATCCATAGGACAAGCAGCTACATACTAAAAATATAGTGCCACGTGTCCAATGGTGTTTGTGATTTTTGAGAATTGGCGGGGGATTCACAAAGTGATGATTAATAATGTGAAAGGACATGCCTTTGTATAAAGTGATTGTGAGTGCTCCTCCAAGGCATATCATTGCACAAAGTGTCTTGACCTTGCCCGTCTTGGTTTTCAGATGTAATTTCTCGACACTGTTGAACAATAAAAATTAAAAATTAAAAATTAAAAATGTTAGCAATAGGAAACAAGTCGAGTAGTAAACGAGCCGAGTCGAGCTTTGATGGAAATCAGTTCCTCACTAAAATAAACAATACATACGATGCATACTCCAAAATAAAGGTACATCTCGATCTGTAGAACGAAAATCTTAATTATTTGCAACAGAATCTCCACGAGAGGCTTTGAGCCAATATATATGTATATGTATATGTTTGTGTATGTACGGTGTAAATACAAGTTCTCTATTCAAATTCGCATATGCGTTGTGCAGGGATTCTTTTTCACGGATTCTCTATTTTACAAAACATTGCTTCATTTACTATACGGAATCTTTGTTTATTGTGAAATGTATCAGAATCTTCATTGGACACGTGGCATATGTGCAAAGTGATTCTCTCGGGACACCACAACAACCACATTTGATCTTTAAAATTTCATACCTAAGAATTGCTGATAAGAGAAAGGTAACAACAGGAATGAGATTTAGAAAATTGGTGGCATATGTAGCTGTTGTGTCTGCAAGTCCATAATAGAAAAGCCCCATTGCCATTGATATCCTGCAAAAATTAAAATATATATTATATATATAATTCAAACATGACTCACATGGAAAGAAAAAAAACTGAAAATAATGAAAAGAAAAATAAATCTTGCTTTTTCCAGAAATAATATCACATATTTGTTTTATTAATTTAAAAAGAAGAAGGAAAAAAAAAACCCATTTTTTACACAAAATTTGAATGGAAATCTTGGTTTGATAGTGGTTCTAGATAATATACCCGGTTAATGCAACAATAAAAAGCCAAAACAATGCCAACCAGCTCAGCTTCTTTCCATTGCCTCTGAAAAAAAAAAAAAAAAAAAAAAAACATTTTTCATTAAGCTCTTGATCATCCTCTCGAAAACCGAAACCAAAAAGATCACTATTTCTCTGCTTTTTAAGTTTCGTGGAGAATATAATTCAATTGTTATATGCATAAATGAAAACGAGTTTACTAGAGGCTTTTTTTGTACACGTTATGTTCCGAGAGAAATCAATATATATATATATATATATATATACATATATATATATATATATATATATATATATATATATATATATATATTAATTATACAGCATCCATGGCATTCCCTGATCATTTTTTTACCATTAAGATATGTCCGTGTCGTATTTTTCATAAACTTGGTGTAAAAGACAATTTCCATGGCCCATAGAGCATTTTCATCCTGACCCAACATAAAATTACTCATAATGACTCAACGGCCGTTTAAACGCGGAGGGCTTGTATTTCATAAACTTATATATATTAAATAAGCAAGTCATCATCATATATATATATATCATAGGCATGGAAAAGACATTAGAGTGACGTGTTAAATTTTTAAGAAACACACTATTCAGTTGTCTCTTTCGGTTGATGACTCGGTTTCCAAAACCGAAAATAAGAACATTCATATTCAAAAAAAAAAAATTAAAAAAATTAAAAGCTTTACCTTTCATAATAGAGAGCAAAAGGAAGAACACAAAGAGCACCAACAACATGACGATAAGCGAGATATGCAAAGACGAAAGTACCCTGTGTCAATATAACCTTACACAGAAGCTGCAACCCTGTTGCTATTACCTGCACCATCAACATTCCTACCCCTACCCCCCATACTCCAACACCCCCCGAATTCTTCTTCTTTTCCATGACGATCACTATTTCCTTTCTCTTTCCTCCTCCTCCTCCTCCTTCTTCCATTAATCAAAAACCCAAATGGGTTTTCTTTTCTTTTCTTTTCTTTTCTTTTCTTTTCCTTCTTCAATTCAGTTTCTAGGAATAGGGTGGGGTGTGGGGTGAGAGGGGTACGTATGTGTTTGAAGAAAGTGAATATGGAGTTGTTATAGGAAGATCAAGAAGCAGGAGGAGGCTAAATATCGAAAATAATGGGCATGATATTTTCATGATATCAAAACACTGCTTCTTTAGGTGTTCAAAAAAAAAAACCACTGAGGGCCAAATCCACTGCTTTTAAAGATACGTATATAACAAAATAATCAAAACAAAATGATAAAATATATTTTTACATGTATAATTGGTTATAACGTATTCATTTCAATCGATGGGACCTACAGATCGAGTAATGTTACATGCACAATAAAATAATCATAACAAAAATATACAACACACTTTATCTCTGAATATATATAAGTTATTTTGTATCTTTTTGTTTATCGGATAATATACGTCATTTTAGATTATCATTATTACTTTTTTTTTTTTTTTTTTTTTTTTTTGTATCTTATGCTTGATTTATTAAATTCAATCATTTTTCAGTACCTTATAATTACTTTATTAATGATAATTAAAGGATATTTTAATTATTTATCTTTAATACTTACGACACAAGCTGCTTCTTAATCTGTCTGAAGACAATTTTGAGACAAAGTTTGTTGGGGGCATAACATTATTTTGCACCATAATATGTGTTGGTGTCATTTTATCGTAAAATATCTTAACAAAGTGACACAAAACGCACATTTTGTACCATTTATCGTGATGAAACAAATATCTTAAGCTATTATTAATGATATAAGATATATTGTATTGTTTTATCATGATTATTTTGTCAAAATATAATAATTATTATTATTTATTTATTTCAGGGGAGAAGTAGGAATTTTGTTTTTTTTGAAATGTAAGTAGGATTATTTTAAACGCATCTTTTTCCATATATTATCGGCTTTTACTTTTGTCTATCTTTTCTTTTAAGTTTAAGTGAAATTATGCATGTGCTATTACTGTATGTGTTTTATCTTTTTCAAACATTTGATCTTTCTGTTTTTTAAGCTGAAAATATTCAAAAATTCACGGGAAAGAAAGTTTGTTATTATTATGATTTTTTATTTGCGTACAAAAGATTTCATTTTCCCTAATCATAACAACAAATATTTATTTAGCATCTACCAAACAAACTGTCTTTGTGCATTATTCAGGAAGTTGGGGTAGAAATAAAGAAAGATAGATACGTACTTATGTATGAGAAACTTTATCTACCCCATATCAAATTACAATATATATATATATATTATCATTGATTAAAAGTGTAACATTAAGTGATTGATAGAGATCACATCATAACGAACAGTGATAAAAACGAGTAATGGAAAATGTAATGAAATTCGTAATGGATGTACGTATCAGTACAAGCGGCCTAAGACTTTTATGAATTGTGTGTTAGTGAAGTCGATTGTGTTTAATATGTAACTTATATACGTTTTAAATAGGTTGTTGTTTTTTTAAAGAAATAATAATTCAATATGATATCGAAATTTTTATCCCGAAAGTGAATTAGTTGTGGTGAATTTAACGATTGTTGAGAAATAAATTAGTATTTTCTCTATCGTTCTTTATTTAGGTTTAGCATCAATTCTTTTTGAGAATGTTCTTTTTCCAAAAAATTATCCAACCAAAAGTCTATTTTCCTATACTACTTTTTATTTCCCTATTTAGTCTTGTTTTACTTAAATGGTAGGACAAGATGCCACGTTGTTAATAGAATTTTATTTTAGTAAGATGCTTTTCTTGGGCTTTCTAATTAAAAGTGACATGCATCATTTCATAATTAGGGAACATGATATATAATCCTATGTATCATTTCATTATTTTTATTGCTGTAATCCATAGTTATACGACGATTCACAAACAGGGACGGACCTAGGGCCGGCCCTGGGCCCGGGCGGGATGGGCGACCGACCCGGCCCACGATATAAAGGGGCCCATAGTTATATGTTTTACAATTGTATTGGCTATATAAGATGTCCAACAATCAGTAATTTCACATTAGTGTGCGTTGTTGTAGTGGAGTTAGAGTTGTTATTTTTCCTTGTAGGCACAGGTTCGAATCCTGTACCACCTTTTTAATTTTTTTTTGATAAAAATTATTTTGAATAAATGCCATAAGCCTATAACTAAACCCTATTAGAATTTCCCTGTTCAAATCATTCTATCATTCCAGCCTATGCTCCACGCCTCCACCTCCCCTCCCAGCATCTTTTTCTTAAAAAAATCAAAAAAAAAAATAGATCTTCATATTTTTTTTTTCTGCTATTTTAAATAAAAAATATCCACAATTTAATTCATCTCTCTTCCGTCTACTGCTTACGGCCTCTGTGTTCATAGTTAAAATTATTGAAAACCTACTTGAGGTCATCAATGGCGCAAGAAAGATTGAATGGTTTGGCAATTTTATGTATCGAGAAAGATATGTTGGACAATATTAAACCTGAGACTATAATTGATGATTTTGCATCGAGAAATGCACGGAGAAATATTTTTTCTTGATCGCCTGTTTGCTTGTCTTGTCACTTTAGCCTATGTTGTCCATAGGTGTTTGCAATCCGTTGATGTTGTTGATTACGGGTGCGCTATTTTATCTTTACTATTTCTATATTCACGTTATTGATTCAATAATTTTGTTGTTTTGACATTTTCTATATTCCCGTTACTGATTCAATAATTTTGTTGTTTTGACATTTGTAATATGTAGTTGGATACAATTATAATAATTTCGCCTTAATCTTTTCTTATACGCGATTTGATTTATTTCATTTATGTATGGATATTGATTTTGTTAAAAAAGGGGCCCTTGTTTTAATTTTGCCCCGGGCCAACTAAATGTCAGGAACGGCCCTGGACGGACCCAATGTATTGAGGGGGTGCACGGCTCTCACTCAACTTTTCGTACGAAGTTATTAAAGTACCCCTCTAATAATATTAAAGATCGTGTATGTATATTATTTCAGACAAATTCTAGTGTAATTGCTTATTTAATTCAACTAGCTAGAAGTATTATTATTATACTTGAGGTTATGGGTTCAAAACCTGGTTGTTGCATGTTTTTTTAACAATTTTTTTTTTCAATTTGGCCCCCATTGAAAAAAAATTCTGGGTCTGTCACTGTTCACAAAACCACTAGTGATGAAATCTTTTTTTTTCCCAATTTGGCCCCCACTGAAATTTCTGGGTCTGTCAATGTTCACAAAACCACTAGTGATGAAATCGAATCTTTAAACGGGTGATTGAGTTTCGTGAGGATAACCATACTATTTGACTGATGGATTTAGTGATGAATTATAGATAAACGACTGTGATTGACTGTCTACGTACTCATAGATTTGTGATCGAGTTACTAACGTAATTCTGATTTTGTGAGGAGTGAATCATTTTTATATGATCCCGTTCTCAGAAAATATACTTTGGAGCAATGATTAAAGACATGATTGAAATCATGTGACAATTTACCTTTCGTGTCATAATAGAGCGGGAATCATGAAGCTATTATTATGCCAATTACTATCATGGAATACTGTTAATTAAATGACCCGAGTGGCCATCTCGAAAACCTAAGGTCGACGATGACGATCTGCCCCGAGCTAGGAGGTTTTTCATATCGGGCCGAGACCACCTTTATTGAAGTTATTTAGAATTAATGTAAGGCCCCAAACTGTGCCGAGCTTATTTAGCCCATTTGATGAGATGATCCGAAGTACTCTGGTATGTGTTGCTTCTCGTCATACCCACGTCACTAAACTAAAAAAAAAAACATTATCTTTCTTATTGTTCTCATAAACGTTTTTCTTTTTTTTAGATGTTCCTTCCTCAAACATATTATATATACTTTTCAATTCTTTAGCTTTTCTCTAACATATTCTGTACCCATAGTGAAGATTATTTTAGTGGGTTAATTGGTTAACCATTGAAGATATAAGTTAAATATGTAAAACTAGATATAGGTGTACTTTCTAACATTGAAGGAAATTTAAAAATGTAAAAGGGTACCATCGACTGAGTTTTTATTTAAGTTAATATGCTTTATTAGGTGTATTATATAAGAAAATTAGTTATACTTAGTTGCTTTATTGGTAGGTAGTTATGACTAGAATAATACGTACATACTTTGTCTTAGAAAATATAGTTTTATCAGGAATAACAAATTAATAAATAAACCAGGATACAATGATACTAATAATTAATTGATCGCGTGCAAAGCACTTACTAGCAATAGGACTAGGTCTATCGTAGTAGAAGTCGCGGAATCGAGTCGATCCCACAGAGACTCGTAAGAACGTCTAATTATCAAGCTTGAGCTTGTCACGATAACGGTCTATGACCAACTATAATATAGACAGTAGTAAAATTGGTAACACTCAACTAGCACGATTATGCAAGTTCAACGAAACAAACTAGAGTTTCTAATGTACTAGTTCAATTATGAGTAATTAGTTATTCCCCCACACATGCAACAGTCCTCCCCATTGGTGAATTCATTCATTGTTCAGCTACGGGTACAACTCCTAACTTTATCTACTCCGACAATGGCAGTAGATAATCTATACGTAAGTTACCCTCCTTAATTGGTCCGTAATAGCCCATACGCATAAAAAACTAGAGCTATCGATATTGAGCGCTAACTCATACCGCAAACCCGCCTAGACACCTGTCGACATTGACCAGCACGTTCCTAGGGTCCATTCTAGATAATGTCCTAATTAACACTTCACTAACAGTCCTTCATGTTAATTTAAGATAACATACAAATAGTTTATCAGGCTAAAAACATGTAAATTAAATCTATCGATCAACGTAGCTGGCGCCGATTATCATGAATTAGTAATTTACTAGGTATTAAAATCTAGCGATATAGACCGTCGCAGATCTGAAGAACGCAACTACTATTTCATGATTTCTTCACCAATGAATCAGATCTATAACACATGGGATAAAATAAACCAACTACTACATAATTAAACTAAATAAGCAATTAAAACATACTAGTCAAATAGAACAACGATAGATCTACATCTTGGAAAAGACAGAAAATCATACCCTCGAAGACGAGCGTAGATCTCCTTCGGATCTCTCCCTAGGCGGCGACTTTGTCGTCTCTCCGACCAGAACTCATAAAATAAATAAAATAAAGAACAACGAACTTTTTTTATTGCATAATGCTTGTGAATTGTATGGTACTATTGTTACATTTAGTTCTGAGGCGAAACCTCTTATTTATAGCTATCTAAACCGACTTAGGAACATCTAGTTCGACCCCTCGTCCAATAAAACGTGTTTCGGAAGATTCTCGACCCTCGGTTAGTCGGCACCGCCTACCGGGTTACCGGGGGTACTTTCGTCTTTTTTCTTCAACCGACTTAACTTGGATGCTTCTGGAATACCCTAGGCCCATTCCTTTCGTGCAGTCCACTCCAGATTCGTCCATCATGCTCAGCCCAATATTTCGTATCCTGAAAATCATCAAATAATACACGAAATAATATCGAAATAGGGAAAATAAACACTAAGTGCAGATTTCTCGACTCACGAACCCGACATATGCTATGCAACGTAAATGGTTCATATTTAAAGGTCGAAGCAACTATTTTTAGCTCATAATGGATAGAATATTGATGTCGTAGGATAGACTATTTTAACCGTCATCAACTACCCTCACTAGCCTTCTGCGCGTCTGCGAGCAGAGTATCAAGGCGGAATGTACCTCCAAGAACAATCCCCATAAACTACCACATATTCAATAAAGATTTCCGGCAGAGACATACATTAAGCCACAATCCATAAGCTCCCCATTAATCACTACTTACCACTCATCAATGTGTCGTGTGACGAATCAATTGTGATAGTGCGTTCGTGAGTAGAATCAAGTTGTATTAACCACACAATTTGGTCGTCTGGGAATCGCGTACCCTATCAATAGGGGTGAATATCCGAAATGGCCTTCTTATAAGGAATGTCTTACTATCGTGAATCTTTGCAAAGTGGAAGTAAATGAGTTACTTCGAGAGAGCATGATATCCAGATTATAAGATACGGTCGTTGATGTTTGACACTCGACAAACGACCGTATGGATATTATTACAGCAATGGGATTCTATTTACATGGTAACTGTTTCACATGAAATGTAGTAGTCATTGCATTTGACTCTTCCGATGATTGGGGTCACGGTGTGTTGCTAGACGCTATCCCGTGATCATTAGGCATGAAGGGCATTTTCGTAAATTGCTCTTTGTGTCTACGGCCAACATATTCGGAAGCCTATCGGGCCACACACATATGAACATATATCCGGATTAAAATATTGTTATAGTTGATAACCAAATAAGAAAAGTTTATCTCGAGACTATAAAGGTTATAGTGGTAAATTAATATTGTGGTATTTATTTATTATGAATAAATTAAATACAAGATATTAATTATGTTGGTTAATTAAATATACATGTAATGTACATGTATGTCGAAATTATGGTGTATATTGATACACATGGATTTTGCAAATTAATTAATTATAGTATTGTATTAATTAAAGAAAATCTCAATTCCCAATTTTGTGGGGAAAATGGACGCCATATTCTTTTGTATTTGATACATTTGAGTTGTGCAATTTAATTAATAAGATTACCATAATATTAATATTAGATATTAATTGATTTTGGAAAGATAGATTTATGGTAATAAGATAAAGATATATTCAATATAAGATATTGTCAATATATATCTTGGAAATATATTAAATATAAGATATTGAATATTAATGAGATAAATCAATCAAATATATTTTCTTTATTTTATTAGGAAAAAGTTTTCTTTCTCCTCAATATACTAGGAAGCTAATCCCAATCAGATTGGGAACTATAGAGGGGCGCCACATTCTTTATAAATATGAAGGTTTGGCTAGCTCTTTTGTACATCACAATTCCAAGAGCCAATAGTTCTTGTGAAAAATAGAGAGTTTCTTAGAGAGAGATTTTAGAGGGAGAAAAGGTCGGTCTAGTAGCCGAGTTTTTCTGGTAGCAATCCATGATGGGATTCCGGCAGGCTGTTTCGTGTGGATCACTGGTAGAGGCCGATCACTTAGGCGGCTCCGTGCATCGCTACTCTCCTTAGACGGTCAAAGCGTCGATCTTTTAGATCAAGCAAGGTAACCACCGTCTACTAGCATTATGTGTTTGTTGCTTAAACGAAGTCAATCCTGTTCAAAGGAAATAAATTTTTGAATTCCGCTGCGTTCCCGCGTAGATTTCCTAACAAAATCTACCCATTAACTTTTAGAAAACTTTTGGACGGGTAAGTGATTGTATGGATTGATGTGTTGGATAGAAGACCGGCTTGTGCGGTTTCAGTAATTCAAGATGGGGTTGATCAATTTTGGGTTGAGTAGGTGAGGATTGGTCAGTTTGGGGGATCAGTGGTGTTTTGGCTTAGAGGTTAGCAAGATCAAAGTCATTGGAAGATGTCAGTGGGAAACAAGCGAAGATTAGGATTTGGTTTGTGTTGAACAGAGTTTATATAGAAGAAGTTTACAGTTGAGCACGTTCCAGTTTCGAGGACGAAACTCCTCTTAAAGGGGGATGAATGTAATATTTCGATTTTCGGAAAAAGGCAGTCGTGTTCATTTTGCGAAAATGAAATATTATATTTATTATTATTATGGATTAAAGTATTTTAAATATATATATATATATATATAAGGAATTTAAGGGAATTAATTAGTATTAATTACATGGAAGTTGTTTTCTACAATTAGAACTCCCCATAACTCAAGGGAGTTGTTAGTTTCTTGATAAAGTTCAAACTACAAGCGTTAAGAGCAGATAGAAAAAGGGAAAAGAAAGTTCTTCAAATTTCTCATAGGATCTTTGACGGTTTTCAGAAGCAATTAGAGATTCGAAATCTATGGAAAAAGGACTACAAGTGGATACATAAAAGTTTGAGTTTTGAGAAAGGTATATTTTAGCCCTAATTGTGGTTTTGTCAAGGTTTGATCAAGTTCGGTTTGTTGAAAAGGTTTAATTCGTAGTGATATTGACAAGAAACCTTGATCACAATTGATTGTAGTTTAATTGTTGATCAATGTAGATTTTTGGTTGAGGTTTGAGGAAGTGATGCAGTCTTTCTTGAAGTTCTTGCATTGGAATCGCTTAACAACAAGTAAGAGGCTCTTCATGTTGTTTGATTATGGTTTTATAAGGTTAAGGTTGTATTTTGGGATGATTTGGTGTTATAATTCATGGCTAGATGATGCCTTTGTTGTATGATGTGTTATGGTATGCTGGGATTGGTTAGAAATCGTAAGAGTGCTGAAAACTGATGTTTATGGCAATTTAAAGGTTTTGGCGCGCGCCAAAACGAAAACAGAATGTGGGAGTATTTGCAAGGTGTTTTAGCAAGCGCATGGGGGGCTCAGCACGTGCCAAAGGTCCATAAAGCAACCTGATTTTTATTGGGAGCTTTTAGTGCGCGCCAAAAGCAAACCAGAAGCAAGGTGAAAGATTCAGAGAGGTTTTAGAGCGTGCCAAAAAGGCTTACTGCTCGCCAAACCCCTGTTTTGTGAAATGTTGAGTTTTAAGCCCCGAGATGAGTTTTAAATGTTGTTTCTTGATCTTAGAACATTAAATGAACATAAACAAGTCATGATTAAGTTTCTGATGCGTTTAGTCTCGGAACCGAATGGATTCTTCATAAGAGTTGAAGTTCGGGACCATCGGAAAAGCATGATTGGCTTGTGCCTTGATGAATTAGTATTCATCAATGTCTCTGTATGTGTTAGGATGTTGTGTCTACTTGTCTTAAGAGAGGGAGTGGAAGGAGTTATGGAGCTTTGCCTTGAAAACACTTAGATGGCTAGTTAATGATTAATGAAATACGTACTTGTATAGTAAAAGACTAAACATCATGTCATTTTTGGTAAGACACATGTCAATATCACGATATATGGGCGGTGAGTAAAAGTGAATAACTCCGTAGGTTTACAAGACCCCAAGTACGGAGTGGCTTCGCCGAACGTGTACTCTATCGGGGCTAACCCATGGCTATTGGTGTGATTAACTGATAGGTTGCAACCAGATACTTCTTGGTGAGTAACACAATGTGTAGTGCCCTTGAATACTAATGTAACAAAGATAAGCTAAGCTAGAAACAAGTATGATCTCACGACATGTTGATGAGCATGAAGTGAACCATAGAGTTTGAGTCGGTCTCACAAAGATAACTTATAATAATATGAACCATTTCGTTATGAAACTTAATTAATCAATAGCTTCTACCTCTTTACTAAGTACCTTTGTACTTACCTCAATTGAATGTTGGGGTGAGAAGACGAACAGATTGACCCGGTGTATGATGACGACTTTGAGGATGATATTTGATGCCATGCTTGTTTCTTCATATTTCTTAATTTTCCTTGTTGTAATTCTATTTCAACAATATTGTATTAGACTATGTTGTAGTTATACTTAAAGATTATGTTATACTTTTATTTCATGTTTGTAAAACAAGTTTGTTGTACTTTACTTTGAACCTCGTACTCCGTAAGATATTCGTTGTTGTAAGTTACTCTTTCTATCTTTAGCATGGTTTGTAATCTATTCTTAGCGGCACTTATGGTTTTACCCGAGTCTTTTTAGCATCTGTTTGCTTTTTTTGATACGACGACATAGTAGCTTGCGTATCATGTTAGAGTTACTTAATGTTATACGTGCCGAATGTTCTCTTACGGATGAGAAGTTATTGTGTGGTGTCTCCACACGGTGTGGAGACACCGTGTGACACTTTCCAGACCCCACAGTTTTATTCTGTATTTAAACTGTGTGGTTCCGATCGTTTCACCCGTCACTTCACCTCAAATTCCCTCACCAAACAATAACTTCCCCTTCCGGATAGAGCCACGGTATCCGGGAGCGGATCGTTTCACACCCGAGCTCGGAACTCCCATTGGGCATTGTTTTTGGAACCCGATATCAAATTAACCAATTTTGACAAACATAATGGACCCAATATTTAACACAGTAACTGGGCTTGTAAATTTCTGGCCCAAAATCGATTCTCCAAATTTGCAACTAGGGTTTCCTGTAACCTTTATAATATATATACCTAAACACTTCCCGCAAGGGTTTTTCGTGCTCTGTTTACACATTCAACACCGCCAAGTGACACAGAGCTTTTCTCGCCGGAAAAATGAAGACTATCTTGTCATCGGAGACCATGGATATTCCAGACGGCGTGAAGATCAAGGTGAAGGCGAAGCAGATCGAGGTTGAAGGTCCACGTGGAAAGCTCACTCGCAATTTCAAGCATTTGAATTTGGATTTTCAGCTAATCACCGATGATGAAACCGGAACGAAGAAGCTGAAGGTCGATGCTTGGTTTGGATCCAGGAAGACAACTGCTGCTATTCGTACCGCGTTGAGCCATGTCGATAATCTGATTACTGGTGTCACTAAGGGGTATCGATATAAGATGCGGTTTGTGTATGCTCATTTCCCTATCAATGCTTCCATTGGAAACTCGAACCGGTCTATTGAGATCCGAAACTTCCTTGGCGAGAAAAAGGTTTATATACTTTATCAATTCTGTTCCTTCGCTCTTTATTTGTTGTGCGTGTTGATTTGTTTTAGATACAAGCTGTTTCTTCATTGCTTATTTGTGTGTAGTAATTTGGTTTCGCTGCAGGCAAATTTGCTTTTTTTCTGTTAAGTTTTAGCTCGTCATTTGATATGTTTTCGCTGATTTAGGTATTTAACAGGATGTAAAATCAGAAGCTCTTACTGATTGCTTCGAGGTCCAGATGTTTCAGCTATTGTGATTCTTTGGCCATTTGTTGATTTTTATCTCGAGCTTTCTGATTTTAAGACTGTTTGTTGAATTAGAATGCTTCTAGCAAGCATTTTTGTAAGCTTGTTGAGGGTCAAATGTTGATTGTTGTGTTTTTTCATGCTTGTTTTGTTTGTTGAATTAGAATGCTTCTAGTAGCATTTCTGTAAGCTTGCTGCTGGTCAAATGTTGATGGTTGTATTTTTCAAGGCTTGTTTGCTGGATTAAGGTGCTTCTGGTTGCATTTTTGTAAGCTTGTGCTGGTCAGATGTGGATGGTTGTGTTTTTTAATGCTTGTTTGTTGAAGTAGAATGCTTACAGTAGCATTTCTGTAAGCTTGCTACTGGTCAAATGTTGATGATTGTATTTTTGAAGGTTTGTTTGCTTGATTAAAGTGCTTCTAGTAGCGTATTTGTAAGCTTTCTGTTTGTCAAATGTGGATCGTCGTGTTTTTTAACGATTGTTTGTTTGAATTAGAATGATTCTAGTGTCATATGTGGATGGTTGTCTTAGCTATATATATAGTCTGTCTCAGTTGTGTGGGTGGTGGAGGGGAAGAGGCTATGGAATTTGTTCCATGTTATATTTTTGTGTCATCAGATTCTGTTTATCTATAAAATCACCTACCTATTTGTTAAGAGTCTGCCTTACCTAATGTTTAGAACAATTTCACTATAACCAAAACAGCCCTCAATCTTTGTGTTGAGAAATTTGCCGGTGTTTAACTTTTTGTTGATCATATAATGATTCACTTAAACATTGTGCCAGAATCCAGAGTTTGACTGGAGTCTTCTTGTGATGATTGCATATTCATAAGGGCCTTCTCTGTATCTTAATCTTCTGCGGTAGATTCATGTTCCACTTAATTATTCGGTAGTTCCCATGTTTCTGATCTTGAAAAGTTGATTACAATGTTGTACCCTACAAGATTGTGACGATAACAAGTGTCTTTTGGGGGGGGGGGTCGTAATGACAGCTTGAAATCTCTAATGAAGACCTGTTCCTAACATGTCGTAAACTGTCTTTATTTTTTTAATCAGGTAAGGAAGGTGGATATGCTTGATGGTGTCACTGTCGTCCGTTCTGAGAAGGTTAAGGACGAGTTGGTTTTGGATGGGAATGACATTGAGCTCGTATCTCGTTCTGCTGCCCTTATCAACCAGGTATAAACCCTAACCCTACCTTTCAATCATTTTGATTTTGCTGATATACATGGTACCTTCTTGCTTGCAATTTCAGCCTCATTTCATACGATTCTGTGTGTTTGACAGAAATGCCATGTGAAGAACAAGGATATCAGGAAGTTTCTTGACGGTATCTATGTGAGTGAGAAGGGAAGGATTGATGTGGAAGAATAAACTGTGACTCTGGTCTAATGACAGAGATGATGATTGAGGTTTCTGGGCAGCTGTTTTTGGGATTGTTTTTTTGCTTTGGTTTATTTAGTTGGAAACTCTATAATATAGACTCGTTGTTTGATATTGGATGTAGTCATTTTCTGCCTTGTGAACTCTTTTTTGATTGGATGATTTTGCGTTGTCTTTTACTTAAAAGCTGTCATTTGTTTCTCTATTTTTCTCTCTGTTTCTTCTCTCTGTTTTTTACCGCTTTTATAGTATGACCCTTATAAACAGGCTTTTATAGTATAGCTTATAGTCCCTTATAAACTGTAGTTTAAAACTCAAGGCTTTTCCCTCAGAAAAAAAAAAAAAAAAAACTAACTCAAGGCTTTTATCTACATGAATACAAGTTCCGTAGTTTATGTATGTGAATACAAAACCGTAGTTTAAAACCCAAGTCGTTTAGGTTTATGTACGTGAATACAAAACCATAGTTTAAAACTCAAATCCTTTAAGTTTATTTAGCCATTCTGCAGCTAAATAAAGGATGTACATTTGAAGCAGAATGATTGTTGGTCTTCACTAGTTTTTTAAATCTGTTTTTCTGCAGAATGGAAGATATCAATCTGCAGCAAAATCAATGATAGTCTTTACTAGTTATCAGCCTCGCTTTCCATGTTGCTTTTAAACTCGTCCACCTCCGGAACAAAAATAAACAATTTTGGATCAAGGCAATGGTTTCAAACACAAATATACTTTTTAAGTTGAAGGCAAAATTAGCAAGGTTCATAACACTATTATGTTATCCTACCTTCTTTAAAAAAATTATATTAAGAAAATATATGATCAGAACAAAGTGTTACAATATATTCAAATGGCTAGCCATTGAGTGCTCTCACTAATATGAAACATATACTTCGGATTACACCGTTTCTGATTTCTGGAATTTTTGTTCCATTTTTTTTTTTTTTAAATTTATTATTTCACATTCTTAGTGTTTTGATCCGTTGATTTTGACTGTTTGGTGACATTGCATTGTTTCTCCTCGATATGATACGAATCTATGTCGATGAAAGATTTCGCAATTTAGGGTGGAATAAACACCATTCCTCCAAAGCTTTTTGTTTGTTGTTAATTAATTTCCTCGACCAAAAGCACAAGCCTTTCTGAAATTCACCAAACCATTTCAAACTAAAAGTGACATAATATAATAATGATGCTAATAAATTTACAATATAAATATTAAAAGGTGTTTTATAGAAACAAAGTACAAATAGGGTCACAGTTTCTTAATAGTTTGTAAATGATTTGAAATATGTCAAAATGTTTTAAATTGTTGTGAAATTTCAACCTATTTCTAAGCCTTTTAAAACTTAGGAAACTAAAAAATGGTTGATAAATAAGGTTGATTTGAAATTCTTACTACCTTTATCGAACAATCTATATTAATACATTTAAGAATATATATTCATTTGTATTTTTCAGAAAGTATATATCTTTCACCAGCATTATTCTATTAAATTTATTAAAAGAATACTTTTTCTTTTGTATTTCTTAACGAGCCAAATTCAAACACGTTAAAATTTAACATTTTCCGAGCTATCGAGTTCAAGCTTGAAAATGCTTGAAATTCTATTAGTTAAGCGTTGATTTTATATGTGTTAAATTATCGTTTTATTTTTTTGTGTTTGATAGAAGGACCCCAAACCCCCTTATACAATGGAAAGTTAGGTCAGCAGAGAATTTCCATCACGCCGTAGAGCAACCAAAAGACGATGACATTCCTTAATTCCATCACGCCGTAGAGCAACCAAAAGACGATGACATTCCATATGGCAAAAAGCCGACCTTTAGGGGTATCGAGCATTGTCAAGACGAAGGTTAGAGAGTTTAGATTACAAAGTTCATCGGTCAAAGTCTCGGCTTTAATTGGTTATATATAGTTTACTATGTTTCCAAGATTTTTTTTTTCATTTTTTTTTTCAGAAACGAAAGATAACACCACACACACGTCCCATGCTGGGTTTGAACCCTGAACTTTCCATTGAAAGCCATGTTAAGCCCTAGTGGATTACCACTAGGGTATGTACCCTAACTATGTTTTCAGGATTGACAACTCTGTTGACTTCTACTACTGTAATCCAAAAGTCTTTTCTTGATAATGGACGTTGTAAAAGATTATTCTTTATTCTTTATTTTTATTTTTTTTTTTTTACATTTGTGTTTTAAAGAATCCACATTAAAAACTTAATAATTGAATTTAAAATCCATTTTTCCTACGAATGCGAAATATCATGATACTAAGCTTATTATATTTTTTTTTACCAGATACGAAAGAAACGTATGCACACACTTTTTTTTTGTGACGGATACTAAGCTTATTATGTATATCTTCAATAATATTATCATACCTTCTATAGCACTTGTTTTATGCGCCATTTTATTTATAAAATATTTAATTTATATTTGAACCAAATGTCATAAACTATGTATAATACACATTTATATGTGACGCGGAATAGATGCCGGTACTCTTTAATTTCCCCTGGACACAGGGGCGCCCCTAGGGGCCAAGGGGGTCATGGCCCGGAGTCATCCGAAAATCCATGAATTTAAGGACCCCACGAAATTTTGACCTAATATTATATATACTATATTTATATGAACAATGAATGTATTATCTTAATTTAGCTAAAGACTTAAGATTTCCAAATAAGCCAGAGACTCAGGTTTGAATCTTGCTACCTACAATAATTTTTGTTTTTTTAAAGGAGTCAAATAAGTAGTTTTTTTCACTTCCAAACCCTATCTCATGCATGTTTTTGTTATATTTTTTTTATATATATTTTTTGGTTGTTTTATCACTATTAAATTATTATTATTAGTATTATAAACAATATTGGGCTTGACCCAGTTAGGACGACTTTTCCCTTTTATTTACGTGAAGTAGGGAATAATAGGTTGAGGCTTACGTTTTGGCAAAAGAGAAAAAACATTAGACATATATTAGTTAATTTTAGGTATGAATAAATTTGTTTATTTTCACCCCTTGATTGCTATGGATTGTGAGATCGAATTATTCGTTCTACTCGATTGAATTGTTAGCATATTTCTCCATTTTAATCAAATTCAGGATTCTTCCGATTGAAATTAATTTTATTCATTCTTTTTCCAATTCTTTCCGGATATGATTGGTGGAAGCATTAATTATTCATAAACATTAGACATATATTAGTTAATTTTAGGTATGAATAAATTTGTTTATTTTCACCCCTTGATTCTTTTGAATTGTTAGCATATTTCTCCATTTTAATCAAATTCAGGATTCTTCCGATTGAAATTAATTTTATTCATTCTTTTTCCAAATTCGAAAAAAATATCTTTCCGGATATGAAAAAAGGAAGAAGAAACAAAAGGTGGAAGCATTAATTCAATCACAAAAGGGGGCTATTCATAAGTTTTTTAGTGGCACGAAACAAGGTGAAAGCTCAACCGAAGATGTGTTGAATGAGAATTTAGTTGACGATCATAAAGAAATTGTCAATTTGAGTGAAGCTTGTGGAAATGAGAACGAAGAGGTAAACATGGTATTTGGACCTCAATGTATTGATGATCCTGCTAATTGGGGTAAGATTAATCAAGAATTAAGAGACTTGTTAGTCAAAAAAGGTCCAGTAAGAAGTAATAATCTTGTCTTTCCAAAGGATAATTCTGATAAGCATAGGCATTTCTCACCTATTCACTTCACTCGTCATTTATCAAATGGTGAGAAACAAGATAGAACATGACTTGTCTATTTAGAGGCTTTGGATAGAGTGTTTTGCTTTTGTTGTAAGTTGTTTAAAAAAGATGAAAACAAGTCTCAATTAGCGACTGAAGGGTTCAAAAATTGGAAACATACTGGTGAAAGACTTAAAAGCCATGAAAGTAGCAGTGAGCATATTAGATGCATGGACAAGTGGATCGAGATGACTTTGAGATTGGAAAAGAATGAAACCATTGATAAGCATACGTTGGAACATATCAACAAAGAGAAGGAATATTGGAGAGCGGTGTTATTTAGGATTCTTGCACTTGTCAAGACACTTGCTAAGAGAAATTTAGCATTTCGTGGAATCCTTTCGGGTGAATTATTTTTTGTATGTTGTGGATCAAGCAATTTCTTCAATGAAGAGCAGATTCGAACAGTTGGAAGTATACGAGAAAAAGTTTGGCTTTTTGTTTGATTTAAAGAAGTCAAAATATTCCAACAATGAATGTTTAATGAAATCTTGTGCTAGTCTTGAAGAGTTTTTGACACATGATAATGTATTGGATATTGATGGTAGATACTTATTCATGGAGTTGAAGTTCTTGAGAGAATCATTACCGGAGGAAGTGAAGAAGCCAATTGAAGTTCTCAACTTTTTGAAAAAGAAGGAAAGATGTTTTCCGAATGCGTGGATTGCTTTTAGAATCCTTTTGACAATCCCGGTCACGGTTGCTTCCGGAGAAAGAAGTTTTTCAAACTTGAAGTTGATTAAAAATTATCTTCGGTCAACAATGTCACAAGAGCGGTTGAACGTTTTGGCTCTATTGTCAATTGAACAAGATATGGTTGATGACATTGACTACGCGAGTTTGATCGAGTAGTACTTTTGCTTCTAAAAATGCTAGGAGAGACGTGTTTAAGTGATTCTATGTAATAATACTTTCAATAACTATCTCTTTTGTTTTGAAATGTTTACAATGTTCTTATTTGACTTGGAAAATTTCTACTTTTTTGTTAGTGTTTTTTATTCCGAAGGGCGAGGGCCTAAATTTCTTTTTGGCCCCAAGCCTAAATTTGGACAGGGACGCCTCTGGGACATTAACTCTTTAACTACGTATGCTTTCCCTGGTTGGTTGTTCATGTTTGTCGGATTTATTTGGTGATTATTTTATTTGTCGAGATTAATCAAGTCCACGTTCCTCGAATGCATGCAAATTTTCAAAGGAGTGTAAAGTCATTTCCACTTTCTTGGTTCTAGTTGCGACCGTGTTGCAGAAGCTTGATATGATTCTTGATTCTTCACCGCATCTAGCCTATTCATTTCTTCTATTTTTGTCTAATTCATCCGTCCAATCAGAAGGGTGTGCTTCCAAAACTTCTTCGCCAAGTTACAATCTCTTTAAGGCATGTAGAATAGTTTCCTCGTCATTCTTGCAGATCTGACAGAGGTAGCAGTTGCACTTACATGTCGTTTAAAAAGCAAAGACATGGTGGGTAGGGCCTTATGCAGGGACAGATCCACCCCATTGGTAGGGGCACTCGCCCCCATCGGATCCAGAAAATACAATATGATAATGTGTTTGAATAATATGATATGTTGTGGTTTTTTAACATATAAAGCGAGTAGTTTTTTTTTTTTTTCGAATCGTAGGGTACAAAAAAAACACTAATATATATTTTTTTTATTTCAAAAAATATTTAGAATTTTTGCTCTCCGTCGCCCGAGAACCCGCGTCCGCCCCTGGCCTTATGAGTTGTTTACCCCAACAAAAAAATTGTTCTGGCTGGTCCTTTATGAGACCAAACGTCCTTCAGAATCTGAGCCGCAGGAGCGTTGATGTCCTTGGTGAGGTAATTGTAGCGATCAGACAGAATATTTCCTGCTACCATTATCACACCACATAACATTATTCCCTTCCACCCCAAAACCATCCCTCAACTGTTATGCCGCATGCCAAATACTTTTCCAGGTGAAAGAGCTGGTCAGCCTAACTAACTTCCCCAGTCAGAATTTGCCAAACTAACTTCCCCAGGAAGACTGTATTCATATGATGTAAGTTTTTAAAACCTAGACCCCCACTGTCCTTAGACTGGCAGAGTTTGTCCAATACTATATAGTGCATCTTCTTCTATGTATCGTCTTATCCCTAGAAAAAAACTTTCTACACAGTCTCTCCATATCAAGCAAAGTGGATTTAGGCCGTTTCATAGTTTGCATAGCATAAAAAAGGTGTGTTCCAAGAGAACTCTTTGGTAGGATCATCCTGCCAGCTCTAGATGCATTTCACTTTCCAATTTGCAAACTTTTTCCTCATCTTGTCCATGATGTAATTAAAAGTATTTTTTGTTACCCTTGAATGCATTAGTGGTGTCCCGAGGTATTGGCCTAGATTATCAGTGTGCTGCATCCCCTGCTCATGTCTGATCAACATTTGCACTTGATGGGAGGTGTTCTTGGACACATGGAACCTTGATTTTCCAATGCTCAACTTTTGGCCCGAGACACTGCAAGAACCATTGAGTATCTGCTTGATGGCGCGATGCTTTTAACAACAGATACAAATATGCAGATAAATGATACATGAGTATGAGATTTTTGAAAATAGGATACAGGTATGGAGATGTGTAAATATTAAATATATAGATACCAAAATATACATGAAAAAACACAATAAAGACCAGATTATATATTCAAAATCGTATAATAATACAATTCTTAACTCTTCACTTTTAGGTTGTTTTTCTAATGGTTTTTTCCTTCATTTTTAAATAAAACTTTTCATCACCAAACTAAACAAGAAGCACAACATAAGTGCATAACTAAACAAGATATCTCCATTGATGTGTGTACCAAAGCCTAGCATAGCATGTCTTAAGAACACAATCTAAACCTCTGGATATTCCAAAAATTGGCAATGATTCTTGCAATTAAGCTCACTACCATCCATCCATTTTCTTTCACGAGAACTTGATTCTCGGAAATCACTTTTTCTTGTCATAGGCAGCAATGTTTTGTGGTTCACATTCCGGAGATAATAGGCGAACGAGTAGAGCAGTAGTTAAACTCGCACTAATTGCACCGGTGGCTGCCCATCTTAGACTACGAGGGACCGTGATTCTTGGACCTGTGCAAAAAAGTACTTGCATCAGTTTCATTTAACAGATTCAAACATCTTTTTCTTTTCTTTTTTTTGAATTTATATTCAGAATGAAATGCATTTGAATCTTAAAACGCATAATTTGAATAGAGAATCCAAAAACTATACCGTAATGCAAGCGACAGAGTACCCAAAAACTCATTGCTCCACCAAAAGTAAAAACACCAGCAGTATGTCTCATCAATCTAGTACAAGGTTTGCAATCTGATCTCATCAACTCTCCATCAGACAGACCGAAAAGCTGCCTCAATGCCATCTAGTTTTCCCGGTTGAATCAGTGACCAGAAATACTTGACACGAGACGAAAACAAGGCTGTTCTTTGTAAATGACACGGCAAATAAACCGAAGACAGATAAGTTACTAAAAGAGGTAATAGCATAAGTTTTGCTTTTACATATTTCACAATATCAATCAAGAAAAGTATACTCGTATGGATAAAACGTAAGAAAAAACTATTTCTGGGTCAGATAAACATTATTGTCAAACAATAAACTCAATATAATCTTTTACGAGAAACAAAATTATTCCACGAAAACGGGTGCAAAACAAATTAAACCAACATAATATAACATGCTTCAGTGAATACGACAAAAAGCACAAATAAATCAGAATAGATAAATTACCCATAGATGGATAAATTACCCACAGGGAGAGCGGCAGAGAGCGATTTTTTTCCAGAAAATCCAGGGGATCGAAGAGGAAGAATAAAGAAAGAGATAAGAGGACAGCTTTTTTAATTAGGTTGATATAAATTTACATTTGACCTTATAACGAAAATCCGGGGATCATGATCTTACTAACGAATCACGTGATTCGAATCAGGATCTCACTGACGAAGCTCGGGCTTGAAATCTTAAACAAACTAACGAACCTTGGGTTCGAAATCATCAACTAACTAAGAAACGTCTCACTGACGAAGCTCAGGCTTGAAATCTTAAACAAACTAACGAACCTTGGGTTCGAAATCATCAACTAACTAAGAAACGATCCCCATGTTTGAAATCACTTCTCAATAACGAACCTCGAGTTTGAATCACTACTCAATAACGGACCTCAAGTTTGAATCACTACTCAATAACGAACCTCGGGTTGAATCTACTACTCAGTAACTAACCTCGGGATTGAAATCTTGAACTAACGAACCTAAGGTCTCAAATCATCAACCGGTTGACTAATGAACCCCGGGTTTGAAATCACTACTCAATAACGAACATCGGGTTTGAAATCATCAATTGGTTGACTAACGAACTCTGGGTTTGAAATCACTACTCAATAACAAACATCGGGTTTGAAATCATGAAATAAGCTAACGGACCTCGGGTTTGAAATCATCAACCGACTAATAAACGAACTTCAGATTTGAAATCTTGAACTAACTCGGTAAAACTCAGCATGACTCGGCCGAGTCAATCCAATATCATGAAAAAGGATAAATCAAAAGCACTTTAAGCAGAGAAACATAGCAGCAGAGAATTTAGGCTTTAGCAGAGAATCATCTTTTCATAAGAAATAGACAAATAGTTGTACACCCGTGAATCCTTTTGCCTCTTTATAAAAAAATTAAATTTAATTTACAGAGCAAATTAGCAAAAGCAAAAACAACCCCACAACTCCAAGAGCCACAACCAGATTTGATTCACTAAATTTCCTCAATTTCTAACAAAGAAACAAAACCAAAAATACCCATATTAAAACAACCAACCTTCAACAGTATCAGTTTAATAGTAGTGACAAATTTAATAACGTGACAAATTCTTGAATAAGTGATTAGAACTCGAGGTTTGTTATTGAGTAAGTCATTTCAAACTCGAAATTCGTTATTGAGTAAATTTCTCTTTACCTACGGATTTACTAAGGAATCGGTACCTTGCCAAATTTTTATGGGATATTTAGCATATTTTCTTACCGACTTCATACAATCATTATGAGTGATCAATAATCCATCATTTTTTTAATTTGTTTTACAATATATGACACCATAAAATTTGTGAAAGTTAAAAAATAAATAATGTATGTACATCTACCGATATATTTTAAGGAAAAATTTAATGCAATTTGAAAATTAAAATATCAACACAATTATTATATTCCTACGAAATACCGACGAACTTGAGTTATAAGTCGGAAAGTTCGTCGGAAACACTTATGATCGTCGGAAATTCGAAGGAAACAATTATGAAAATCCTATTTTTATGTTTATCCTATTTTCCGACCAACTTGCTACGATTCCGTCGGAAATTGTTAGGAAAGACCCGAGCGGGAGAAATTCGCGCCCTTAAACATAGGCGGGAACCTTTCGCACGTAAGATTTCCGACAAATTTCCGACGAAATACTTTGCGACAATGGAATTCCGTTGGAACTACGTCGTAAATATTTTTATGATTTCATAATTATTTAAACCGTCGGAAAGGCGTCGTAAAATTCCTACGACATTATTTCGTCGGAAATTCTCGTCGGAAAAATAGAAAATTCTAGTAGTGAGAGGATCTTACATCTTTCCTTGCTTGTTAAAACAGGATTAACTGTTACCAAAGATGTAATAATTGCTTGTTAAGCCGAGATTTACTTTTAGAATGTTTGAGTTTAGAGGTGTGCTGGTGGCTTGTTCTTCAGAGTATATATGAAGAATCCAAACATTTCAAACGAAGGCAAAGGCAATGGGTTATTTATGGGTACGATGTAATACGAAGAAATTAAAGAGTAGAATCAAACTATTTCAACCCAATGGAATCATTCACCGAGCACGTGCTCATTTGAACACAAATAAACTATATGAAAGTATAACCTCATTTAAAACGTACTACTTAAATTATATGGAGAAATCGTGATCGAGTGGCTGATCAATATATACCGTTCGAGCCACCTCTATTGAAATTAAAACATTTTTTAAGTACTACAACTTTTGTATTTGAAGAAAATAGACAAGTTTAACATTTATGAAGATTGTGTATGGGTAGATGATATATGTTTTTGTATTGTTGAATGGAGTTTGTGAAAGAGGAATATATCGTTTGGTATTTATTGAAATAACAAAAGGGTCGCGGGTTAGAAGGACAAAATAAGATATAAAATGGAAAAAAAAAAGGACAAGAAAAAAAGATAGTGATTGAAAATGTCAAAAACGCGATTATACGAAGGGTTTATATAATACGAAGGGTTTATATCGATAGCGATTATACGAAGGGTTACGAAGACATGTGGACGAATAGGATCACGGTTTCTCGTTTGAGAGAACAGTTTCGAAATGTTTTGAAATATATCAAAATATGTAAATGTTCCTCTGATATTTTTTATTTTATTTTATTTTTTTCACTATGCATTTTGAAACGTAGGCAAAGTGTAAAAAAATTTTTACAACATACGCTTGAAATTCTATTAGCTAAGCGTTGATTTTATATTTGTAATTTAAAGAAAGCATCAATTAGGATATTTAGTGTTCTTTTAGTTGTAATAATGAAAACATGAGATTTTAATGAATGAAATGTTTCGAATATGTGTTAAATTATCTTTTATTTTTCTGTGTTTGATAGAAGCACCCCCGGACACCTTTATTTCTCCACTCACTGGAAAGTTAGGTCAACAGAGAAGTTCCATCCTGCTGTATAACAGCCGAAAAGCGAGGACATTCCTTATGGCAAGAGCCGACCTCTAAGGTATCGAGCATTTAATTAATGATCTTCAAGAGGAAGGTCAGAGAGCAAGGACGGAGTCAGAAAATTTTCTTCAGGAGGGCTAGGCTAAAAGTTGTTTAATGTTATTTTTTATGGTAGATTTTTTCCTTTTAAAAGTTTTTAAAATTTAACGGAAGAAACTGCTATAATTAAGAATGAAGACACCCCTAGAATTCATTTCATTCAAGAGAGAAAAACAACAAATCAAAACTTGAGTGACTCACTAGGTTCATGTTCGAAATATTCTATTTTATTATTACTAAAAAATATACAGATTGACTATATCGCAATTCAACTAAAATGATAATATAGTTTGCATATTAAGGTACGAGAGCAACGTGGAAACGAGAAACTATATATATATATATATATATATATATATATATATATATATATATATGTATATAGTACTAGTACCATGGATGTTTATTTGACTGTTTTTATTGTGTTGGGTTGATCTGTAAACTAAATAGGTGGGCTGAGTTAATTATAAGATGTAGTGGACTAGGCTTATTATAAGCAAAGCCTGGGTGGGCTTAACCCCCTAAGCCCAGGCTTTGGCTCTGTCTCTGTCAGAGAGTCTAGATTACAAAGTTCATCAGTCCAAGTCTCAGAAGAGAGACTTTGGCATCAATTAATGAGGTTCAAAACATCAAATGCACTTTTTTTTTAAGAGAAGAGTTTTGGTGAAACGGGTATTTTCAGATTATATCATAACTAATCAAACTCGCACCTACACATTCTTAATGACCATCCACTTGTATAACTCAAAAAACCCGCATTGCATCATAACTTTTTTCGATATTGATTCATCACCTAGGTTGTATGGGTACATATAGGCCTCTAAACGAGCCGAACCCTACCGAACTCTAGCAAGGTTCGAGCTCGGCTCGGTGTGTTCGAACCTTAGGTTCGGCTCGGCTCGATATTGCCGAGCCTTAGATTTTCATTATCTGGCTCTGGCTCGGGTTCGGCCTGGTATATAGGGAAATAAAGCTCGGCTCGGTTCAGCTCGAACATGTCGAACCGTTCGAACATGTTCGGCTCGAACTGAGTTTTAAAAAAAAATCAGAATTTACTACATCAGAACTCAGCTCAAGAATCATGGTAAAACGAACGAATATGCAGACTTTTCAGCTGAAATAAAACTATAAAATCAATTTGAGAGACACAATTTCAAACACGAGCCACACAAATCTTTTGAGAGCAAAGGACAGTGCGAAGCAAATAGAATTGAAACTGTATATCGTTTTGCAGGGTACGAAGCTTGAATACAGGAGATTGGCCGGAAATTGACATACCTCAGGCGGAACGCCGGTCGCTACGTGAAGATCCCTCCGGTGAAGAATCCCGTAGCTAATGGCTCAATCGATACGACGCTGCAGTGAAAAGTCTTTTTTAATCTTTGGTTTGTACATCAGAACGACCCATATTTCTGCGGGACTGCGGCTGCTAGTGCTCGGCTACGGTTGGAGGTTTGAGGTTGAGGGATGGAGGGACTAGGGAGTAGGGAGGACTGAGGACGAGGAGGAAGCCACCACTCACCAGCCAGGCAAGCGCAGAGAGCAGGCAGAGACGGCTCAGACGACGGGGGAGGGGAGGGGAGGGGAGGGGGGGAGAAACGGCGGGGCTCTGGGATGGGAAGGGGATTAGATTAGGGTTATAATTTTAAGAGAACAATTGAGTCAATGCCTAAAAAAAAAAAAAAAAAAAAAAAAATATATATATATATATATATATATATATATATATAATATATATAATGATATATGAGCCGAACGTGTTCGCTCGACCACCGAATATCTAATTTGTAATGTTTGGCTCGAATTTCGAACCCATGAACCGAACCCAAATCGAGCTTTTTCGAGCTGAATACTTCGAATCGAATTGAATACTTAGGTTCATTTACAGCCCTAGGTACATATTCACGGATACAAGATACATGGTTTTCGAAAAATATATATATGATACACAGACGAGGGCTCATACGTAAAAAGAAATTCAAAGAAAAAGAATACATGGATCAATTTGTATATAATATATATGAACAAAATTATAAATATCAAAAAACATAAAATAAAACATTTAATTTTCTTTTCTGATAATTTTTCATCAATTTGGATAGTTTTCCATTCGTTATCAGGCGGTTTATACTCGATTTTCAACATGTCTTTTCTTTTAACGTATGTAAAGTTCATATCCACCTATTGAAAATTATAAATGGCATCCCATGTAGGTATCTAATGCAGTGTCAGATATGTATCGGGAACGCCGCCGGACAGAAGTATGTGTATCAAAGAACATCATAAATCCGTAGAAGCTGGTTGAGAAAATTGGTTGAGAATTATGTAAAATAGAGATTCTCATGTAATTCATTTCTTCGAATAAAGATTCTGATAGAGCACATGATGCACGCAAGTGCTCTTATAACCGAAATTCTGCTCAACTGTCATTCTCTGTTACATGATTATTGCCGTAAAATATAATGGTATGTTTAAAAACTGTCGATCATTTATATGAAGCTCACTTAATTGTATATTAAACTTCAGAAAATTGGATAAAAATACAGTTATATTGCTAATTAAAAAATATATTAATAATTTAATTACAAAGGCGAATATGTCTTTTTTGTTAGTTTCGTTAATTTTTTTTCCCAGATTCTTGACATTATCGTCGTTTTATATATATACAGCGAAACTCAAAGCCTTTCAGATTCTTTTTTCATGAAGTTTCTTGACCTTTTTTACTTCGCTCATTGTTGTAGCGGCTTTTATAACAAAAATAAAGAAAATTGAACATTATCAAAAAGGTACTCATTAATAGAGTATGTAATTATTCGAACAAAAATAAAATATAAACATACCGTAATTATACAGAGAAATCGTGATCGATTGGTCAGCCACCCAATTGAATTTGAAAATTCACAAAATATATGTAACTATTAATGAAGCCTATGAAACCTTCTATACAAACCGGCAAGATGGATCACAATATCCATGCACCCCACATTGTAACTTAACACTGTCTCCGTCCTATAAAAAGTGTCTATATTTTGCTTGGCACATAGATTAAGCTTAATCAATTAATGTGTGGTAATTTAAGTGCTAATGAACATATATGTATATCTCTATCACATAATAGATGTTTCTATTGGAATGTAAAATGAAAATACAAATATTAAATGCAAACATAAGGATATGGATGAAAAAAATTTGTAAATAGACAATTTTTATGGGACAACTAATTTTTCAAAAAATAGACATTTTTTTATGATACGGATATAGTAGTATTGAATAGCAGTTAGAAACTCATGAATTTTATGACCCAAATAGCGCACTAGTGAGGCTGTATAGTGTTCTGCCGGTGATTTTGTTGATGTATAATACTACTACATCCGTCCCAAAAAGGTAAGTCTGTTTAGCATTTTAGATTTGTCTTAAAATGTAAATTCATTTACATAACTAATGAAGCATTTATTATATTTTTCTCTTTTTACCCTTCATTTATTATATATCCACTCACCTTTCATTATTTTGCATTAATTACGGTCGAAGGTTATTTTAGTCTTTTTCATCAAAATTAATGACACATAACCAATTTAACCAACATTCTTAAATCGTGTGAAAAACCCCAGACGGACTAACATTTTGGGACGGAGGTAGTACTACTTGGTATCTGATATGATGATGAGCCATGGTTCCGGTGAACGGCGGCCACCGTGCCCAGGGTTCTGATTCATTTTTATTTTTCTTTAAAATGATAATACGAATTTCCGTAATGATATTCATATACATGTAGTTGGAGATAGGAGTGGGAAGTGCAGGTAGTTTAGGGTAATATATGTGACTGAATGTAGTATTGTCTAGAAAGACCATTTGTAAACTATGTGTTACACACTAAGTTTACTTGGACACTAAATTCTTGGATAGTCTCGGTTCTGCATTGCAATGTGAAGAAAACCTTCACCCGTTGTAGCGTAATTCCGGGCCAGACAGTTCTCGAGTTGTATAAAGAAAGTTTCACAGTGAGCAGAATCGTGTGTAGTGTCATTGGACTAAAATGGAATGAAAGAACTTAATAATGGAATAATAATAGTTAGGTTCATGGTTATGCTCATCCCTTTCCTATTTTTCCATGAGTAAAGTTTTAAGCATGAAGATGGTATCCTCTCCTTTAGCTTCTTTCGCATAGAATTCAGGATTTTGATAGGAGGCAGGTTTAGGACATCAAAGGCATATCTGTTTCACTTCTTTTGTGTAGAATTCAAGATATTGATAGGCGGGTTTAGGACATCAGAGGCATCTATTTCACTTCTTTCTGCTGTCAAAATGACTTATTTTCGTACAACATTGGCATCAGAATCCACAGCAAAGCAAAGGGCTTCTATTTAGAATGTTGATCATGCTCTTGCTGGAACTTATGCTACCTATAACAGAATCAAGAATCTCCAATGGCAGATGATGCAACGATATCTTTAATAACAACGACAAGGCTATCCCTAACATCAAATAAAGGGCAATCAACGGTTAATCAACCTGGTTGAAATGATTCCAACGTTCATGGACATATGCATATGTTCTAAGCAACCAAAACTTACAACATATTTCGGTATCTTACTTTCCGGGGCATGAAGTTTTTGCAGGAACAATCGCTCATTACAACCATTACTACTTATGGGCTTTCCTATTTTCACTACTATGACATTTTCCGGTAAACTGTTCTACTACTACTACACAAAGCACTGAATTTCCTTTATCAATGGCATCTTAATCTATACCAGCATTTCTACTTTCCATTTCCAATTTTCGTAATGCCAACAAAATCATCCTCAAGAACACTGAATTCACTCTGTTGAATATCTATTTTGGCTTAATCAATTCAAATGATAGAGATAAAAGATATCAAAGTTGACAATAACTCAATTCATTGCATTAAAAACTAAACTGAAATCACTAGAAAGCAAAAACAATGAGTGAAATGAAGAAACAATAAGCAAGAATTAAGATAAACAGGAACAACAAAAGCAGATTTTATAGCATATATATATATATATCTCATACTTACAAGCAAACAAACGTCAAATCTCCTAAACAATCAACATAATCTATAGCACGTCAAATTAGAATTCAGATCAAATCAACGAAAGTAGATGATGGAAGCCATGAAAATGCCCTTATAGAAGGCCAAACAATACGAAAAAACCGAGCAAGATGAGCCAAACAATATGAACCAATAGAAGAGCCTGCCCTGAAACCGGCCCAGCTCCACCATCTCCGACCTGGCAAAACCCTAGCTTTGCCACACGTGTACCAGCACAATGAGCATCAGCGCAACCGCACCAATAGGTGACGCCGTCTTCACCGCATACCGGATCGGTTGTGAAGCATTTAACGGGGCAAGAAACCCGATTATCAACGTGCTTAGGGCAGATGCTGTCATCGTTATTGTCTCGTTCTGAAGGCAAAATAAGGGGACTTTCGTCGATTGAAAACACGGTGGGTGTAAAAACGAGGCAGGTGATGAAGATGCAGAAGAGAAAAGCAGGTGATTTTGGAGGAATTGGCATGACGGTTGATTCGAATTCGACGCCGGCGAGCTAAGGATAAGCTCGCGGCTCAAATGTGGTGACGGTGGGATTGATCGGAAACTATGGGGATCAGGCGAAATTGGGAATTTCCCGGCTGATTTCTTGAATCAACGGCGAAGAAAATGGTCAATTTTATTCTTTAATTCTTTGGAATAAGTAGTTGGCGTCGACAGCTAACGGAGGAAACAAAGAGGTTAGGCAACCCACTATATGTTTCGTTTTCTTTCTTTATTTATTTATATTTTCTTATAAAAGAAAGAAAAAAGAAGACCATTTCAAAAATATATATATATATATAAAAATAATAATAACACATGTCTACCATTTTCACACAATACACTCGACTTCCCCACCGTCGAACCAAAATCGACACCGAAAAAGTCGAATGTTAATTATACATTTGACTTTCAGAATATTAATTCTATTGTGATGCACATATAGTGGGGTACATCGACTCTAAAGGTCTCATTAAATAATATGATGCCATTGGGCATAAGGTGTTAAGCATACGTTATAGGCAGAGATGGCATGATACGACCGTTGTATCAATGATAATATATACATAAAGCTCTTGGTATTCAGAATCAATTGACTCGACTAATCTAGTATTCCGCTTAGTTCGGGCGTGCGAAGTCTGACTTTTATATAGAAATAAAATCTGGCCTAAAGGGTTTTCAATTTGACACGCCCCAGAGGAGAAATGAAAATTTAATATTCATAGACATTCTAATGTCACTTATCACATGAGTTATGCTACGGGTTTCAATGATGATGATTATTAGGCCATTATGATCATTCATTTATATTCTCTATCACAATACATATAGTTACCGTAAAATAAAGGGGTCTATTATTTGCATCACACTCAATCTACTCATGTATCATTCTACCGACTTTGTAAAAGTCGGTTCTGGAGCGACTTTTCGGCAGTGCATTGTAATAACCGACTTTGATAAAGTTTAACCGACGAAAAGTCAGTTTTGGGCTCACTTTTACAAAGTTGATTCCGTTGCGGTATACTTGTAGAATAGTGCACGGTTAGATTAAGCGTGATTCAAATAAAGTTTCTTTAAAAAATAATCCGTATTTTAATCATTCTTATAACTGCAATTACTACCTATCACACATTCCATTTGCCATTGTCCGAATGTTGTGCCTTTTTTTCACTTCGAAATTGAAGGAATGACCACAAAGTTCTACAAAAAAAACTCATCCACAAAAACAAAAGTACACCATGCATTGCATGTAACAATCTTTGTTTCATTTCATGTATAAATACCTTTGTCCTTGATTCAATAAAGCAAGGTGTTAAACAAGATCATTAGTGTTTCTTAATCCTTCTCTAAACTTTAAATTTAATTGCCTCCTCTCTCCCGTTTTAAAACAATGGGAGCTTGTGCGAGCAGACCTAAGGATTTGAACGCAGAGGAGGCACCTCTTCCTGTTGAGAAGGCTGAGGAACAACAAACTGTTCCACAGGTAATAATGATTACTTTAACGTTTTTTGAGAATGGTGTGTTTTTTGATCCCGGGATGTCTTGACGTAATTGTAAAAGTTGTTATTGTGTGAACATCGGTTACGGATTTGAACCGTAAAAGTAGTATCTTACGGAAATGTAAGATAAAGTTGCAACCATTACCTCAGTTAAAATGAAATGTTCATCCTTTAACTTGGCCGACACTTGATTAAATTTTGCTTTTCCTGCAAACTTGTAGTTTTTTCGATTAATCTTCTGATGTTAAAATGAAAATTTCAACCTTTAACTCGGCCAAGACATTGATGTAATTTTGTGTTTCTTGCAAACTTGTAGTTTTTTCGATTAATCTTCTGATGCGTAGTAGGCTGACGTGGCAAAATTTGCAGGAAAACAACACCGAAGCTGAAGATGAAGCCGAACCTAAGAATGAAGAGCCTCTAGTCGATGTTTCTGAACCGGCTCAAGAAGCTCCCAAACCTGAAGAAGAGGATTCAGCCGAACCAAAAACTGAAGCCAAACCCGAGGCTACTAATGATCAAGAAGAAAATAAGACAGTAGCAGATGAAGTTTCAAAGGTTTCAAATGAGGAAACACAAAATGCACCTGTCCTTTTGTAAAATTGTTTCTTCATTAATCTAAGAGAATGATACGTCTGCTTCATTTCGTTTACATAAAAACAAACGATCTGGGCCATACATTTTACATAAAACAAAAACACTTCATCCGTTGATCGACCATTATGTATCTTTTATGTACATGAAATGGTGTAAACATATCATTCATTTATTAATCTTTGATCAATACTTTTCATTTTTTTCTTTTTCCTATTCAAGTTTTTGTTTCTCAACAATTTTCCCTGTATTTGGCTTATAATATCTTGGCTCGTCGCTGCACTGCACCTATGTTATCGAGCCTAGCTCGAAAGCAAATTTAGGCTCGTTTCGTAAACAAGCAAACATAAGCAGGATCGATAGACAAAAACGAGCTCGAGCTCGAACTACTGCTACTCAGATCGTTAACAGCACTGTACACATTCCAATTTAGAAACTGTCGGGCAAACTTACATTAGTTCTTGCAAGAATACTGATCAAAGATGGGAACTTTTTAAGGAAATACAAAATCTCAATTGCATCGGACTGTCGGATATAAGTGTCATTTGTGTGCAATGGAGACGAAAAAACATCCAATGACTTGATGCAATACATATTTTCTTGATCAAAAAGTTTAAGTTCTTGCTCTGAAGTAGTTTTTAGTGATCCAAAACTAGGATCTTTTCAAGATAGTTCTGCATTTGCTGGTGAACATCATCTCTCATCTTGTCTCCAGACACTAATTTGCATTGTTCAAATTTCAATTTATCACATTTCAGTGCAGCCCTTTTGCAAGCTTTGATACTTCCTGAAACAGATTTGAAAAATTGCTAAGTTTCTCACATATTCGGATCACGTATCCAACTTCAAAAAATTGCAAATTTTCTCAAGCATGTATGTATCCCAAGTATTGGATGTGTATCCGTGTCAGATACGTATCGGATACAAGACACGCTACCAAACAAAAATATCCCTGCAATCATACGGACCCGAATTCCAGTCATACATTTACAAAGCTAGCTTCAATTATCAAATACCAAGCAGTAAACCGGATTGTGCACAGAAGTAATCACCATTTTCGAACAAATTCAAAAAGAAGAAACTTATACAGAAGCACACAAAATACCAGTGCAAAAAGATTGTCAGGAAGCTGTAAGATTACCACTTAAATTAAGAAGATTGAATGTCACCGGGCAATTTCCTACACTCTTAACCATGGTCATTGCCGCCCAAACTTTTTCATGCTCATCTCTTGAAGCTCTTATTATGCAAAGCTTTGTAATTGGATTCACATATTTAACTGCAGCAAAATTCAGAAATCAAATTATCAAAACAGCTTACAAGCAGATATAGCCGACCGTATAGTATGGATATGTGAGTAGTACGGATACACGTATTAGGAAAACACGGGTGTGTAAGAAAAATAGGAGACGGGTACAGAGGACCGAATAAGTGGTTTTCTTCATTAGTTCATTTTCGTTAGTTCTGCATCAATTTGGACAACATTTCATTCATTGTGCGGCGGTTTTTACTAAAATTTGAGAATGTATTTTTGCATCTCATGTATCCGAGCTATGGATATGCATACATATCCGAATCCCGTTTCCAAACTTCTAAAAGTTACAAATTTGCCCTAGCCGTGTACCCTGAGTAATAGCATCCCGTGTGTATCTGTCTCAAACACGTATCGGATACGACACAAAGAAGTATATGTGCATAGTAGTGTGCAGGCATGTGATAGCTCAATTTTTCGCGGAACAAAAAACACTGTAATTATATTCTACGAACTGACCTTGAAATGAATTCATTGATGAGGCAAGGCCACATTCGCCGTAATTTGTGAGAATGCTATCCCTGATTGCTTTAGTCACATTTAATTGAGTTAAAATGATTGGGTCATCAATACCTATATCTTTATTTGGATCTAGAAACACCTCCATCACCATATATCTATTCTTGAAGCCCACCATGGCTGTTAACCTTGTTGAGGATACAGAACATACACGGAAGAAGTTAGATTAAGTCATGAATATAGAGAAAAAAACGTTGTTTTGAGTGACATTCGACAATCATAGGCATCAAGATAGAACGGGCTCACTGGCTCGTAGGCAAAAGGTACGATAAATCCATAAGCACGTAGACGTTTACTCCTTTACGGGAGAAAAAAAAAGTAACAAAGATTGATCTGATCTGATTGCTCTGACAAAGCTCAAAGGCCTTAGACGGTGGCACGTCACAACTTAAACACTACCGTAAAGGGCATACATATTTGGAAGAAGACGATCATTTTATCAAAGAACATGGTATGAAACTATACAAGCATTTACAATGGGGAAGCAAAATTTGCTTCCAAAAAACTCCAAGAAAACCAAGCTATGTGTAAATCTCTAGCTCTTCACACCGCCTTGAACACAAAAGCGGTGGCAGGGGGCATACATAAATCATTAACTAGTGAAAGCATGCTAGAACCCCTGGATCCCATCGAATATACGTAACAACCCACACCAAGGCAGGCCCCTAAAGTTGAAACACTCAGTCTTCTTGTTCTTAAAGGTGAAAATCCAAATACCACACACAATAAAAAGTAGCAATCATTAAACTTCTCAATGAAACTCATACAAAATAGTGTATTAATTACATAGAGCTACAAAGCTTGTTAACCATAATTATCATGGCACTAAATGACTAGTTGTCAAGGCTCTAAACGGCATCAACAGGACGGGGTAGCATCTAGCATCCTTAAAAGTGACAGCAAGGCGGTCAATTGAGCACCTTGCGTCCAGAAAAGCTATGCCTGACCATGCATCAGAGGGTAGAACAATCTATAAACATATGTAATGGAAGTAAAGCCAGAGACAGGGACATAAATTTCAAAATTAGCATATCGAAAAGTTCACATTTTTAGCATATCAAACTCAAACAATTGCTGACTTTGGCCTCAAGCGTTAGGTAAGCTGAAGATAGGAAAAAGCAATAAAACTAGGATGGTACAGAAATCTATAAACATATGATAATGAAAGTAAAGTCAAGGACAGGAACCATGAATTTCTTAATTAGCATATCAAAAAGTTCGCATTTTTAGCATATCAAATCCAATCAAATTGCTGGTTTTTCTCTAACAAATTCTGCTGGCCTCCTTTTTTAAAGCTGGAAGATAGCATTCATGAAAGTGAAAATACAAAAAGCAATAGCATTACTGCTACTACACCTTGTACAGAAGCTGAACAAAAAAAAAAAACTAATGAGAAAAAAAAGTTTGAAACATACCTTGGAGGAGGCAGCAATTCTTCAACGTCTGAAGGATTGAATTTCAAGGGTTTTAATTGATTGAGAGGGGTAAATTGCTTAAATACCAGCTAATGTTAGTTCCAAAAATATAAATAAAAAAAAAATCTACACTTCAACCACCGCCTGGCGCCCAGAAAAACCGTCGCTCAGCCTAATTTCCACCGGCTTCCTCTCCTCTTTCCAGGCTTCGAAGTGTCGCCGGTGACCGAGCTTTGCCTTGAGAATTATGGTCCCTATATCAAAATTGGTAGTATAGATTAGTCCCTAGATTATTACATAAGTGTTGTTGATATAAGTGATATACGATGTTTTTTTTTTTTTTTACGCAAGTAATATATTCCTTCCGTCCCAATTTGTTTGAGATATTTTGGAACTCTTGAAATTTAAGGAAATATCATTTATTACATTGTCTAGTCATTAAAAAAACGATTCATTTACAATTACCCTCCTTTTATATTGTCTTTACATTTTTCAATAAATGTTGATATGTGTACATTTTAGACATTTAAGAAGCAACTTTAAGTTTAAAAATTAGTAATGAGACTTAGTTTGGGATATCCATAAAAAAAATATGTCTCAAACAAACAAATTGGGACAGATGGAGTACAATGTTAGTAAGATATGATAAACTACCTGCATTGCGCGTAAATCTGATTGTGAGCGTGTGTTGATATAAGTGATATACGAGATTAGTAACATATGCTAAACTACTCACACCACAGGTAGGTTTGATTGTGAACATTTTTTTATTATCATAATTCATTATCTGTAGAAGACCCTGTAGTGTCATACAAACCACTCATGCAAGGTCTCGAGTAGGTCTCAAGTTTGCCATTTGTATATAGACACTGATGTGAAGTGTCCCTCAAGATCACAGGTAGGTCTCATGCTCGCTCGAGGTACACTTGGCATCTGCTTTGGACCACAGACCCAAGCCACAACGAGATTTCTGGTTCGAGGTAGATGGTCGCTCGTATACATTGACTTAGCCTTGTGATATGAGCAGGAATGATGTTTACTGAAACGTGGCATGAGAGCTGGAATATTCAAACACATGCATGTCGTATTTTGATCCTTACAAAAGCTCTCAATCATGATACTCAAGATAACTAAATGACCATTTAGTATCTTCTCCATCGACCCCATTAAGTAACCACGAGAGTAGACAAGTGGTTAACAAGATCGGTCAGTAGTCAAAAGGTTTCTTATGGTCCCGAAGGGTTACAAACCCTTCTTGATATGCAAAAACTACTTCTATACAAAGCATGTAATGCATAGGTCAGACCACGTCCTCATGTTTGTGTTATTAGTGTTGAACCTGTTGGTTATTTTCAACCCGCTTATGACATGGTTGAATCTTTGGAACAATTTATAGAATGTTGACTCTATTATGTCACGATTGTGATTGTAGTATATATTTCTCTTTTATTGTCCACGAGGATTGTCTTTACGCGATTATTGCTCCGTACACATTACTACCTTGTCGGCTCAAGACATATACGTATTGCATGCACTGTTCATGGCAACGTAACGTTTTTTAAGCTATCTCACCTCTTTGTGGCTCAAAGAATACAACAACCATTCGGAGCAGGGGCGGTGCCACCTTATAGAAAAAGGGTCACCTGACCCTCAAAACAAAAAAAACAAAAAAAAATTCTATGTATATTATACACAATTTAAAATTTTTATGTACTAATATCTACTTACTGATCCGTTAAAATTTTCAAATATTTGCCCTTGACCCGTGTCAGATATTAAAAATTTATGATACAGTGTGTCGATCTCGATCCCTGACCCGTGTTACACAATTTATGCAGCCACCTCTGATTCGGAGCACCCTCACATAGCAATCATATCATTCCCAAACATGAATTCACACATTGATGATACAATTAACATCATTACATTGTATACATTGGGTTTACATTGTAGCAATTATGAAGCACGTCTCAATAATTTATATTGTGACTAGAATTACGAAGCACATCATCTTCTACACTCGCATCATTCTACATTATGCCATTAATGTCTCACAACGACAATAACTCTATCAATAATCAGTATATAGGGAGTGGCTAAGGGCGAGGCCTACCCGATTTTTATTTTTAGTATATAAAAAACCCTACACAATTCAGTCTAATACCGTTAGTTATCTTAATCCAGTCTATTCGACTATACAAATATAGACTATATAATTCACTATCCGATCCGAGTATCGATTCCTGAATCCGTCTCGATTAATTAAAACTTCCCAATCCCAATTCGAACATCTTGAATAATAATACAATATGCTTAATATAATACACGTATGGACACAGTAAGAAGAAGATTAAAAAAATAGTGGAAATAAATGTAATTAGTGCATTAATAAATTATAGGGGAAATTGTTAAAAAGGACATAATATAAGCAATAACTGACATCTGATCCAATGAAATAAAATTATGTCGATAGGAATAAAATGTTAATCCACTAGACCATTATGCCCTTTTTCACTGGACGTCTTTATAACCGTAATTCATGCTGGTGCGTGCTTCAGCATTTCCCCAGAAACATCATTCGGTAATTTTCTATGCAAAATTCGAATGTATCAGGTGGAGATTTCATTTCGGAATATTGATTATGCTACATTCAAGCTTTCCACGGTGAATATTTGCTGAATTAGGTCTTTCAATTGTGAGTTGTGAGTTGAGTTGTGAGTATCACTTGATTTTTTCCCCCGGATGTATCATTTATCAAATGTGGTATTTAATTGTTCAATATGTCATTATGCACTATGCCGAATACTTGTTTTTTTTTTTTTTTTCAGTGCATGTGGATACTGTATTAGATCGATAAGCGGATTTACATATAGGGATATGAGAACTTTAAACATGAAGTCGTTTGTTCCACTGTTAAGTGAATATTGATGTTGTAGCAAAGTGATATTTTGTGGTCTAGTGGATGGCACAATTATGAGAGCAAAGGTTGTCTCATCTACACCAGGGGCAGATCCGGACATTTGTACCAGTGGATCCGCCCCTGATCTACACAGTGGAATAATGCAGTACAGTTACTTCCATTTACCTCATCGTTATCTACTATATAGTCATAGATAAGTGGATTTACGATTGAATAGCATCAAACAGTCGAACAGATTTTACAGGAAATCTCCCATAATGCAGTAAAATCTCGAAGGGGATCTATTTATTGGACTAGCATTATGTTCATTAATGGTTGAAAGCAAATGTCGGAAAATATGTAGTTAAAGTGGATTATTGTTGTGGATTTAGTAATATATCACCGTCTCATAACCTTCTGCTGTCTAATTTTAGTGGATTATGGATTTTAATGCAATACAACTCTACATTTTCTTCTTTCATACTATCTCTGTCCCATAAAAAGTGTTTATTTTTTGAAAATTAGTTGTCTCATAAAAAGTGTCCATTTACAAAACCAATACATCATTTACTGCATTTTTTCCAAACATACCCTTATGTTTGCATTTAATGGTTGTATGTTCATTTCACATTCTAATAGAAGCATTTATTATGTAATAGGGGTATATATGTCCATTAACACTTAAATTACTACACATTAATTGATTTCTTAATCTGTGTACCAAGCAAAATGTGGACACTTTTTATGGGACGAAGATAGTATTAACCACGACATACCTTTTTCTTTCTTTCTTTCAAATCGTGTGAAGCTTCTACTACATTCTAATAATGTAGAGATTTTCATTTAGGGGATAATAACAGGGGATTTAATAAGTGGAATTCATTAGCAATGCACTACACTAGTCTTCCTTACAAATGAGTCAAGATCTTTTCAAATATTTGAGGAAGTGTTTTCTCAAGTAGAACATTTCACAACAATCGCACATCAAAATCACAATTACCGTAAATCACAGCTATATTGCCTGCACTACCACAGGCCAACACATTTTATACTCTGGGGCGGATGTAGAATCCCTGATGAGGGTGAGGCGATACTATGGCGAGTGTAAATTTTTAGACGAGACAGAAAAATACACAACATACATAATACTGTATTATCCGGATCTAAGGGAGGACACTTGCCCTCCTATTTAAAGGATACATCCACCCCTGTTTATACTTAAACATTAACTACGACATCATGCTGAAATTAATCGTGTCAAACCACTACTACATTAATTACACTGTTCAGTTTTGCATGGTATCATGAAAGAGGATACAGTAAGTGGAATTCATTTGGAATCCACTTATGCCCGGTCTCCCATGCATTTTATACAGTGGAATGGTGGTTTGGTTCACTATTGTAGTATTGTAGTGGAATGGTGGTGTACGTGGTTTAGAATTTTTTTTTTTTTTATTTTTATGAAATTTGGTTTAAAAATCTGATTAATTTCCTAGGAAAATGATTAGTACACAGAATTGTGTATCGATTTCATCTCCAAAATGAAAATGTGTGGTCCAGAATTTTTGTGTTATTTTTTTTTACTTTAAAAATTAAAATATGCGGTTATAAAATGTTATGTAGATGATTTATGTGTATATTTTCTGTGCCTAAATCACTATCCAATTCCCTATTTCTCGGATGGTAGTGAATTGGAAAGTTACGAAGAAGGGCTATTTTGTCTTTTTGAATTGCAATTTGTCCTTTTTCTTACCATTTCTAACACTTCTTTGTCCTTTATTCCCTTCATCCCTAAATTATAAATATCTTAGTTTTAATATTAAAAAATAACAAATTGTAATTAGTGCAGTTAATTTCAACGACAGCATGAAAACCGGATCTCCACCTTATCCTCACTCTATAAGTACCTACCTCGCGACGACTTGTTCTAAGATCGAGACTTTCAAGCATATTCTTCGCTCCACTTTCGAGTAAGTCTTTTCTTCTGAATTTTTTCTCTCTTTCCTTTTCAGATCTTCATTTTCTTAGCTCTTCGATTCGAAAAGGAGGTATGATTCTACGTAAAAATGATTATTACAGCTCGAATTGTTGCTTCGTATTTCATACCTGCTGTGTTTTTTGCTTTTTTTCATTTCTCCGAACCCTAAGTTTGTTGGATTTGTGTGTTTTGTTCTTTCGATTTGTTGATAAATCTGTTTACGTTTGAAGGAATGGAGGTAAATACAAATGATTAGTGTCTTTTTCCATGGAATTTGTGTTTTGGATTGCATGTTATGGTTTTGCTGTATTAGATTTGTAGATTCAATTTCACCGGAAATAATTATTTATGGTTTCTGGTGCTGCTAATGGAGCTCAGCGCGCTTTTGGAATATTTTGTAGTTGTGAGAATTGAGTTTAATCCATGCTTAGTGCTGTATATGAATCGAGTCGAGCTGTATATCAGATGCTTCTATTTGAGTTTGTTTAGGGAACGAGCATGTTCAAGCTTGTTCGTTTGATTAACGAGCTGATTTTTTGTTTGAGCCTGGCTTGGTAAGTGCTGGAGCTCGAGCTCGGCTTGTTTATGCCAAATGAAGCGGGCTCAAACGAGCTTTTCTCCATTTTTTACACAATGGTCGTTCCTGTTGTGTATGGTGTCCTGCACAAAAAACGGAAACAATTGCTAATCATTGGAACCAAACTTATGCGGATGATAGCGAGCAAAGCTTGTGTTTGACTTAGTGTTTGAATTTGGTTCATTTAGCTTAAGAAACAAACACAAGTTTATAAGAGCCGGATCCGAATTGTTGGCGAATAGCTCTGTTTTGTTAACAGTCCTGTTACCATGCTTATTAAGCTGTTTTTGCATTGTTATTTCTATGGATGTTACAGTAATTATCTTCAGAATCAGGAGTTGAAGTTGATGTGTTCTGCTGTTGTTTGTGGGTCTGCAGAAATCCAGAGGGTGAAATCCTTTTTTAACGCAAAGCACACGTACGATGGAGGTATTTGGAAAATCTATGGTAGCTGTGCCTACTAATGTTATTTACCTCTCCAGCATTCTTGGTCAAGATGGCACAAACTCCGTCCACAAGTGCGACTGGAAATGTGAAAATGACCACGTTTGCGGGAACATGTATCGATGCAAACTAACTGGACTGACTCACATTTGTGACAAAAACTGTAACCAGAGAATTTTGTATGATAACCACAGCTCCCTCTGCCGAGTAAGCAGAAACGTTTTCCCTCTAACACCAACCGAGAAACAAGCGCTACTAGGTGTTCGGAGGAAGCTTGTTGATGATCAGAGTATCCATGCTGATGGTGGTGGCCGTGTTCTGAAGCGCACTAGGGATGCTCAGTTTCATCCCTCGCCATTCGAGAAATCTTTCTCTGGTGTTGGTCCCATCTGCAGCCAAGTTGGAGATGGCATGGATACGAGCTAGACTTTAGCGCGCTGATTTAGTCATATCTATATATCTATTTCCCTTATTTCGGCTTATTATGATACAAGTAATAGAACTTGATATTACCACCTAGTAGCAAACTTTTCTGACCTATCCTTATATGTAGGGAAAGACTCATATTTGACTTCCTGTTATGGATATGTATCTCTTTCGTTATAGATCGATCGATATTTTCCAAGTGTCTTACATGTGTGTTACAGACATTGACATATCAAGGAGAGGCTTTCTAAGTCCTAACATTGTTCTGTTTGCACCTGCTTATTGTGACACGGTTCAATTTTGGTCAAACTGAGCAGAGGGTGTACGGCAGGGTTATCTTCAAACAATTTGTGCTATCTACATGTTTGCTTATTGTAATCACTAACTTCTTTCTACTGCTCGGTGTGGTTTAGGGTCCGTGGAGGGGAAATTTCCTTTGGTCCCATTATTTGCTTCCACGTTTTTTCCTATGTTGTAATTTTATTATAGCCCAAATTTGTTGTATAAGGATCTTTTATGAGCTTGTTGAATTAGCTTTTGTTCCTCTAATAGTTTCTTTGTAAAGCAGGTTGACATATTTGAAGTTGAAGAAGATATTTGTGCAGTGTTTCTGATCTGCTGCGAATATTTATTATCTGTCTTTGACGTGTAGCATTGTGCGTTATGTTTCTTCGCATGATGAAGTTTTTCTATCTGTAAATCAGTTTCTAAGTGAATATTATTTTGCAGGAGTGGCTGAAGCTATACATCAGCATTTTAATGGATTATTATGGAACATTTCTCGTATTTGTGGATCGTTACTGGAACTTGAGCTCATTGATTTCCTTTCATTCTTATTTTAATGCAGATAGGACTTGGGCCAGCACGGGTTCTAGAGCTGCATGGATAAGCCATGGTTCTTATTCCTTCTATTGGCCTGCATCATAGTAGCCATAGCCAGTTATCCGAGGTACGTAAGACTTGCACTCAAGCTGAAGTTGCTTATATGCTGTTTGCTAGAAATTATGGTCCATGTATACTAACAATTAGCCAGTCACAGTTTGGGAAAATTCTTATGCGGAGAGTTCACAATGAGGAGTTCCATTTACATCTAATCAAAACACGACGCATACAACAAGCTTATAAACAACGCAGTTCACCAGAAACACACTTAAAATCATGCCACATGTCATGTTTTCCTTGGTTGCAAGTGTAACTCCTTATTAAAGACTCTCTGCACTAGAATTTCCGTTGGTTTGTGGGCTGCTTTTTAAAAGAGAGCAAATGCATGTTCAATTACCATGTGAATTTCTGGTGATTTCTCAGGTCGATATTTTCTAACATGTCGGGTCATGTCAATCAATCATGCCAGACTTTCTGGTGCTAAAGTATTCTTTCAGTGGCATGCCATAACAATTATAGGTATGTTAATATTGTTACCTCCCCCTCTCTCAATAAGGGGTCTCCACTCATGTGTTGTGCTGCATCATATTTTCAGCATGACTGATTTACTGCAACTAATATTGCAATTACAAAGGGAGTGACTGTGATTGATTTTGTGGTGTTTTTATTTTATTGTATGTATATAATTTATTGTGCACATTATGATATTATGGACACCATTTGATTCTGAGTCACTTTTGAAACTAGGGATGGATCGGAATTCGGAAAGAAACAATTTCTGTCTGAAGTATAAGAAAAGGGCAGTCTTTGGATTACACATGTTTGAGTCTCCCTGAGGCGCCATTATACGATGCATTATGTCAAGCTTTTATCCCGCTTAAGAGTCACCCTCCAGACACCATTCGGACTTAACTCAAGAGTATGAGTGAGAAATATTAAAAAGGCAGGCTACGGGAGTACACGTGTTTGAGTCTCCCCGAGGCGCCATTAGACGGGAGCTTTATGTCAAGCTTACATCCCGCTTAAGAGTCGGACCCTCCAGACAGCATTCGGACTGAAACTCCAGAGTAGGAGTGAGAAATGATATTAAAAGTGCAGGCTACGAGAGAGAGTACACATGTTTGAGTCTCCTTGAGGCACCATAATGTCAAGCTTTTATCCCATATAAGATTCAGACCTCCAGACACCACTTGGGTTGAACTCCAGAGTACGACTGAGAAACGATATTAAAAAGGCTGACTTTGGAGTACACAAATTTGATTTTTCCTGAGGCGCGCCATACTAAGGAGCTCTCGGTGGTCAAGCTTTTACCTCCACCCCCAACAAAAACAAAACTAGAATCAAAACTCTGAAGGCATCACTTGGGCTGCACTCCAGATTAAGCGAGCCAGTTGGTCCCAAAAATAACGGGCACTGGGGACTCTCTTTCCATCTTTTTTTGGAGGGTTCTTTCCATCATTCTGATGATTCCTATTTGCTGCTACAGTCACAGTGTGTAGGTGAAGCTCCCCATTTGCTTTTGCTTTCTTTCATTCTGATTATTCCAAGAAATTTGTTTCGCAACGGGCAAAGGAATTATTATAGATCTTCAGGATTTTGTTTCTGTTTGCTATTTAATGGAAGTTATTCATATTTCACTACGCATGAATTCGATGTGTTTTAGAGGGGTGTGTAAAATGCTCATTGTAGTACTTATTATTTCAAAAGATAATGAGAAGTTGTAGTAATTGAAACCAGTGCCAATATGTTTAAGTGTGTACAAGGAGTATAACTATTATGATAAAGCTATAATGTTTTTTGGGCTAGTTAATGTTACTGATTACTGATTATGTCACTCATTTCACACCATTGATGATCGATCATCATGGGTCCATCATGATTAATTGGTCTTATATCACTTGTATATTAACGGTTTTCGGTTGTCGGTTGATGAACAAATGGTGTAAAAATCATATTGTATCACTCGTATCTAAACATGTGTTGATTGTTGATGATGAACAATGATGTAAAATTAGATTGTATCACTCGTAGTTGTTGTGTCGGGAGCATTACTCGAAAGAAAAACCTTTGATTTGATTGTAACACTACTCAATCTAACCGTATTTTGTGTGGGACTCAAATTTAATCTCTTTAATCTCAAAACCAACACCTACACAATATAAATATAAAGTTGAATATTTATTTATTTATTTTTTTGAGGAAAAAGTTGAATAAAATTATGCATGTCATTTGATTTTATAAACTTTTAATCTACTTCGAAAAAAAATATTAATCACCAATCACCATTCTATTTACATTATTCTAAAAGTTTGTCAAAATTTTGAAGGGTGAAATGGGAAAATCACCAAAAAGAACACAAAGACTTATCTATCCCCTTTTCATGTAAGCACAGAAGAAGAGAAAACCTTCTCATAAATCTCTCCTCCCTGAAGAGAGAAGTCAAGAATTTCGCTTTACCCAAAAACTGAAAATCCATTGAAGATTATCGTAAAAATGGTTGATGGAAAGCAAGGTGTGATGGCGATAGAATTCCCCAAAGGTTTGGTCGGAGCCGGTAATCCGATAGCTCAGCTGCCGGCCAAGTTCAAGGAACTGGAGAAAGGATTCAAATCGTGGCTTGATAAGCAGTCTTTAGCCGTTGAAGCCTCCGTCGTTACCGCTACAAGCGCAGCTCAGGGAGCAGCTATTGGAGCTTTTATGGGTACACTTACGAATGATGTTTCGTCTTCGTTTCAACCTCCGCCTGGTTCTGCTAATCTTAATCCTCAAGCTATGGCTTCTCTCAAGCAAGCTCAGGTACGTTTGTTATATTTCACTTTCGCCTTTTGGCTTTTGACTTATCTGTTTAGTGAAGATTGGCGCTTTATATTAGTGTTCAGCGTTTATTAGCTAGGATTTTGTATTAACGAGTAAAATGGGTAATGGAACGTAGCATAGAGAATTAGGTTTATGGTTATATTTTGTTGGCGTGCTCTAGGTATTTGATAAAATGTCTATGTGAACTCAACTAATTTCAGCTCATGGAGTCTGATAAAGTTTCCATTTTATGGAAATGCCGTCTTTTTAAGCATTAGGAGGGAAAACAGATATAAAAAATGGGCACCTTTATCGGCTTTGTCATGATTGATTCTTAGGTCTGAAATTGTCTTTATGTTGGTTGATTGCTTTCAGTATGGTGTCAAAAAAGAATAAGAAGATAGCTCTATATTTTGTTTCCCGTTCTACAAGTATTAATTTTATTCTGATTAATTGCCCTGTTTTTTTTTTTTTTTCCTCCTCATAGGCTCTCTCCGGAGGTCCATGGGTTCAAGCTCGTAATTTTGCAGTCATGACTGGTGTTAACGCTGGTATTTCTTGTGTCATGAGAAGGATAAGAGGCAAGGAAGACGTGCAGTCCAGGTAAATGATCAGTCTGAATGATGCAGGTGAACTTGTCTTTGAAGATGACACCTTGCTAGGATGATATTAGAAGTTCATGGCCTTTTATATATTCTAGTCGTTATTGTTTCCCCAACTGTCGAGTCATTGTCTGGAGTAACATATTACATATGTCAGTTAAAGATGAATCTTTGACAACGAAATCATGGTAAAATATTCTTATTCTGTTTATGCCTTATGGGAGGGGATGGAATTGTTCCAAACATGCATATGAATCTGAGGGTTCATAATTTTTCCTTCAATGTATTAGCATGGAGCTTGCATGAGTAAGACCTTATGCATGTAGCATTGGACTGCTCAGAAGGTGTTAGCGGCAGGAATCATTGAAGGCTTAGATTTTAAACTACTGGTTTCAAACTTCAATCCTTTTTAGTTTTTAGCATTCTATTTGGATAATTACAGTTAAATGATTGGTTTCAAATTTCAATCTTTTTAAGCATTCCTTTTGGATATTTTGCTGGGTTTATTTTTTGCAAAAAAGAGTCCGACTGGATAATACTGCACCCTTTACCATCACTTCTGGTGTTCGGTCCAGATCTTTTGCAGCATCCGATGTGGCCTATTGTCTAGCTGGCACGTGACATCCACAAAATCATGGAGTGTGTGATGTCACACCCCATGATGTTGATCTTGTGAATGTGATCCCATCTCATGCTACATGGTGGCTGAATGCTACAGAGATACGGACCGTCATCCTTCTGTTGGTCCTTTACTGGTGTTTGTTGGTAAAGTTTATGCCAGTTAGTCATAGTACAACTATTTTAGTAAGTACAAATTGAGACTGCATTTGACTCAAAAAATGCTCTGTTAAGAAAAGGTGGTTCTTCATCTAGAAATCCTCAACTTCACCAATGCTGCTTTAACTCTTGACCGGAACTTGCACATTGTGGTTTTGGTGTTTGGAGTGAGCACCATTTGGCTTTTGGGTGAATTGGAGTCGAACCGGTTAACGGATCTTTTTCTCATTGTTTAGTTGACACATTGACTCTTCTTGTACAATGATCCCAACCTTAGTGACAATGATGACGGTTTTACTCAATGATATGAATATTGACATTTCTATTTATCAATCTCTGGCTTTTCAAGTTTACCTGTATTTTTCTTCCCTTCTTAGCTGTGCATTTTATTTCCTTCGCTTTTTCATGGACATGTTTTTCTTGCTGCAGTATGGTTGCAGCTTTTGGCTCTGGTGCTTTGTTTTCGTTAGTCAGCGGTTTGGGTGGACCTAATCAAGCGACTAATGCTGTTACATCTGGTCTATTTTTCGCTCTTGTTCAAGGTGGACTTTTCCAGGTAACTTTCCCTTCCCTCAAGAAGCAAATTGATTCTTTTAATAGTTGCTCTATTGTTTTGAGTTTTTTTTTTTTTTTTCCGACATTCTTTTAACTCAATTTTCAGCAAATTAGATACTCTTTCATTCCCACCCCTGTTTTGTTTGACTTTTTCCATGCAAATCACCCAACTTGGGCCGTCTATGAATTAATTGCAAAACAGTCAGGAACAAGTAGCAATATCTAGAGGTCTTAGGGCCTACTTAATGATCAAAATCTCGTGAAATTTTGCCCTCTCCTCAGAAAGCTAGAAAAATGAATCTGCATTTCGGCCTGTTGTACACAACCATATCTTTCATTCCTATAAAAGGCTGTTTACACAATTCAAAACCGTTGTGTTCACTCAACAACAGCTTTTACCACTCCGTCAAAGCGTAGTTTCAAAACACTTCTCCAGGTAGAGGTCCACATTTTGACATTGCAGAAACATTCTTACTATGATCATATAAGGATTTGTAATCCTTATAAATAAGCTTAATTACCCTAAAAAAAACCTTAATTCATATGTTATATCTTGTTAGAAAATGACCGTTGCTTAATGAACGATGCGGTTTGGAATGTTTTTTTTAGCCATTTTACTTTATCAAAATATTTGTTTTTCCATTATAAATGGTTTTATTAGGAAAATGTAATTTATCGTTTGACGTGGTTGCAGAAGAATGTTTGACTTTGTATTGGTGGTGTATACAGCTAGGTCAAAAGTTCTCACAGCCACCTGCTGAAGATGTGTACTACGTGAAAACAAAATCCCTGTTGTCGAATCTTGGTTTGCAGAACTACGAGAAGAACTTTAAGAAAGGCTTATTGACTGATATCACTTTGCCTTTACTAACTGATAGGTAAGTGCAGATAGCTCAATATTTATACAATTGAGGTAGACTAGTACGCGACCGTATGGATGCATCATATTCATTCATATATATCTACTCTCTCTTTCACTGATACACACCATTACTTTGTGAAAGAGGATAGGATTGCATGGATATGAGACCTTCTTACAACGATTGTACCATAAATTCCACCACACACACCCCCCCCCCCCCCCCCCCCCCCCCCCCAGTAGAACTGATGCTTAAAGGGTGCTGTTTTCCTGCAATATATATATATATATATATATTTTCAGTGCTCTAAGAGATGTCAAGATTCCCCCGGGACCAAGGCTCCTGATTCTTGATCACATCCAAAGGTACGTAAATTTTTTACAATTTGAAGTAGGTATTGTCTGTGCTATCTCCGTACCAATTTATGTGTCAATTTTGGGGTTTTTTCACACATTTAAAAAAACTCAAATAAATAATCAACTTTTACATTATATATGATTAAATTGCCCTTTCTTTCTTGTTTCTCTTGCGAGTAAATGTCATAGCAGTAAATAAATAGTGTGGCAGAAAGGGTAGAAGGAGAAAAATAACATTAAATACTTGATTGTTTTATTTTTGTAAAGTGGCAAATAATATGAGAAAAACATAAATTGTTAAAGTGACGGATATAACGGGACGGAAGTAGCATGCCATGTAAGCTAAGTTCCATTGAAGTGATTGTCTGATTTTTTATTTTTATTTTTTTTAAAAAAAGGGACCATGAGCTCTCAGAGAAAAGAGGAAGCAGCAAAAGGAAATGATGATGCCCAAGTGTAGTAATGCCATGGTTGCTGCTTTGCACTATGTTTTCGAGTATTTAGTTACCTTTTCCATGATGTTTTTCTAGACACAAATGCCAGTTTTCTAAATATTGCCAAGTGTTTGTATGAACACAAAGAGCAACCAAGTTATCCCATTGCAGCAGCTTTCTTCATTTTATCTTTTGATCAGGAAATTTACTTTTCAAGTACAATTCCTCAAAGAAGTCAGTTTTTAATGATAAAGTTATCAGCATGGATTTGGGGTTGGGGTTTCTACATTATTTGTGATGCATAATAACATGCAAATTCTTTACTTTTTAATTTAGGTTTTGTAAACCCTATGATGATTACTCGAAATGGACATTGATATTGACACCGCATCGAACTTAATTTTGGAGCACCACCACACTGGATTTCAACCTCTCCAAAGTTGGATTTAAGCTCAAAATTCGACTTGAAGAGGTATTCAATGTAATGCCAATAACGGTGTCTTACTCAAATCTGTAAAATTCAACAATATATATTGAAAAAACCAAAGCAAAAGTGGTCTGAGAGTAGAGAGCCAACAAATGAACAACATAATGAAACACAAGGAAAATGTATTTTACACATTAATACAAAGTTTAATAGGATTATTATTATTGACATAAACCTAAAACAAAATGGATCAAAACTCTTGCATGAGGTGTAAGTTACAACGCCAAACAGAGAAAACATTAAGCGACACGACAAAACTTCAGTCTGCCAAACAGTTTTGACAGAGTAACCCATCACTACCAGTTTCTAACCCATCATAACCATAGCCATCAAAAAACCTACTGAATCTAATGTCTACGAATAACCAACAACGCACACACAGAAAGTCGGGAAATTCTACCCGGAGAGTGAGTCTTCATGTGCACCGAACCGTTAGATGTCTGACACACGTGTCAAACATCTACAGTTCAGTGTATAAAGGAATTTCCCAGAAACTTTTCCTTCGGGGTGGGGGGGGGGGGGGGGGGGGTGGGGCACTTATTGGTTCTTTCTACCAGAATCTTGATCCGGTTCAGGCTTGTTTTTTCCCTTCTTCATTTTGGCTTTGACTCGAGACTTGGTAACAAGCGTCTTCACCGTGTTTGCGAAATTGCCGACTGCCATTATTATCAAAAGCATCCCACATGTGACCACCTACCATGAGCAGTATACGTTTAATTAGACACGTTTCAAAACATAGATACATCAACTACTACCTTTGTCCCTAAATACAAGTCGTTTCAAAGTCTAAAATACCCTTAATGCAATGTTTAGCATTTGAAAGTTGTCAGTCTGAAAATAAATCGAGGGTACAATGAGGGTAACATAATAAATGTTATTATCTTGATATTCTAAAACGACTCTTATATAGGGACAGTTTTTTTAAGGCTAAAATGAATGTATTTTAAGGACGGAGGTAGAAACTAATTGACATGAAAGAACGTGTGCCAGATATGCACTTGTAACGACGACAAACTGCAATACGGAGAATACACAGAAAGATAGACTTAAGAGTACACGTACCTGCCACTCGTAGGTGACACCGTCCAGTGCAGTTTTAAGCAACAGAACTCCAAGATATGCTTCAAACCCCTGAACCAATATAAAAAAGATATCTCTTAAGCGTGTGTATTATTCCCAGTTAGTTTTGGGGATGGTTAAGGTTGAATCATATAACCAAAAGACGCTACATGCCATTCAAAAGCACAAAAACTAAATGAGCTAGAAAAAGTACAGCGAAAACTGAATCTCTGAACTGAAAGCTTCAATGACCATATAAATTCGTCATACATTACCTGCAAGGTGAATAGTATAGGGCACAACAACCATAGTTGACCCTCGACTCCAGCGGTTTCTCCCCAAACAACATCCATTCTTCCAGCCTGCATTACAAAAGAGATTACAAAAAGACGAAACCACCACAATTATACAGTAAATTACCCTATACAAAGTACCATTAATCTTTTTGTCAAATAATACCTTTAATTTAGTGACACACACTCCCTCCATCCTAGTTTGGGACTTTTTACAACTCGGTTTTTTTTAAGAGACAATATTCAATAATTTGTCTGGTAATTTAAGTCATGGCGAATCACCGTTTCTACTCTCTAATAGATTGTTTATTGCAATAAATTGCATTTGTGGGATTAGATAGTTACAAGGGTTGTACTGGAAGTAAAGATTTTTTATGAGTTTATTATAGTATGTGGACATATTTTGGGACATCCATAAAAGGAATAAAGTCACAAACAAAATGGGACTGAGGGAGTACAACAAAAACAGTTCAAAATTTCAATGCATAAAAATGCAAGAGAATAAGACAACAAAAATGAGTATTGGCGACATCTTAGTTATCTACCTTGCCCAATGCAATACGTGTATACAGTCGTTGTCGTTGATATCTATTCTGAAGCAGCATGGCAACCCCTTGCATGATTGCCCATTTCAGGAATAATGATACCCCTTTCTGCAAAGTTGTTATTTAAACAATCAAAACGGGAAAAAACATATAGGATTAAGTATTTTATGGCTTTGTTTTCTTTCTGGTTGAGCATCCGAATGCATGTGCAGATATAAGTCAAAATTTTAACCTGCTGCTGGGCACAATCAGGGCCCCTTCCAATCTCCCAGGTAAGACTAATAAGTGCCATTGCCATTGCAAAATAGTGATGGTATATCCACCTGTAAAAGACAAGATATACATTTGGCAACAGGCTAAAAATATGATGTATTGTTGCAGATAATCCCACCAGTTATAATTATAAGTGCAACTTCCGTCTTCATATTGTCTACTCTATATTACAAACAAAATAAAAATGCCACAATTTGAGTTTCAATTATAGTTGTAACCTATATAAGAAAATTTAGAAGCAATTATGCACAAGGACTAAGGACTGTCGTTATATTTTCCAGGATAAGCTTAGCTAAATAGTATTAGAAAGAAATCCAATCCCAAAAGCTCCTCCACTAATCCATACAAATAAGCCTGGCCTGTGTACACCAAAAGAAAATGTCACACTTCTTTGTAATGGTCCTAAAATGAGCTTCCATGTCTTTTCTATGCACAATACCCGATAATAGCAGCACATGTGGCCTAAGCCCTATGATTAGGAAATTTTTTATCCTACAACTGGTGTAAGTAGGTTATACCAAGTGGCATGGTAAAAGAGAGTACGGGTGTGTATGGTGAAAGAGAGTAGAAATGTGAGATCTCAATGCGTTACACTTGGTACAACGGTGACCGCAGGCCAGTTATACAAAGCCAAAGAAACTGTGACTGGCATCTGCCATTTTAAGCTAAAATTAACAAGACCAAATGGAAGTAGTTTATGCCATAGCCCAATGCACTATGATTAATCTCAATTCTCAACAAATCTTTCCAAATACCCATCCTATTGATTCTCTCAACAACAGTGTCCCCCATACCCCAAATAACATCCATAAAAACATCCCACCTGACAGAGCCCACTAAACTAATAAAAGAACAGCAAGATTTTTAGATGTAATGTCTAATTTCATTACCACGGGCGAATATCACTTCCATTCACTCTCAAAATGTTCTCTCGCAACGCCAGACCAGTGTAGAGGTATAATAACCAAGCCTGCAGAAAAAAAATTGAATTGTTTCTCTCCAAGCATGATTTCTGAATCGCAAAAATAATGGTTTTGAAAGGAACGAGGGAATCAGGCAGGGGATAGTAGAATTAAGTACAAACATGCCTGGTAAAGTTGAACTGGCAATACTGGAAGACATCCATCCCATATCTGAGACCTTAAAGTAAGCAGCAGAAGTGGAAACAGAAGAAACAGATATGCAGTTCTGTCCTGTCAATGACAGAAAAATGAGCAATTTGGTCATTCAATCAAATCATTATCCTGCCAACTGTATTTCCTTTTACACCAGCAAAATATTTCCTTTTCTTTCGTACATCTACAACCAAATGTATCATAGCATTACTCCGAATTTATCTCAAACGAATTTCATTAGGGGCCAATGACAGTACACAAAGTCTTCTTTTGCACTAATTAATTAATCAAACACCATTAGTCTAACTTAAATTTATGTTGAGTAAGGATACCTTATTAAGAAAATAAACTGAACATAATAAATATGCAATCAAATAATTCACTTATTTCATTTATACATTTGTCCGTGTCAAAAAAAAAAAAAAAAAAAAGGTCTTTGAATCACTTTATTATTCCAAAAACAATTTACAGACTTGTACATATACGATATTATGAAAACTTAAAGAAAATGCTCAGAGTTAAAGCCTCCAAGTTAGAAATATAACGACAGCCTTTTTTTGTTAGCTCAGTACAACAGCATTCTTATTATGGTAAAGCAACATGATTATACAGACGTAACATCTTTGGCTTCTACAGTTTTGCTGCTAAAGTAGCCAAAGCCGTACGAGTAACACTTCCTAAGAAGCCATGAAAGCAACTTCAATCTAGGGAAAACACTTGAGTCTCAGGGACAACAAGAGGTAGTCAGGACAGTGTATATATATAGAATTCACAAGCATATACATACTCTGAAACTGTTGTACTCCTCTTTGACTTTCAACTGCACGTCTTTCCTGTTTGCACGAACATTAATTGGACCAAGAAACATCCTTAGGAACCTCCCTGCATTCATGTAGTCAATCACCAAAACATAAACTTGCACAGTTTTAGCAAATTTCACCAGTTGCATTTATAATAAAAGCACAAACCATGAGCTTTTGAGGGAAGATATGCAGCAGCATCTCCTTCACCCAGTATATATCTAGCTTTGAACAATTCGTCTTGCAGCTGAAAAACAAATCCAAAACTCAAACCTTCCAGCATAAATAATACATAAAAATAGGCCATGCTAATACGTTAAAGGGAAATATTGCGTGCTTGGCTATGAGAAATATATTACTCATACACTTAACTACTATCTCCTGATTTTCTCCACATAAAACATCATATCCACCTAATTCGACACAAAAAGAATACATATCATTCATTCCACTATTAACTACGGCTTTTCTCGTCACAATACATCATATCCACTTGATTCGACACAAAACCGATAAATATTTACTCATTCATTCCACTGTTATCTACTAATTTATATTTTACTCAAACACTCCACTATTATCTACTAATTTGCTCCTCGCGATACATCATATCCACTTAATTCCATATGAAACCGATGCAATCCAAACAACATTTCAACCAAAATTTATTCACCTAATAACTATCAGCTCATATAAATCCATATCCAAACGGACACTTACTTTTTCAGCTTGCTCAGGAAGAAGACCGGATTTACGAATAACAGACTGAAGTCTCTGGATATCAGAATTAAGCGAAACAGCTCTCTGACGGAGTGAATCCTCATCTCGACTAGTACGAACAATCAGAGACGATGTTGAATCCTGCAGCTCCTTAGCTTGCTCCACCGCTCTAGTAACCTCCTCCACCAACGCATCTTGAGGATTAGAGTTCTCGCCGACAGCCGCGGGGTCATCACCCATGATTATCGCCGGAGAGAAGTCGCGAATCCGGCACCGGATGCGTCGAATCAATGTAAATACGAACGGTCTGAGGCACCCACACCGATATTTTTCAATAAGCAGAACAGTAAATGCAATGAAAATGACACAAAAATATAATAATCTTTTATGGGTTTCACAGTTAGCTCAGCATGCGGAAAACGGAAGCAAACGTCTTTTAAACGGTTTTTGTATTGTGCTGATATATGTAAGCATCGTAAAATAGTAAAAAGGGGAATTTCATGTGTAATTCAGACGAACCGAGTCGAGTCGATATTTTTTAGACCTCAAAGCCGATTCGATTAAAAAATTGAGCTCGAAACTCAGCTCGAGCTTATTTGAGACATGAGAAGATAATATCGAACTCGACTCGTTAAGTACTTAATATAAATCGATTTGGGTTGTAATCTTAAGTTTTAGGATATAAATAGTTAAATTACATTTAATATAACTCGTGAGCTACTCGATTCTCAAGATCGGCTAGGTTATTATTCGAGTAGCTCGAACTCGGAAAAAAACGAATCGAGACAACTTCGTTTACGAGTAGTCCGACTCACTTGCAACCCTTGTATCAAATAAACATTGTAAACGACTCGATTCTAATATAGAGTTTACCGAGTCGAACATAATAATGCTTGAAAATGACTCAAGTAATATTTGAGTTGAACTCATTTGATCTCAAATCGTATATAGCCAAACTGTTTGTTGGATTGAACTCACGAACTGCTTGGCTCATTCACACGTCCGTGCATTCGGAGGCTTCTTAGGAATAGTGGTATCGTAAAACGACATGTTATATCATTGATAATATTCTTTTTGTCTTTTATATAGTAGTAGACGTGTTTGGTGAAAGAAATTATAAATTGATAGATATCTTGCGTTTCAGTTTATATAATCTTTGTATGATGATTGTACTATAAAGTTTCTCTTGTTACCATGGTTGCTGTGAAATTTCTCTTATTTTTCGCCCTTGACTCAACCTAATCTCAAATATAGAGGTTAAACATAATGATCTCGAAATATAGATTATCTTCAAGGGTATGTATAAAGTCGACTCAGTCTAAAAAGTTAAATTCAAAGATAATGAGAATTTTTCGTCAAGGGCGGATGCATACGGAGAGGGTGCAATGTCCCTAATGACATATGACTTTTATTTTGTAATAAAACAATACAATTTTTCATTAAAAAATCTAAAAACATAATTCATATTTTTGATGAATCTTCGAATCTGTTCCGATGCCTCCACTGAAAAATACTTGTGGATCTGTCATTGTTTTTCGCCTTCCCCGGCTTTGGAAAATAGTGTGGAGCTTAAGGGGTCATTTTTTATTAATTTTATGTTGTGGCAAGCTCGCCATTAAGCATTTTTTTTATGAGGAAAAAGAATTTTTATTAAGCAACATCTGTCAAACATGCGTCCAAAACGTCACCTGGGGTGAAGCGCCCCAAGCTGTCCGAGTCGAAACTAACAAAGCATGTCGAGCTAAAAGATGCGCATGGACATTCCCCATACGCCGAATAAAAGTAAAGGAAACATAAGTGAAACTAGATAACATGGCCAAACAGTCTTGTACTAGGCAGCCATGGGCCGTAAGATATTCGACAGGCCTGCGGAGCCTCGAAATACACGCCAAGCAATCGCTCTCTATCTGTAATTGCTGAATCCCAAAAGACGCGCTTCCTCCAAAGCCAATGAAATAGCCTTTTAGCTCCATATATTCCACCGAGCCCCCTGGATCGAAGTGATATGCAAAAGAATGAAGAACTGACCCCATAAGAATCTCAGAAGATGACTCCAACCCCTGCTCCCGCCTCAATAACTGACGCATCCATATTTCCCTTTATAACGCCCTCTGCTGGCCACACCCACTTATCCACAATTTGTGGGACAAAGGCCTGTGTCCGATAAGCCAACATAGCCTCTGCATACTCTGCCGATGCTGCCAGAGAACGCGTACACACCGCGGAGACGTAAACAGCTTGATCATCGAACACCGCAGAGCAACGCGCCTCAAATCCCCCAGATGAGCCACACAAATCTCACGATGCCCTGAACACCATGATCCTCCACTAATCGCATAAAGAAACCCGCAAAAGAGGCAGAACGAAGGCGCCCAAGATCCCATAAAACGGCGACACTTGCCAAATCCTGTATGCCATCTCACATTCGAAAAGCACATGTCGAAAATTTTCCAAACTCTCCCCGCATGCCAGGCAACGGCCATCCCCCATTTGCCTCCTCTGTAATCCCTGGCCAATAGCGAGACAATCATGCAGGCACCTCCACAAGAAATGTTGAATACGTGGTTGCACAAGAAGTTGCCAGCAACTCCTCCAACTCTTACTCTCCCCGCCTGAAGAAGATGGCCCAGCCACAGAGGATGGCCGATAGAGTGATAAGGCTAGAAAGTATCCAGACCGAACTGTATAAACTCCCTTACGATCATAATGCCAGATCCGCCTATCTGGATGCCCATCAGGGGCTATGGTGGTCGCCAGAATGGCATCCGACTCCCATGGCCTGAATACCTGCTGAAGTCGCTGCACATCCCACGCTCTTGAGTTAGGGATAAATAAATCTGACACATTGGAATCTGTAGGAAGCGCGTGCCATTAAGCACTTTTAGTTGGTCATATATCATTTCGTAGGCATGTTTCAACTTTCCCGATGTCGTATTTACAAACTTGACGACAATTCTATCTTATGTGTTTTATGTGATTGTATGTGGTTTAGACATGTATGGTATTCAGCCCTTCAATCTAATGCACATAATACTTACATATGTTTTAAGTAGTGTTGTTGTCACAATAAAATATTCATAATAAACGACATAACGTCATTAATAATGACATGAGATTATTTGTTCACAACGTACGTCCACCACAATAAAAGACATAAAAATATATTACGTCATTCTTTATCTTTTTAGAATGAGTCGTCGGATGACTGTCAGACATATCCGACGATCCGTTTTATAATTGCGGTTTTATAATTGCGGTTGAAAATTGAAATACTCAATTTCATTGAAAAATGAATGGGTCACACATTCTCTAGTATGTTCATCTAGTATGTTCAACCAGACACACAGGCAGAAGCAAACGCAGCCGGAGCTTTACCTGCAATCCATCCATGGCGACGAGCTTATCATCGCTTCTCACTCTTCCCTATAGCAACCATCGTCTTCCTCAAACTAAGGTGCAGTATGTTACTACCCGTCGTGTTTACGCCGTCGAGGCTTTCAGGCGCAGTGACTTTGATAGTTTCGCTAAGCGGATAACCTCCGGTGGGATGTGGAAGGACGCCTGGCGTACTGCCAACGACAGCTTCGAGCAGCTATTGTATGAGACTAAGAAGACAGCTGAGCGTATCGATCGTCAATACTCCTTTTCCAAGCGACTTTCTGCTGTTGCTCAGTCTGCTGGCGACCGTGCTCGTGAATTGGATCGAGAATTCGAGCTAACTCATCGCTGGAGGAATTTTGCTCTTGATTTCAGCAGGAATTTGCCTAAGGTGAGTTTTTAATTGCTCGTTGTTGCTTATTTAGTATCAGCGCCCCCGATTTAATTGACATTTTCATGTTCATTGAATCATTTCTAATTTCTTGCGTTTGGATTTGTTGTTTGAGCTTTAAATTTGCTCGTAGTTTTCACTCGTTTTCCCTGTGATGACTTGACAATCATCCTTGTTTTGTTATTTTGGTTGTTCTTGCAGTACAAAAAGCAGTTGGATGACTTTCTTAAGACTCCATTGGGAAGAGGCTTTGCTGTAAGTGTTGATTTATGTTTTTCATGTATAATGAGCATCAGATTCATTGAAGACTGGTAGTGGTAGAAATTATTAAAAACCCATGAAGATTGTGGACCAGCCTCATTGTATAACTGAATTTTTATTGTCCTGAGTATTCTACTGCATGCAGCCTTTGTATTCTTAACATCATTACCTCCAACATCTGAAAGATTATCTATGTATGAGCTAGTTTGGTATGCTTTGTGTCTAGTGTTTAAAAGTTTACTGGAATCAATTTTTTGGTACCCGATGCCAAAATGAATCAAAGGTGAGAGCCCTTCTGCTTATGGATATGTGTATAATGGTGGAGTTGAAGACGAGATTTCCTATTGCTTCCACATCTGTTGAAACTAGAGTCCGTCGTTGTTTCACTTGAAATCCTACGCCCTTGATCCATCAACTAGCTCCACGCATGTTTTCCTTAACTACCCCAACTATATTTGCCTTATCCCTTTAGAAATGCATCAAATTTTAAACTCTATATGCATTCCCTTTTGTAATCAAAACTTAAGTTTTAGGTATCAATATCAATATCTTGCTTCTGTTTCTCAGTTTTGCAGCATTTCAATCAATTGCCACATAGGACATGTGTTATATCAATCATATTCAATAGGGGTGTCCTTAACCCAATGATTTTTTGTTCTGATACCTTATGCAATATTGTTGTCCTACTCCTATGTGGATTTCTGAGTTTAATATTTAATTCTGCACTCTGCAGGCGGTCTTCTTCCTGTGGTTTGCTCTTTCTGGATGGTTGTTTCGCTTCCTGATAATAGGCACTTGGGTGCTGCCTTTTGCTGCCCCCTTTTGATTGGGGCTTTCGCTAACAATCTTGTCATTAAGGTAAAAAAACATTGCCATTGTGTATGTGTTCTTGTACGTGTTAGAACAACTTTGCTTTTTGTTTGGATGTTCATGTGTCAAGGTTGTCTAGATATTCGAAGGATAACCTGAAAGCATTCAATTTTATAAAAAATTTAAATTCTTATATATTCTCTTATCAACATGAGCAGGGGACATGCCCAGCTTGTAAGAGGCAATTCATTGGAAGCAAAACCCAGACAGTTCGTTGTGCAGGGTGCAGAAATATAGTGTGGCAACCACAGTTTGATCTCTTCTCTGGGGGAAGTAAAGGTACCACCCGCTCTTCAAATTCGGGACCAGACATAATTGATGTCGAGTTTGAAGAAAAATGAGCTGTGAATTCCAAGTTGCGTTCATGTCAATGTCATAGTGATGATGTAAGAGAATCAATTACTTCTATAGAATGATTACCGTCCCTCATTCTCCCACCCCCAAATTACTTTCCGTACCAACTTTGTATTTCTATTTTGTGGCTAATAGAGCTCGTAGCTTGTACAGTTGCCGTATTTTGATAAAGTGGATAGTAGAATGAAAGCTGCAGACAAAGTTGTTACTTGATGAAAATCTATGTTACTTTTTTTCATATAAAGAAATGAAAACTTTATTTCCTTTCTCATCATGCAATCGGTATGGTATTTATGTCCTTTTACAATTCTACCCTTTGAAGCCTGATTGTACATTTGATCTTGGAAGTATAAGTAAGACCCGCTGTTTCTCCAAACTACATGTCATAAGATCCCTCAGTTTTACACACTTTATGCTTGTGAGCTTCCTGACAAATGATGGGGACTGTGCAACTTCACGAGATTGTTGATGGTTAGTTTCCAAATTCTTAGTTGCTTCTCTTCTTCAAACAGTAACCTGATTTCTCCGTTATTTGTCTTCAATGTTAGGAAGAAGAGTCCCTCACCTTCCATTGCTTCCTTTACTTGAAGAATCTTGTCTGCATAACAATGAAGCAGTTTAAATGTTTTGTTTTTGATGGTCTTGCTTATAAAAATCTGTCCAACAGAGTAATCTTCATTTTGCAAATGATTATTGAAGGAAATATACTGTCAACAGGGTGGTGGCTAGGGTGTTTCAGAAAAAAATAGGATAATGACGGAAAGAAAAAAAAAGGCTCTAGGGTGTAGAAAATTTAAGCTGAAAGAACACAAAAACAAAAAATAATTGTAGGCAAGAATAAAGCAAGTATAGTTCTTACGTTCCTTTGAAGTTGTTAGGGTACCACCAAAATACTTCTGCCGTATGCAGAGAATTAGATGTTTATGCTTTGGGTATACAGTGACACATCTGTATTCCTTACGCCCTGCATTTGGTTTTGATGATGTATCATTAATTCTAGTTACCTAAATGTTGAAAACTTCAAAGCATATGCTTAAACGAATCTCATATGTATTAGGTCATGAATTTATGCAGGACACGTTCATTTTTTGTTACCTGAGGGGGTGATTATGCATATTTGGTTGAATGCTCCGAGTATGTCTTTAATCCTTGGAAAGGCTTCTTCTGCCCTTCTTGATTTTAGAATTTCAGCCCCTCTCAGACCTGATATATAATAGTCAAGTGATCAACTTGAGTGTATAACGTTCTTCTATTACTGGTGTTGTGTAAGAGCATTTGCAATGAATACTATAAAACAAGGTAAATAGAGATCCTGTAAACCAGAGGACGGTGGTGTTTTAGTATGTAAATTAGAGAATCAGTTGAAAATACAAATGCAACTGCTCTACAGTAAGAAAGTACTCTCTCCGTCCCTAAATATAAGTCATTCTAAAGTTTTCAAATAGTTTAAGAAAATGGTTAAATTTTATAAATGTATGAATAAAATGCCTAATACACTCTTTAACTATCATAAATGCAATAGTTGTAAAGTTGATGAAATTGGTTGGATTGATATAAATTAAGGGCAAGATGAGGAAAAACGTTGATAGATGCTATCTTAGTATTGTAAATGACTTACATTAAGGGACAATACAAAAGTGCTATAATGACTTATAATTAGGGACGGAGGGAGTACAGGGCAGAATATTAAGTAAGGTGTTGTGTGAGTGTGTCAAGGAAAATAATCAGACATTCAAAACTGGTACCTTTTGTATGCAAAAGGCAAATACAGATAAAAAAAACAGTTGAAAATGATTTACATGTTGTTGCTGTTGCTGCAACTGCGATCATGTCATTAGGGTTGGTGATAGCTACGCCAGAATTTACCGCAGATTCAACTTGAGCCCTGTTTGCTCCTAAAGATTCTGCTGCCTCTGCACAGACAGTTGTCATCAGAGTTGCAGCCATAGCAACAACGCTTTCCATCCCTTCGTATTGCAACCCTGACGTTCTATAGTTCTTCGGGTTGGTATCATGTAATTCTGTGCACAAACTTGTGGTAAAGCCAGCAATTGCTGCAGAGAGCCTTGTAATAGAAAGTGCAGCGTCTAATCGAGCTGTGTCGAATCGAAGTTCCTCTTTCTTCTTCTGTCTACTTGGTCTGAAGAAGCCTGTGAGCTGTTTTCCTCCGAGCCATCCTTTCAGATGATTGAAGTGGAACTGCATAACTCCAAAAGGTGAATTCTGTAATTCGCTATTATCATAGTGTGGAAAAATGAGGATATAATAGTCAATCAATGCCTAACAGGACATTACTTTATGTTGGATATTTGTAAAAGACAACAGTAGCCTGCTATTCTCAGTTGTAAAAAAGCTTTAGTTTGTTGGTTTCATTTCATGAATTTGAAACTAGAAAACTGTAGTGCTTCTGATCTTTAGCTTATGGTAGAGCCTCTTTAAGGAATAGAAGCCATGTGTTATAAAGTTATTAATTTCACAAAAGGGATAATACTGTCAGGAACCTAAACCTTCGAAGCTGCGAATCGAGCTGAGCTTAGTGAACTAGCATAGTTTAGCTATGGAGTAGTATAAATACTAGTTGTAACGATGTAATATGTACGGAAATTGTTATCAATAAACTCTATTTTCTCTCCCTGTCTAATCTTTCCTTTCTCTTCTGCGTTCCTTTTCCCTTTCTTCCCCGATTTCCTCTATCCCTCCCCCTAATTCCTCTCCTCTATCCCCAAATTCCATCTCAAAAACCCTAGTTAGGATCGAATCCTAACATCTGGTATCAGAGACAACTATCCCGTCCTGTGTTCAATTTCTCTTCTTGATTGAATTTTTCTTCACGTCCTGTTCAAGCTTCACGCAACTATGGATTCCGGTTTCATGGCTTTGTCGATCTATTGTTTTGAGATGTCTTCAAAATGGGGCTGTGTGCTTGATTCTCATCCTATTCAAGGGAAAGACATGAGTGTTGAAGTTATTATGACCAATTCTGCAATTGGAGGAAGTCAACTATATCGGTGACGAAGAATGGTATATCGACGATTTCCTTTGCGGACTGAAAATGGATCTTGTGGTAGGGGTGTGGGGATACAAATCGAAGCCACATAGCTTATTGGATGCATTTCGTAGGGCGCGTACTGAAGAAATCAGGTTTTCTTTGAAAGAGCTCTCTAGGAAGAATGATGCAGACAAGGTGTTTGAAGAAATGTCTCATCCAAATTCCATTAATATTGCTAACACCATAGGAGCTGAGGGTATTTCACATGAGGACAATTATAGTTTGGTTGATGCTTCTGGTAATATGGCAACCAACGAAGGTTTCAACAGTATGCAAGCTCCAGAAACGGTAATTGGGGGGGACAAAGTGCTTGGCGGAATGTTTAAGCCAGCTTGTACACCTGAAGCTATTTTCATTTTCCCTAAGGCTAGGAATCACTTGCTTGATGAGGTGGGACAGCTTCATTCGTTGAAGTTTGAAGGTTTAAGGGATACCCGACAACTGTTTGATGAAATGCCATGCCCAATTTCGATTAAGCATAATGATGAGAATGACAGTCATGAAAATTTGGTTCTACCAACAATTGGTTTGCTGAAAATTCTGAGCTATGGGGAGGCTGCACCAGAGTTTCATTCGTTGAAGCTTGAAGGTTTGAAGAATGCCCAAAACGTGTTCGATAAAATGTTACAACAATTTTTAGCGGGACATGAAAAATGGGAGCCATCCATGGTTGATTTTACAAGAGATTTAGGCTCTAAAGGTGATGAAACGAAAGATGGTTCAGCCAATAGCTCATCGAAAATGATGTTTGGTGAGATGGGGGCGTTCATGTTCGACCCGGGCATCATTTCTTGGCACCATAAGGGCTGGGGTTCCATCAAATCAAATGGTGTGAAGCAAAATTGCGATAAAATGCCCAGCAATTTAAATGTTGAATTATGGGGTGGTAAAGTGCTAATGGTCGTATTTGATTCGGGTGGTAGTTCTTGGTTCCATAATGGTTGTGATGCGTTCGAATTCATTAATGGTAGCCAACATCCTAACCAGTTTTCTGGAATCAAGGCTGGCTCTGTTTTGTCATTTGTGAATTTACTACTCAATGGGGAGAAGGGCCTGTTTGAGGCGATTTTTACGAGATTGGGTTTAATCGCAAAGGGGTTCAGTGAGGCAACAAAGGGTGTGTCAGGCATTTTTTGAAGGCATTGGGTGAGACATCGATGTTTGTATTCGATCCAGGGGGTTCTTGGTACCATATGGGTTGTCATCACTTCAAGCCTAATGGTGTTTGGATTAAATTGAAAAAGGGTTTATGGAGTGGCAATGCTAAACTTTGGAATGATATTTTATGGATTAGTGGGGATGGTGATTCCATGGAAGAAGTCATTCTAAGCAACTGAGGCATGGTCCTAGGAGGTATGAGAAACAGAATATTGGAGTAATGTATGATGTTCTGGTTGTTTTGGTTGATGGTGTATGGTGTATGAGTATTTGGGCTATGGGAAGAAAAAGGGTTCAGCCCCAGTATCTCGAGCTCTTAACACCTCCATTAACCTATAAGTGGTGTTGCACATCAGTGGCTCATGCTTGGACTATTGGTTTTGCACAATTTGTTCGGAGTACGAATAAATCCAGCAGTTTTTCCAAAAGTCATTTGAAGGAACTTATGTTGGCATTAATATGTCCATTTTGGAATGGCTTGGTGGATAGGATTAGATTTCCGACCGTCCCAACTGCTCAAGAAGATATTTTCACCAAGAACTTGTTTTTGCTAAAACTCTGATGTACTTGAAGCTATTAACAGGCCACAATAAATGGATACATTGCCTGAAATTGTGCTCTGAAATGCGTCCATGTGTGGCAAGTAAAGCTTTAAACAGGGAAGTCCAGAATTGGTTATTCATAGGTGATAAAGGTTCAGAATTTTGGTTGCTTGACCCAAATATTGGAGCTGAAATTTTTTCTTGTTCAAGTCATATGTTGCTGGATTTTGTTTTTGGATGGAGTGACAAATGGGTTGGATTTGGTGAGCAGTTCTGGTACATGGCTTTGCTTGTTGTTCCCCTTGTGTGCTAATTTTGTGTGGGATCCGGGACTATGTGTGGGTCATTTTCGTCTACATCCTTGGGGACAAGGATGTTTTTGAGAGGGTGGGAAAGAGGATAATACCAATGGACAATATAAATGAGTGAGATGGCTAGATATTTGAGGTTGTCTTGTGGCAATGTTACTGATGTCTATTTGAGGTTGTCTGCAGCATGATTGGTATTCAAAATGTGTTGTTGCATTGGTATTCTTAGCATTTGGTATTGGGATGTCAAGCTGGGTTCCTAAATACATGAGAAAGGTTTAAAGGTGTTGATCCAAGGCTTTGATCAGGAAAAGCTGCTTTTGTGGTGTAATAGCTACACTAATTCCCTGTGCAATGAAGGTTGATGATTATTACCGCACCATTTATGTTTGGGATCCGAGTTCGCCGTTTCATTCTATATCCTTGAGGACAAGGATGTTTTAAAAGGGAAGGAGATGTCAGGAACCTAAACCTTCGAAGCTGCGAATCGAGCTGAGCTTAGTGAACTAGCATAGTTTAGCTAAGTAGTAGTATAAATACTAGTTGTAATGATGTAATATGTACGGAAATTGTTATCAATAAACTCTATTTTCTCTCCCTGTCTAATCTTTCCTTTTTCTTCTGCGTTCCTTTTCCCTTTCTTCCCCGATTTCCTCTATCCCTCCCCCTAATTCCTCTCCTCTATCCCCAAATTCCATCTCAAAACCCTAGTTAGGATCGAATCCTAACAAATACGCTCTTGGTCCTTTTTTGTTTCACGAGTTTTACCCTTCGATCCTCAATGTTTCATCTTGGCAATTGTGCCTCTCATCTATGCAATTCTTTTACCATTTGAGTCCAATTTTGCTACGTGTCTAGTTTTTATTGGTTTAAGCCTATCATAACTTCAATGCTAGTTGTTGGACATGGGCACTTTGGACTGAAATTGTGAAACATAAGTGCATAGATAAGGTGTAAAAGTGTCAGATGAAACATTGGAGAAAGAAATGCAAAAACCATAAAACAAAAGGGACCAAGAGTGTTTTTATCCCTAAAATTATTGATAGGGCAGAAGTGTCTTTAAAGATGTGGAAGAGAATGGTGTTTACCTTTCTGCTGCCATTGAATGCAAGTGTGTTGTTTGTTTCTGCAGTATTGTTCAGTGTGTCTTCTAGCTGATCTTCTTGATCCTCCATTGTGTGTCTGTCATTTCTTGGTAAAAGTTGATTCTGCAGATGAAAGATTGCAATCATTGCATCATGAATTTGATCTTAGTGGTTAAACCAATAAAAACTTAATAAGGTTTGATCTTAGTGGTTAAATTTGTTTTTTTTTTTTTTGCTAGAGTGATGCTACTAACACAACCACTCAGGCACAACGGGTGACAAAACATCCTTTTATATCATTGATCATGATGTAGGCCCATCATAATCAATGGTATAAAAACATGTTGCGTCACTCTCGTTGTGTCTGAGTGGTTGTGGTAGTAGCATTACCGTTTTTGCTAATTTCTTACCGTTGATGAGAATCTCTGTAGCAAGTGGGAAGCAGAGGGACTCCAAGGTCTACATAAAAACTCCATGGCGTTGTTAGGGCTGTTGAAGCTCTCAAATGGTTGTTCATGGATGCCATAGAATCCTTCATTTGCTGACATGTGTTTCTGATCCCTAGGTAAGATCTTGTTCCTGGTTCTGCAACTCTAGTGTAGTGGGACCCAAGAATGTTAAGGTAAATATCCTTGTATTCGTCTAATAGGATAAAGCCACTTTTGATCTCTTTTGTTTCACGAACTTTGCACTTTTACACTTTTATCTTTCATCTATGCATTTTCTTTTAAGAATAAAGGCACTTTGATCCCTTTTGTTTCACCAAAATTTCCCTATGATCTTCAATGTTTCATCTTTGTATTTAACCCCTCATCTGTGCATTTTGTTTGTTTGTTTTTTTTTTTTACATTTTCAGTCCGAAGTGGTCTTTCACAGCATTGATGGTATGACAAACTTTAAACAATAGAAACTTGTCATGTGGCAAAAATGGACTGAAAAGGTAAAAAAAAAATGCATAGATGAGGTTTAAAGGCAAAGAAACACTAGGGATAAAATTGCAAAAAAAATGTGAAACAGTTTGGACCCAAAATGTCTTTATCTTCATGGTAAGTTTTTATAAATCGAAGTTTGTTGTACCTTTAAGGCTGATAGTTGGACACGTGGCTAACTGGACTGAAAAGGGCCGGAAAAAAAATGCATAGATGTGATATAAAAGTGTACGGTATTCGTGAAACAAAAGAGACCGAAGCTGTTTCTGTGATGTGCATCTCATACTTAGCTAGTAACATCCATCCATGTAAGAGAAACTCACCTTGCATATGGATTCCTTGGTAGAAGTTTTGAAAGAAACTTCTGGCAACTTTGACTTTCGCATCACCTCTTCCATCGAATCGTTGCGTGTCTGTGTATATGCGTGCACGTGTGATTTTATTATTGCTGCTGGGAAGTTAAAGGTTGAGCAGATAAAGAAAGAAAAACTGGGCAAAAAATGGGTAGTGGATTTTATGAGGAAAGAGAATATAGAAGCCTTGTGAAGGTCCTTTGTTTTGTATTTCATATGGTCTCTTCAATTTGCCTTTATGCATTTAAAGGGAAAGTTTCCATCATTACAAATACATGTACATTGCTAGATCCCATACAACTCTTGGCAAATATGGTAAAGGAATATTTTTACTGATTTTCTGTGCCTAATTAATTAGGGCATAGGACACTGTTACTTGGTTTTGATTTGCCTTTGCATGTCTGAATCTCAGGAGACATGCATTGTACTTGATTCGTAAGAGGGGATTGTTAAAGGCACCACACGAAATCTAATTTTGGGACACTACAGTGACATTTGACCTCTGGAGGGTCGAATGTATGGTCTCTATTCAACGTTATAAGGGCACCACAGTTACATTCGACCTCTAGAAAGTCAAATGTATGGTCAATATTCGACTTTGTAGAGATCGAATGTCGTCAACCTTTGGAAAGTCAAATGTATGGTAAATATTCAATGTTTTTGGGGTATCACAGTGACATTCGAATTCTGGAAAGTTGAATGTATGGTTAGTATTCGACTTTTGTAGAGGTTGAATGTCACAGTGATGTTCTAAATTTGGAAAGCTGAATGTTTATTGTCAATATTGAATTTGAAGAGGTCGAGTGTCACCGGTCTTTGAAAAGTTCAATGTATTGTCAATATTCAATGTTTTTGGGGAATCAGAGTTACATTTGACTTTCCGAAAGTCAAATGTTTGGTCAATATTCGACTTTTTGTAGATGTTTAATGCCACAGTGACATTTGAAATCTGAAAATAGAATGAATGTCCACATTCGACCTCATGTGTGCTGTGCTGTCATAAGATTAGTAGAGTGCTTGCATTAGTTTTTATTTTTATTTTTAAATGACTATTTTACGGTGAAATGCATCAGAATCTGTATAAGACTTCAATATATAATTTGAATAGAGTATTCGTACACAGCGCAATAGACGTGATGCATAATTTGGATGATCTTTGATGAATCTTAATGGTTTGAACTTCTATGTTGCAGATTTACATTCATTTACACCATCTAATGCAAGTGCTCTCTCACAGTGGAATATACTGTAAGTGCTCTCGTGTACTCCGGAATCGAAATTTTACACAATCAGTGCATATGTCACCCTTGGGATTTGGGGGTGGAGGTGGGGGTAGGGGGGGGGGGGACCAAGGTTCTGTGAACAGTTGAAGGGGTACGCGTAGGCTGGTGGAATACAGTGAAACTGTTAAAATAGAGTTTTTTTGCCTTGTAGTGGAAGCAACCCCACTTGTAATGCATGCATTCTCCTACTTGTGTCTGGGACCATTCTAAGCATTAATCTTTAATTAAACTAGTAAAAAAAATAATAGTGATGAATGGATTTGGTGATTTTAACGAAGATGTGCCACGTGATTAGTGGTAATTTTGAGGTAATGCAGGGTTTTTATTTGGTGGGACCATTTTATTTTTGGGTTTTTGATGTGGAGGTCTCGTCACACGCAAAAGATGTTACTAATCGTCGTAGATTCGATTCTCCTCAAAATGTATTTTTGAGTCGAATCCTTATCTGTAAGTCAAGTCGGACTCTGCAGCTACTATACAAAACCGAGTTTGAGATTAATCAGGCTAGTTCATCCCGAATATCTCGAGGGCTACCGATGTACTATTATGGAGCGTGTTGAGAAGAATTTCTCGGGTTTAAGTCTCAAATATTATTACTATTTGTGAAATTTCTCTCTACTTAATAAGAAGGGAAAAGTTGTCAATGCTTGACACTTGTTTTTTTTTAACTGGTTAGTCATTTAAAATTCGGCCCAATCTTTTTTTTTTTTTTTTTTTTTTTTTTTACTGTTCATTGGGCGGCCCGGCCCAGAAAAAAGTGTTTTTTTTTTTTTTTTTTTTTTTTTTTTTTGAGGTGAAGGGTTTGAGTTAAATTGTTCCATTTTAGAGGACTCAAAGAAGGGAAAAGTTGTCAATGCTTGACACTTGTTTTTTTTTAACCTGGTTAGTATTTTATCGTTCATCGCCCAAAATTCGGCCCAATCTTTTTCTTTTTTTTTTTTTTTTTTTCGATTTTTACTGTTCATTGGGCGGCGGCCCCGAAAAAAGTGTTTTTTTTTTTTTTTTTTTTTTTTTTTTTGAGGTGAAGGGTTTGAGTTAAATTGTTCCATTTTAAGACTCAATTGTATTTTTAATCTACACATTAGCTTTAATTTATTCTTAATCTTATTATGTGTGTTGTCTTAAGATGTATCCGATTCCAATTTAATTACATATTATTTTGCTTTCCATCGAGATTCTTTTTTTTTTTTTTTTTGGGTCTTATCCTAATACGATACGACCACGTGATATTTCAATATACTATAGTTTGTTTGTGTGTGTGTTCTTTTCCTTTTTTGCGTATATATATTTTACATTGTGTGTCTATGCCGGTTTTTTTTAGGGGCATCGTTTTTTGGGTGCTACGTATTGATTATTTTTTTTTCCGTCTTCGTTTTTTTACTTCTATATATTGTGTGTGTCGGTTTTTTTTTTTTTGGTCAATGGTTTAGTAGTGTCGAAAGGTTTCGATTTTGTGTCGTGGAGTGTTGATAGTGTGTTTGATTTTAATTAAAATTTTAATTAATATTCATTTGATCAACCGACAACCGTTGGATATGGCGTCGGGGTGTATCGAAGCGTGTCGTGTCGTGTTTTGGGTAGAGCACGTGTTGTTGCAGATAATGTCAAAGATAGCTTTATTTTTTCGGTTAAAATTGATTTAAGTAGAAATTGAAAAAAAATTATTCGGTAGTGTCGAAAAGTATCCATACGATGTCGGGAGATGTCGAAGATGTGTCGGATATTCATTTCATACACACTTATATTATTCTTCTATGAACACGTGTTTTGATGCCACCCTAAAAGGTGTGAGGGGTGGGTTGGGTTAGGGTGGTGGGAAGGGTAGGGTATAGTAAGATGGGTGGTGGGCACGGTAGGGTGGGGAGTTGTAGGGTAGAGTAGGATGGGGTGGTGGGTAGGGTAAGGTAGGGTGGGATGAGATAAAATATGGTGTAATAGGCTTAGCTAGGATAGTGAATTAATATGTAGGTTGGGAGGTAGGTTAAGGTTTGTAGGTAGGTGGAGAGGTAGGGTGCGAGGGTGTCTTAATGTAGGTGAGGCGAGGTATGAGATGTAATGCGGTGATGTATGGTAGGGTAGGATGGTATGGTTGGATGATGTGACGTAAGTTAAGTAAAGTTTGGTAGGTTGAATAAAGTACGTAATATATGGTAGTGTGGTAAAATAATATGTGGTAAGATAATGTGGTGTAGGGCATGGTGAGGTAGGATTGGATAGGTGAGTGTTAAAAAATGTTGGGATAGGGTGCGGTTCGTTACATGCTACATTTCTTCGTATTTAATATCGTCAAATAAGTTAAAACTTATAGCATGGGCACTCCGTGCGTTGCACGGAGTCCCGTTTTCACTAGTATTATGATAAAGATAAACAATTAGCATCGATTAGTGAGCAAGGAGGAGGGAGGGGGGGACTACCCTTGGTTTTTGCGTTCATCAAGTGGCAAATATATGTGTGATATTGTTCATGTGTAATCTCCGATTTGGTTCGTATAAGTTCAAATTTTGTTAGTTTGTTAAGCTAAATGGACCAAACACAAACATATTATAAGTAAGCTCGTAAACGTTCGTGAACATTTATACATACATATATAAATACCAAGTACATAAACTCGATTGCTGACACATTCTAATGTGTGTTGTCCCACTCTTGCCTCTATCAATCTCCGTCATTCTTTTTCACTTCAAATATCTAGCTGATACGAATTAAAAACTAAGAGACATTCATCTCATTTGTCTTTTCACACTTGGATATGGAAGTTGAAAAATATCGGTATAAGTTGTAAAGATGGAACAAATTGAAAACTGGGTAAAGATGGAACAAATTGAAAACTAAGAGACATTCATCTCATTTGTCGTTTCATAGCGGAAGTTGAAAATTATCGGTTGTAAAGAGGGAGCTGAGCTTATTTGAGCTCAGCTCAAACTAGATCAATAAATTAACAAACATTAAATGTGCTTCATTTATTAAACAAACGCTCATTCATGTATTATGCAAACAAGTCTCAAACAACTGATGCTCGTTTTTTTCTTTCTCAGAGCTCGTTTACACCTCCAAGCACTTGCAACTCGAAACCTCTAAAGCAAAACCAAAAGAAAGCCATTGTAAAGTGACAGAACTAACACATTCAACTAAGCCATGGAAGTGCTTCAATCAAATCTTGAAGACTTTTTGAGAAATGGTGACAAAAATACTTCAAAATAAAATTAAAAATAAAAATAAAATTTTGTCAAAACAACAAAAGGGGTTGATGTTTATGAGTTTTAAGAAAGAGAACAAATGCATAAAAACCAACAAAAACTCCTCCCCACTACTTCTTCTCTTCCTTTTCTGCCTCGGCAGCCCTCTTTGCCCTAATCCCGACGTGTCTCGCGTTTGTGCGCTCCAATCGAAGCTTGTTGTATGCTCTAAATGCTTTCATGTCATCTGTTACCTTAACAAGCTCCACAGTTGGCGTCTCCCTGACAATCGGCATGAATGCTCCTTGGACTTGTGTGGCAGTTGCTAATTCCTCGGGTGCAGAATCACCGTTCTGCAAACCAAAAAAAGAGAGCAGATTTCAGTGATATATCGTTAAGGCATTTAACAAATTATCAAAATTTACAGAGTCGAACCCCACTTTTTCTCTAGATTGGCCAAGAATAGAGAATCCGTATTTGTGCGGAGAGCAAGATTTAGAGATTATGGATTTTACAATCTGGATAGAGATTAATAGTTTTGTTGCATATGTTTTTTAATGGATTTGGATGATTTGAATCTAGCTTTACGAATTGTATCTAATGCAAGTGCTCCTACAAGACACTAAATAGACCGGTTTTCAAAGCAAGTTTAGCGCTCAAAATATGTACCTTGAATTTACGAGCATGTCGAGGGAAGACAACCAACTTAGCCTTGTATGACTTAAGGCGCTGAACATTTGTCTGGAAGCCTTCCAATGAGCGGTTCCTACGTCGATGATCAACTGAAATGCCAATTGTTGGGGCCTGTTTCTTTGGGATTCCAGCCGCCTAGGCGTTATACGAGGAGAATTACATTAGCAAAGTGTCATAAATTGTTTCGCATCATACGTAGAAAGGTATGATCAGTCACAAAATACAATTCCAACGGCTAGGAAGAGGATCACACAAAGCCTCTTCAAAAACATTCATCTCTCTCCCACAAAACGCAATTCATCAAAAAGATAAAAAGAAGAGAGTATTTTCGTCCTGCATTCCAACTATTGTATTGTCAAGTTAATTAGGCTGGGGGTATACGAGCCTAACAATTGTACTTCTAAGCTAGGTTAGCAAGACTGTTCAACTAGAGGAAAACGAGCATGGTTATCGTTTTCTCAAATGTTGTTGTAGCTAAAATAAATGCAAGGCTCTAAATGAAATTCACCTTAAGCTCCTCGAAAGTAAAACCTCTACCAGCCCTGACTTTCATGTTATACTTCAATGTTTGCCCGTGAACAATAGGTCTCAGTGGTCCAGCAGTAGGCCTGGGAAAGATCTTGGCAGCCTTCTTCTGTCTAGCTGTAAAGAAACAAAAAGGCAGTAGTAATTCAGACATCAAAATCATGTACTCGTAAAATCCAGAAAAGGGTAGCTCAATTGAATGACGGATGCTAAAAAAGAACAGAGAAAGGCAACAGCGTACCATTTCTTCTGCGGGTTTTTCGTGCTGGTTGATTAAACCAGGTCTTGATATAGTTCTGCCAATGCTTCCTAAAATGCCCACTAGGGATTACATTGTTGTGCTTGACCATGGTTCACCTGATAAAAAGCTGGCATAATTTCCACCGCAGAGAGAAGGTATTAAAGAGCCCAATACAAAAAGACAATAGTGAAACACAACACGTGAAAATCACAGCTATCCCAGCACCACAGGTATCGACTATCGACCTATATAATTGATTTTCAAAAGGTTTGATTTTGAGAACCGACTTTGTGAAAGGCCGAATATATGGTGTCGGAAAGTAAAAATCAACATACTCAATTGATACTTAACATTCATGATCACAAGAAAAATGTTTAGAAAAAAAGATAGGTAAAAGGAAGAAATAAAATACAGCATAAAAGCAGAAAATGAAGGAATCTCTGTAAAATCCTTGACGGCTTGAACATATACAGAAACACAATGCAGTAGCACAAGAACACAAACAAAAAGCCAAGAAAGAAGAAATCTCTGTAAAAATCCTCAACGGATTAATCATATAAAGAAAAACACTGCAGTAGCACAAGAACACGAACAAGAAGCCAGCTAAAGAACAACACAAACAGTAGAGGAACCTAACAAATCTCGCCGGATAAGCTAAGCATTAGCATAATTACGCAAATGGAAACTCATAATCACTCAGCCGCGCGGCTCAAATGTGATAAATCATTTGCAAAAAGCTAACAATAAACAACAGTTCTACAAAGGATATGAATACTCTGCAGCCTACATAGAGATCTAAACGAAGATACCTTACGCAGCAGAATAGCAAACGGAGGAGGAGCACAACCGTAACCGCGACCGCCGGCGCCAAAATTTCCCGGTCTTATGCTGCAAAAGGGCAACTCTTCTTTTTTATGGTACGAGCTACCAATACAAAAACCCTAGTACATTTGTCCTCCTTTGGGCTGAGCCCAATATCCTATTCTAGTTTGGCATTGGCCCGTTGTTGATCGTAAACGATCTGAGTCGAATCAACTACTTAACCGTAACACTTCTCGAGTTAATCATACTTTATAAGTACAAACTTACTATGCTTAAGTTAAACTCGATCACTAATACGTTCAAACTCAAACTGAATACAAGTTTGTTTTAAGTTGAACAAAACATGTATTATCGACAAATATTCTAATGTCTTAAAGACACTGCATTCCGGCTTAGGTATCAAATATCTTCATGAGCCAAACGAGTCGAGTATATGAATGCTTAGGTATATCATTTAAGTTGCACATACTTTTAAATTCGAGTATGTTCGTGAGCTAAACGAGTTGAGTATATGAATGCTTTAAGATTGACCTTTCCGCTGATCGATTGCCATGTTGAAAGAGCCATTAGTCAGGCCGAGCTTTTAAGGGGCAGACTCTACAGGCATAATCCAGACTGAATTCGGATTAATCGGGGTCAGTTAGTCTCGGATACCGAATGGAAAAAAAGGAAGGAAAAAAATCAATTTTAGAGCTGAAAGTAGATTGTTTTTAGTGCGGTGTCACAGTAAAAACACCTTGATGCTGTTAAAGACGCCCTTGAATCTCTCATACAAATGAGATTTCCAGCAAATTTTTTGCAGTTGAAACAAAGCAACAAAAACATTTATAACAATAATCATAAAGTATATGGTATAAGGCTACAAAGCCAAAAAAAATATTAGCAACAAATAGATGCATATATCTTTCTCCCCCTCTCTTTGGCCTGAGACAATCCTAAGATTTATACATATATATATACATATATATAATAATTCTTTCTATATAGCTGTCTGTCTCTACAGCTTCAAGAACTTGTTTTATGGACGACGCCCAATCAACTCTTCATGCAACCTACTAAACACTAGTTTAACTGGAATACAAGCCACACCCGTTGTCAAAGATTCCGGTTTTATCACCCCTTGATAATTATTGTTGTTGTTGTTCTTCGGGTCGAAACCGGTTCGTCTATGTTGTGATGCAATCGATGACAGTGTCCGAGTCTTTTGATTGCTAGACGGGTTCGTTTTCTTTGAAGTCTTTTTTGTCGGTTTCTGTGAGCTTTTCTTCCCATCTGTATATCTAGGGGTTTTGGTTCTTTCATCATAAGTTGATGACAGATCAGGACGCGGTACCCTAAACTTTGCTGTCCTACGAGCGGTTCTCCATGTAGGTGGGAGGGTGGTGGTATCATGTCCTAAACTTTCAGGGCGCCAATCATCGGTACCTAAAAGAAGGGAATCTGTGGACCCGTCTTCAAGAGCTTCAACTTGCACCGGATGTCCGACCATAGCCCTACCGTCAATCTTACTCATTAATGAGATTAATGGGACATGACCTCTTTGATAGCTTGATTGGACTTTTAGGTCAACTTCGATTAGCAAAACCCGGTTTTCGTTATGCTGACGACACACGATAAGAGGGTCGAAGTACTCAACCGAGTCATCCCAGTATCCACGGCTCACAGGTTGATAATCGTCAGAACCCCACCGATCCCATTTCACAGCTTTACGGGTAGTAGCTATACCATCAGGACTTCTGGGCTCATATCCAGCTAATAAGGACCTAAACTTAGTGCCACTTTGTAATGTAGGTCTTTTTAACAGGCTACGGTTATTTCTCTTTCCTTTTAGTTGCCATCTGGACACCCCTACCCCAGTTGAAGCAGAATCATTACCCAATAAAGGATGACATGGCTCATCAGGGTGAGACGTGTCTTCCAGGTCATCACTGCTTAAACTTCCGTATTCTTGCTGAGGTTTACTTCTTCCTGGATATTTCGGCTGTAACTCAATAGATGCAGCACCTTCTGCAGTGGTAAAAACAGAAGAGCCAATCAAAATATAAATAAAACGCACAAATCAGCATCCAGCAATCACACGCTACCTGGCAATGTTACATACATATAGAATGATAAATTGCAGAAAGAATATTCTTCTAAAGAAAAACAAAAACTCTGCAGCAATTCAGACACCGTGCTTCCAAGGTCCGAAAGGGGACAAAGGACTGCATGTGAAACCACACAATCATATACTTCCCTAGTATATAACCGCAATTGTATCAGATTTAAGTAATACAATTGATGTACTCCCATGCAGTGTATATGTGATGGAGCCATTGACGCAATCGATAAATTGAGGAGAAACACTACAGGAATTACTAGATGCAAAGCCAGTGCTGATTCTAATCAAGATTTCTCACCCAGGTTAATCAGACAAAGGATTGGTCTGACGCATGAAAGCATCACAGGTGTGCATGGTCGGGGAATGGTCTATCGTACACAACCTTGCCATATTATTCTACAAGAGGTTAGATTTCACTGCTCGAACCCGTGACCTCAAGATTTGTCACCCAAGTTAATCGGAAAAAAGGGTTAGGCAGAATCATGAAAGCATCACCTGTGCAGGGTCCGGGAATGGCCTATTGTACACAACATCACCTTATATTTCTATAAATAGTTAGATTTCACGGCTCAAACTCAAGAGCTCTGGTTACACAGTGGCAACCAGGGCCAATCTAATAACTAAAAAAATCCAGCAGATAACTGGGAAGGTGCTGCCATGTCACAACAGCAACGTCTCAGCCCTTAAGATCGGAGGATGAAATAAAATATCATGCAAAAGGGTTGAGCTATGATAACATCATAAGACTGAAACTGCTCAACAAAGATCATCCAAGCATGAGCATGAGCATGAGGTCCAAAATGACATGACAATGACAGTAAAAGACTCACTATCAAACAAATGGCAAATAGTTGTTCACCACTTGCGAATTTAATTTTTGAACGGGGAGTTAGAAAGAAAAAAGAAAAATGCAAGTCAACACAAATGATGGACAGTAAAGATCCCATTTGTATAATATAAATACATTTTTACCTGAAAGCGAAGCCAGCTCATCTGAATCAGAATCCAAGGAATCAGTCTCAGAAGAATCGGTTTCAGTGTCTTCAGTAGATTCAATAGCGTTGCCTTCATACGCATTGGAAGCTTGCATGCAGTTCAACGGTGCTACTTCCATTGGAGTTACGAGAGCTTTTGTGTTACTTAACCCAGCTTTACCTTCAGACGCGAGACTGGTGTGTCTAATCCCTTTACCAGGATGAGCAATCCCTGTCTGCTCTTCTTCTGACTTGAAGGTTGAATTAACACTAATATCATGCTGCAAGACAGCAACTGGCACCTTTGCACTATTCGTACGTATGTGACCAGTCGGCTGGTGCCTATCATGCCTCTTTGCAAGAGGTTCGTCAATCTGCCCCTCTGGTGACCTTTTCCTTTTGTCTGATGAATTCTCACGGCAGTCATTCACAGCACCATTTGTGCTGAACCCATCATCAAAGGAAGAGCCGTTTTCTGGTAAACTCTTGTCAGAACCATTTGGAGGGATCGCAAGAGGATTCTTAAGACTTGAATGGGCAGATCGGAGACCATAGCCCATTGAACCACCAATCTTAGGTATGCCTCCTGAATCATCATCAGTCGCATGATGTCGTTTCTCTTTCTTGACTTGCTGTGGACATAAATCTTTGTCCTTAGAAACAAGCTCATTGGAGAGACTAAGAATCTTACCTCCCTCAGTTATGGGGGATAACTGTCCTTCGTTTTTGCTATCCAAGTACTCAGAAAGTAAAGTTGGTTCCTTTACAGCAACCAATGATAGGTTGCCGCCCTTCAAGTTTGAGGAGATATCTACCTCCTCACATTTGTTTTCCAACATTTGTCTCTCCAGTTCCAGAGCATGAACTATTGCATCTTCTCGACGTGCATATTTCTCTCTCTTTTTTGGTGGCATGCTCTGAGAAGCTTCAGCTCTTTCAATGCAGTCATCAAAATCACCACATCTAAATGCCTTTACGCGTTTTGACTTTTCTAAATTGTACCAGTCCCTGAAACAGATAATAAGTAAACAGGTGAAGTTATCCTGTTGAGATAGAATGAACAAATGCCAGAAGTTAAGATTTAAGGAGTATCAAGAGCCACATATATGAACATCGGTGACAGACAATTGAAAAAACAATCCTAAAATGTTCATATATCAAACAACCATTTTCCTTGGTCTCTTGTAACACGTTCATAGCTTGATGATATTATTCACCGGTAACTATCAAATATCCATACAAACAAAGCTAAAAAAAAGGTATTTAGGCAGGCTGATCAGTGTTAATGTAATGTCATAATTCTTGTTACATCATTTCCGCTGGTAAAAATCAGATTGGAACAATGACATATATAAAATCCACCACTCTATTAGTTATGGAACATCTGATTAGATATCAAGTCTTGACATTTGCTACAACTCACAAGCTTTTCACTCAAATAACAAGCACAAACATCTTCCACAACAATGAAGAAACATATTTCATCAACTTAATCATCTACTGCAAGATCAAAGCACAATATCTATAGCATAAAACAATCAAATGTTTACCATCACATAATTTGACAATCAATAAAGAGTGCATGAAATTAATGATTAAGAACAAAAAATGAAGAAACTTTATGTGATTAACAGGAAACTTACACACTGGCGTCTTCCCTCCCAAGAAGTTTGACAGGAGTACCAGATCGAGGAGATATAACATGAGAAGCCGAAAGCTCATCAGGCCCAAGAATTTTACCAGGCCACCATGACCCATTCCGTCTTCTAACCCAAACTATACTTCCAACAGAGCAGTTACCAGCTCCATTTCCACTTTCAGGACTCTCCATACACACACCCCGTTTCCCCCAACCCAATCACTATAACAAATCCCAAATCAATCTCAGCTTCCTATCTGTTTCACTACACTTTTAGCTACATAACCTAACCTATCAAAGGAGAAAAATGCATGTGCTACGCATCAATTTCAGAAGCCTAACAGCTAATCGGTGCTACACCTCAGCAATTCCCGGTCAACGCAGCTGCTACCAAGTGCAAAAAGAAAGCAAATATTCAGCGATCGGGGAAATAAACGTGTGGCTTTGATCGATCAGCTCGATGCGAAGAAAGATGAATCGAAGAAACTCCCCACATTTTGGAAGATCTAAATAATAGAGGAAATTGGGGGCTAGGGTTAGGGTTTCAATCCCATTAGAGGAAATTTCATGTCTAGGGCTTCTGATTCGAACGGCGGCGAAGGTTGATCGGAGCTTGGATTATGGGATTTGAACGCACGTGCTTTTCTCTTTCTCTCGTAGACCCAGACCCGAGAATTGGGTTCTCTTTTTATTTCTTTTCTCCTTTAAATGTTTTTATTAATTTTTTATTACCTTTAAAGTCATGTATGCATCCGTACAATATTTCTATAATTAAATACGGGATAATTACACTCATGTTTGTTTATTTTTTCTCAAAATTATTTTCTATCATTCATTATTAGGATAAACACCGTTGTGTATTTGTTTTTGTTACGGTAAACACTCATGTATGTTTTATTGTTACGATAAATACTTTTTACGTATTGTTTTTTTTAACGATAAACACGTTTATGTTTGTGTTTTTGCTGTTGATATATGAGAATTTTTTTAGTAGCACATTTTCTTATAATTATCACTTGCATTGAAAAACACAAATGTATTACGGCATATAAGCATGCTCGCACAGTCTTGTTAATGCTGGAAAATATGATCATATTTTCCATGTTTATCACATTTTTTACATTGAACAACACCTCTTAACTTGGTAAGAGAAGATTGAAAAAGGACTATATTTTCACATTAATGTTGTTTTATACTTACCAAAAGTCGATAGTGGGTTTCGTTTGGATATTCCACACGTCTGTCATTCTGACCGTAAATGAGTCCGAAAATATATACTATTATGGCCAATTTATGGTCAATTCACACAACAACCATTCTGACCCAATTTGAGTCAGAATACGATCATTATACTGATTTTATTTTAGTTAGAATTTTGAATGTTTTTCATACTTTCGCACCGGTCGAAAGACATTCGACTAAAATTGAGTGAAAAAAACTTTTAATATTCTGTCTGAAATTTAGTCAGAATCAATAGTGGTGCTCTTATATTGTTGTTGTTATCCTGACCCAATTCTAATCTGAATGTGTAGAGTATTCCGGACTCAATATTGGTCAGAATGATGTTCTGACTATATATGAGTTTGGAAAACTTCAAACATTCTACCTAAAAGATGGTCGGAATCAACCAGTGTGGACTCTCAACATGTATCACGTATATTCTGACCATATTTCAGTATGGATAATGTGTCACATTCTGACCAAACTTTGGTCAGAATGAACGCGCGTAAAATAAAAAAAGTAAGGGCGAAATTGGAAATAAATTTCTGTGTGATAAGATAAAAATTGGTGTGAAAATATATTTCCTTGAAAAACACCTTTCAAAAAAAGAAAAAACTTGGTAAAAGAAGATTTCAAAAAAAAAAAAACTTGGTAAAAGAAAAACTATTCGACTGTCAATTTAACTGAGAAAAGATAGTCTTGTTAATGCCGTAAAATACGACCATTTTCCATATTTATCACTTTTTTACATTGTAAAACACCCATTTACTTGGTAAAAGAAAAACTATTTGACTGTTAATTTAACTAAGAAAGCCACGTCAAGGTACCTTGTGATACATGCCATATGTTAGATATTTTTCATAAAATGTTTTTTTGTTATCGTATGCATTTGGGTAGCCGGACGAAATGGGGATCCTTTGGTTTCATGAAATGTCACATCCTTTTATGAAAGGTCGTATCCTTTTCGTGAAAGGACACATTTTTTAGTGACTTTTTGTTGGGACACACTCATTCGAAGAGATACGTCTTTTTCAAGTGAATAGACACCTCCATTCAAGAAGGTAGCCATTCACGATTTGACATGTCCATTCGTGAAGGGGCACACTTCACTCTATAAATACTACCAATGCATGCATGAAATAAGATGGATTTATTTTTTATTAATTCATTCATTCCGCAGAAGCATCATCAGTACAAACATATTGTGTCTCTAAAGTAAGTACTCCATTGAATCCTCTGAGAGATCTTAAAACATCTCTTTAAAGAAACGTTTTATACGTGCCTTGGAGATCATTCAATTATGTTTGTTTATCAAATTTTTCTAACAATTTTAAAGAGATGTCTTCATTCAAGGATCTGAGTTTGAATGATTCTGTGGCACCATCGATTCAAGTCATGAATCAGGACTTGGTTCGTCTTGATCGTTTTGATGGACACAACTTTACTCGCTGGCAAGAGAAGGTTCTATTTTCCCCGACGATAATCAAGTTGTCTTATATTCTGGGTGATGATCTTCAACCTGTTGAAGACGAGCAAGAGGACGACACTGATGAACGCAAGAAGGAACTGCAGGAACAAAGGAGGAAACGAAAGGATGATGATTTTTTGTGCAGAGGACACATTCTGAACGCACTGTCTGATTCTGTGTACAATGGACATAGGACAATCGAAACAGCAAAGGAATTATGGGTGGCACTAGACAACAAGTATCGCATTGAAGAGGCAAGCAATCAGAAATTTTTGATTGCTAACTATTTCGATTACGAAATGACTGCAAGTAAGTCTATTCTTACTCAACTTCACGAATTACAATCTGTTGTTACTAATCTTAAAAATGCTGAGATAACTTTGCATGAAGCATTCCAAGTTGGAGCAATTATTACTAAATTGCCAACTCCGTGGAATGGCTATAAAAAGAAACTGAAACATGATGAAACTAAGCACACTTTGGAATCCCTCATGCGTCATCTACGTATTGAGGAAGACTCTCGAAAATGAGAAAATACTGAACAGGAGGCTGAAAAAGCAAATATGGTTCAGGGCCGCAAACCAGAAAATAAAAAGCGCAAGAATTTTTCGAAGGGAGATCAAGCAGAATCTTCTAAGAAAAAATTCAAGGGTGATTGTTATTATTGTAAGAAACCTGGTCACAGCGCTCGTGAATGCCGAACTCGCATAAAAGACGAAAAAAGGCAAGAACGACAAGTCGACAAAAGACCATGTCAATGTTGTTGATGGCAATGATGATCAGAAATTTGTAGCGGTTGTGGAGGAAGCCAATTCTGTTGGGATTGATGAAGGGTGGTGGCTAGATACCGGTGCTACAACCCATGTAAGTAATAACCGATCCGAGTTTAAGACTTACAAGGAAAGTACCGATGAACGTGCGGTGAAAATGGCAAATGATGTGCAAGCCAAGATTATTGGTATTGGTGAAGTGGAACTTAAATTCACTTCGGGAAAGACGTTAACATTGGCTGAAGTTCTTCATGTTCCTGAGATGACAAAGAACCTAATTTCTGAGATCGTCTTAATAAGGTTGGTTTTAAGATGGTGTTTGAATCTGATAATTTGATTGTAACTAAATACAATATCTTTGTTGGCAAAGGGTACTCTTGTAATGGCATGATTAAGATGAATGTAATGAAAAATAACTTTGCTTATGTTGTCGATTCTTCAACTTTGTGGCATGCTAGATTAGGACACGCTAATTATAAATCTGTCAAGAACATGCATAATTTAGGCATAATTCCTAAATGTACGTATGACAATGTGGGAAAATGTGAAATATGTGTTCAAGGTAAAATAACATGTAAGCCACATAAGTCTGTTGTTCGCACATCTGAATTACTTGGTTTAGTACATTCTGATGTTTCTGATTTACACAGTAAAGTGTCTCGTGGTGGTCATAAATATTTCGTAACTTTTATAGATGATTTTTCGAAATATGCTTATGTGTATTTATTGAAAAGTAAAGATTAAGTCTTAAGCAAATTTCTGATCTATAAAGCAGAAGTAGAAAATCAGTTAAACAGGAAAATTAAAGTGTTACGTTCGGATAGAGGTGGAGAATACCAAGTAATAGAATTATCTAAATTTTGTGAGGCCAACGGTATTGTTCACGAATTTACTCCTCCGTATTCACCCGAATCGAATGGAGTAGCAGAAAAAAAAAATAGAACGTTAGTAGATATGGTAAATTGCATGCTTATCAGTTCCGGTTTACCTGATTATTGGTGGGGCGAGGCAATCTTAAGTGCATGTTTTATTCAAAACAGAATTCCTAAGAAAAATGTCAAAAAGACTCCGTATGAATTGTGGTATGGTAGAAAACCTAACATAAGTCGTATTAAGGTTTGGGTTGTCTTGCATATGTAAGAAAGCCTAATCCTGAAATTACTAAGTTGGGTAGTAAAACTTATAAATGTGTATTTATAGGTTATGCTAAGAATAGCACCGCATATAGATTTCTAAAGTTAGAATCTTATGATATTATTGAGTCTATTGATGCTGGATTTTTTGAGCATATGTATAAATATTCTGTTGAGAAACTTGGAGATAATGTTACTCCTAGTACTTCCAAGAGAGTTCGTGAGGAATCTCTTGATGACTCTCCTATGGAATCACAAGCGGATCCAGAAATAAGGAGAAGTAAAAGGCAAAGGAAAGAAAAAAACCTTTGGTCCTGAATTTGTGACAATTTTACTTGAAGGTGATGTAAATAATATTACACATCAAACCAAGTTAATGATTGATGATAATGATCCTGTCACATATTCAGAAGCCATTTCCTCTCGTGATGCTGTTTTTTTTGGAAAGAAGCCATCAACGATGAAATGAGTTCTATCATATCAAATCAGACATGGAAATTGGTTGATTTGCCAAGTGGTTCTAAACCAATTGGTTCTAAATGGATTTTCAAAAGAAAGTTGAACGCAGATGGTTCAATTAATAAGTATAAAGCTCGCCTAGTAGCGAAAGGTTTCAAACAACGTCAAGGAGTAGATTATTTTGATACATAAGCTCCTGTGGCTAGAATTTCATCTATCCGTGTGTTGTTATCTCTTGCATCCATTCACAATTTAGTTGTTCATCAAATGGATGTTAAAACGGCTTTTCTAAATGGTGATTTGGATGAAGAGGTATACATGGAGCAGCCCGAGGGTTTTGTTTTACCCGGACAAGAGAAGAAAGTTTGTAAACTAGTGAAATCTCTTTACGGATTAAAACAAGCCCCTATGCAATGGCATGAAAAATTTAATAAAGTGATGTTGGCTAATGGCTTCAAAGTTAATGAAGCGGATAAGTGTATCTATTCTACGTATAGAAATGGTTCATGTATTTTGATTTGCCTATATGTGGATGATATGCTTATCTTTGGGCCAAACTTGGAATCAATAAAAGAGACGAAGCAATTGTTGGAATCTAACTTCGATATGAAGGATTTGGGGGGAAGCAAATGTAATCTTAGGGATAAAGATAATGAGGAAATATGGATTTATATCATTAAATCAATCTCATTATCTTGAAAATATCCTTAAAAGATATGGTCATATGGATCATAAGCCAGCATCTACACCCGTTGATCCTAGTATCAAGTTAATGAAAAATACCGGTAGATGCTACGACCAGTTACAATATGCAAGTGTGATTGGAAGTCTTATGTATGCCATGCATTGCACAAGACCAGACATTGCATATGCAGTTGGATTGTTATGTCGATTTACTAGTAATCCAGGAAAAGAACATTGGAACGCAGTTTCAAGAGTTCTAAGATATTTAAAAGAAACAATCGATTACGGATTACAATATCGTGGTTTTCCCGCTGTTCTTGAAGGATACAGCGATGCAAGTTGGAATAACATAGAATCGAATTGTAAATCCACAACGGGATGGGTTTTTACCTTAGGTGGTGCAACTGTTTCTTGGTGTTATAAGAAACAAACTTGTGTCTCAGATTCGACTATGTTAGCAGAATTTATTGCATTAGCAGATGCAAGTAAAGAAGTTGAATGGATAAGGAATTTATTAATTGACATTCCATTATGGGACAAGCCATCCCCAGCTGTAATGATTCATTGTGACAATCGGGCTACTTTATATTCAGTAGCAAGTAAGACTTACAATGGTAAGCAACGACACCTTAGTCTGAGACATCGCCTATTAGGGGATTACTTAAGCAGGGGAGTAATCACTGTTGACTATGTAGAGTCAAAGAGCAATCTAGCAGATCATTTCACAAAAGGACTGCCTAGAGAGATGATTGCAATAACATCGAAAGGAATGGGATTAAGGTCTATGAAACATTAGTTAGCTTTAACGGGAACCCTACTCATGTTTTGAAAAATAAACAGAGTTCAAAAGGTACAAACAAGTTAAAGTCTAACTAGATCGAGGCTCTAGAGTATTTAATAGATCCCATTCATAAAATCTCTAATGTGAGTAATTACACGATGTAAAGGTTGAAATTAGTTCTTAATAAGTTCTCATTGGGAAAAGTGACTCGCAGTATCACTTTAAAAGAACTAATAAGTTCTGTCATTGGGAAAAGTGACTCGCAGTATCACTTTAAAAGAACTTACCTATGTGAGTGTGAAAGTCAGGCCGCTTTCTATGAGATTTAGACCGTCTCTAAAGCATTCATGAATCTCGGGATGTACGCATGGCCATTAATGCGTTGGAATGAAGAGACATTGTTTTAACGGAATAGTATGTGTGATAACTCCGGTAACATCATGATAGGGTCCTTGGTTCAAGATTTATTCACCATAGCGCCCTGATGTGACTTTGAGTTGTTTACACTAAGTGGAAGTTCAAAGCCAAAAGCTACTTTCATTTATGTATGATTTCCTACGATGATGCTTAGTCCGTGTCTGCATGAACTACGGTGGCTTGATCCCCAAAAGGGTACGTAGGCAATCACATTAGGTGATGCGGCCGCTTCATCCATTGGTTTTTACACATCAAATAATTTTCGAAAAATAGGGGGAGATTGTTAGATATTTTTCATAAAATGTTTTTTTGTTATCGTATGCATTTGGGTAGCCGGACGAAATGGGGATCCTTTGGTTTCGTGAAATGTCACATCATTTTATGAAAGGTCGTATCCTTTTCGTGAAATGACACATTTTTTAGTGACTTTTTGTTGGGACACACCCATTCGAAGAGATACGTCTTTTTCAAGTGAATAGACACCTCCATTCAAGAAGGTAGCCATTCACGATTGGACATGTCCATTCGTGAAGGGGCTCCTTCACTCTATAAATACTACTGAAGAGAGTTTGAGAATGTGATAAACACAAGAGTAAACTTCAACTTAGTTTATTCATTGATATGAGAGGTGTATAAATAGATACAATTGAGAGAGACTAGCAAGCTAGCTTGGGCGGCCACTTGAGTATGTAGATGTGGGCGGCAAGCATGCAAAAGTAAAAGTAAAAGCTATGTCTATGATATAAAGTAAACTAGAGTTTGACATATTAATTGTTTATATGTATCACAATTAATATGTCTATGACATAAAGTAAACTAGAGTTTGACATATTAATTGTTTATATGTATCACAATTAATATGTCTTTTATAATTAAATAAAGTGTACAAAATATCCCGTACGAACTCCCGAGGCCGCCGGGCACCCCGTCAACTTCGCCGAACCTCGTAAGTAATGCCGTAAATGCCGTAATATTTCCACACCCCCCTCAACCGGGCCGTATATGTTGATGCAAACCAAGTTTGCTACTAAGTCCGCCGAACATAAGAGGTGGAATAGCCTTGGTAAGAATATCGCATTCGATCCGCCGAGGGAACATACCGGAGTTGAATAATCTTGGCATCAATCTTTTCCTTCGTAAAGTGTCCGTCAATGTCCACATGCTTGGTTTTATCATGATGGACAGGATCTTCACCATGCATAAGGTCGAATTATTATCACAAAGAGAGTGTGATAGGTTGCCGAGGTTGTCGAAGTTCGCCGCACTTTTTAGCCATAGAGCTTCACAAATGCCAAGTACAAGTGCCCCGAGTTCGCTTCAAGATCGCTTCTTGACACAAGAGGTTGTTTCTTGCTTCTCCAAGTAACCAGTTTCCCCCATACATACGAGCAATAGCTCCGTGGTAGATCGTCCGTCAATGTGACATCCACCCCAATCAAGATCGGTGTAGACCTTGATTGATCTATCAAGAGACTTGGTGAAGTGCAGGCCTTGGCCAGAGTGGACTTTAAATATCTCGCATCCTATTCACAAGCATCCCAATGTTGCTCGCAGGGCGTTGCATGAACCGACCGACCGTACTAACCCCATATGCAATATCGTGCCTCAGTGAGAAAGGTAGATGAGTTTACCTACAAGCCTTTGATATTGTTCTTTTCTCGACAAAGAATGTCACCATGCAAGGGTGTTACCGGGGTCTACCTGGGATACAAGAGTTTGCATCCCAAAGATGCCGCTTTCCTTCGCAGGTCCAGACATACTTCCTTTGGGAGACCGAAATGCCATTGGTGTTTCTAGCTACTTCCATACCAAGAAAGTACTTGAGGTAGCCCGCATCTTTAACTTGGAACACCTTTGCCAAGAGAGTCTTCAAGTTCGGATCTCGCAGTCATCTCCAAGAAGGATGATATCATCCACATATACAATTAGAATGGACCTCCTCTCGGTTGGTTGTCTTGACAAACATGGTGTGATCGTAGTTGCATTGATGATATCCAAGCAGCCTTTAACCACAAGTAGTGAGTTTTCCAAACCATGCCCTTGGTGATTGCTTCAGCCATATAGAGATTTCCTCGCCTTGCACACCTTGCCTTGAGTATGAGGATTGATAAAACCAGGGGGTACAACATATAAACCTCCTCGCCGAGGTCCCCATTTAGAAAGGCATTTTTGATGTCCAATTGGTGAAGAGGCCACCAAGTTGGACAACTAGGGAAATCGCACTCGACAAAGGTGTTGAGCTTTGCTACCGGTGCAAAAGTTTCCTTATAGTCAATGCCATAAGTTTGAGTGAATCCCCTTGCTACCAATCCGGCTTTATACTTGTCAATTTTACCATCGCATTGTATTTGATAGTGAATAACCATCTCAGCCTAATCGTTTTCTTGCCTTTGGGAAGAGTTGCGAGGTCCCAAGTATGATTATCCAGAGAGCAAGCCATCTCTCGTTTTAACAAAGCAGCCTTCCACTTATCATTTTGAAGGGCCTCCCGAATATTTCTAGGGATAGAGTGAGAGTCCGTGTCCCGTGTAAACATGGCAAAGACAGAGACAACCGATCATAAGATAAATAAGTATGAATAGAATGATCGCTGCATGATCTTTTCCCTTTCCTTAGAGCAATAGGTCCGTCATCCACTTCGCAGACCGCCGAGAGTCAATAAGCTGAGGTCCAGCAGGCTCTGGTTCGCAGGTTGCCGAGGTTCTCGGTTCGGCCAGGCTCGGGTCGCCAGACTCGGGTCGCCAGACCGCCGAGGGTCGCAATGTGAGTATCCGCAGGATGCTGAAGGTTATGAGTCTGCTGAGGGTTAGGACTCTGCTGAGGGTAAATGGTTTGCTGAGGGAACGGACTTAGTTCAATCTCAATCAAGTTTCCATTGTGATCGGCTCGCAGGTTTGTCGTAATATGGAGTCCTTTCAAAGAATTTCACATCCATAGAATTGTAAAATTTCTTTTCGCAGAGAGAGTAACACTTGTAACCTTTCTCGTCCCGTGCATATCCAAGGAAAATGCACTTATGAGCTTTAGGATCAAGTTTACTTCGTGTTGAGCATGGATATAAACAAACACAAGACAACCAAAGATCTTTGGAGGCAATTGGGTAATAAGATGAGAGCAGAGTGTGTGGTCGCAGGGTTTGGAGAGGAGTTTTGAAACCTAACACTCGCCGGGAAGTCTCGTTGATTAAATATGTTGCAAGCCAATATAGCTTCACCCCACATGTATTTAGGAACATGTGTAGTGAACATGATTGATCCGGCCATTTCCAACAGATGCCCGTTCTTTCTTTCAAAGAACCCCATTCTCGTCGAGGTGTTTCCACACAACTACCGATATGAACAATTCCTCCGTTTGTCAAGAATTACCGAGGTTAGACTCATAGTATTCCGTAGCATTATCGCCTTTAAGATCTTGATCTTAGTATCAAATTGGGTGGAGACCATGTGATAAAATTCTTGGAAGATAGGTCCAACTTCGCATTTGTCTTTCATTAAGAACAACCAAGTGTTTCGGTATGATCATCAATGAAGGTTACAAACCACCTTTTTCCCGTTATACTTTTCACTCTTGAGGGTCCCCATACATCACCGTGAATTAGGGTGAAAGGGGAAGAGGGCAAGTGAGGTAACTTAGCATACACAGATTTGGTGAGTTTAGCAAATTGACAAATATCACATTGAAGATCATTAAGATTACATCCTTTAAACAATTCAGGATTAAAGACTTTAAATAACCAAAACTTGGATGTCCTAGTCTATAATGCCATAACATGATATTGTCTAGGTTTTGAGTGCAAAGCCGCCGAGGCAAATTCTCGTCTTCGCCTTCTCGTCTTCACAGGTTGATCACAAATAGTCCCGAGCAGGTGGTTTAGCTTGCCCAATCACTTCCCGAGAAGAAAGATCCCGGAATGTGCACCGATTCTTATTAAAAACAACAAATTCAATTCGATCTTTAAGTGAGTTTACCGACGTATATAAGGTTACAAATAACTTTGGAACAAACAGACATTCTCGTAGATATATCCGATTAGTAAGTTTAACCTTCCCAACACCTTTTGCATAAGAAACAGAACCATCGCCAGCCTTAATTCGTGAATTTGGTTGCATGGCATATATTGGGTAATAAGGTGTTTATTACCAAATATATGGGAAGAAGCCCCGTAATCAACAATCCAAGTCTCATTACTAAGAGGTGAGTAAAATATACCCGTTTTAGCATGAGTGGCCATTTCAAGAGGGGAGCTACCTTCCCGATGCCGAGCAATAAAGGCTTTAAAGGCAAAGAACCGAGCATTCACCCATCGTCATTCTCCTCTTCACCGACAAGTTTGCCTTGACTTTCCCCGGTTGGTTTTGAGGTTTTAGAGGGGGTAGGTTTGCCATGTAGCTTCCAACAATTGTCCTTGGTGTGATTTGTGCGTTTGCGTGATCACGAACAACGCTTTCCAGCCTTTCTCGCAGGCTTCCCGTAAGTCTCATTAACCTTCAAAGCAGGCGCACCTTCGCAGGGTTGTCGGCAGGGAGTTCAAGAAAGATCACTTTCCTCCTCGTTTCCTCATGTTTGACCTCGCAAACATGGATTTGAGATTTGGAAGAGGTTTAGTAGCAAGAATTCTACCTCTAACATCATCAAGAGTAGGATTCACCCGCAAGGAATTTGAATACTCTCTTTTTCTCGATAATGTCTTTAAAGAGTGCAAAGATCTTTAACATCATTCCAGGGGTGAGTTTCCAACATATCTAGGTGTTGCCATGCCTTAGATAGTTGATTAAAGTATTGAGTTACGTACATATCCCCTTGTCCGCAATTTTGAATCCGAGCTTCGAGTTCATAGACTTCGATGTATTGTCCTTTTTTGAGTAAAGGTCTCCGGCATTGTCCCGCATTTCCTTAGCAAGTTGTCATACATCATGAAGTTCTCATCGATCTCTTTTGTCATAGACCTCGTGAGGATGGTCATGACTTGGTTATTTTCTCGTGTCCCATGCTTCAAACTTGGGGTCGGCCAAAGCAGGGCAGTTTGGAACCGGACGATATCCCATCTTGCCCCGGCCGGAGATATACATTTTCATAGACCTTGACCATAGCAAGTAATTGTTACCATCAAGTTTATGATTTGTAAAAGAAGAGTGTTCGCTTATCCCGCCCGCCGAGGCACTGTGAGTCTACCGAAGAAGATGAAACTTCGTATAATGTTGACATTTTTCTCGAAAAAGAACCGAGTTTTGCAAATGATTTTAGAACTCGCAAGGCTCCGATACCATGAAGAGAGTTTGAGAATGTGATAAACACAAGAGTAAACTTCAACTTAGTTTATTCATTGATATGAGAGGTGTATAAATAGATACAATTGAGAGAGACTAGCAAGCTAGCTTGGGCGGCCACTTGAGTATGTAGATGTGGGCGGCAAGCATGCAAAAGTAAAAGTAAAAGCTATGTCTATGACATAAAGTAAACTAGAGTTTGACATATTAATTGTTTATATGTATCACAATTAATATGTCTATGACATAAAGTAAACTAGAGTTTGACATATTAATTGTTTATATGTATCACAATTAATATGTCTTTTATAATTAAATAAAGTGTACAAAATATCCTGTACGAACTCCTGAGGCTGCTGGGCACCCTGCTGAACTAATGCTGTAAATGCTGTAATATTTCCACAACTACCAATGCATGCATGAAATAAGATGGATTTATTTTTTATTAATTCATTCATTCCGCAGAAGCATCATCAGTACAAACATATTGTGTCTCTAAAGAATTACTTCATTGAATCCTGGAGAGATCTTAAAACATCTCTTTAAAGAAACGTTTTATACGTGCCTTGAAGATCATTCAATTCTGTTTGTTTATCAAAATTTTCTAACACCATCTTGATAAAATGTATATTCCTTCGGTTTCTATTTAAATGTCGTACTTGTCAAAAATAAAAATTCATTTTTATTTGTCGTACTTACATTTCCTAAACATTATTTATTGGGCTTTTCTAAATCTACCATTATAAAGAACACAGGGACGGACCCAATGTGTTAAGGGGTGCACGTGCCCCACTCAATTTTTCGTGTGAAGTTACTAAAATACCCCTCTAATAATATTAAAGATCGTGTATGTATATTTTTTCAGACAAATTCTAGTGCAATTGCTTATTTAGTTCAACTGGTTAGAAGTATTACTACTATACTTGAGGTCACTTGTTCAAAATCCGGCTGTGCATGTTTTTTAACATTTTTTTTTGAATTTGTCCCCCAGGGCCCCACTGAAAAAAATTCATGGGTCTGTCACTGAAAAAACTGTTGAAATAGTGTCCTAAACCCAATCGGGTTGGACCGGATCCGACCGGGTCGGATCATTTCTACTATTTCTTTATGTTTATACATATATTAAATGGCTTTTATGTTGTCATATATATGTTCTTTTTAAAGAACCGATTGTGAATTGTTATATGATAACGTCCTTAGTATTAAACTGTGACAGAGAAACCATGATAGGCGATTATGGTTGATGAGATCTCTAATCACTTTAATAAGTTTGATACTTAAATGTCTCTAGCCGATGTACTATTAAACAGGGCATTGATAGTATGAACATGCTAGCACGTATTAGATGTCTTCTGTCTTTAAGGGCAGGGATAGATCTCGTCTATCGAAGTGTAGAGACACTTGGACTGTACGTGGACGTGTATTAGAGAATGCGTACGTTAGATTGACCCACTTACACAGATAAATGTCACACTATGTGGCGGTTGTGTAATTATCCTTTTGACCGGAGTCTTCATGGCATCACGGTGTGGATTGTCATGCTTTGTCACTATTGAGGTTTCCCCTAGCCACGGGGCGATCATGCGGTAGTGATTGGGTATGATATTGAAGCATGCGGAGTATACATGATTGGTCGTCCGGGAATCGCGTATCCTATGATTGGGATCGAATATCCGAAATGGCCTTCTTATATGGAATGTCTTACTCTCGTGAATCTTTGCAAAGTGGGAGTAAATGAGTTACTTCGAGAGAGCATGATATCCAGATTATAAGATACGGTCGTTGATGTTTTGACACTCGACTAACGACCGTATGGATATTATTACAAATGGATAGGATTGTAAGTTACACGGTAACTATTTCACATGAAAGGTAGTAGTCATTGCATTTGACTCTTCCGATGATCGGGGTCACGGTGTGTTGCTGCGACGCTATCCCGTGATCGTTAGGCATGAAGGGCATTTTCATAATTTGCACTTTGTGTCTACGGCCAACATATTCGGAAGCCTATCGGGTCACACACATAAGAACATCTAGCCGGATTAAAATGTGGTTATAGATGATAACCAAATAAGGAAAGTTTATCTCGAGACTATAAAGGTTATAGTGGTAAATTAATATGGTGGTATTTATTTATTAGGAATAAATTAAATACAAGATATTAATAATATTATGTTAATTAAAGAATATTCCGGATGCCAATTTATTGGCATATGAGGCGCAATTTGTGTGTGTATAAGATACACTTGGATTGTGCAATTTAATTAATGATATTACCATATATTAATATAAGATATTAATATATATATATATATAAATATATATATATATATATATATATATATATATATATATATATATATATATATATATATATATATATATATATATATATATATATATATATATATATATATATATATATATCACATGCGTGACTTGCACTTGAATGTGCTTGTGCACATTTGTTTTTAAGATATATATATACATAGATTTATTTGTGTAATATATATGTGATATATACACACGCGTAAATTGATTTATGGTAATATAATAAAAGATAAATATTGTCAATATAAGATATTGACAATATCTTGGAAATATTCAATATAAGATATCGACAATATCCTAGATTTATTTAATATAAGATATTATAATAAATGAGATAAATCAATCAATTATATTTTCCTTATTTTATTGGGAAAAGGTTTTCTTCCTTTCCACTCTATTAGAGGCGCCACCTTCTACTATAAATAAGAGGTGGGTGTCAAGCTCTTTTTTGCGCACAACACAATTCCAAGAACTAATAGCTTTGTGTAAAATAGAGAGCATCCTATGTAGAGAGTTGGAGAGAGGGAAAAAGGCCGGTCTAAGAACCGGAGTTTTCCAATAGCAATCCATGATGGGATTCCGGCGGGGTGTTCGTGTGGACTAACGGTAGAGGCCGAACACTTGGGCGGCTCTATGCAGAACTACTCTCCTTAGACGGTCAAAGCGTCGATCTTTTAGATCAACCAAGGTAACCACCGTCTTTAGCTTATTTGTTTATTGCTTAAACGAAGTCGATCCTGGTTAAAAGGAAATAAAATTTTAAATTCCGCTGCGTTCCCGCGTACATTTCCTAACAGTGGTATCAGAGAGAGTTTCGAGCTTAAGCAATAAGCATGTTAAATTACGTAGTTAATTTTATCGTTTAAATCACGTAATTAAAAGATGAAAAATTTTTGATTTACAAAATTAATACACGAAAAGAAAAAAAACGAGATCTGGTGGTGCTCGGCCGACTGGTGGCGGCACCACCCCAGCGGCGGCGGCGGCGGCGGCGGGGCAGCCTACTGCCGGCAGTCGGTTGACCGGTCAATGCTGGCGGATCTCCAAACTTTTGTTTTGTGTATTTTGTGATTCAATATTGTTCATAGTTGTGAACTTGTGATTGATATCTCATTTATTTAGTTGTGTCATGTGGCTAACCAATGGTTTAAATAGTTTGGGCCATTGGATGCCACATGCCATTAAAATAATAATGGTCTTTCCAAACTTTGTTTGGAATAGTACTAGCCCTTTTCAAATATTTGATTTGGGAAAAGCGCGCTGCGCTGCAGCCACTTCCAAAATTTTGATTTTGAAAAGTGGTCATGCCTATCCTTTTCAAATATTTGATTTGTAAAAGACCTAGGCCTAGGCCACTTCTAAAATTTTGATTTTGGAAAGTGGTCAGGCCTAAGCCAATATTTGTTTAGGAAGATGCCTTTTGGTTTAGGAAACCAAAGGCATCCCTTTTGATTACGAATCAAAATGAAAGAAACAAAAGAGACATAATTTTAATTTTGATTTATTTTTAGAATAGTTCTAATTAATTAAAATTAAAATTAAAATCGTTTAAAATTAATCGTTAATTTTATTTCGATTAAAATCATTTATTTAATTAAATGTTAATTAGTTAATTGATTGGATAAAATTATTTAATAGATTAAATGTTAATTGATTAATTAAGACGCAAATAGTTAAATTTTATTTTTATTTTTTTCATAAGATGTTATTGTATGAATTAGATATAGTAGATATAATATGATTATATGAACCCCGATTGATCATGGACTAGACCAATAGGATAGATGTGAATGATTTAATTTTTCTGTTGGTTTAAAAATTGTCCTAGGCCGCTCTGAAGAACGTGACCTAGTTTATTTTCTGTATTTATCCCATTCCCGTTGACTCCCCCCGTGTGCGGCGGGTGCATTTATTTTATTAGATGGAATTAAATGTAACAAGAATGGAGCGGAAGATGGAGACTAAAGAAAGACGAAAATAAAGATCCCATTGGAGAATGGAGCATTAATGATCCTATTGGCGGTTGCAGCTACCCTTAGATTGTGACCCGCGGTTTCGTCAGTTTGTATTCGAAACCGCACCTAGGAAAAATCCATGATCATACCGGTTACTTTACGCATTTATTTATTTTGTGCTTGCATTTATTTTTTATGATACGATAGATGCATGACTAGGCACGATCTAGATAAACGTGTAGGATGTATGTGTATAGAGATAGATATATTTGATGAGACCGTAATAAATTAATTAAGAGAATTAATTCGAAATTAATTAAGTGAATTAATTTAAAAATTACTCCCACAACAAAAATCGAGTTATAATATGTCTCCCAATATTATAGTGACGGTGAAGAGCCCTTGTTCGGATCCAACTGATCGGCCCACGTCGGGAGTTGACCTACTACGGGTATATCGTCGTTATCGAGATATGATCGTTATGAGATCTCATGAATACTTGGGTTGCGACTTGACTAAGAATCTTGCGGTGATTGGCCCACGTCAGGACCGTCTGATTTTAGAGACATAAGGTTGACTATCACATAGACGATGTGAACTGTCAAAGAGTTGACTAGTCAAACCACTGGAAGTCGCGTTAGACGCGATTGGTAAGAAGTACCTACCCGTCAAAATTGATCCGGTCGATCGGCCCACGTCGGGGATCGAGTCAACTAGATAGGATTCCAGCCACTAAAGGATTTTGAAAAAAATCCTTGAAAGTCAATTGAGAGTAGTTGACTAGTGGGAGCAAAATCATAATCCCAAAGACCATATTTGATTTTGCGTGTATAGACAACAACACTCTTTTATCTTTATTTTTATGTTGTAGTTTTTTAGCAAACTTTTATATTTATGTTTTTCTCGATTAGTAAAACCAAATTATGACTGTTTGAGAAACGTTCTCAAGAATGGTTAAGTAAATTTTAATCCTTTTAAAATAAAGCAATGACACGAGCAATCCCGTTATAGTAGCTAAAGTCAAGGAGACTACATATTTGATGGAGTCCTCCAAGACTTTAAAGAAAAACGGTAGCTCATTGGATACGATCCAATATGATCATTCAATCATATGATGACAATTAATTCAAACGTTGGATAAGAATGACCACATCTAATTTTGGAAAGGTTGTTTTCAAAATTGTAAGATTTAAGTATCGAGTTAATTCTATCATTGCTTAAAGGTTAATTAAATAGTCAATGTTTTGAATATGATTCAAAAGGTTAAATAAACTATTTAATAAACTTTAGGTTTTCTTTATGAAAGGAAATTAAAGACATGGCTCTTGTGATCTTTCTTAAGTATTATGAAGACTACAATAAGAAACATTTTCCAAGTGCTTAAAGGATTAAAAAGGAAAGTTAGGGCATGTACTTAAATAGAGAACTCATTGAAGTTTCTATTCTAGGCAAGTGAGTTGAGATAAATCTATCTAAGTTCAAAGTCAACTCTAAGATACATGATACCTTACGAGTGTGATTAAATTAGAAAGATTGAATACAAATATGGAAGGTGAAACAAACGTTGTAACACTTACCATATTCTGGATCTAGTAAACTGATAAGGGAACTAAATAAATGTTATTATGTTCCGGTTCTTATGAAGAACATACTTTCAGTTATTTGTTAGGATTTAGTAGACATATTCAATTGTAAAGAATAAATGTTATTCCGATAAAGTTGGATGGTCACTGAATCTAACGTACTAGATTGATGTCACTGTATAGTTGATATATGTGATGAAATCTCAACTAAGTATTGTATGGTTGTTATCCTTGATATTAGTGGTTGTTCTAGATATAGTCTCTCTGGAAGGGAAGCATGTAATTAAACGTCATTCTGATGATGTTGAACCATATGATTATGAATCATGTGGGTTATACGTATCTTATCCAAAGAGGACTAAAATACCTTTTTTCAAAAAGGTTGTAAAATCTAGAAAAATTGTCTAAAGCCTAAACATACCGATTTTTGTTGGCTTGTGACAATTAATGCCACAAATAATTGTTTGTTAATCTCTACGACTGTTTTTTAGAAATAGTCAAGTGTACTCAGTGAAGTGCATAATTCGGAAAGCCCGAAAAGTTCGAGCTAGTACGAATATGAGATTGATGAGCTACTTAGGAATTAAACTTCAATTGGATTGAAGTAATTAATACCTGAAGGGTGTTTTCATAAGTCGTCTGAAAGGAATAAGATTCTCCCTTGAAGGATACCATCTTTGGGATACGCAATTAGATTGTGTTCCCAAAATGGAAATAACACTTTATATGATAAAGGTGTGACGCAAGCCATGCGATGTATCCCTTACCCGTTTCGGGTAAGTGCCCTTATACTTAACCTAGTTCCAAAGAATAAAGGTTGAATAAATTCCATATTAGATATGGAAGAGGATAATGTCGAATCTATCTTAACCGATGATTTGAAGTTTTCATAGGCAAAGTCAGAAAGGCATGGAGCCTAGTACGACATATGCAACTTTGTGGAATATCTTAGCAAGTACGCTGGATATTATTTACTTGTCCGCGGAGCAAAATGTTTGTCTCCAAACATGCCGTCTTCTAAAGAAAGTGTTTCTTCCAAAAGAAACAGTGGGAGTGAATCAGATCTCAAAAGAGTTTGAGAACCACAAAGATATATTCAACCATAGGAACGTGAGCAGACGCCACATAGCGATGAGGTGTAGAACACTGCTCAGTGCACACAAAAGTTCTGTAAGTTTGTGGATAACCTCAAGCCTGAAAGGGCTGCTGGTATGTTCATCTTGAAGAATGAATATCTCACGACTTATGAAGGAATGTTTGAGAGGCAAGATTGAGAGATATGGCTAGGAGCCATAATATTTGAATTAGATTCCATCGGTGACAACCAAAGTTGCGAACCTAGTCCGTCTTACCTGAGGGAATGTCCCCGTAAGGCGAGCCCGCCTATTCGGACTATGCTTGTTATAACTTCGTATCATGACTATATGATAGTGTTGAAGACGTTGGGCGCAACGTACTCGATGTTCATAGACAATAACATGATATGTAAGCCCACGAGATCCATTTATGGACTCGAACAAGTTTCTCTAGACAATTTCTTTGTTTGATAATCAAAGAAGTTTGATTTAGTCAAAAGAAGGATCTGCCCAATGTGCAAGATGGATAGTGGGAGCGTGTTACGATTTTTGAGTAAGGTATTGGATATCTCTCTCAAGAATTGTCACCCCATGTCACAGTCAATTAATGTTTGGTAGTTCAAGGTCTTTATGAAAGCACTTGGATTTGCAGTTCTTATTTTTGGAAATAAGAATCTATAGCGATAGATTTAACTGTTGTTAGATTATAGTTTACCTATATAGATGTGATGCTAAAAGAGTTTAGCATAGGTCGCGACAGGGGATACTGCTAGTCGGTGTTCTCGAGATCTATCTATGTTAGGACGTTGGTCCTAAAGATAAGGTGAAAGATGATACTTATGGAAGGTTCCCTTTGCTACTGCAATAAGATCCATCATAAGAGTTATGCTAGAGGTTCACACTTCATGAAGAGTCACGAGCAAGTGTGAAAGTGATTCTAGCAGATGTCGAGAATATCCTTAAACAAGTTAAGGAAGAATTCCTGGTTTATCGAAACTTGGAGTTAGATGAATATAGTTATACAGACGTATATCCTGAGTCTTATGAAGGCAAGTGGGAGCTACAGTCTGGGTTTGCAATCACTTTGATTAAGTGATACGGAGTGGAAATGTTCTAGCATATGGGTCACCGTAAATTCTACAACTAGGCCAAAACACGGTAGCGCCTTAGAGGCGCGACGGGAGCAAGACATGGATCTAGAAGGTTCATTCCTGAACCTTGTGCAGTTCTTCCACCTTTTCTATATAGCTGATATAGTAAGTGAATTCATTGCTTAAAGCAAGGACCAGTGTCTCGTCAGAGATCCGTGTGTGTGTTGAGGCGGTTCCTTTGACTTGGTCATTTGGAACATGATATGAAGATAGTCCGAGTCCCCACGGATAGCGATCCGTTTATGGCTAGGGCTGGTTGCGAGTATTGCATGAGATTCTTGTGTTTCAACTTGGTCTTGTGTGTGCGAGTGATTGGTTTTAGGCCAAGTGGGAGATTGTTGAAATAGTGTACTAAACCCAATCGGGTTGGACCGGATCCGACCGGGTCGAATCATTTCTACTATTTCTTTATGTTTATACATATAGTAAATGACTTTTATGTTGTCATATATATGTTCTTTTTAAAGAACCAATTGTGAATTGTTATATGATAACGTCCTTAGTATTAAACTGTGATAGAGAAACCATGATAGGCGATTATGGTTGATGAGATCTCTAATCACTTTAATAAGTTTGATACTTAAATGTCTCTAGGATGATGTACTATTAAACAGGGCATTGATAGTATGAACATGCTAGCACGTATTAGATGTCTTCTGTCTTTAAGGGCAGGGATAGATCTTGTCTATCGAAGTGTAGAGACACTTGACCGTACGTGGACGTGTATTAGAGAATGCGTACGTTAGGGATTGACCCACTTACACGGATAATTGTCACACTATGTGGCGGTTGTGTAATTATCCTTTTGACCGGAGTCTTCATGGCATCACGGTGTGGATTGTCATGCTTTGACACTATTGAGGTTTCCCAGCCACGGGGCGATCATGCGGTAGTGATTGGGTATGATATTGAAGCACGGAGTATACATGATTGGTCGTCTGGGAATCGCGTATCCTATGATTGGGATCGAATATCCGAAATGGCCTTCTTATAAGGAATGTCTTACTCTCGTGAATCTTTGCAAAGTGGGAGTAAATGAGTTACTTCGAGAGAGAATGATATCCAGATTATAAGATACGGTCGTTGATGTTTTGACACTCGACTAACGACCGTATGGATATTATTACAACGATAGGATTGTAAGTTACACGGTAACTATTTCACATGAAAGGTAGTAGTCATTGCATTTGACTCTTCCGATGATTGGGGGTCACGGTGTGTTGCTAGACGCTATCCCGTGATCGTTAGGCATGAAGGGCATTTTCGTAATTTGCACTTTGTGTCTACGGCCAACATATTCGGAAGCCTATCGGGTCACACACGTAAGAACATCTAGCCGGATTAAAATGTGGTTATAGATGATAACCAAATAAGGAAAGTTTATCTCGAGACTATAAAGGTTATAGTGGTAAATTAATATGGTGGTATTTATTTATTAGGAATAAATTAAATACAAGATATTAATAATATTATGTTAATTAAAGAATATTCCGGATGCCAATTTATTGGCATATGGGGCGCAATTTGTGTGTGTATAAGATACACTTGGATTGTGTAATTTAATTAATGATATTACCTATATTAATATAAGATATATATATATACATATATATATATATATATATATACATATACATATATATATATATATATATATATATATATATATATATATATATATATATATATATATATATATATATATATATATATATATATATAATACATATATATATATAGTCACATGTGTGACTTGCACTTGAATGTGCTTGTGCACATTTGTTTTTAAGATATATATATACATAGATTTATTTGTGTAACATATATGTGATATATACACATGTGTAAATTGATTTATGGTAATATAATAAAATATAAATATTATCAATATAAGATATTGACAATATCTTGGAAATATTCAATATAAGATATTGACAATATCCTAGATTTATTTAATATAAGATATTATAATAAATGAGATAAATCAATCAATTATATTTTTCTTATTTTATTGGGAAAAAGTTTTCTTCCTTTCCACTCTATTAGAGGCGCCACCTTCTACTATAAATAAGAGGTGGGTGTCAAGCTCTTTTGCACAACACAATTCCAAGAACTAATAGTTCTTGTGTAAAATAGAGAGCATCCTATAGAGAGTTGGAGAGAGGGAAAAAAGGCCGGTCTAGCAACCGGAGTTTTCCAATAGCAATCCATGATGGGATTCCGGCGGGGTGTTCGTGTGGACTAGCGGTAGAGGCCGAACACTTGGGCGGCTCGATGCAGAACTACTCTCCTTTGACGGTCAAAGCGTCGATCTTTTAGATCAACCAAGGTAACCACCGTCTTTAGCTTATTTGTTTATTGTTTAAACGAAGTCGATCCTGATTAAAAGGAAATAAAATTTTAAATTCCGCTGAGTTCCCGCGTAGATTCCTAACAAAAACATGCTCCCCAATAGTGTAGTAAGTGCCCTTTCATTATCCTATATCCAACTTTAGCTTTGCATTTCATCACCTTGTTTTTACCCTTCAAAAACGAAAACTTCAACAGCCTACACTTCAATAAGTCGCCTATTCGTGTTCGCCCTCATACGTTAAATCCTCAGCTTTGGATAAGGTACATCAATGCCCTTGGTATCTGCTCGATTTCATAACCTGGTTTGCTCATGATAAGATCAAATCACAGGACACCATCGGTAACGTCACTATTTTGTTACTATATACTCCCTCCATTCCTTAGCGTACCTCCAATGGTACCAAACAAAAGCTCTAAAAAAACATATACAGCTTTTGCAAAAGATTTCTAACTATTGTGGCGGTACACATCAGCAAAGCTTTATGGAAAGAGTTGGTGCAGACCAACCGGTTTATTCAATGCCATTTTTTAATTTTTTTTTTATGATTTGTATGTAATAGAAAAAATATTTATGTGTAGTGGGTTCATGCAATAAAGTTTTTTAAAAGATTTATGTATTGTAGAGAAAATGTTTATAGATAAAAGGTTTATAAAGTTATGACGTGCACAGTCATAGAGCTTTTAAAAACTCTATGACTGGAGATGCTCTTATTATCTGTCGCATTTGAGAAAAACACACAAATTAAGAAAATGAGTAATTGCATTGACTTTTCTTATAAAATACTAAAATAATCTTGAAAAGTGTTGTGGTGTATTGAATATAAAAGATTGATTGATTGAATGAACCTAAAAAGTTGAAAAGTAATATTGTAAACGGAAAGAGTATTAAAATATGTATCGAAAATGTAACTACGATAGATAAAATGAATTTTTGATTTTGAAAACTGCGACAGTTAAATAGAAACGGATAGAGTACTTTGTTGGTTAAAGAACTAGCTAGGTATTAATTCATGTTGTGAAATTTGTTTCAATAGATTTTAAGCTAATTTACGTATATACTAGTGTGGTTTTGACTTTGCAATGCAAGACCCTTTTAATAATAAATTGTTTGTAGAGTAGTAAATTGTTTGTTTCCAATTTCCATGAGAAAAGGCTTTACGCGTGGGGGGGGGGGGGGGGGGGGGGGGGTTGTTTATGTCAGTAATTTAAATTGCATGGGTTTTTTTTTGCACGAAAATAAGAATTTGGATCATGTGCGGGGAAAATGAAACAAAACAAGGGCAAGTTCACTGGTGAGTATCAAAACCATTTTTTGATACCTATAAAAAAGTATTAGCATATTGAATGGTTAAAATTAATAGGCATCAAAATTAGGTGTGGTATGATGAGAGGTATCATTTTTGATCTCATGGCTAATACTCTCCCAACACTTCACGCGCTGCAATTGGGAGAAGAAACCAAAAAAAAAAAAATGTTCTCCGTAGCTCCATGTGCTCATGTCCCCATGGTCCCCCTACTTTTTCAAACATATTGATGAGAGTTAACTTTGCTATAATTTCGTGTGCATTTTATCTCATATTTGTAGCCCATTCGATGTGATTTTTGGGGTAGTTAAGTGTTTTTATAGGGACATTTCGCCACGATTTAATCACGAGACGATAGAGCGTTTACGTCAAAAATCTTCATATTTTTGGGTGAAACGTGTTCGTTTTATTGGCATGTGTCACGCTTGGTTTTCTTGTTTTTGGTTCATTGTAGTCACGGCGTGATAGAGGACGTGACGATGATCACAACAGTACGAAAATCGTCTAAAACGAAATTCGTATAAAAAAATGGTGCGTGATTCAAGTTTAGACGATCGAGAAAAAAAAATTATTATTGAGTTTTTTTTTGGGATCCCAAAATTGGTGTTGAATGAGAAGGGAAGTCCCAGTACATCTTCCGTTTTCTTCCTTGCAAATAATAGAAAAAATGAAAAATAAAGAAGAAAAAAAAAAGAAAAAGAAGAAAGCTGCATACTATTGGTCAAAGAGGGAGGCCCATGTCCTATTATAATCTACCAAGCATTAAATGAAGCGGACAAAAAAGGGCAGCAGGGACGCGATTTTGATGGGTGGTTCTTGTGTGTGTGGGGAGATTATTGTGTGGTGTCTCCACACGGTGCGGAGACACCGTATGACACACCATACACCTTCGTTCTGTATTAAAACTATGTGGTTCTGATCGTTTCATCCGTCATTTCACTTCAAATTCCCTCACCACTCAATAACTTTCCCTTGTGTGGTGTCTTCACACGGTGTGGAGACACACACACCACACATGCTTCATTATGTCTTTAAACAGGGGCGGACCCACCCTACGCCCGGCTTCCAAGCCCCCCCCTCCCATATGGATTTTTATTATTATTGTAGTTTATTAGTACCCGTCTTTTTCTCGAATAAAAGACTATCACCTCAAAAAGTCCCTCTTTCAAATCCCACTACCAACATTTTTATTTTTTTTCCGATTTTTTTTTTTTATTGGCTTTTCCGTATTTTCATTACCGAAGTCAGGTTACGGTTATATATAAAAACACAAAGCCGATTTTGATTGGCTTTTCCGTATTTTCATTACCGAAGTCAGGTTACGGTTATATATAAAAAGCCAATTAGGTCAAATTTTTACACACTTTTCATATCAGAATTTTACTTTCTCCAGCTGCAGTTTTATTTTTCCTTTGATTAGAACAGTTTACTTTTATATTTTTATGCACATCCCCTTAGAACAATAGCAATTTTTCTTCCGTTATTTTGCGATTGAATACAACGAAGTGACGATTCGAGTGGTGAATTGTTTCAAATTTTTTATTGGTAATTTTACTTATCTTTTTATGATGCAGATTATTTGTTTCTTTATTGATTTCGGCGATTGTATTGATATTATTATGTAGCTAAATTATGTGATGGAACTACGAAATTGATGTCAAAACGATGATCTAGGGATGAGTATGAGGGCTTAAAAATTAAATCTTTTGAATTGTTGTGTCCTAGATTTTGAACTTAATGCTATTAGTGGAGTCGCGAACCATTAATTGATCACACACACGAACTTTATAAATGTATTTTGCGAGGGAGTGTGCGAACTAGTGTTTTAGGATTGCCATGCACGAACTAGTCGAGTTTTTCGCAGCATGGTCCTTGGTAAGGTTTTTCTAGCTAAGCCGTGAACTCGGTGGATGCGGAGCGTCTCATAGTTCTTATACATATTAGGTCAATTAAATCTCATAGAGGAGACTGTTGAACCGAATATAGAGTAACTACGTTGTGATATTAGCGCCTAGAGACCAGTTTAGGCGATTGCACCCACAACACATTCATTAGAAGCTATTGGTTAGTTGGTAGGTTAAGGCTCATCCTTAGTGATTCGGTAAGAGTATTGAGAGTAGTGTTTTTTTTACCATAATTTAGCTATTTCTTTTATCATACTTTTAAAGTTAGTATTTTATCTTTTTCTAGTTATAATTACCTTCACCAATATTTGTGAGCCTGAACTAGATGCAAAAGTGATTGTGATACTTGATTGATTCCTCGTGGGATACGATATTGCTCGCCGTTGTAGTACAACTGACCCCGTACTCTGTCGGTTAAAGTTGGTTTGCTATAATTTGGCCATCACATATACCAATTAATAATAATAATAACTAATGTTCAAATGCTGCACATCTAAAAAATAATAAATAACCCAACGGTTATATTTCACAACGGCTATAGCTGAATAAAAAAAATTAGACTACACATCTTTATTTACAAATACCACATATCACACTCAATATATACACATTTTCTTCTTCATCACATCCTTTCTTCATTAAATATATTTCTCATTTTATTTGTCACAAGTTTCTTCACATCCTCTAAATTATTATTATTATTATTATTTCGATAAATGACACCGAAACAATGATCCGATGGTTGGAAAGTAGAAGAAGATGAGGCTCTTTGTCGAGTTAGATTAATATTCAGAGGTGATCCCGAAATCGGGATAAACCAAAGAGAATCAACGATGTGGGAAAAAAATACAAGAACATTTCGAAAAAATCGGCTGCCCGGAAGAATTTCGAGAGATTAAAAAAGTTGCATTGCACGTTGGAAAAAATCAACAAAGAGTGCATGTTGTATAGCGCTGCAATTGTGAAGGCTAGAAAAAATTAATATGAATTTTATACACAATAGACATATATAAGTGAAAAAATTAAGTAGCACGATAATATTATTTTATATAATTGTCAAATCATCAAATATTTAATTAAAAAAATTGATATTATGAATTTGACCTTCCATTGGAGGGATATTTTGATACCGAAGTGAATAGAGTCCAAAGGTATCAAAATTTGATTTTGATAACTATGGTTTGGTGCTATGGGTTGGACTTGCCCTAAAAGGTCAAAAATCATGCAATTAACTGGGCCAATGGCTTCTAAAGCCCAAATCATTTATTCTTGGTAAACACTTGTCAATCAAAGGATAAACTATTGTCTTCCTATAACATTGTGTGTTGTGCCTCATCTATCCATGTGCTGAAGTGCCTTTAACATTTCTTCAATTGTATCACCTGACGCTTTGACTCGCCATTGGTGCATGAACCGAAAGACAACGCCAATAAAGATCTATGGCCTCCAATGGAATCATTATGCCGTGAGTAATCCAATTTGCAATAACATGACGACAAGGAGGCCTTTCGTTGCAATGATTGGGCAAGGAATGCAAAAAAAAAAAAAAAAAAAAAAAAAAAAAAAAATCATCCCCTATTGATTCCGAGTCCTTCATGGCAAATTTCTTATGATTTTGTAGTTTTTCAAGTGCTTCCTCAGACACTTTTCCATGAAGTAAATTATACGACATACATGTCCGGCACTCTCCTTCTTCTTCCTACTTCCGTTCCCTACTCTGTTCCTTCCATCATCGTCCAACCATGTCTGCAGCCACCTCAGAAATCTCCTCCGCCGTTCCTGCTGATCCTAGCCTCTTTATTATTCCTCTATCCCCTGTCCAAACACCCATTAAATTAGATAATACCAATTACTTGGCCTGGCACCTGCAATTTGAATCGCTACTGACTGCCCATGACCTGCTTGGATACATCAACGGCGAGACCGTCCGTCCTCCGGCGACAATTACTGATGCTAAAGGAACTCGACCCAACCCTGCTCACTCTACCTGGAATCGCCAAGATAAGTTTATCCTCAATACCATTCTTGGGTCTCTTACTCAACACAATGCTTCCTTGATTTCACAGGCTAAAACATCACAGCAGGCTTGGAAGATTTTGGCTGATACGTTTGCAAAACCGTCACGGGGACGCGTTAAACAATTACAACATCACCTCCGATCTATGACCAAGGGGTCTCAATCGATTTCCCAATATATGCACGCAGTCAAGACCAAATCAGATGAATTAGCATCTCTCGGGGCTCCTCTTCACCCCGAAGATCTCATTGATCAAATTCTGTATCACCTTGGTGACGAATACACCGAATTGGTTCGAGCGGTCCAAGCACGAGACACTCTAATTCTAGCTCCAATTCTAGCGTTTTCAACAAATAAAGCGTCCACAAACGTTTGGCACTCCCGTTGTGGACATCCCGCTCTTCCTATTATTACGTCTATTATTACAAATAATTGTTTGGACACTACTTCTGCTCCTTTTTTGCATTGTGATTCGTGCTTAAGTAATAAAAGTCATCGCTTATCCTTTTATGATTCTACTTTAACTTCTACCCGACCCCTAGAATTAATTTATTCTGATGTATGGACCGCACCCGTATATTCTGTTGATGGTTTTAAATACTATGTCCTCTTTGTCGATCATTTTACTCACTATATTTGGCTTTACCCGCTTCGACACAAATCCGATGTCCTCACAATTTTTCAGCAATTTAAGTCTCTCGTTGAGAATTATTTCACCACTTCGATTAAAATTTTATTTTCCGATAATGGTGGCGAATTTATTAAGTTACGACCTTTTCTTTCGACTCATGGCATTACCCACCTCACTTCACCCCCACACACCCCTCAACATAATGGCATGGCTGAACGTCGGCACTTACATATTATTGAAACTGCCCTTTCCCTCCTTCACCACGCTTCACTCCCCTCCACCTATTGGTCTTATGCTGCTCTCACCGCTGCTTACCTCATCAATCGCATGCCCACCAAAACCCTCAACATGCTCACCCCCTATGAAAAACTCTTCTCTACCCCTCCCAACTACAATAAACTCCGAGTGTTTGGCTGTCTCTGCTATCCTTGGTTAAAGCCATACAACCATCACAAACTCGAACCTTCCTCTGTCTCATGTGTTTTTCTTGGATACTCCCTGACCCAAAGTGCCTATCATTGTCTCGATCTTTCCTCAGGCCGGTTGTATGTTTCCCGTGATGTAAAATTTGTTGAAAATGTTTTCCCGTTTGCCTCACGTCCCAACCCCTCCTCTAACGGTCCATCTCCTGATGCATGGTTCTCCACTCCACCCCCAACCCTACCTCCCCCTGTCGTTTCTGCCAACCCACCCGACCCATCTCCTGCCACTCCTCCTACTTCTCCTACTCTTCCCTCACCCGACCTTCTGTCTCCCGCAGCATCCTCCCCTCCTTCCCCGGCCCCAACCCCTCACCCTATGACTACTCGGGCCCGGAACAATATCTTCAAACCTCGCACTCTTCTTAACCTCCATGCCAGCCTTGATTCTAAGTACTCTGACACTGAACCAACTACTGTTAAACAAGCTTTACAAAGTACCCACTGGCGCAAAGCTATGAATGATGAGTTTGATGCCCTTGTTCATAATGGCACGTGGGAACTAGTGCCCCCCAATCCCTCCCTTAATGTGGTTGGTCGCAAATGGATTTTCAAGATTAAGCGTAAACCTGATGGTTCCATTGACCGGTATAAAGCTCGTTTGGTTGCTAAGGGGTTCACGCAACGCCCCGGGGTTGATTATTTTGATACTTTCAGTCCGGTTGTTAAGACAACTACTGTCCGTCTTGTTCTCAGTTTGGCTGTAGCCTCTCAGTGGTCTTTACGGCAGCTCGATGTTAACAATGCTTTTCTGCAGGGTTCATTCACCGAGGATGTCTTTATGGCCCAACCTCCGGGCTTTGAAGACTCGGATGCTCCGAATCATGTTTGTAAACTCCACAAGGCCATTTATGGCCTCAAGCAGGCTCCTCGGGCCTGGTACCAGGAACTGAAATCCTTTATTCTTACGCTTGGATTTTCTAATTCTACCGCGGATTCTTCATTATTTGTGTATCACTCTGGCACCATCCTTACGTTATTACTTGTCTACGTGGATGATATTATCATTACGAAAGTGCGTAGGGTCGTAAATGAACGTCGCATTCGATTCGATTCGCCGTATTCGGCTCGAAAAAGCTCGATTCGAGTTCGATTCGAACCTTCGAACGTCGAGCCGAACGTTAGGTATTTGATATTCGTCTATCGAGCCGAACAAGATCGAACACGTTCGGCTCGAACTTTTTATATTTAAAAAAAAACTATATATATATAATATATATATATTATATATATTATAATATATAATATAATATATTATATATATTCGAACGGTTCGAGCCGAACATGTTCGAACGGTTCGAGCATGTTCGAGCCGAGCCGGACCGAACATGTTTCCTAATATTCCGCTTCGAACCCGAGCCGAACCTTGCTAAACTAAGGTTCGATCGGTTCGAGCCGAGCCGAACCTTAGGTTCGAACCTTTCGAGCCGAACTCGAACCCCGCACATGTTCGGTAGGGTTCGGCTCGTTTGGCACCCCCTAACGGCGCGGACTCTATGCATATTCGGCATGTTATAGATTCTCTTGGTCACAGGTTCTCCATCAAGGACTTAGGTCCATTATCTTACTTTCTTGGCGTTGAGGTCCACCACAACTCACATGGGCTTCTCCTCACACAACACCGTTATATCCTTGATTTATTACACAAGACTAACATGCAGGATGCAAAGGCTGTGGCTACCCCTCTACCCTCAGACGCTATCACTCTTATGCTTGCTACGGCTGAACCTCACTCTGATGTGTCCCGAGATCGTCGGACTCTTGGTAGTCTTCAATACTTACTCTTCACTCGTCCGGATCTATCCTATGCGAGTCAATAAATTGTCTCAATATATGCATGCCCCCACCGTCAACCATTGGGCATTAGTTAAACGTTTGCTTCGGTATCTTGCTGGCACCACCACTGAGGGTCTCCAATTATTTGCTTCGTCCACCCCTCACCTACATGCGTTCTCTGATGCCGATTGGGGTGGTAACAAAGAGGATTATTCATCTACCAAAGTGGCTTTCTTGTCTTTCTTGGGCGGAACTTAATCTCATGGAGCTCTAAAAAGCAAGCATACATCCTCTCGGTAGCAATATACAGCAGGAAGTATCTTTGAACGCTCGAAGGATTCCTTAATTTTGGAATGTTGCGTCATTATGGCATCGTGTATGAACGTTCATATCCACGCACTTACAAGATCCACCTTACAATTTTCAATTCATCAATGCATGCAAAACATAACAGCAATGTCTCAGAGCCCTCGAGAACGGAGGAAGAAAAAGAATATCATGCAAAAGGCTTGAGCTATGATAACATGATAAGACTGACACTAAGAAAATCTTCCAAGCACTTCAAATAAACTGTCCAAAAAAATGTACATCAATCGCAAATCGTTCTCACAGCAAATTAAGCCTAGGCATGCAGAAAAAGCATGAGCATCAAGTCCAAAATGACATGAAACGACGGTAAAAGACTATACCAGAAATCAGTAATTCACCACTTGCATGCTCGATCTTGTGGATTCATCCCTTGACGCGATATGTGATGAGCATGAGTCCTCCAGCTGGAGGCCTTGACGCGATATGTTACGTGAAACTGCTTGTGGATTATAGTGATACATACACTTCATTCTCTACTGGAGAAAATCAAGGAAGAATCGTATTCAGAGGATTTAAAGGTGAATTGAGGGGGATAATGTGATTGCGGAGTTGGAGAATACAAGTGCTCTATCTATACACCTTTCGTCTTTGATTAAATCTTTGGAATCTAATCTTGAGGATAAGTAGGAAGATGGTGGGTGGGTCACTGGGTTGCTTGATGAATAATATACTATGTATATAGTCCAGAAAGTCAATGATCCCGAGCTTCGGAACCTTTTGGGTGATAATTATATGATTCGACAGCATTCTACTGCTTACCTTAGAGCTTCATGGAGCAAGGTGTTAGCTTGTTTAAAAGATGAGGAGATCGGAGGAAGTAGTTATGCCTCGAAGGTTGTTTTGAAAGAAAGGTTTAAGAGTTTCAATGCTTGTTTTGTTTCCAAGACATATATAGATTTTCAGACAGCTTGGAAAGTTCCGGATGTACAGCTTCGTGATGAACTCAGAATATCGATTTCCAGAAAAGTTCATTCCGGCATACCGTGCTTTTCTAGGAAGGTTTGGTAGCCATCTAGAGAGTGGAAAGCATGCTGGGAAGTACATAAAGTACACTCCGGAAGATTTGGACGATTATTTGTCGCATCTATTCGAAGGGACGCCTCTTATCCTGCACCATCTTAGAAGGAAAAAGCACATAGACTGCAGCAGGAATCTTGAAGTAGGCATGAGTCCCCCTGCTCTTTATCTATCAACTTATATTTCATTACCTAGTTTGTCTTCGTTACGTGCTCTTGTTAATCTGAATGTGATCACCCCAGCTTAAAAGTGTGATAGTTTTGGTATATTCTTCTCGTCTTTTTTTTTTTCGGAGGGGAGTTTTGGTATATTCTTGAAACTGTTTTTTGATTTCATGGATGGATAATCAAACAAATGTCAAACAGTAACTCACCACTTGCGCATTTAATTTTTGAAGGGTGATTTAGAAATAACAAAGAAAAATGCAAGTCAACACACAAATGATGAACAGGACAAAGAAAGAAGGTGACAGCATTTTTCTTCTCTCTTTTTCCTGTCGTAGTAATATGAATACTACCATGTAATATGCAAACAACAATGTAATGAATACTACCATTTTATCTTATATTTCTTCACTTTTGCAATCCAATTTTTTTTGTGGCAAATGAGTAAAAGATCCCATTTGTAGAATATAAAAACATTCTTACCTGAAAGCGAAGCCAGCTTGTCTGAATCAGAATCCAAGGAATCAGTCTCAGAAGAATTGGTTTCAGTGTCTTCCTTCAGTAGATACAATAGTGTTGCCTTCATACACATTGGAAGCTAGCAAGCAGTTCTTTTGGAGTTACGAGAGCTTTTGTGTTACTTAATCCAACTTTACCTTAAGACGCTAGACGAGACTGGTGTGTCTAATCCCTTTTACCAGGATGTGTGCAATCCCTGTTTCCTCTTCTTCTGACTTGAAGGTCGAATTAACACTAATATCATGCTTGCAAGACAGCAACTGGCGCCTTTGCACTAGTATTCGTACGTATGCACGTCGAGAAGATGCAATAGTTCATGCTCTCTGGAGTCTGGAACTGGAGAGACAAATTGTAGGGATTGCAAGAACTATTGCATCTTCTCGACGTGTAAAGGCTCTTCCTTAGTTTGATGATGGGTTCAGCACAAATGGTGCTGTAAATGACTGCCATGAGAATTCATCAGACAAAAGGAAAAGGTCACCAGAGGGGCAGATAAATAAGTAAACAGGTGAAGTTATCCTGTTGAGATAGAATGAACAAATGCCAGAAGTTAACATCTAAGAAACCGAGTATCAAGAACCACATATATGAACATTGGTGACAGACAATTGAAAAAAGAAACATAAAATGTCCATACATCAAACAACCATTCCCTCAGTTTTCTTGGTCTCTCGATTGATATTCATATTGCCTTACACTACTGACCTAAGCTTGATGATTTTATTCACAGCTAACTTTCAAATATCCATATCCATACCAAAAATATATACTTTTGGACGGGCTGATCACGGTGTTAATGTAATTCTTGTTACATCATTGCCACTGGTAAAAATCAGATTGAAACTTGGACATATATGAAATCCACCACTCTAGTAGTTATGGAACATCTGATTAGATGTCAAGTCTTGACAGTTGACATTTGTAACAGCTCATAAGCTTTTCACTCAAATAACAAGCACAAAGAAACATATGTTCTCATCTAGTGCAATTCATCCTGAGGTAAGGCATGCCTTTGCCCCACTTCTTTTGACAATCGAATCCATTGTTATAAATTTTTACTGTTATTTATCTGTTTGTTTTGGTAAGACCAAGTGTGATAAGAAAACAATAGTGCAAGAAAAACATGGCCTCGTGTATTATATATAACAATTGGAGTATCATAAGCCCTCTGTTTACTACTCTTCCCTTTCGGAACAAAAAGACATCCAACACATTTGCTACAATGAACAGGTTTGACAGTGGAATACAAGGCTAAATGCACTTGGACACTAATAACACCTTAGCCTAAATCTGTACTGACATGATCTAATTGTACTAATTGGAGTAACCCCAAACCCACCTCCACCAGCTATTCTCCTTCTCCTTCTCCTTCTGTGCCTCTTCAACTGTTTGCTTTATAGCTGTCACAGAGCTCTCTAGACAATCCAACTTTTGATTGGCAGGCCTCAGTCCCTCTTCAAGTGTTTGCTTTATACCTGTGACACAGGTCTCTAGTCGATCCAACTTTTCATTTGCAGCTCTAAAGCCATTTTTGGAGACTGTGCTTTCATAGTGGTCATAGGCCGTCTTCAACAAGCCAAAAAAAGCGCTGCAAAATATCAGCATGAATGCTCCACGTCCAGATACCCAGAAATGCCAATTCTTCCGGTTGTTAGCCTCCTCCCAATTCTCCCAATTGTTCGCCTCCTCCCAATTCTTTCTTCTGGAGCAGCAGCATGCTAGTACTGGTGAAGCTGCACCGAGATTTGGGTTTGGGGTATCTGAAGATGAAGATGATGGAGTTTTTGAATCGGAAGATGGTGGAGTCGAAGATGATGAAGGTGGAGTGTCTGAAGATGAAAATGGTTTTTCGCTTGTGCAAAAACCTAATATTAAAAAAAACCAGGGTCCACTTAATATATCATCAAATATATTGATTAACTATATGACTTAAAATTTAATTTAAAAAACTTAATTACTAATTGTTATACCCTAATATGGATTCTTTTTTATTTTACAAAAGTTGATTAGTCTACTAAAATATTAAAAAAGTTACTGCATTAAAATATAATATATAAATAATAAAAATACACGAACGGATCATTTACCGCGAAAATGAGCATAAGCAGAGACGGCGGGTGCCGGCGGCGGCATCGACAGAGAAATAGACCCTGCGGCGGCAGAAAAGCGCATTCACACATCACTATTTCAATAACGTGAAAAAAAACCGAAAAAAACAAGCAACAAACAAACGGCAAAAACGGCGGACATAAAACGCGGCGGCCTACGTGCGAGAATAGAGAAACCTCCACCTAATCGCATTTAGAAATAGAACATCACGAAATTAGACAAAACAAAACAAAACACTCACTCGTAACAACGTACAACGTTCTAACCTCCGGTAAATGAGGATATCGCCGTTGAGCGACTGGTTAGGGCGGGAACCTGCATTACCGACGGAAGCGACGGCGACGGAAGCAGCGCAGTAGACGGTGGTATGAGAAGCGCTGCTTCCGTCGGTAATGCAGGTTCCCGCCCTAACCAGTCGCTCAACGGCGATATCCTCATTTACCGGAGGTTAGAACGTTGTACGTTGTTACGAGTGTGTGTTTTGTTTTGTTTTGTCTAATTTCGTGATGTTCTATTTCTAAATGCGATTAGGTGGAGGTTTCTCTATTCTCGCACGTAGGCCGCCGCGTTTTATGTCCGCCGCAGTCTTTGATGGAGGTTGCTGTTTGTTTGTTGCTTGTTTTTTTCGGTTTTTTTTCACGTTATTGAAATAGTGATGTGTGAATGCGCTTTTCCGCCGCCGCAGGGTCTATTTCTCTGTCGATGCCGCCGCCGGCACCCGCCGTCTCTGCTCATGCTCATTATCGCGGTAAATGATCCGTTCGTGTATTTTTATTGTTTATATATTATATTTTAATATAGTAACTTTTTTAATATTTTAGTAGACTAATCAACTTTTGTAAAATAAAAAAGAATCCATATTAGGGTATAACAATTAGTAATTAAGTTTTTTAAATTAAATTTTAAGTCATATAGTTATTCCAGATATTTGATGATATATTAAGTGGACCCTGGTTTTTTTTAATATTAGGTTTTTGCACCAACGAAAAACCATTTTCATCTTCAGACACTCCACCTTCATCACCTTCGACTCCACCATCTTCCGATTCAAAAACTCCATCATCTTCATCTTCAGATACCCCAAAGACTCTTATCTTTTCCACCAGTTTGTAAAAGCATCCTGCACCCCCAGAACATTCCCATTCACACATAGTGAGTTGGTCATATTTTTGCCACAATATCTTCAAGAGATTGAAGTATTTGGTGACATCAAGATTGCCTTGTTTTATCTCTGGGATTTGATTTTACTCCAAAGGCCTGGGCATAATTGCCTTGATCAGAATATGTTGCAGCATCATCATCCCAGATTGCTTTGGTTGTAGGGTAGAACAGATGAATCTGCCCTATCACTGTTCCATGGAGTACATGATAGTAGCGTTCTATGTTTCCCAGACATAGTTAGCTTCAGCTTTATCCAAGTCAGGAGCTTTGGTTGCTCCTGTAAGATAGCCCATTTTGCCGCTTCCGGTGATGAACATATGAACGGATTGTGCCCAAGATAATTGGCACCATTTAATTTCATGGTTGTGATCTGCAAGGTCGGGTTTTCAAATCCACCCACGTGCGGAAGTTTGACCACCAAAGACAACAGAAGTGGTTTCTGATTCGGACATGATTGAAGAACAGGAAGGAAGGAGAAAGTAGTGGATCGAGTCTAAAACTATGTTTCAGCTCTCTGATACCATGTAGATTTTGAGTAGAAGGATAGAAAGAGAAAGTATTCTTTCATATTGAAAATAGATCAGAAGTACAAGATTTATAGATGGACATCCAGTCCTAACTACCTAAGACACCTAGGCAATAATTGTGCAGTTGAGAGATACTAGTCCAATTAATGCACACAACTAGATAAAAGATGCTAAAGACTCTTCAGCTCCATTTAAACGGTAATAAAGTTCATAATAAAAATACCAGCTTATATAATAAAAATACCAACTTATAAGTTATTTAAGTTTTTTCATGTAGGACATCTAATAAACTAGTTGTTAATTTATTGTTATTATTAGTCAGGCATGTGGGATTTTTTATTATTGAAAATGAGTTTTTAGCCTATAAATAGTTTATGTTTCAGAGTTGCTAGGTCACTATGTAATTGGAATCATCTTTTCATGAATGAAATCCTAAGAGCGTGTTCATCCTTTTTGCGTTGTAGATCTTATACATCATTGAGCCTCAGATCTTAGGTTTTCCTTTTGCTCGTCGATGGTCAAAATGAGCTGGGAAGATGGCCGGATCTGCGACGATGTTCGGGATTCGAGGATCCATTGAGATATTCAATCCAAGCTTCATCGAAAGTTCGATTCTTTCACATCAGAACAGAATCGAAGTTTGGATGAATTGAGACACCACATGAAGCATAACACACAACGAGTTGAGCGAGATCTTCCTCGCCTTTATGCGGTTTGGGTCAATGAAGATCTTCACGAATGGAAGCACAACCTTAGAGAAGAAAATAGGCTTTGGGTGAGGTAAAGTTCCTATTCTCACTGGCTCTTCAAGCAAGAAAACCCTCCTTAAATGGATCGATGCTGTTGGATGCTTCTTCGAATATGGTTTCTTCGAAGATGGCAATAATGAGGTACTTGAACGACTCTGTTGCATACTAAAACATTTTATGGGGAATGTGTATGCATGAGAAGAAAGATTGGGATCAATAGGTCAGGGTTGTAGCCTTTCACGGGAAAGTTACAACGATCAAGGACATCGACATCGACACTACCATTTTCAACCTACCATAGGCCTCTCTTTAAAGAATGATGAAGGTTTAGAATATTAACAACCCAACCCTTTCAGAATACCAGCACAGCATTCTAGGAGTCAGTACATACACACATACACACATATGCCATTTCACTACTGCAACTTAAAGACAAATCATCTCTTATACGCTAGCTAGTTGATAACCCATGAATGTCAAAGATAAGATAGATTTAAGATCTTGAATTACCTATCTAGCTCCTCCAGCCTATCCTGCATCATCTTTTCGGCAATCCGTGCTTCATACATGTTTCTGCATGAAAATGTTATCAAATACAAAACTGAACATGAGAGTTCTACTGCATTTATGCATGTTCCAATAAACCATAGAGTGATTAAAGGGAAACCATCAGAGCTTATTGAGGCATAAACTCAATAAAAGGAACCAAATAATACAAATTTGAAAAAAGTTGATTGTAAAAGTAACCCTTTTTTTAACTGAATGAATAGCCTCTAGATTTTAGTTCTACAACGTTGCAGGATTGGATGTCTCATTAGTCAGTAAACCAAAAGGCCAAGGTGCAACATACCCGCCATGGAAACTGAGCCTACAATGACATTTGAAAATGCATTAGACAACATACAAGAGAGAGAAAAGGGGGAAGGCAAATCAGAGGAAAAATAAAACAGGGTGCTTGATTAAATAAGCTTTACTTCAATATATTTTACCCAGATAAGCATCTTAAATCTCGCCAAACCACCAATTAAACCACATGAACCCCTTAAACACCCCTTCAAACCCAAAAAAATAAAAAATAAAATAAAAAATAAAAATAAAATAAAAAAAAAAATAATGTTTGAACCTTTCTTATATGGGTAACCTGAGTAAGCACTATAACAAAGAAAAAAGACATACCACTTTATGGAAGCATGATACACAGCACCAAAAACCACCCATGTGGCAACTGCGTAGAATACACCGTCAGATATCCATTAGTTTAATTAAAACTAAACTGGAACCAAAGGAATAATTGAGGGGTGAACCTTCTGAAGGAGTAACGAGTGGAGGAGCCCGACACTGTGTCTGTGGCATGCTGCTGCTGCTGCACATGTCAGAAAAGGTTAGAAACGATATGCGCAAAGCACCCGAAAATTAGAAGAACAAATACTACCTGGAACGAAACAAAGCAGAGCGAGGAAAGAGCTTCGTAGCAAAGCTACGCAAGTGACCCCTGAATCGTAAGAATCGCCCACGCCGCAAACAAAGATCAAAGATTTACCACAAAAAAAGGTAAAAAGGAACAAATCAAACATTGAGTATGCTAAGTAACCGAAAAACAAAATTGACATAAGTTGTGGAGAATCTAAGGCTCACCCAATAGTCATTCTCGTCCTGTTACCCGAATCACCGAACCCAAAAGGATGCCTGCTATACCCAGAGAATGAATTTTTCACAACTATTGCGATGGGTTTGTATATTCCGACGCACAATGTTTTCTTTGCATCAATGAATTTCCCAATATACATATTTTCCAAGGGCAAATATATTTTTAAGGGCCATTACATCCAATACAATTATTTTGTCCTAATCGGCTTATATAAAAGTAGTAGTACAATAAGAAAGAGGTTTGTAAAACGATACCGAACAATTTTTTTTTTTTTTTTTTTTTTTTTTGCTGGACCTTTTTGGTAACGTTTGGGTTGTACCGGTGGCTATTATCGGTACCATAAATCTGTTTCCAGCACCATATAAATTATTTTTGGGACCACATTAAATATTTTTATTAATTCTTTACTCTGAACACCACAAAAAGTAAAAAAATTGTTTCTCGTATCACAAATCTTGTAAAATACAATTTAATCATTTTATAATTAAAATAAAACATTATAATCTACAATTATTCACCTATATCCATAACACAATCCACAAACTTAATCTTTACCCAAATCATCATCAAAATCCACAAATTCATCTTCATCTTCATCATCAAAATTCTGGGGATACCTTGCGAAAACGAAAAATTCATCTTCCTCTTAATCATTCAAATTCATTTTCATCTTCTTCAAACTTCTTCTTCATCATCAAAAAAAATTCAACTTTCTTCATAATCAAAATTCTTCTTCAGTTTCTTCAACGATCTTCATCATCAAAATTCTTCTTCAACTATCTTCATCATCAAAATTCATCTTCATAACCTTCTACTACAATCTTTTTCATTACGTCAAGATCATCACCCAAATATCATTTTCCAGCTATATTAAAACACAAATGGAATAAAAAATTGATAATCTTGAACATGTAATAAGATAACACTTAAACATCATTTTCAACTGCTTGAAACACCATGAATTATAAAAAAACAATATAGTTTTTAGGAGATTTCCGATCGGCTGTTGGATTCTCTGGCCGGCATCCCAACAAACGTCAGTACGACTGACGTTCGTGTGCACGTTGAACGTCATCCGCCTTGACGTTTTGGATTCCAGAACTGATAATGTCGTTATTTTCCCAACGCCGGCAACTTATAACGTAGTTTGTGCAAAGCAAACGTAAATGTAGGTGACGTTATGAACACAAAACTTAATTTGATTTTTTTTTACCAAACGCCAACTTCTTTGACGTTGATTGTGAAAAGACAACGTCGGCAGTGGTGACGTTTGTGCCAGCATAACTGAATGTGGTTCTGTTTTCAAAACGTCATCAAATCTGACGTTGGTATGGCTGAAACAATTTCCATACTGTTGGCGTTATGGACCCAAAAATGAAAACACTTGCGTTAGTGTATGCTCATTACCCAAACATGATTTTCTCATTAACCAAACATGATTCAAACAATGATCTAACATTATACAAACAAAGATAACGATATACAATCATGATAAATAACGGTTATACAAACAATGATAACGACGAATATCCAAACATTGTTAAATACAACTGTTCAAAATGTAATTCAACTATCCAAACATTGATCCAAACAAAAACCATCCACAACTAACACAAAAGTAATCCAACTAATACAACGATTTAAAATGTTCAAAACAAAAGGTAATAAGTTATAATGACAATGTCCCTAAAAAAGGATTTCGGCATCTAATAATCCTCACATCCAACACGATATAATCTCTTGTCGGTTGATCAACGAGTTCAAAGGTACATCCATCTCAAACTTTGAGACCATTGTCCGTCAAGAAATTGTTTAACCTTGAGAAGCGAGCTTGTCGATAAGGTTTGGCACAAGCTACAAGTTTATCCGGCCATGAATCCCATGTGGCACTCCGCGGCTTCACAGTCTTGCCTCGTAGCATGTCATGAGACATAGTAGATGGTACTGGAATATTCTACCAATGACAACAAAATTAAATAGTGTTATGAAATGCAACAAGGGAAAATCATAAAACAAGAAAATAACTAAAATGTTTTTAGAATATCTCACCACACAACCATGTGAAAAGTCCTCTCAAAACGGGGATTTTGGTTACCATTGTTCTCGCCTCATGCTTCATCATCTGCATCATCTTCTTCACTCTCGGGATTAGTAAAAGTCTCCTCACATGAAGTGCAATCAAACACTATAGTATCGAAAATTTAAATTCACTCTGCGTTCAAACACAATGAACTCGTGCTCATGCAAATCATGAGCCGCCACATATGCTTCCCAACCTTCTCCAAAGAAACGAAGAGATCCATCGTCGGTCTCTCCAACCCTCACTACCTATCTCCCTAAGAGGCTATTGAGAACAACCATATTTATGCCCCGCAACGTGTGGTCCAAACCATGAACGTATGATGGAGGTAGATTCGTTGGCCCCGTAATTTTAGCTTTAATTGAATGAGTAGTTCAACTATTAATTTAAAACAAGACTGCATGATACCATACAAACATTAAAGCATATAAGATTATGATTTTTTATGTGTAATGTAAGTTATGTAGAGCAAGAATTTTGCTACTATATTATGCCTCGTAATATCGTATACTTTTTTTTTTACATATTCGTATGAAGAAAAAAACATCACGTTAATTCACCGTAATATGAGTTAAGAGGAAGCAACTTTTAATCTTCGTTTAGCACACTTTTCGATAAAAAATGTTACTTAATTAATAAATAATCACGTACCAAACTTGTTTGGAAACCGGGCATAATAACTTAATGGTCCATTTTCCTTCATTGTAGATTAAAAAGGAATGAGGAATCGAATTTGAATTTGAATTAGAATCAGTCCCCATGCCATTTCAAAACAAGACAACATAGATACTCAAGCCAACCTGAAGTTCTTGTACGATCAACATGTGTTGTTTTAATACATGAAGTTCTTCTACTGTGAGTTCTTTTAATCGTTGAAGGTGAGGGGACATCGGGCCTTTTTACGTAGATAATGGCTAGCCTGAATAAGTCCATTAAGAAATGGATATCTTTGGCATATCTACTTATGGAAGATATTAACAAATGGATATCCTTGGGTCTTTTCTTAATGCAACTTATTCAGGTAAGTCAGTCTACAAAAAAGCAAAGAGATCCATAGGTTTTGTAAGCGAGCGACAAGCTGTTAAAGCATTGAGATCCCACGGCTTTACTTTATCGGGTCCAGACATCACACATAATGGGCAAAACACATCTAAGTATACATTTAGCTAACACGCTTACATTGCAAAAATTAGATTTCGAGGCCCATATTATGAGTAAAAATGTAACAACGTGACTTTTGCCTATGTCGACGTTTTTGTGCATATACTGATATACAACGTTAGATGGGATGGCATTTAACCTTGTTACATTTTTGTGAGGGATAGATATCAACAAGGGTTTTTGAAACCAGCGACAGTCACATCAGAGATGCAGCTTGCAGATTTGTTCACAAAACCCTTGGATGTAACAAGATTTCAAACCCCGCTCAGCTCTTATCCATTGGTCAACATATATCAACCCTGAAAGTTCAGTTTGAGAGATGTTGAAGTATCAAGTGCAAACTGAACAAGGGATTGAAGACACAACATTGGACAAGCAACAACAACATATAAGTTATTTGAGTAAATAGGTCGAACACCTATCTCAAAGAACACTTAGATATTGAGCATCAAGTCAATGACGGTTGTAACTGATTTCTATTACAACCATAGCTGCCCTGCTATATAAGCTGTCAAATAACACCTTGTAACGTCATATCAATGAATAAAATCATAAATCATGATAATGAAAGTTTTCCTCTTTTTCCCGCTTTAGCTCAAGTTTGAATGTTCTCAATGTTTTCAGTTTTTTTGGTTTTGATCAACAATTGATCAAATTCATCAGCAGGGGTCATGCAAATACATAGCCCCCCTTCTCTAGGATGAAGGGGTGGTTTAAAAGGCGCTTCTGATCTACGGCTCCTCGGAGCGAAGGGTTAGGCAGTTAGTATAGGCCCTCTGACTTCCAGCTACGTGATGCGCGTCTCCGGCAAAGCAAATGAAGGGAAGCTTGAAGAGCTTACAGGTGAGCTTAAGCTTACTCTCTACCTCTCTGGCTTCAATTTGAGCTGCAGACCCTATCCATCTGAAATGGAAATTACATTAGTAGTGATATAAGCCGAAACATTTCCCGATTGCGCTTCAACTATTAATAAGGCAGGGCGGGGCAGTCATACTTACTTTTTCATTTTTCATTAATTCTCACGTTTGAGATTGATATATGGAAATTATTCGGCACACGCTGCAAAGTGTTTTATTAACACCGAGAAACACAAACATATTTCATGTATTAATTACTTTTTTTACATTAAAAAATACAAACGTTTTACAGTGTATATAGAGATATTCGCATCGTGGAGGTAACATACAATGGTCATTTAAAATGATATATCATTATCTAACTATAGATAAGCAATTTTTTACAGCAAAAGAGACATATAATTACAACCAAGAAAGTAAAACCCTATACATATGCATACACATACACTTGTATCTATAATGCCCTTGGTCCATGTATGTAAGAAGTAAAGTTTGGGTAAGGTACATTGATAAAGAGTCTGCATTGCACCGAAACCGAACCATCCGTTGAGTATCATTTGTATACACATGTCACTTATCTAACGACCTAGTACAAAAACCGAGACTCTTCTTTTCCGTAAGAAAACGTTTGTCTTAGATAGAGAGTCTGTATTGCACCGGACACCGTCAGATGAGTGTCGTATGTATACTACACACAGTCACACATGTCAAACATCCAATGATATGATGTAGTAGAGACACTCTTCAGACAAGAATTTCCCAGTTTGTCACAAACGGGCGAATCTTACGTTCGAACTTCAACTACATCACCGTCTTTTAGTTCAGTGCTCGGGATCACTACCTGGCCATTTACCGATACAAGCTTACCTTCTAACCCTGCGATCATGGCCGCATCTGCCGCCGTGCTACCGCTTCTCAGCCTCATCATCTCACCGTCTGGCCAGCTTACAATCACAACCTCACTTAGACGATAATCTTTTTGCCGCCGGAGACCACCGGCTTCTGATCTCAGCTCCTCCTCCCATTGAAGCATTGTTCTTAGCAAAAGCACCTAGTAGTACATTTTCATAGTAGACAAAGATCAACAAGATTAAAAGAACACTCTACCGTGTTCGAATTATAGTATTTCACTACCTATAATTTTACAGATTTACCTTCTCTTACAATATCTACAGAAAGCGCCCGTAAAACAAGCATTTGTCTTTAGTTAATGGATCGATCACGAGTCAAAAAACACTATCAAGATCCAAGTTCTGAGATGTGACATAACTACTTAGCGACAAAGAACGCAACACACTCCCCCCTTAACTTGGTAAAATAAAAACTATTTGACTGTGAATCTAACTGAGAAACCTAAAGACAACTAACTGCATGGAGTTACAATATGGCCTATTTTTTTGAGTCATTAAAAACAAAAGAAATATGTAATGCAGACGTTTTTGGGGAAATTGTACTGCAGGTGCCGTTGATGAGGCGATTCACTTGCATCCGATCATATTACGACACGTGACTTGATTTTTATATTGTGGTGAGCATGTTTTGATATCATGTGTCTTGATTTGATTGGATGCAAGCGGATCTAGGACAGTGCACAGTAGAATTGCACACAGTCTGGCTAATCAAAAGGACAAGCTAGCTAACCTTATTGTTGATACTAGAAGTCATCAAAGTTGAATTGGAAGAGTCCAAACTATGTTTATCTTGTGAAACTGAGTGAAGAGATACAGCAGAAGCAATTGGCTTGCCCTCAAAAACAGCTGACACAACTGCCCAATATTCTCTCTCTTCTTGCTCTGTTAACTCAATTATTTGAATAAAGGTCGGTAATAACCGCTCAAACTGGTCTTGCTGCATATCCGGAAACAAAAAATACACATTATAGAGGTTAACAAAGGCAAAATCATAATTGACAACAATTTAAAAAGGAAGATTGTTTACATCCGTAATGAACTTATCATCTATTGAAAAATTTCATTAACACGGTGGTTGCATTTAGATGAAATTGAATGGAGTGAACGAAAATGTAATGGAATGGAATAAAGGCATTCCATTACTACGGTTGACATGTGGAAGAATGAATGGTGAAATGGACTAGATTCTGTAGTAGGTGACACACCGGTTGAAGGTGGGTGGTGTAAAGGGTAGGGGTAAGGTAAGGGTGGGTGGGGGTGAGGGGGTGAAGGGGTGAGGTAGGTTGGGGACGCATGGTAAGATAGGGCGGAGGTACATGGTAAGGTGAAGGTGGGGGTGGGGGTGGGGGTGAGGGTGAAAAGGTAGGGTGGCATAAGGGTGAGGCTGGGGTGGGACGCAAGGTGACTAGGGTATGTTGAGGGTGCTTGGTAGAGTGGGTTGGGGTGGAGGGGTGATGCGGGGTGGAGGTGGTAAGGAGCGGCGTGTTGTATCATTTTTCATTACATCCCCTCCATCTGGAGATCATTGAGTAAAGATTCTCATTCTTTGTATTTACAACGATTCTTTTTTCAGGAACATCCGTATTTGAATAATCTTACCAGTACAAAGAATCCCAGTTTTACTTGTTTAACAAAAAGAAATCAAGGACAAACATATTTATGCGCAATATGGGGAACAATTCTTGGGTATAAATATCTAGGTCGCATATCTAGGAGCAGACTGAATACAATGCTCGGGCTCTGGGCATGTAAATCAAATGAGAAAGCCACGTCAACGTACCTTGTGATACATGCCATCTTGACAAAGTGTATACCTTTCAAGGTTAGTAAACCAGTCCCCATGACCAGGTTCACACCACCACTCATTGGACACCTGGATCCCAATAAGAAATATACGGAAAATAAAGATATGCATCATTTTTCTGATGTTGGACTGGCAACAAAATTATGATATCGATGTTCAAGAATTAAAGCTCCGTACCTTTTTGTACAATCCAGCATAAGCTTCCCAACGCGTTATCTGATTATTAGATCTTCTGTCCGCTACAGCTTCAGAAGCCGCAAGACCAAAGCTCACAGCAACAAGCAATTCTCTACCATGCTTATCTATCCTATAAAGGGTATTTGTGCAAATTTTTTAGTGAAGTGGAAGTTGTCGGAGGTAGTTGCACGTGTACAGATACGGAATACGCGGATGTGGGATTTTAAAAAATAAAGGATGCAGATACGGAGGGTATATGCGTAAATTTTAAAGATACAAGGACCAAACTGTCACCATAAAACTTTAGGGACCAAATAATAAACATTAAAACATATAAAGTAAAATAATTGTTAGTGGTTTTTGTCAATTTTTTTTAGTTTTTCATAAATTTGTGTAACTTTTCATTCATTATCCGGCGGTTTTTACTTATTTTTGAACATGGTTCATTTCACATATCCGAGTTACAGATATGCATATCCAAATCCTATATCTAATTTTTAAAAAGTATACATTTACCACAGGTGTGTATCTTAAGTATCCGATACGTATAGAATAGGGGACATGCTGCCTAACAGAAGTATCAATGCATAGGCTAAAATAAAAGAACAGTTAAGCACAAACTACCTAATTATAACAGCAGCTAGCAAGTGCCCTGCTTCCACTCTAAGGACCGGATGCCCCGGCTTCAACGAGCTGTACTTCCTAAAGTAGCCATCTTCCGTAGAAACTTGACCTTCTTCTTTTGATGAAGTTTTTGCAGGATCAACCGTGATGCTATGAGTCAACTTTACGTCAGTTTCTTTGTAAAGCCAATGCGCTGCAAGTCCATGTTCGGCGTATTCATGCATTCTCTGATCGTGAAGAAAATGACAACTCATCTTATGCAAGATAATTGGGAACTTGTAATTTTTTTTCACAGATGATTGCAAGAAGTACCTGCGTTCTAATTTGAATCTCCAGGGGGGAATTATCAGAACCTCGGACTGCAGTGTGCAAAGACTGTAAAAAATGGGAAGTTGGTGACCAATGTTGCATGCATCACGTTGAAGTATTTAAGTGCCCTAAATATATAGGTTACACCCATCCCTAACAGCTCAAGTTTTAGGTGAGAGAGATATTTAAGATGGTATAAAAGCAGAAAATACTGTGTTTTAATCGCAGGGATAAAGATACTATTGGTCCTTCGATTTTTCGAGGAGAACTATTGGTCTTTTTTGTTTCACGATTCTTTCACTTCTATCCATAATGTTTCATCTTAGCACTTTTACCCCTCATCTATGCATCTTTCTTTTTGCCTTTTAAGTCCATTTTTGTCATGTGTTAAGTATTTATTGGTTGGAGCAAGTCCTACCTTCAATGCTGGTGGTTTGATAAGTGGCACTTTAGAGTGAAAATGTAAAAAAGAAGTGCATAGATGATGGGTAAAAGTGACAAGATGAAACATTGAGGATAGAAATGCAATATCACGTAACAAAAGGGGTCAAAATTGTCCTTATCCCTTCAATCTCACTGCCATCCAAATTGTCTTTTACCTGTGTTTGCCAGGATACTTAACTGTGTATGTGTGGCAGGGGGTGGGGGGGGGGGGAGTGGATGTTAAAGTGTTATAGTTTTTAAATAAATAAAATACATATCTCCCTCTTAGGTATTAGGTTTGATGGTGTTTGATGGTAATTTAAAATATCAAATCAGGAATCCTTATGCAATGACATTCAGTACTCCGAGTATGTAACTACCTGGTAGCCACTTGTTTTTGGGTTAACAATGTAATCATCAAGCTCGCCATCAATGGGGGTCCAAAGCCTGCTCAAATAAATAAAAAGGGCGTTATTAGTGGCATCACAATAAACTTACCGCTGTGGCACTACAATGACAATCGTTTACAGTATGGTACCACAGTAAAAACTCACTGGTGCCACTAAAGGCGCCCGTAAAAAACATGCTATTGTACGGCCCATTTTTCAATCGCTAACAAGAAAACATATTCCAGTATGCTCTTCTGAAATCAACGGTAAACATATCACCCGACATAACTACATCCTTGTCACTCTCCCACTCAAGAACAACCAAACTCGTAATACAAATTCCAACTCATGCTGATGTAACATATCAGTCATGTTACATAGAGCTACAGTTTAAAGCTTAAGTATAATGGGGTCAATAAGAAATAAACCCAAGTGGAAAGAGAAGGGGACAGAAAGCTCACACCTGTGCACAATACTCAGAAGATTGTAACAACACTGAACTGCCTGTCCATGGAAAGCACCGTGCTTATCTCCGACAACCACTCTCAATGCACGGGAATCATAAACTCGACTAATGTCAATGTCTTTTCTTTTCATCTGAGAATGACGTAACCAGAGGGAACTTTCAGAATATTGCCACATTCATTAAACTTCCTCAACAGTAATGCTCGAGAGAACACTCCTCTAGAGAAGTGCTTTCTCAGAAAATAAGAGAATAAAGCGTTTTGGACATGTAAATCTTGAAAAATACAATCAAACAAGAAAAATAGGTTCCCCCCCCCCCCCCTTTTTTCCGAACGCTTTCAGATTCCATTTATTTTTTTCATTATCATTTAATACAACACCACTTTGATTTAGAATAAAAATACAAACAAACGAAATTCATGTGATGCACCTCTTACCTTGGAGTAAATGCTGTACAAGCTCTTCAAGCGGCTGGATAAAGTCACTTCCATTCCAGGCACGTAACTGCAAACCATGTGAAAGATAAAAGGCAGGATACAAAACAATTGGGCGTCTTTAACGACACCACAAGAGTAGGAGTGGTGTGGTGTCACTGAAGACACCCAAACAATTTAAAACAATTTGGAATCTCATGCAAGTTTGAATAAGGTCAAGACAGAAGAAGATCTTCTTAGCTAGGGTGAGGAAAGCATACGAAGTGGATATAAATAACTCGCGTTCAAGTTCATCCTCACAAACCACCAAAGATGCCAAAGCAACATGGGCGTCCTTGATGATTTTGGGTTTCGTTTCTATCTCTGACCCTTTGCCCAGATTGTTAACAAATTCGATGCGTTTCCTCCTATCTAGTAAGAGATCAAAAGGAAGTACAGCTTGCAAAAGAACCTGCATAAGGGTATGAAGGAATGATGTAAAATGCAAAACAAAAGAAAAAGATAATGATAAGGTTAAGAAAATTAGGACATATTTACCCCTATAAAAAGAAATCGAGACTTTTCTGGAAAGAAAAACCGAGGTATATTCTGAAATTAACTTTCCAAATCTATCAAATGGCAGCCTAAATCATTGTGATTGTTATTATAAAGTTTATGACCTGCCAGTGCACAGCACATTGTGTGGGACTCAAAAAGTATTATGCATTAACAGGTATGCATAAGAATCATCACTATGCATAACTTGGATTCCTCTACACATACCATGATCGAATCAAGGCTGTTGAAACCATCAATCAGAAGATGCAAAATATAAATAGGGGGTTCTATTGGCACCAAAAGTTGCTTCGGCCAGCACTTTTACCCAAAGCACCACATAATTTTCATATATAATTTGTCCAAAGAACGTGAATCAGGGTGACGTTTCTGCTAGATCATTTTATTTCTTGAGATGTGCTAAAAGTAATATTGTGGTGCCATATAAAAAGAAATCATCAATAAATGTGAAGCCCGAAGCAACTTCTTGGTGCCAATGGAAGCCTCCTATAAATATAAATAAATAGATTCTCACTTCCATGTCTATGTCGGTCTCAAGAACTTCAGTGGACTTCTCATACTCAGAGATTGAACTCAAGCAATCTGGTTTCACTAATGTGCCGGTTCTTGAAGAGAGTCTTCTCAGTCTGCCGGACGCGGTATGGCTCCACATAGCAGCAAGTTCAGCTCTCAGGCGGCGGAATATATGAGGCTTAAAAAGATGCACATGCACCATCAATCATTGAGCAATACTTGTCATTATTGTCTTCTGTAACAAGAAAAAAAAATACAGTAGCATTAAATTTTAGGATAGCACCTGAAGTACAGCAAAGCACAAATCTTCAAGTTCAGCTTTTAGAGCCCAGAGGCCCAATCGGGAAGCAAGGGAGCACCAAATGGCTAATGTTTCTTGAGCAACAGCTTGAGCTTTGATCAATGGCAGGGCATATCTGTAAGAACATCCACAAGATACTGATCACTACCAGATCAATGTAATAATCACAATCATTACAATAAACAACATAAAAAAACAAACTTCAAAATCATCAGAAGTTTTGAGGTCAAAGGTTGATCTAGTATTCCGTCAAAGTTGATCCCGAGCGAGGATTTTGAAGTTTGTTTGTTATGACATTTATTACATTGAACTCCTGGAAATAAAAGCAATCTATTGGTGTGATCAAAAGTGATAAAATATATGTGTTGGCAAGGGACCAAATTGCAACAAAAATTTGTTTAAGGGCCAGTTTGTTAAAGAAAACATATTAGGAGCCAAAATCTTATGTTCGCAATAGTTTAGAGGCTTCTATAGTGTCCTTTTCTGTTATATAAAGTTAGACTCAAAATAAATGACGACAACCATCTCAAGTCGATTAAGTGAGTAAACAGCAAGGAAAGACTTCATGTAGGTTAGGAATCATTCCTAAACTGCATAACACAAGAAGCAAAATATTAAGAGGTACATGGTTCTCATGTTATGAAGACGATCAGCAAGCTTTATAAGCACCACACGTGGATCATCGACCATTCCCAGAAGCATCACTCGTATGCTGTTGGCCTAATGAATAAATACAACAGACAAATCATCAGAATCACAAAATCACGGCTGCAACTACATGATGCATGAGTTGTCCATTAGACTTGCTCAAATACGTCTGCTTTCACAGCTGCTTTTAGTTAGTTGTTGATTACCTCTTCCTGGCTGACCACGGCCTGATTGACATTTAGCCTACGATGTCTACGCAAGAGCTGCAAAACACGTTTCAAGGCTTAGTATCAGAAAAAGTATGTACTACGTACTCCATGCAAGAGACAAATAATTACTAGTTTTTTCAGGTTTCATTATAAAGGATCCATAAAGTTTTCACTTTGATCATTCGCAAATGTAAGAAAATAGGGTCATGATATAAGAACAAGATAAGATAAACATGTCTTAAAGCAGCATGACAGCCAGCGGTTTCGGGCAAAGGCCAAGTCAATTATTAATCCCTTTTGAATAGAGTAACTACTAGGCAAGATTTCGAAATTTCACCTGATTGATATAGCTTAATCTGGATACTCCTGCAACCAATTTTGCCACATCAGTACCGAATTCCCTCTCGATACTGTCCAAATTTTCACATGTATCGTCAACCACATCATGGAGGATTCCAGCAACAACTGTATCAATAGCCTGAATAAAGAAAGAAAGAAAGGTTCTATTAGCATACTTATTTTGGTGACAATATACACAAGTATCTAGTAGACAATGTCTGAAGAATCATTTTCAGTTATTCATGAAATGCAGTAATAGAATATCACTATGAGACAATCGAACATAGCTCATTCACGAAATATAATATAACAAGAAAGGTTCAAGGAAATAAATTATTATTAAAAAGATAACATGGTAGGTAACATAAATGGAACTAGAGAGTACCCTTGTTCCTGTTGGTGGAACCAACAAAGCTAAGATCTTTCCTGTGTGAATACAGTGAGTGAGATAAGATTCTCCAGTCTTGCGCAGCTGACCATAATGAGCTTTCCTTGCAAATGCAATTGCCTTTTGCACCTGCCTTAACAATAAAACATCATTCTCATCGTCTCAGCATGTGACGTAAGTCACGGCAACAGAAGCAATATAGAGATGGTATACCTTTTCATCATTAAAAATCTGGAGCCCAGTTACATCGACTCCATCCAACACGAGAGATCCTGAATCATCAAAGGAATAGGTTGCCCTGTTCAAAATTTCCATCTATATGCTATACAGAAACAAAATATTTTTCTACCACAACATTACATATATACAGCATTAAATCAATACTTATTCCTCAAGTCCTTAAATCAATACATGCTATCGTGAGGATTGACCTTTTGAAAGTAGATTTGACCATACAATCAACTTCCAAAAAGTAGACTTAATGTAGTGCCATGATGGCACCACAGTAGTTTCGCACCACACGCAATCAACCTTTTAATATTCAAGAATCAACTTTCTAGATTCTGAGATTGACCTTTTTAAAGTCGATTCTACACCATGCAGTCTACTTTCCGAAAATCGATTATGTAAGGTGTTGCTTTCATGTGGTGTCGCGATAACTTGAGTGTGTTGCAAATAAAGATTCCCTATTTCAATCTCATATTCAGAAAGAACAACATGCATTTAACTACTTCAATTCAATAACAAGCAAAACGTAATACACCAAAGCATTACACAGTTCAAGTTTCATGAAAACAACCAAGTGAAATCATTTGGAAGAGAATTATCAGTTATCACACTCAAGTGTTTCAAAGAGCATAATAAAGTTGCAGTCAAAAGAAACTAACCAGGTCGCTCATTCACTTTAGGCCACAAAAAATCTACTTTGGTAGAAAGACAAGCTCCAGAAGCAATAGCAATGGCACTAACAGCCAACTGTGTAATAGCTGACGTAACAGCTGCATGAGCGGAACTAGAACCGGAAACAGCTGCGGCGGCGGCGGTAATAGCGTTCCCGGACACGAACGCCGAAGCAAGTGATGATGAAACCGTAAACGTAGGGGTAAATTGATCCACCAAAATGCATCTGATTTTGGATGGATTCCGGAAGTATGGAGCTGAACTCATAAGAAGACGATTGTTTTTCAGGAAAATTAAATTGGTTCTGCTACCAAGAAACATCGTACACGATTGGCAACAGCTGCAACACATTTGGGAATTGATTGATTGAATCCTCGCTTCTTCTTTTGCTTTGTTTTTGCTTCTTCAATCGATTTCAACAAACTACAGTACTGTAATCCAAATCTCACTTTCTACGCTTTGATATTGTTTCATCAACCCGACACTTGGTTGATTTCAGCAAATTACAGTACTATAATCCAATCCTCGCTTTGATTTTTCTTCTTCAATCTGAAACGTGGACGATTTCAACAAATTACAGTACTATGATCCAATCCTCGCTGTTCTATTTTGCTTTCAATCCGAAAAGTTAGTTGATTTCCAACAAATTACAGTACCATAATCCCACCCTCTGCTTTCATCCTTTGATTTTGCTTCTTCAATCTGAAATTTAACTGAACTTCAACAAATTACACTACTATAACCCAATCCTCTGCTTTCGTGCTTTGATTTTGCTTCTTCAATCCGAAATTTTGCTGATTTAAACAAAATTACAGTACTACCATAGCTTCAAAATGGATGAATTATCACTAGGGAATCGGGAAGAACAGATAAATTTGCAATAATGGATGCTCCATGGATCCAGGTGAATGTGTGGTTGGAAATTCAATTCTCACGCAACGATTCCACCGGATATGAATTGCACATCAATATTCAAATCATCCATGACCATTCCTTGAGGAAGTTATGGATGAGTTAAATGAGCTACGTCACTACGTGTGTCTTGTCTTGTCATCATCATTTCACTATTCGTAGTGATACATCCACTACTCTTTCAACCACAACATCTTACACAACACAATCATAAAGGTGTAGTGAACATATCATTATTCTTTCACTATGCAAACGGAAACGTTTTGACACGTGTCTTCATCATTACGCTGAAAAACACTCGTGTAATTAAATTTAATTATTATTGATGATTATATAACCTTTATAAACATGGACGTTTCCGGTAAGAATAGTGTCTCCGTACATACCGACAAATCATGATGCTCAAACTTAACTTGAGTTCGTTCAAACAACAAAAACGTTGCTCGTGATCGGTTTGGTTAGGTATTGATGTACGTGCTCATGTTACTCTAAGATCTCTTGATCTTTTAAGTGATTTAGAAATAGAAACTTGCATCAGAGGACGAGTACATTGAGGGTCGTGCACCATCTTGTTCTATCAATACTGTGTATCATACACAACATCTATGACGATATATGATCATTTCTTGTCTTTATCATTCCGATTTACCGTTGTAATTAGATTGTTCTTGATCCACTCCTTATCATAAGTCCCCCAAAGAAGTCCAACCAAGTCGTGCTTGGTAAAAAGAGTTTTTCAAGCTTTGTTAGGCCACCAGTAGTCTCTAAACGCGTACATTTCTGTCTCATCTTCCATTCGCAAATCTGACAGATAGGTTACTTATTTGCATGCCTTTTGAATAGCAAGCTAGGCGTAAGGAGGGCGTCATGCTTCAGATCTTCATCTTTAAAGCTCTCATCCAATATTAAAGTCGTGTTGCAAACACCCCGCCACATAAAGGAAAAGCCATGCTTAGGAGCGTTGAAAGGGCTCTCGTACTTAGCTATCGTCATCTCAACGCATACAGAATTATCATTTATCAGCATTTGCCAAACTAACTTTTGAAGCAACGCCATGTTCATCATACTTAAATTCTTAAATCCAATGCATCTTTTTAGTTTGGTTTGCAAAATGTATGCCAATGAATGACGTGGAAGCGCCTTTGTCCCTCTTCTTCCCAAAAGATCTGTCTGCATATCTTTCCATTTATCACGCTAGCCTTTTAGGGAGCTTTGTGGTTTGCATAACATGATAAGACAATGAAGCTAGCGAACTCTTGATGAAAATCACTTTTCTCGTTGTCGTTAGAACATTGGCTCGTGTGTATTTCAAATAAATCCTTAAAGTCCTTGAGTTCGGCTTATTAACTTTAACTGACTGCTCAAGCTGGACCTTTGTTCCATTAAACATGTATGAGCGAAAGCTTCACGAGGTCTGCGTTGAGCTACTTATGAGCAGCTAATATCATTAATTACACTTGTACGTACACCTTCAAAATTATTGTATATCCCGCTATGTAGTAAGGGTATAAACAATTAAATATGAATCAAGCATTACTTATTCGAGCAATTCTTTAAAACAGTGATACTCGAACTCGGTTTGAATTCGTTCGAATAGAGAAAAAAACTGCTCAAGATAGGCTTGAATAAGTTATAATTATGCTCGAGCTCGACTCGATTATACTCGGTAAAATTTTAAGCACTTTCTAGCTCGAACCAAATATTATGTATTAAGGTAATCGAACGTGACTCGTTGAAATATACAAAACAACATATATTTTTAGTATATTATATTATAATAATGCTCGACAAACTTATAAACATTTTGAGTTAAGTTTTAAAATGTTTGAATTCGTGTCGTTAGTCTTGATGAATTGTTGAATTCGGTTAAATTATACTATATGTATTTCACGAACCGAACATCGAGTTGCTCGTAGGCAGCTCAGATCATTTATCCCCCTAATGTGGAGGGACGATAAATAGGGTTACATAATATGTCCGGTAAACGGCAGTAAAAAGAGTAGAGAAGAGAACAGATTGTGAAGCGACGAAAATGGCGGCGAAATACAACGTGGTGCAGAAGCAAAAGAGAGCTGATTCAGCAGCTCGGAAAAGAGCGATACACGGCGACACACTTACGAAGAAGCTCAAGCAGAAAGCTCAGCCTCTGACCATCTCCGGCAAGCGAAAAAACAAGCTCTTTAAGAAATGGCGTCGGGTTTGTATATTTGATTTTTCCTGTTGTTAAATGCTCTGATTTTTTATTTTTTTTAAAATTAACTGGTATGGTGTTAAAACGGTGATATATGATGGAGCAGGAGCAAAAGGAGGCAGCATCTAAGGGTCTTATTTCGATGCAGGATGTAGAAATGGCTATGGCGGATGGTAAACTCTAGTTTTCCTTTGAATTCTTCATTTGCTTCTGTACATGAATCGAACTGAGCGGAATATTGCTGGTTCGTATTTAAGTTCGTTTAGCATACGAATGAGTTTGACTTTGACATTGATAGTTTGATGAACGAGCTGAAATTTTTGTTCAAGCTTTACCTCGTTTAACTTCTAGCTCGAGCTCGAGCTTGGCTCATTTACATCAAACAAACGAGCATTCATGATTTTAGAAGCTTATGTGCTGTTAGTGCCGTAGACGAATGAATCAAGCGGAATATCTCATGTTTGTATTTGAGTTTGTTTAGAAAATGAACGAGCTTGACTTTGTTTGTGTAAGGAACGGGGTGAATTTTTCGGTCAAGCTTGACTCATTTAAGTTTGATCTCAAGCTCATTTGCATCAAACAAACGAGCATTCGTTATTGTAGAAGATTTTGTTCAAGCTTAGCTCATTTACGTTCAAGTTTTTGTACATAAACCCAACTGAGCCGAGCGGAATGTTGCATGTTTGTATTTAAGTTTGTTTAGCATACAAACGATCTTAAGCTTGTTGTTTTAATGAACGACCTGAAATTTTGTGCTTGAGCTCGGCTCATTGACATTAAACAAACGAGCACTTGTGACTGTAGAAGCTTTTGTGCCGATAGTGCATTAGACAAACCAAATCAAGCCGAATATCTTAGGCCTGTATGCGAGTTTGCTTGTGGCATGAACCAGCTGGATTTTATTCCATCTTGACTCGTTTAATTTTCGACCTGGAGCTTATATATACATCAAACAAACAAGCATTTGTGAATGTAGAAGCTTTTGTTCAAGTTTGGCTTATTTTCATTTCAATGAGCGTCTGTTCAAGTTTTGCTCGTTCAAGTAGGTTTAGGTTTAGTATGATATTGTTATATATTTGTTCGTGAAGTTAAACGAGCGTTCATGATAATAGTTCGTGTTTGTTTACTACCCAAGTTTGACAAAGTGGTTGTTTGGCTCGTTTTTCTGAACAAACAAAACAAACAAGCACAAGTTTGTACGAGCCGAACTAGATCTTTTTTCACAAACAGCTATGTTGCTGATGTTTACCATGATGCTTGTTTAAGTAGGTTTAGGTTTAGTATGATATTGTTATATATTTGTTCGTGAAGTTGTACGAGCGTTCTTGATAATAGTTTGTGTTTGTTTGTTTACTATCCGAGTTCAACAAAGTGGTTGTTTGGCTTGTTTTGTCTGAACAAACAAACAAGCACGAGTTTATCCGAGGCGAATTAGATATTGTTCGTAAACTAGCTATGTTTCTGATGTTTCCTTACTGTGATGTTGGTAGGGACTGCTGCTGCTGCAGATGGGGGTAATGGTAAGACAGCTATGAAGTTTAACATGAAGAAAACTTCTTCCAAACTCAAGCTAAGACAGTTGAAGAGGAATAAAAGCAATAAAGGTAAGTTGCTTGTTACTGTACTTTATTTTATAATGATTTACTTATTTATTTTTACTGCAAAAGTGGTGGTCTAGATTTCTTCCAGATGTTGTTATTTAATAATGCGTTCGGATGTGCCGTGTTGTTGTTGTTGGCAGGCAATAAAAAGCGAAAAAATAATCAAGCATCAGCTGGAACTTCTTTAGAAGTGATGGAAGAGTAATAATAGCCAGTTCTTCACGTTTTGTTTTTTATTATATGTTACATTTGTATCTTTTTGGGCTTAAGGGACGTCGTGTAGGATGGGGAAAATATTCTGATGTGTAGTGACAAAAAAAGGGGGGTATTTTCACAAAGAAAAAACTACCTCCTAAACATGCCAGAATTCTGAAGCATCCTGTAATATTCTACAATTATGGAATGGTTCTTGATAATATCCCATATCTTTGCAGGATTCTTTAGCCAATCGCGTTCTGAAACCGTCCTCGTAAGTGTCTGGCTACTACCCCTTGTGGATAAAACCTGACACACAACAAGTTCAATATTAATAATGCCATACAAGTGAACAAATCATGAAACGAAAAGGATCAAAAGTGTTTTTATTCTATATTTCATAGGAAAACGATTTGATCACGGCATTGTTCCACAACTTCGTCACTAAATAATTATAAATCATTGATCATTGATCACTGATAATGAGTGAGCTTATATTGATCACACACTCCCACCATGATCAAATAATCTACAAGTGTGTGTAGTGATACGATGTATTGACCATCTTCTGGATTTTTACATAGATATGAAGACTTAGAGCAACCGTAAAAATACACTTGTGGAAGCCCTTTTCTCACAAAAAGAAAATTGGAATTTTGGTAGCAACGTGAAACAAAATAATGAAACCATTGTAGACTCCTTTTCATCGACTCACTCTATAACCATAGTCCACAAGTAGAACTTGCAGGTGGCTGCATCAATTATTTCTCTTCTATTAGACAACTTTCACACTATTATGATCTTCTTTATCATCTTTTTTTTTCAACTTTATCACCGGCAAAATATACACTCCAGTAATCAACAATTGTTGTAAACTAAAGTTGAAGATGCCGGAGATGTTTGGTCGGAGTATGGTTGTGGTGGTCGGAGGATGATTGTGAGAAATGAAGGGTATATTCGTCTACTTCATCGATAAGGACAAATAATGATGATAAATCTACACCTTGGAACTCTTTCAGAAAGGAAGAAGGCAAGGAAAAGAACGGTAATTACATATAAAAAAAAAGTTGTTGGGTTTTGTTTTATTAAGAAAACAATACCGTAACATCCCGACTTTTCAGAAAAAGGCAAAAGAGTCTTTTAATAAAAGTTCAGATTTTTGTTTTATTTAATTAAAGGATTTAAGTTTTTGTTTTAATAATAATAATAATAATAATAAAACAAAAATGGAAATAAGAGAGGAAGTTAATGTGGATATTTTTACTTCTAATAAAACCTCATATTATTTAAGGGAGTTGGCAGAATTCAGAAAAAGAATGTTGAAAACTTTGTCTTCAAATAAGAAAGAGAGGAAAGCAAAAGACAAAAGACAATCTCCGAAGGATCTTTTTGATCGTCAGTCGGTTTTCAGTTTCGAGTAGATAATCGGAATCGTGGTGAAGAGATTGTTGTTTTGGTAGCAAGGTTTCAGAGTTTCGTAAAGGTATGGTTTTGGCTCTAAATCTAGAATCTTGATGATTAGATCTTGTTTTTGTGTTCTAGTTGATCAATTCGTAGTTAGATTGTTTAGCAACATTTGATTACAATTAATTTAGGTTTAATTGTTGATCAATTAGGTTTGAGTTGGAGTTCTAAGAGTGCTGCAGTCCTTCCTGTGGTGTTGCTTGGTTTTGCTTGCTTTTAAGGTAAGAGGCTCTTCCTAATGTTTAATTAAGGTTTTATGGTGTTAAGGCTGTGTTTTGGGTATGATTTGTGGTTAGAAATCATGCTAGTTGTTGTTTTTGTAATACGAGGTGTTATAGCATGTTTATAACATGTTTTGATGCATTTGGATGTATATTTTGGTGTTAGACTTGGTTGGTTTTGAGTAGAAATCGATAAAGTGCAGAAGACTGCATGTAGTGCAGTTTTTGCCCAGTTTTGGCTCCCCCCTAACCTGTTCAGAGAGTTCTGTGAACTATCTTAAGCAGTTTTGGCGCGCCCCAAACCTGAACAGAGAGTTTAGAGGAGTCTCTGATGCATTTTGGCGCACGCCAAAGGTGTTGGCGCCCCCCAACACTGTCTAAATGTTGTTTTGAGTGCTTTAAGCTACGAGATGGGTTCTAAATGTTATCTCTTGTTCTAATAACACTAAATGAACATGAACAAGCCTTGATTAAGCCTCTGATGCGTTTAGTTCCGGCACCGAATGTACTCTTCAAGGGAGTTGAAGTTCGGGACCGTCGGAAGAGTATGATTGGCTTGTGCTTTGATGAATTAGTATTCATTAATGTCTGTGTATGTGCTAGGCCTTGTCCGTGTCTAGTGGTCTAGGAAAGAGAGTAGTAGAAGCGAGGGAGCTTACTTGAAAATACTTAGGTGGCTAGTTAACAATTAATAATAAACGTACATGTGTAGTTAAAAGACTAAAAATCGTAACACTCTTGGTAAGGCACTTGGCTTTATAGCGATGTGTGGGCGGTCGGATAAAGTGAATAACTCTGCCTTATAAACGGCTAAATGGTAGGGGACTTCGCCGAACGTGTACACTATCGGGTCTTAACCCGTGGCTATCGGTGTGATCCACTGATAGGTTGCAAACGATACCTCGTGGTGGGTAGCACCATGCGTTGTGCTCTTGACTGCCGATGTAACAAAGATAAGTTAAGCTAGAAACAGTTAGTCATGACATGTTGATGAGCATGAAGTGAACCCTAGAGTTGTGTCGGTCACACAAAGATAACTTAATAATAATATTATGAACCTTTCGTTGTAAGACTTAATTATACATTAGCTTCTTCCTCTTGCTAAATACTTTGTACTTACCTAAATTGCATATGTTGTTTTGTGTGCTTTTGGGGTGAGAAGATGAATAGGTTAGCCTTGAGCTTGTTGAGGAGTTCGATGATGGTTTGACGACGTTGATGCCATGATGATGCTTTCTTTTACCTTTTTATTAAATGTTGTACTAGATTATGTTGTACTTTTATTTCAAGTTTGTAAGACAAGTGTTGTATCTTTCTTTTGGAACATCGTACGTTGTAAGCTTTATATCGTTGTTGTAAGTTTTTCCTTTCTACCCCTAGTCGGTTTGTATTCTATTCTTAGAGACATTTATGATTTTACCCGAGCCTTTTGGGCTTCCGTTGCTTTAATTTTGATACGACGACGTAGAGACTGACGTATAATATTAGATTTATTTAATGTTATACGCGCCGAACGTTCTCTTCTGATAATTGATGACGGTCAAATTATACCCGTAAAAGTCATCAACGTTGACCTTAAATCGAGATTAATAATATGTATTTTATATTAAATCACATGTTTATATGTATTATTTAATGTTTTGTGATTTATAAAATATAATTTGGTATTTATCCATTTTTTATTGGTATTTATCTGTTTTTATTTATAAATTGGTATTTATCCGTTTTTATTATATTTATCCGTTTTATTTAAATATGATTTATTTTGGGATAAATATCTATTTTGCAGATTTGGATAATTATGGAGGATAAATACAAATGGAAGAATTAAATCTCAAGATAAATCAAAGGAAATTCAAGATAAAGATCGGATAAACACGAAAAGAGGAGTAAGGCAATCCAAGATTGGCGCCAATAGGGGGGACGCACCAAGAGGGCGCATTTTGCCTTTCTTGTGGAGATCGGCCGAGAGTTATCTCTTATTTGTTTTGATATTTTGATGTGTATCTCTTAATTAGCTTGAACCCCTATAAATAAAGGCATACAATACACGCCTTTTACACCTCACAACTTTTACACAATTCATAATTAAATCTTCGGTTTTTATTAGAGCAGTTTTTATGCAAGTTCTGCAATAATGTAAGTTCTCGTATTTATTTGTTCTTAGTTCTTTGTAATTAAGCCCCCAATTATTATTTATCATTTGAGGCTGTTCGTTCTTCACCGAACGATGTAGATCTAAGGATACGATATGAGGTAGTGGGGATTCCTTGTCTATAAGGATCCACACGCCCAGATCTGTTATCCGGAGACCTATAGATGACTTTGGTATGATCGACAGTCGTGTTTTTAGTAGATCTATATAATTGCTTTATGAATCTCTATTTTATCCGTTACGTATGTAGAAACGCTAAGATTTAGTTGTTCGTCGCGTCAATCTAGCCACGTCTTTATGGTGTGATTGTCCACCTAGAATTTCTTATCTTAGTAGGTATGGCTACGGCTACGTCGCTCGTCTGTTTTAATTAGCGTATGATTAGGAAATACCAATATAGGGCTCCTAGGTCGGCTCATGAATTGATCTTCCGGGACTTTCAGCGAGATCTAGATCTGTTCTGTATTCGGGAATTGCATGCACCTAGTTATACGTAAATCGTAGATTAACATGATACCTAAAAGTTAGTGTTAATGGGACGGAGACTGATGCGATCACTTAGGAAGTACGCCTGAACAAAGGAATGTTGCCTATGTGAGGAATACGGTTAATATCGGCATCCCTAGTTTTGTAAGTGTGCAAGTCATATGAGATGGAGGCCGAAAAAGCGAAGTCACGTGATGTAGCATAGTGATCTAGATGGCCTACCCGGAGCTAGATCTAGTTTAGGGGATGACTCCCGTAGCCAATATGAAAGAAATACGAATCGGGTTAATAGTTGTCGAGTCTAGCTTAATTATATAGAATCTCTAGATCCAAACGATAACATGATAATTGGGGAGGTTAATTACGTTGTTTATGTGTTGTGTCGAGTCGTGTCATTTACCTTTCTTGTCTTTTGTTGGTCATAGACCGCTTTGTGTCCTTGACATGAATGATTAGTTGTTTGTATATAAATGATCCACAATTTGGTTCCCTGTGGGATCGACCTTGATTCGCTATAGCTATACTACGACGGACCTAGTCCTCTTGCTAGTATTGGTTTATGGTGGTCAAGTATTTTAATTTCACTTGATCTACGTGCATCAAGTTTTTGGCGCCGTTGCCGGGGAACCAACGGTCAATTTTATATATAAATAATTTTTTTATTCATGTCGAGTTTTCTGTTTTAGAGTCCCTCTGGTTGTCTGCTCTGTGTAAAAATTCTAGAATCTGGAAAAACTGGTTTTGCTCCCAGCGAGACTGCTTCTCGCTGTCAGCAAGTCTGGTCAGTTCTCTGGAATTTCGCGTGTCTGTTTATCTCCGTGTGTTTAATCCGTAAGTCTGATAGCAGCATGGGAAACCATGTTAAAATCAGTCTACGGTTCGTTTTGTTTTTCTTCTGTTTGCAGAAACCAGGGGAGCAATAATCTTAGTCAGTCATTTTTCGCGGGCGCTGAGGAAATAACCCAACAACATGTGGAGCTACGAATCTGCGATGGGAAAAGCGATGGAAGCAATACCTTTAAAAACACCAAGATGGCTCCGAGAAAATAAATATTAAAAGGTTCGAATAATTCGTGGTATAATGTTAAAGGCAAGGTACTACCTTTTTTGCTTATGTTTTGCTATCTTTTGGTTTTTTGAACATAAGTTAGTCTTTACATGAACCTGAGTATGAATCTTAGCCCGGAGTTGGTTTGTAAGATTAATTTTATTAGTGTGGAAGGTTCTGCCCCAAATCTGTCTCATGTAGAGGGTGTAGGGAAACATGTAGTAGTTAAAGGAAGCAGTGAATAAAGAGTTCCTCGTAGTTCTGTCAAAATCTCATTGTCATATGCATGAGATTACTTCTACTGGCCATGGGAGCAATAATTTGTGTAGTTTTTAAGAATTCTCAATCTAAAGAAGACGTTGAGTTTTGAGAGAGCATAATGAAGCATCATTATAGAGGATATGATTAAAATGGGTCCCTAGGACTAAATCTGCGTAGAATTCACTAATTCCTAAAACGAGAGCCGAGTAAGAGCTTTGTATAAATGGTATGGATAAATGTCGTTTCCTAGGTCTCACAACCAAGGGAAGGATATTAATCCGCAAAAACGACGAGCCCACCTCATATAGTGCTCAAGGGGTCAACATCTGGCGATCCAAGAAGGATAACTGACAAGGAGACTTTTTGGAAACTCGAGCTGAGGACTTTAAACTCAGAACTACTTCTTTAAAACCCTTAGGATTTCTTTTTTGGATTTTAGGTTGAGTCCAATAAGAGTAACGTGACATATGTTGAGGTTTTTTATTTTGCCGTGTTCCGATGGCCATTGGGCTAAGGATGTGCAAAACTTTTTTACTCAATATAGGCCACGTGAATTAGAGTTTCTTAGGAGAGTCGAGAAATTGCTAAAGAAAAGGAAATTTAGCAATCAACCTTAAGATGGAAGCATTAAGAGAGCTTGAGAATTACTGAAAATGTAACAGAGAATGATTGGTGCGAACAAGAACAATTTTGGTCAACTTCCAAAACTTTTTAGAATGGCGATCCGAGTGAAAATCCAAAGTTGTGTGCAATTCATTCTGCAACTACCCTTATCCTTTCCTTTACACCTTTTCACCACCCTTCAACCTTTTCTATTCTCTCACCAATCTGCCTCGCAATTCACATTTCTAACCATTCTTTCATCCCCTCTCTTTCTTTCCATCTATTTCACTCTCCCACCCTAACCCAATCCCTTAACCAATACCCACCCAACACACAATTTCTTACCCACCCTTTATCTTTTCTTACCATCTTTATGTATATCTTTTTCTAAACCCATCATACTCTCAACCTCCATTTTGTTTACAAAATACCTTTGTGTTGCGGAATTTGAATATTGCTAAGTTTTAATGATGATCTTTCATCATTTTGGTTTTCATGATCCTAGCCGGGGCAAGTGTAGCTCTGACCCTGGCTAGATTTTAAAAGTTTTCGGTTCGATCAAAATACAACTTATCTTTCTACCGGGAGTTTTAAATTTAACACTTTTACGCCTATCCCGGCATTTCTGGATGATGAGTTTTGTTCTAAAATATCACACCGATCCGACCTTGTTGATGACGGTTATGACATTTATGTGATACATTGGGTTATTAGTAATTTTGAGGAGAAGCTACATCTCCCTAAGTTGTTGATATCCAATCCAAGCGTGAAGAGTCTGCGCTCAGTATCTGATTTAATCTTTAGCCTATAGGTCACATCCGATCTGTTATACCTTACCAAGTTTCTCTTTTACGCTGGATTAAATATCTTATTAATCCAGTAAACCTCGTGTTTTCACACATGGGGTAACACTTTTTGATCTTTGTCTTCTCCACCCGGTTTTAAGTATATTTGTGTGGTGGAGGATTTCGATGAAGACTATAATCTCTTGTTGATTGTTTATCTTTCTTTCTATTTAGTATTTTTCTTTTTGCGTCTGAACGAGTAGTTTTAACTCTTTGGTTTTCCTTGTCATTGGTTGTATGAAATAAAGTGGCTTAATTTGTTTTTGGATATTTTGTATCTAATTACTGCCACATTATTTTATAACTTCCATTGACATGTTATTAACGGTTTCGTGGAGTTTCCGTTTGGCTTGCTTAAACAGGTTTTCACTTGCTTCTCCACGACGTGCTCCGATGATCTGCATCTACTTGAGAGCCGTTTCCAGAGCTAAGTCTTTTTCTTAAATTCTTATTTTTATTTGTCATTGGGGACAATGACATGTTTAAGTGGGGGGTAGGAGACTTAGCTATGATATGTTATAATTGAAAATTGAATGAAACGGTGAAAAATTGAAAAAATTGAATAAATGCCATATTATTTATCTCGTACCCTTAGAATTGTGAGTTCCGAGCTAAGAATTGATAGGAAAGGAACCAAGTTGCATGAGTACGTGATCATTTTATACTTATGTAAACTTAAGGATATTCATGCCAACTATTGCAAGTAGTTATTTATTATTTGATTACTCAAAATGAATCGACGAATTCCGCCCAAATCATAATAACTGAGAAAAATTATGTGTACATTGCGTAGATGATTGGTTATGCAGACCTAGTGTCGAAATTTATCTGCTGATGTATTCTTATCTTCTGGCTATCAGAGCGGAGTAATAAGCTTGAGAATAATCTGTGTTTTGACAATATGTTAAACACTGGGCTTGTAGTAACATTACCAAAGTAGCCTCGCGCTTGTGGTAATATTCATGTTATTGACCAATCCGTGAAAGGGGATTCTTGCAATGCATAATTTACTTTTAAAGCAAGTTTCTTCCTTGAGATGTGTTAATGTTTGAAATTATGAAAATGAAAAAAATTCTACTTTTAAGAGGCTTCGAGTATATTTCTCTCGGTCTCCAAATCCAAAAACCTTATGGATGACGCTCTTGCTTATTGCACCATGTCTTTATCCATTGCGAGGCTTAAGAAGTGGGAATCCTGATGTTGGTAGGTTGAGATTACGAAGTTAGCATAAACTCTAATCTTGCTTCGATTATATAAAACTGAATGCACATGCACACATCACTTCGGTTCATAAAGAGTAGTGAATAATGGATATCTTATGAGCATGACTGGTATGAGTTGACTCAAGCTTCTCACGTAAGTATGATTTGACCATGGCAATTGTTTTCTTGGGGAATGACTTATTGATGCTTTGTTCGGGACGATCAAAGTCTAAGTGGGGGGTAGTTGATGACGGTCAAATTATACCCGTAAAAGTCATCGACGTCGACCTTAAATCGAGATTAATAATATGTATTTTATATTAAATCACATGTTTATATGTATTATTTAATGTTTTGTGATTTATAAAATATAATTTGGTATTTATCCATTTTTTATTGGTATTTATCTGTTTTTATTTATAAATTGGTATTTATCCGTTTTATTAAAATATGATTTATTTTGGGATAAATATCTATTTTGCAGATTTGGATAATTATGGAGGATAAATACAAATGGAAGAATTAAATCTCAAGATAAATCAAAGAAATTCAAGATAAAGATCGGATAAACACGAAAAGAGGAGTAAGGCAATCCAAGATTGGCGCCAATAGGGGGACGCACCAAGGGGGCGCATTTTGCCTTTCTTTTGGAGATCGGCCGAGAGTTATCTCTTATTTGTTTTGATATTTTGATGTGTATCTCTTAATTAGCTTGAACCCCTATAAATAAAGGCATACAATACACGCCTTTTACACCTCACAACTTTTACACAATTCATAATTAAATCTTCGGTTTTTATTAGAGCAGTTTTTATGCAAGTTCTGCAATAATGTAAGTTCTTGTATTTATTTGTTCTTAGTTCTTTGTAATTAAGCCCCCAATTATTATTTATCATTTGAGGTCATTCGTTCTTCACCGAACGATGTAGATCTAAGGATACGATATGAGGTAGTGGGGATTCCTTGTCTATAAGGATCCACACGCCCAGATATGTTATCCGGAGACCTATAGATGACTTTGGTATGATCGACAGTCGTGTTTTTAGTAGATCTATATAATTGCTTTATGAATCTCTATTTTATCCGTTACGTATGTAGAAACGCTAAGATTTAGTTGTTCGTCGCGTCAATCTAGCCACGTCTTTATGGTGTGATTGTCCACCTAGAATTTCTTATCTTAGTAGGTATGGCTACGGCTACGTCGCTCGTCCGTTTTTTTAATTAGCGTATGGTTAGGAAATACCAATATAGGGCTCCTAGGTCGGCTCATGAATTGATCTTCCGGGACTTTCGGCGAGATCTAGATCGTTCGTATTCGGGAATTGCATGCACCTAGTTATACGTAAATCGTAGATTAACATGATACCTAAAAGTTAGTGTTAATGGGACGGAGACGATGCGATCACTTAGGAAGTACGCTTTGAACAAAGGAATGTTGCCTAGGTGAGGAATACGGTTAATATTGGCATCCCTAGTTTTGTAAGCGTGCAAGTCATATGAGATGGAGGCCGAAAAAGCGAAGTCACGTGATGTAGCATATTGATCTAGATGGCCTACCCGGAGCTAGATCTAGTTTAGGGGATGACTCCCGTAGACAATATGAAAGAAATACGAATCGGGTTAATAGTTGTCGAGTCTAGCTTAATTATATAGAATCTCTAGATCCAAACGATAACATGATAATTGGGGAGGTTAATTACGTTGTTTATGTGTTGTGTCGAGTCGTGTCCTTTACCTTTCTTGTCTTTTGTTGGTCATAGACCGCTTTGTGTCCTTGACATGAATGATTAGTTGTTTGTATATAAATGATCCACAATTTGGTTCCCTGTGGGATCGACCTTGATTCGCTATAGCTATACTACGATGGACCTAGTCCTCTTGCTAGTATTGGTTTATGGTGGTCAAGTATTTTAATTTCACTTGATCTACGTGCATCAATAATGGCTCGGTATCCGGGAGCGGAGCGTTACAAATACTCATAATGCTCACTGAAGGTGTCGTAAAACTTTTTCCAGAAAATCAGAATGTAAAAACTCTTCCCGTTGAATCGTTTTTGTAGGATAATAATGAAGAATGGGAGAAACTCAGTCGGGAGGGGTGAAACGAGTTTGGAATTGTTTTTGTTTTTCTTTTATTGCCTTTTTTTTTTTTTAGTATTTCTCTACGGACATCTTTTAGATTTTCTCAGAAAAGAAAAAAAAAAATGTTACACGGCTACAACATCTTATCAAACAAACTACGCCAATAAAATTATTATATAAAATTCATTCACTCATCAGGTGCCACATGTCGTTTTGTGTCAGCATCAAATGTAAGAGCAACCATAGTGGGGAATGGAATTGAGGCTCTTCATATTGACAAAATTTGATACATGGCGATTTGTTACTGGTTTGACTTTTTAGAGAATTGTAAAAAAGAAATAAGCTTGAAAAGATGTCCTAATGATAAATAATTTTTGCTTCTTTAATCGATATATTTTCCTCCATTGAAGAAGAAATGCAGAGTTAAAAAGGGGTGACCTGGCCCTTTTATTGGACATATGCTTACATTTTGTCAGAGAATATATTCTATCCCACTCTCCAAATATAGCCAACGGGATAGATAATATCTAAAAAAACTTATCTATTTTGTCTCCATTATTTTGCATTTCACACTTTTCGCTCTCTAAACCTGACAATTTGTAAATAAAAATTGGCTAAAAGGCCCTCACTAATGCTCTTCTAAGAGCAACCCCAGTAAGATGCCTCAATTACACCCTCTAAGCATATCGTTTTTCGTTTTAGTTACACTTTTTCAACACTCAAAAAAAAATTCACTCCAATAAGTAACCTCTATACAACCCCCGATAAACAACTTTTAATCTCAACTAACACACCTAAATATTACTATATTTTCACCTTTTTTAATTTATACTTTTCCATCATACTGAAAATAAAATACGTATACTAAAAAATATACGAAAAGAGAAAGAATTAATTTGATTTGTGATGTGAGAGAGGCGGTTTTTTTTTTTTTTTTTTTTTTTACATTTTTTTTGTTCAATAAGCATCCCCCAACAATCACCCAAGATTACAAGGTGAGTCTAGGGGATTTTTAGAGCAACCACAATGGCCATCCAACTCCATCCCCAAAATATTTTATGAGTCCTCCAAGAGTCATAATAAGCCTTGACTACACCCCCAACTTGAAAATTTCTCTACTCCTACCTCTATATATTGGGGGGCCTTTGAGGGCATTTTGTGTGGTTAAAAAAAAGTTGTTTCTCTCTCCAATCTAGATATGTGGTGAAAAAATTTATGTGATGGTAGATAAAAAGATAAAAGTTGTTTTTAGGGGATGTATAGAGGTTCTTTAGCTTTACGAGAGCCGGAGAAAAAAGTCTTTCTCTTCCCGTCCCGCATCATACTCCGGTGCATCCACAGAAGAGGAAATCGAAATGCATCTTGCTCAGAAGACGTAGCTTGGAGTAAAAGTGTAGCGGGGGTAGTAAATTAAGTATGAAAGTGGCTGCCAGAGAGGAAGCCAAACCGGCCTATTAAGCGTAAGGGGTTGGAGTAAATTTTTTATTGGGTGTTGAAAAAGTGTAACTAAAATGGTAAATGATGTGTTTAGAGAAAGTAATTGAGGGATATCATTAGGGTCACTCTTAATATTGAGGTTGCTGTCAAAGTTCATTGTGGCTTCAAGTGGCAACACAGCGCCTCTAAAAGCAATTCAGAGGACAAGACGGGTGACCCATTGGGGAAGCCCTAAATATAGAGAAATTATGGGGTTGAGACATCGATATAAAAATCATCTATGTGGCTTAATCTGAACCACATAATTTTATTATAGAATGAAATTGTGTGGTTTAGATTAAGCCGTGAATTTCGTATAAGAGTCTCCACGTTAGAATTTCTAATAATGCAAATGAAGCGTGAACCATTACGGCTGGTCCTACCAAGTTTCCACAGCAAGGAAATATGACTTTCCTGTTGTGCCCTTGAGACTCATCACTAATTCTTGATGGAATCAGAAGCAATTTCGGTATTCCAGAATTTGGAGCATCATGAGTTGCACTTGGGCATAAGTTTTCTTTTGATGCATGTTGGCCGCCCATTGGTTTCATAAACGACGAAGAGCTAAAATATTGTGCAAGTGCCTTCGGTTCTGGGTATAGCAGGCATCCCTTTTGGGTTCGGTGATTCGAGTAACAAGACGAGAATGACTATTGGGTGAGCCTTAGATTTTCCACAACTTATGTCGATTTTGTTTGTCGGTTACTTACGTACATAGCATACTCAATATTTGATTTTTCCTTTTACCCTTTTTTTTGTTGGTAAATCTTTGATCTTTGTTTGCGGCTTGGGCGATTCTTACGATTCAGGGGTCACTTGCGTAGCTTTGCTACGAAGAAGCTCTTTCCTCGCTCTGCTTTGTTTTGTTCCAGCAGCAGCACACAGCCACAGCCACAATGTCGGGCTCCTCCACTCGTTACTCCATCAGAAGGTTCACCCCTCAATTATTCCTTTGGTTCCAGTTTAGTTTTAATTAAACTAATGGATATCTGACAGTGTATCCTATGCAGTTGCAATGTGGGTGGTTTTTGGTGCTGTGTATCGTGCTTCCGCAAAGTGGTACATCTTTTTTCTTGTTACCCATATAAGAACGGTTCAAACTTTTTTTTTTGGGTTTGAAGGGGTGTTTAAGGTGTTCATGAGGTTTTATTGGCGGTTTAAAGAGATTTAAGATGCTTAAAGGAGCTTATCTGGGTAAAAAATATTGAAGTAAAGATAATTTAATCAAGCACCCTGTTTTATTTTTCCTCTGATTTGCCTCTTTTCCCCCCTCTCTCTCTATATTGTATGTTGTCTAATGCATTTTCAAATGTCATTGTAGGCTCAGTTTCCATGGCGGGTATGTTGCACCTTGGCCTTTTGGTTTACTGACTAATGAGACATCCAATCCTGCAACGTTGTAGAACTAAAATCTAGAGGCTATTCATTCAGTTAAAAAAGGGTTACTTTTACAATCAACTTTTTTCATATTTGTATTATTTGGTTCCTTTTATTGAGTTTATGCCTCAATAAGCTCTGATGGTTTCCCTTTAATCACTCTATGGTTTATTGGAACATGCATAAATGCAGTAGAACTCTCATGTTCAGTTTTGTATTTGATAACATTTTCATGCAGACACATGTATGAAGCATGGATGGCCGAAAAGCGGATGCAGGATAGGCTGGAGAAGCTAGATAGGTAATTGAAGATCTTAATCTATCTTATCTTTGACATTCATGGGTTATCAACTGGCTAGCGTATAAGAGATGATTTGTCTTTAAGTTACGGCAGTGAAATGGCATATGTATGTATGTGTGTATGTACTGACTCCTAGAATGCTCTGCTGGTATTCTGAAAGGGTTGGGTTGTTAATATTCTAAACCTTCATCATTCTTTAAAGAGAGGCCTATGGTAGGTTGAAAATGGTAGTGTTGATGTCGATGTCCTTGATCGTTGTAATTTTCCCGTGAAAGGCTACAACCCTGACCTATTGATCCCAATCTTTCTTCTGATGCATACACATTCCCCATAAAATGTTTTAGTATGCAACGGAGTCGTTCAAGTACCTCATTATTGCCATATTCGAAGAAGCATCCAACTGCATCGATCCATTTAAGGAGGGTAATCTTGCTTGAAGAGCCAGTGAGAATAGGAACTTTGGACCTCACCCAAAGCCTATTTTCTTCTCTAAGGTTGCGCTTCCATTCGTGAAGATCTTCATTGACCCAAACAGCATAAAGGCGAGGAAGATCTCGCTCAACTCGTTGTGTGTTATGCTTCATGTGGTGTCTCAATCTATCCAAACTTCGATTCGGTTCTGATGTGAAAGAATCGAACTTTCGATGAAGCTTGGATTGAATATCTCAACCGATCCTCGAATCCCGAACATCGTCGCAGATCCGGCCATCTTCCCAGCTCATTTTGACCATCGACGAGCAAAAGGAAAACCTAAGATCTGAGGCTCAATGATGTATAAGATCTACAACGCAAAAAGGATGAACAAGCTCTTAGGATTTCATTCATGAAAGATGATTCAAATTACATAGTGACATAGCAACTCTGAAATTTGTAACAAATTAAGACAATCGCATTAGCCAAGATTAATAACACATAGAACTGACAATAATAATGTAAATATTTAATATTTCTGATATGTTTACACAAGTTATTGCCATTTTAACATGCTCAGTCTTCTACTATTCTACAGTTCCTTGGTCATTAATCGAACTGAAATCTTATTTTTGCCCTAGTGACCTTGGACAGATATCTGAGGAATCTTTTACTCCTGTCTCAAATTGTGGAAAAACTTGGAATGAACCCAAGACATGTAATTCAGCATTTGAGTCATTGCATATTGTGTTCTGATTAACATTCTCCCTGTGCAGGAAAAAGAAGGAATCCCCTGAAGCTTATCTGGAGATGTTACATGAGTTTGTTCTCATCTTGAACTTGAATTTAAATAGATTTTTTGTTATTTTATTTCAGTTTTGCTTGTTTTTTGAGGTATTGCATTGGTTTCATTGTTATTTGTGAAATGGCTTAGTATCATAATCATGTTTATGTAGAAAGTTTGTTCATGTAAACTAGTCAAATCTCTTAAAAGATGTAGCATTTTAGCACATCTTAAATTGGTGTACATTAAAATACTGGGTACCATATAGTGAATAACTTAAACATACACATTCTCGAATCAAATAATTCTTGAATGAAATTTCTTTATTGGAAGATGATAATGGTGGTGAATCTATTAGATGATTATTTTGTCTTCGTATATACTCCGTCCCAGAAGCCGCTACTCTTTTTGTTGTGTAAGCTCTTTATCTGTTTTAGCATTACTGAGATGTTTTCTCGTTGGAGAGGTTAAGTGTACTAGTATGGCTTGCGTCTTTGTTAATACGGACTTTTGATCATTGTTTGTGTATGCAGCGAAATCAAGACCATGAAATTTGTACTTTCAAGAAGGTTTGTTCTTAGTCTCTTTATTGCAGTGAACTTATGCATGCCCTTGAATCTTGCTGTGGTCACTGGTACTCTGCAAATTCTCAGCAAAATATGATCAAAATTTTCTCATGCAGGGAGGAAGTGCCTGCCTGGAAAGCGAAATATTACAAAAGGTTTGTTTTGACCCATTTTATAATCTTGATTTGATCAGTTTTTTCTCTTTGCCATTAGTATTTTTTTTCCCTCTTTGTTGGAACTTTTTATTACTCCCTCCGTTCTTTTTTATCTGTCGCATAAGAAGATTCACACAGATTAAGAAAGTGATTAATATGTCTGAAAAAAGAGGGTAAAATGATTAAGTTGTCCTTTGATTTTTTCATATATACACACCTAATAAATGTTGATTATCTCTTGTTAATTGAGTAGTATATTGGGAATGTGTATATGCATGGGTAATAGTGAGACAAATTGACTTTTAGAATTTTTAGCATTGGGAATGTATTTTTTTATTGGAGATATAAATACTTTATTTATATATTATAATTAAATTGAGGGCAATGGAGCCAAACATAGCCGGACCCCATATGTTCCTTTCAACAGCAAAGGACATCTGGGATGCAGTTAAGGAGATGTACTCTGATCTAGAGAACTCCTCACAGATTTATTATCTAAAGACTAAACTCGTGGAATTCGAAACGGGGAGGCAAAGATGTGACCTCATACTACAATGAGATAGTCACCCTTTGGCAAAGAGCTGGACATATGTCATGAGGACACATGGCGGTGTGCGAAGACACGGTGTCAAATTCCGGAAAAGGGAGGAGAATGAGAGAGTCTATTCTTTTCTAGTTTGGTTTGAACCAAGATTTGGATGAAGTGAGGGGTAGGATATTGGGAAAAACACCTATTCCCTCATCGAGAGAGGTCTTTGCGAGAGGTAAGGAGAGAAGAAGCAAGGAGAAAGGTGATGAATATTGGCTCGAATCCCTTCGAGTCGAAAACCGGTGGACAAGATCTTGAAGCATCGGCTTTAGTCTCGGCAAGGGGAGGAGACACCAAGGGCGAAAAAAAATTGGTATGTGACCACTTTGCAAAAACGGGGCCACACAAAGGAGACCTGTTGGGGCATCCATGGAAAACCCCCAAACTGGAAACCAAGAGGGCAAGCAGGAGCTGGTGGAGACACAAGCAGGGCTAACCAAGTGTCTTCTGAGCCAAGTGATAAGACCCCTGTACCTCTGTCCCTGACAAAGGATCAACTAGAGCAGCTCAGCCAACTTTTGGCCAACCACAAAAATTCACAGTGCAACCTTGCAGATTCTGGTAATTCCTTTGCCCTTTCCACCTTAAAAAACAGATCTGAAGCACACTGGATCATTGATTCAGGTGCAACAGACCACATGACTTTCTCTTCCAAAAAATTCTCCTCATATTTACCTAGTGGAGGTAATCAGAAGGTGAAGATAGCAGATGGATCTTATGCTGTGATTGCAGGCAAAGGATCAGTCTCTATCTCTCCCTCTCTTATTCTCCATGAAGTCCTACATGTGCCTAAACTATCTTGCAATCTTATCTCTGTAAATAAACTGGTCTCGGAGGCCAACTACAATATAATGTTTTCCTCTACTAATTGTAAGCTGCAGGATGCAACTTTGGGGAAGGAGATTGGCAATGCTAGGGTGGTAGATTGTCTATATGTCTTTGGAAGAAGGGAATGCGAGGGAATAATGAAGAGCCTAGGACTAGATGTTACAATTCGACCCAATTTGTCCAATTGTGAAATCGAACGTGGCATGCTAGGCTAGGACATCCCAATTTTGGGTATTTGAAAAGATTGTACCCAAAACTTTTTATCAATAAAAATGTGTCGATCACTATTGTGAAATTTGTGAAATGTCAAAACATAAACGCGGCACCTACCCTCACGGCCACTATAAACCAACCAAACCATTTACAATCATCCATAGTGATGTACGGGGTCCCTCAGACACTTCACTCTAAATGGACATAGATGGTTTGTCTCGTTTATAGATGATCACACCAGGGTAACCTCGGGTTTACTTACTAAAAGGAAAATCGAGAGTTGAACAAGCTTTTAAGAGTTTTTACAATATGGTTTTAACACAATTTCACACTCCTATTGAAATACTCAGAACATATAATGGCACTGAGTATTATAACAAGATTTTAAAAGAGTTTTTCACAGCCAAATGGATCATCCATCAAAGTTCATGTGTCAACACACCACAACAGAATGGTGTTTCTGAAAGAAAGAACAGACACATGCTTGAAGTGGTGAGATCTCTCTTATTGGCTTCAAAATGCCCTAAATACCTATGGGGAGAGGCACTGCTTACTGCAGTCTACCTCATTAACAGGCTTCCCTCTAGGAGCATAGGCTTTTGCAAACCTATTGATAAACTCAAAGATTTTTTTCCTAATACTAGGCTGATCCAAGATTTGCCCCTAAAAATATTTGGCTGTGTTGCCTTTGCACAGACATATAATCAGGGCAAACTTGATCCCAGGGCTACAAAATATGCCTTTGTAGGATATTCTGCACAAAAAGGGGTTATAGGTGCTTTGATTTTGAAAAACAAAAGGTCATAGAAACAATGGATGTTAGTTTTTTTGAAAATCAGATGTACTTTCATCAGCATCATCTTCAGGGGGAGAGCTTAATGACACTTGAAGATAGTGCTGATTTCATGTACTCTACTGATAAAGATTTTGTGTACACTGATCATGGGATAGAAGTGTCTAGTGTTCCACATTCTGACCAATCAGAAAGACAAAGTGATGAAGATTCTGGGAGCTTGGCTGTAGGGGAGTTCCCAAAGGACCAATCTCCTAGATCGTAACCGAGTTCGAGGTCCGACTTATTCCCGGAGGCACCCTAAATCTACCACATATATACCATCCGTCACTCAAGATGTCCAAGAACCAGTCCTAGAGACATCTGAGCGGACCGACAATAGTGGAGGGAACTGTCCCCGTAGCTCCAAACTTGCCGTAATCGAGTCGAAAAAATTCCCCATCTCCTTCACACCAAAAATTGAACCCTATCTCCCAGAATGATCACCTTCTTCTAGATGTTCCCATTGCTATCAGAAAACCCCCTAGGAATGTACAAAACACCCTAGGTACCCCATTCAAAACTACCTAACCTATACCAACTTATCCTCCTCACATCAAGCCTTCCTGTCCAGCATCTCAAAAGATAAAATTCCCAAAAACATAAATGAAGCTCTAGAGAGACCTGAGTGGAGGACAGCTGTACAGGAGGAACTGAAGGCTTTGGTAAAGAATGACACATGGGAGGTGACTGATTTACCAGCAGGGAAGAGATCAGTAGGGTGTAAATGGGTGTTCACAATAAAATACAAATCTGATGGAGAGATTGAGAGGTATAAGGCAAGACTTGTTGCTAAGGGATACAGCCAGACATATGGAATTGATTATTCAGAGACATTCTCACCAGTTGCCAAGTTAAATACAGTGAGAATCATCTTTTCAATAGCTGTAAATATGGACTGGCCACTGCACCAGCTAGATGTAAAAAATGCTTTCCTTCATGGAAACCTAAAGGAGGAAGTGTACATGGAGTTGCCTCCAGGTTTTGGGCAGAAAAACAAGGTGTGCAGGTTGAAGAAGTCCCTATATGGACTGAAACAAAGCCCTAGGGCATGGTTTGACAGGTTTAGGCAGTTCCTGTTGAAAATTGGCTTTAAGCAAGGGCACTCTGATCATACCCTATTTTTAAAAGGAGGCACTGATGGAAGAGTCACAGTTCTTGTGGTATATGTGGATGACATCATCCTAACAGGAAATGATACTTGGGGTATCAAAAACACCACAGAAAGACTTAAAGAAGAATTCGAAATCAAGGACCTAGGGAGGCTTAAGTACTTCTTGGGCATGGAAGTGGCAAGATCAGATAAAGGGATGGTTGTCTCTCAAAGAAAGTATGTCCTAGACCTCTTGCAAGAAACAGGACTGTTAGGATGCAAACTCGCTAGTACTCGATGGAGAGCAACTTAAAACTCAAAGAGAAGAGATGAAGAAAAGGAAGTTGACGAGAGAACACTATCAAAGACTAGTGGGTAAGCTAATATACCTTGCACACACCGGACACGACATCTCCTATGCGGTGGGGGTGGTCGGTCGGTTATGCACTCTCCAAGTGAATCTTACTATCGAGTTGTGCTCGAATTCTAAGGTACTTGAAGGGGGATCATTGGTGAGGGGCTCGCTTTCGTTCAAGAAAAGTCGAAAAAAGAAGCATTGAAATCTATACGATGCTTGATTGGGCCGGTTCCAAAGAGAGCGGTCCACAACAGGTTATTGTACCTTTGTGTGGGGAACCTTGTGACATGGAGGAGTAAAAAAACAGACGGTGGTGGCTAGGAGTACGGCGAGAGGCGAAATTTAGGGCAATGGCTCATGGGATATGTGAAGAACTCGTGGGTAAAAAGGGTCCTGAAGACTTGAGGGCCGAAACCGAAGTCCCAACGAAAGCGTTTCGTGATAACAAGGCCGCTATTGCTATTGCAAATGACCCAGTACAACATGACAGAACCAAACATGTGGAAGTAGATAGACACTTCATCAAGGAGAAGCTGGAATCTGGGGTGATTTGCATACCCTTCATGCCATCTGCTCAACAGGCAGCTGATGGCCTAACAAAAGCCCTAATGAAGCAGAACTTTGAAGAGTTCATGTGCAAGTTGGGCATGATCAATATCTATGCTCAACTTGAGGGGGAGTGTTGAAAATTGAGGGCTTTTCAGTCTTTTATGCATTTTCCCACGTTCCGGTAGCTTTTGGATTCGCATTTATGTCGATTTTATTTGATTTTGTTGTATTTTCTTTTTATAGAAAGTCCGATTTAATTCGATTTGATTTGATTCGATTCCTCAAATCAAGGAGTTTAAATCAGACAGGTCTTTAGTTATTTCCCTATTTAAGAGAGGACACTCTTTGTAACAAATCAATCAATTGAATAAAATTATTTTACCAAAAAGGTTCTCTTTCTAACATATTATAATTAAATTGAGGGGTGCGGTGAAACAAGCACAAATTCTCTCATTTGCGTTTGTTTGATTTGAAGAAACATTGTAGGCAATAGGCATAGATTTTCATGATGAGTTCTGAGTCATATGGGAGATTCCCTAGGGTGTCCTAGGGTGTTCCCCCCCCCCCCCCCACACACACACACTTTTTTGGTGGTTTGGGTTGGGTATATGTTTCCATCTTTTTTATATCAGATTTTGATTAGTATTCTCTTCTGCAGGAAAGCTGCTGTCTTGGAATCAAAGCTCAATGCATGGTTTGGTCCAATTTCCCTTAGAATCTTGAATGTGATGTGTTTTTTTTTGCCTTGATACATTTTTTCGTGGTTTTTAGTTAAGTCTTTTTTCCGTTTTCCTTTCTCCCCCCCCCTCGTGTGGGTGTTTGAGTGTCGGATGAGTTGGGATGTATCCTTGTATTGTGAAAAGTACCCTCAGATTGTGAAAAAAGGTGCTATTATCTTTTTGAGAGATTTTTTTTTTTTGTTGAGAAACGCTATTATCTTTCTTGTCCCGTAATGCAAGTCTTTTCGACTCTTTTGTTTTTATCCTATATTATGCTCCCTCCGTCTCAAAATATAAGGTTTGAGACGTGATGGTATGTCGATGCAGGAGAGGTCTATGCTTTGTATCCGTCTCTGTGTGTGTGTGGGGGGGGGGGGGGGGGTGTGTCCTAATAGTTGGGCAGTGGATCTTTCTTGGGCTTTCTTTCTTTTGTCATATCATTTCTGTTACCAATGTTGAAAAGGTTTTCAAGCATATTTCATACTTTAACCTTTCTCTTATGTTATCTGTATTAGATTTGTTGATCTTGGGTTGCTTGCAGGATTCAAGGAGAGGACACCGACACCGACCCCGTCCCTGTCCCCGTCCCTCAGGGGTAAAGCTGGTTTTGTATGCGGACGTGTATCATGCTTTCGGTGCCTTTTTCTGCATATATATATATATATATCTAAGAGTTCCAGACACAGGTCTTGTGTATTGCAACTTGTAAGCAAGAAACTGTGTGGATTTCCATTATTAGCCGATGGTGGATGAAATTTCTTGAGTTAATTAAGAGTTCCTTTTGGTTTATATACTCCCCCCCCCCCCCCCCTCCGTATAGATCCAATGTCACATTCAGTAAAGATTTATGATACATGTATAGGATGTACTCAATGTGTCCGAGCTTGCCCAACTGATGTATTAGAAATGATACCTTGGGACGGATGTAAAGCAAAACAAATCGCTTCTACTCCAAGAATTGAAGACTGCGTTGGTTGTAAAAGATGTGAATCCGCCTGTCCAACGCTTTCTCTTGGCTATATGGTTCATCCGGGGGCGAGATCGAGCTTCAAGAAATAGTGAATGGTCTTATCAAGACACAAATGTATAACTCTCCAGGAATTTCAATTGCGCTCCTATTCATCACTGTAGGAATTGGGTTCAAGCTTTCCCCAGCCCCTTCTCATCAATGGACTCGACGTATACGAAGGAGTGCGGTTCGTTCGATAAATTCCTACCTCTACGATCTATCTCTGAGATGTTTGGATCTTTCAAAACTCCATGGGCATGCAGAAGAGAAATGCTATCCCCAATCGGATTCAGAAGATCCTTTCAGTTGGCTAGAATCCGTTATTTGAACGAAACTAGATCTTGTGGAATCATATTGAATATTTGACGATACATCACGTACATTGCTAAAAAACCGCTAACTTATTAACTAAACTTACAAAAAAAAATCATTTTGATGAGATACTAAACTAAATAGAGTCAAACTCAAGATGAAAAAGAGAAAGAGAATGTAGTTTATTGAAACGGGAGAAGAGGGAATCTTTTTTTTAGTTATACGGAAAAAAAGATATGATTTCTAAGAACTCATCGGGGTGGTTTTTTCAGTTTCTTTGTAGGAGATGCTATTAAATATGTGGGTGGGGGCGCATTTCTTATATTTTCTTCTATTTATCTTATGTATCCATTTTTTTGCCCCTTTCTTCAACAATTTTGAATCTCTAGTGAACCTCTCAGTAGGATTCGAACCCAGATGGAGTTCTGACCATCTATCAGAGAAAAAAAGAACGAACGGATCTTGTAGGATTCCTAGGAAATCGAAGAATTTCTTCCGGAAGCAGATGATTAATCATCAACAGAGTTACATTTCTGAAACAATATTTATTGTGTTATTTCCTACCTCTATCATTTTTTATTATCTTATGCGGGAATAAAAAGAACATAATAGTTCTAAAAACAAAAAACATTCACAATGTTTTATCGTCATTTTGTAAATGTATTGACTTATGTTATTTAATGGGAAAGAAACATGAGTAGTAACCCTTTTTGTCTAAACTACCTCTACTATGTCTGTAATTTTTTGACGGGTTTTTCCACGTTGTTTTAATAAAATGGCTCGTTTCTCTAAAAAAAAAAACTATGGTCTGATGACCTTTTTTGAATTTCAATATTCTAAGGGATACTCTTATTTTGTTGCTCGGGATTAGAGTTGTTAACAAACAGAACCGAGTATCAGTTGTTCGAACTTGTGTTCGTTTAGGTCTCGAGCTTGTTTGTATTTGTTAACGGACAAAATACTATGTTCAAGCGCCCTCCATGCTGTGAGAGACTGTCCTTGGCCCTGTCTTATTTGGATGACTGTTGTCCCGCAAGAGAATAAAAGGGAGTTCTTCTCGGCGCCCTCACCTCAAGCATGGCTTCATCGAAATATCAAAAAGGAGAATTCTTGGGTATACGTCTTTCGGGACATATGCTATTGTGTTTGGCTTTGGCGGAATAAAGATATCTACCACTCGGAGGCGAGACGACCACCACTCCAAGTGTTTATTTCGAAACCAATCAAACGTGCGAAAGATCTCCGACTTGCATGGGATTTGACTGACTAGCTGCTCTCAAGCTTTTTGTATTTAGTAATAATGCCTTAGTGCCTGAATCTGTGCTTTTAGTAATAATGCCTTAGTAGTTTTGGGTGTCAAAAAATAAATAAAAATAAAAACAAAATAATACATTCAAGCTTGGTTCGTTAAGGTTACGAGTTTATTATCAAACGTTTGTTTAATAAACGGACAAAAAATTATGTTCAGTTCTGTTTATTTATAAAGTAAAATTGTTCGAGTCCGTGTTCGAATTTCACTTGTTAAGGTATAAAAAATAAAATAAAAATAAATAAACAACAAAGGACAAAGAAATATTCAACAAATCAAGTAAAAATAAATAAACTATTAGCGTATATATATGTATATATATTTGTATTTATTGTATCTATTTCCTTTCCATTAGGTCTTAGATATTCTTCGGTTGTATTTACTGTAATAGCCCTAGTGGTAGACTATATATATACTGTAATAGACTCAACTGTGAAATATATCAAATTATAATTTCCAAACAACATCTGTTATGGTATCAGAGCTCTTCGATCCCTAAACCTATTTTTTTTTTTCACACAGCCGCCAATCTCCTTTCTCGGCTCCTCCCTGTTTTTTTTTTTTTTTTTTTTTTTTTTTGAGTAACTCGACTCTCCTTCTTGCCGGCATCCATGGCAGAAGACAAAATTATTACCTTCAACTCCGCCAATCAAGCCACCATCAAACTTGATGCCACAAACTACTACGTGTGGCATATGCAAATCGAATCCCTCCTCATCGGCAATGGACTGCTCGGCTATGTCAACGGGTCGACCCCAGCCCCGCCGGCCACCATCACCGCCGACAACGTCGTCACGCCAAACCCTGCTCACCAACATTGGCTTCGTCAGGACAATCTAATCCGTAATCTCATCATTGCTTCACTCACCCCCACCGTGGCCACTCTCCTCTACGGCAAGAACACTTCGGCCTTAGCTTGGAAAACTCTTGCCGACGTCTATGCCACTCCGTCTCGTGCTCGAATTAAACAAATCCGCCAAAGTATGAAAGATTACACTCGGGGCTCGCAGTCCATTCATGAATATCTGTATACTCTTAAGCACAAGAGGGATGAACTTGCTCTTCTTGGGTCCAAAATGGAGGATGAAGATTTTTTGGACATTGTTCTTGACAATATTGGCCCCGAATACGCCGAACCGGCTCGTGCAATTCGGGTCCGTGATACTATTATTCCATTTGAAGAGCCGCATGAAAAGCTCCTAATTTCCGTCCACCCGCACCGGCTGCAGCCTCCTCTTTTGCTCCGGTCACAGCCCACGCTGCTTTTCAGCCGCAGCTGCGCCGCCAGCACCCTCCCCCAGCCCAGTCTCGTCCCCAGCCGCAGCAGCAGTATGGTAACACCTCTTCTCCCAACCTTGGTAATTATGTAAATCCCAATTTTAATAATTATCGTGATCAACGGTCCCCGAATCAAAACCCGAATCAATCTGCTCCGAATCGTACTCGCCGCCCCTTTTTGGGGAAATGTCAAATGTGTTATATACAGGGTCATGTTGCTCGGGATTGTCCCCAGTATGGGGCACCGGTCCGACAAATTTTCACTCAAATGCGCCCCCAGGCCCCTCGGCCTCAAGCCCACATTGCTGCTCCTGCTCCAGACTCGGCTCAACTCAATTCGTCTGCACCAAATTGGCTCCTTGACAGTGGGGCCTCTCATCATGTGACTCAGGACCTTCAAAATTTGTCACTCCATGCTCCCTACTCTGGCACTGATGACATGTTGGTTGGTGATGGTAAGCCCCTATCTATTACTCATACTGGTAGCTCGTCTATTCCCATTTCCCTTGATAAATCCTTATCTCTCAAAAATGTCCTCTGTGTCCCCAGCATGTCTCGTAATTTAATCTCCATATCTCAACTTTGCCAGTCGCATAATTTGTCTATTGAGTTCTTACCCTCTGAATTTGTTGTGAAGGAAATTCGGACGAACCAGCCTATCCTCCGTGGTCCGGTTAAGAATGGTTTGTACGAGTGGCCCAATCCACCCATCGTTGCCTTTGCCTCCAATAAAGCCTCCTTTCAAGATTGGCACCACCGCCTGGGTCATCCTGCTCGTCCAATTTTATCCAATATTTTGCATAATAATAATTTACAATCTTCTAGTTCCAATTTTTCACATTGTAATGCGTGCCTGCAGAATTAAAGCCACAAACATCCTTTTGGCATTTCTACTTTACATTCTTCCCGTCCCCTTGAAATTATTTTTAGTGATGTTTGGACATCCCAGCTTTCTTCTCTTGATGGTTATAAATATTTTGTCATATTTGTTGATCATTTCACGCGCTATATTTGGTTTTATCCCTTGAAACGCAAATCTGAGGTTCATCCTACTTTTATTCGTTTTCGTGCCATAGTGGAAAAATACTTTGAACAAACTATTAAAATTCTATATTCTGACAATGGCGGTGAATTTATTTCTCTTCGTGAGTATCTCACTTTAAATGGTATTTCCTTTCTCACCACTCCCCCTCATACCCCTGAACACAATGGTATTTCTGAACGTCGCAATCTCCACATTGTCGAGACCGGTCTCACCTTACTCTCTCATGCATCGATTCCCACCTCTTTCTGGCCTTATGCCTTTGCCACCGCTGTATATCTTATTAATCGCATGCCCACTCCCACTCTCCACATGAAGTCTCCTTATGAATCGATTTTTCACACAACCCCAAATTATCACAAACTTCGCATTTTTGGGTGTACGTGTTATCCTTGGCTCCGTCCCTACACCTCTCATAAACTTCAACCTCGCTCACAACCCTGTGTCTTCTTGGGTTATGTCCTTAACCAACATGCCTACTATTGCTACGACACAGTTACATCCCGTATATATGTCTCTCGTCATGTTAACTTTGTGGAATCTATCTTTCCCTTCTCTTCTCCGTCTACCTCGGCGCCTTCTCCCTCTCTGGTCCCCATGTCTGCATGGCTTCCCCTTACACCCCCTCTCCACCATCACCCTACATCACCTCCTCCAACTACCCCCTCTCCTACTCCTCCCCCTCCGCCACCCCCACCTCCACCTTCATCCTCCCCACAGCCCTCCCCTCCGCCTCCTCCCCCTACACCACCTTCGTCCTCACCAACGCCCCCACCTCCTCCTCCCCTCCGCCACCTATCTCCACTCATCCTATGCGCACTCGAGCTCAAAACAATATCCATAAACCCATCCGTAAACTTAACCTTCATACTCACACTTCCTCTCGCCACCGGAACCCACGAACATAACTCGGGCCCTTAAACACCCACTCGGCGAGCCGCCATGCGGGAGGAATATGATGCTCTTATTCGCAATGACACTTGGTCACTTGTTCCATCTCATCCTAACCAACATGTCATCAGCTCCAAGTGGATATTCCGTCTCAAGCGTCATCCAGATGGCTCTATTGATCGTCACAAGGCTCGTCTTGTGGCCAAGGGGTTCACTCAGCGTCCTGGCATCGATTACTATGAGACCTTCAGTCCTGTGGTTAAACCCACTACAATTCGTGTTGTTCTTACTCTAGCTCTGTCGCAGGGGTGGTCTTTACGTCAGCTAGATATAAACAACGCGTTTCTACAGGGCCAGTTGACTGAAGATGTGTATTTGGCTCAGCCGTCTGGGTTTGTCAGCATCCAGCATCCTAACCATGTTTGCAAACTACGGAAAGCTATTTATGGCTTAAAGCAAGCCCCTCGAGCGTGGTATGATGAGCTCAAGGGGTTTTTATCTCTCGTCGGTTTCGGAATGCGGATGCGGACTCTTCTTTGTTCATCTACAATATCGGTCCTACTATTATTTATTTGTTGGTATATGTGGATGACATTATTATTACAGGGAATGATTCCAAGTCACTTGAGCAATTTATCTCTCTTTTGGGCCAACGTTTTGCACTCAAGGATCTTGGTGTTCTCTCGTATTTTCTGGGTGTTGAGATTATTTACAATAAGCACGGTTGTATTTTATCTCAGCGGAGGTATGCCACTGAGCTTCTCACTCGCTTACACATGGACCAGGCTAACTCTGTTGCTACACCTCTGCCAGCTGATTTGTCTAGTCTCACAGCTATTTCTGGCTCTCCTGCGAGGATGCTTCGGAATATCGCATGGTTATTGGCGCCTCTTCGCATCTCTTATTTACGCGACCAGATCTTGCTTTTGCTGTCAACAAGCTGTCTCAGTTCATGCACGCTCCCACTGATCTTCATTGGACACTTGCCAAGCGCATGATTCGTTATCTAGCTGGGACTGTGGACCTCGGCTTACAGCTTCATCGTGACTCCCCACTGGTTCTTCATGCCTTTTCTGATGCAGACTGGGGTGGCTGTAAGGATGACTATACTTCTACCGGAGCTTACGTTGTTTATATTGGCAGAAATGCAGTATCTTGGAGCTCCAAGAAGCAGTCCACTGTTGCTCGTTCTTCTACAGAGGCTGAGTATCGCTCTGTTGCCGCTACAACGGCAGAGCTTCTTTGGGTTACGTTTCTTCTACGTGATCTTGGTTTCCCCATAGCTCACCTCTCCCGTTGTCTCTCGTGACAATCTTGGCACCACGCGGTTTGCCATAATCCGGTTTTCCATTCTCGGATGAAGCACGTTGCCATTGACTATCATTTTATTCGTGACCAGGTGCAACGGGGTGCTCTGCGTGTTGCTCATGTTAGCGCTCAGGATCAACTTGCTGATTGCCTCACCAAATCTCTTCCTCGCGTAGCCTTTCTCCATCAGCGCAGCAAGTTAGGTCTCCTCCCTCGTCCAACTTGAGGGGTGGTATTAGCGTATATATATGTATATATATTTGTATTTATTGTATCTATTTCCTTTCATAAACAACAAAGGACAAAGAAATATTCAAATATTATAACATCAAGACGTTAGGTTAACTATATAAACATTCTATAAAATTAACTACTGAAATTTTTCCGAAACAAATCATCACCTTTTTTCTTCCCTTTCTCCTATCTTGTCACCAACCCAACATGCGGCTATGATTTCTTTTTGTGATACTGGTGTAAAGATTTTCGGGGTAGGTTGCAATACAACCGGCCAATGATGAATATTATCATGTTCCTTACAAATAATTAAAGTCTCCAATAAGATTATGTTTTACAATGACTATCAATAAAGCACAAGGACATACATTAAATTTTGTCCGTGTTTTCCTAAAAGAACAGTTTTTTTCACATAGCCAGCTCTATGTTGCTTTATCTCGTGCTAAAACTTCTTCAGCTGTTAATAAGTTATAATTAATAGTGTCTTTTTTGAAAGAACCAATAATACCACAAAAAATGTTGTGTCTAACTATTCAACGTTTTTAATAAAAATAGAAGTATAAAAATTCTCATGCATTAGGCTACTAGCTAATACAATCTAATTTCATTGCTAATATCATTATAGAATGTTAATAATTATTGTAACCTTAGGTCAATGCTCAATATTATTGTCTTATGATCTATGTAACTAAATTGATCGTCTACTTCATCATATCATAACATATATAGATAGAAAAGCACATCCAATATTTTTACAATACACCTTAATAAATTGCTGCTTAATGGATTAGGGAAAACACCAAGTTAACTAAAAATCTTGACGGCTTCTATTCCATTGGCACAACATAATTACTATTGACACCCTTTATTATAATAATAATTATTATTATTATTCATTTACTTCTGACACCACACATGTATTTCTTCTTTTGACTTTCGGCACCGCACTAGGAACGTCAGTGCCACTGACGTTCTTTTTTCGATAATAACATCAGTGGACTGACGCTTTTCATCAATGATACATTTATAACTATAATGTCAGTGCCGCTGACGTCGTCGAAAAATAACGTCTACTTCACTGACATTATTTTGCATAAAGTAATCATGATACTCCAAGTAATTTTTTAACTATCAGAACAACAATAAAATGATGGCCCAAATGGAACCCGGCATTTTTCTTTTACTCTTTGCTCGTTCAATTCTATTAGCCGGTCTTACAACCATCAGGCTCGTCTTGCTGCTAATTTTGGACTATTGTAACTGGGGGCCCAACTCTGTAAGCCCATTGTAACTGCCCACATTACGTGGTGAATTTTCTACCTTTATGAAAATAAATAAATAATAAATAAAGGGTTCAAACCAAAAAAATAAAATTAAAATAAAAATAAACCTGCATCATCAGCGTCCTGAGAGTTTAGTGATTCTTAGAGCAGATTTTGAACATGGCAAACCAGATTCGGTACCTTCCTGGTTTTTTTTTTTTGTTCTTTTTTCCCCCTCTTTATCTAGTTGACGGAATTTGAACGTTTTATATAATGTCAGGAGAAACCTTGGTCAATTCTTGTATTCTCATACCTCGTTTTTAAGGTACTAATTTCTCCAATTTTGTCTGTCTGTTGTTGTTGGTTGTTTTGATTTGGCTTTTGACCTGTTTTGATGTCTGCAGGGACATGTATCGGAACTATTATTACGACCTGATGCACCGTAATAATCTTTTGGGTTAGTCTCGTATCTTTCCTTTATCCTCTGTATATGTGTTTTTTCGGCAGATGGTTTCTAAAATCTTTACCGATGATTTTTTTAATCCTCTTGTATGCAGTGATCAAGACTATAATCGGATTCCAACTTATAGACATTGTTTCTGCTCGGTGAGTATTATCGTATATAACAAATTTTTATTTCAAGGAAGAAAGAATTAGCTCCTGTTAACAATAACAACGATTTTTTCCTTTATTACTTCATTATATGATTATCCAAGTTAATTAATTGCTTATTTAGGTGGGTTATTTTGCAGTGTTTTCTTTTTCCCTTTATTTGTTGGTTTAACTTTGTTTTTCATGTAATTTGCAGAGTTGGTTACGATGACTGGCTGGCTGCCCGCAGGTTCGTTACCTACCGGCTTTAAATTGTGGAAGTTTTTAGGTAGTATACTCATTCTGTGTCGGATAATTTATTGTGTTATATTTACTTCTAAAAACATGAGTGGTTTCCCGAATGAAATAAATTCTCCGCCCAGAATAGGGTTCCACCTAAAAGTTTCCCTTTGAAAAGAATTTTGATGATTATGTGTATTTTTGCTGTGAATGCAAAATATCAAAGCTGACTGTTGGCTTGTTCTATCATGTTGAACTGGATTGTGAGCAATGCTTATAACAGACTTGTTGTCTCAGTACAACATTGTTGGTTGCTCCCATTGATTTTTTAAATCATTCAGAATGATTTTGAGCCACAAAGACTCCCAATGCCATGGATATGAAGTTTGCCTCAACATTTTGATCTTGCCACAACATTTTGTTTCTCCATGTGATTATATTCCCACCCAGGTAGATATATTACCCTGAAGTTGATCTTCTATCATCAAGAGAACCTGCATAGTATGCGCTTGTCTAGGCTTCGATTTCAATTTATGTCCTTTTATGAACATGATCCCCTCCTCCAGGACTACCTTTTAGATAGTGTGAAATTCTTGAGCAGCTCTGAGATGAAGATTTTTGGGGCATTGCATATACATGTTTAAGACTTTAACAACAAAAGCAATATATGGATGAGTATGTTCCAAAAAAATAAATCAAATTTCCTACGAATCTTGATAAAAATTCTCATCTACTGGGATATCCTGAGGAGCATTATTGATCCCATGGTTATTAATAGGTGTCTAGACAGGGGTATACCTTAGTTTTCCCGTTTCTTTTAAGAGGTTTAGGACATGTTTTTCACTGAGATACAAAAATGTCATGTTTTGAGTGTGTTACCTCACTCCCCAAGAAATATTTTAGTCTTACCAATTCTTTGACATCAAATTCTCGAACAAGGCATTGCTTTATCAAATTCTTTGACATGAGAAGTTTATTAGCTTCCTTGGAAGGTTTATCACCTTGTTTGTCTATACCTATATTTGTATGGGATTGATATTGAGATGGTAATTCAGATTTGTCTATAGAGTCCTCATCAGATGGAGAACAATTGATATTAGACTCAGGTGTTTGGGAAACATCTAGAAGAAACATATCTATGCTTCTATCACCCTTCAAACTCTCCTCATGAAGACTGAATGGAGGTGTCTTATAATACAATTCTTCCTCCTTAAAGGGGTCATCTCTTGAAATAATAATACATTTATAACCTTTTTGGGTAATGGAATACCCATGGAAAATGTATTTCAAAGCTTTGGAGCAAGTTTTCCTTTATTAGGTGAGTGAATATGTGCACATGCAACACATCCAAAAACTTTAAAAGCAGCACCTTTTGATAAATGAAAGGTAAAAAAACTTAGTAGAAAGGATATCAATGGGACTTTTCTAGATCAAGGATTTTACTGGGAAGACGATTTATTAGGTATGTTGAAGTTACACCCTCCTAATAGGAAATGAAGCTTGTTTATGTTTTGCAAATTCACATTCATTGCAATGTAGGGAATCAAGATTTACACCCTCAAACATAGAAAGGAACATTTGTTTAAAAGAGAGAAAGAAGGATGTTCTAGTCTTTTGATATACATGTGACATTGTTTATTTCTTATGGTTTCATCTCCCTCACGTATGTCCAGATAATATAATCCTTTTTTTGCACTAGCATGTCCAATCATCTTCCTCGTTGTATGTTCCTGTATTAAACAACATTTTGAAGTAAAAAAACAACATAGTTGTCTAAATCCTTTGTCAACTTCTTAATGGTATTGATGAAATTTATTGAATGTTTTGAAACATGAAGTACATTCTTTAAGTCTAAAGATCATTAGTGATATGTATATCTCTTATGCCTGCAACAATAGTAGTAGATCATCAGCTACTATGATTTTTTGTCACTAGCAAGAGTGGTATGAGTGAGTCATATGATCTAAGGCTCTAGATTCAATGCTCCACACAATAATTACCTTAGAATCAATAGATAAATAGGGGTAGATATACTTGAGAAGGCAAGTGAACAAGTTGGCTTTTTCAATGTTTCGAGAAACTTTCTCAGATTCTTTAGCTTAGTTGGATCTAGGGGAGGATTTAGTGTATCCAAGATGGGGACACGTGACCCCACTGAGATCCATAATTTTTTTCAGGATTAAAACGATGTAGTTTGTTGTTAAAAATGTAGTTTAGACATCGCCGGATCGTCAAATTAACCCCGATGACCCCACTGAAACAAATTCATGGATCTGCCACTGGTGGATTTACACCACATAGCTGACTTGATGGTTTTCCGTCCTCCTTACTTATGCTTGCAACATGTGTAGTTCCTTTGTCCATGCAATTTCCAACAATTTTCTTGAGTGTGACGACTTTTCTTGCAACATTTGTAGTTCCTTTGTCCATGCAATTTCCAACAATTTTCTCGAGTGTGACGACTTTTCTTGCAATAAAGTATGTCACTAATTTCTGGCATCATAGAATTCTATAGCCAAAAGACATGATCATGGAATCTTCTTTAGCCCATGGAACGTGATCATCTCCAAATTGTGTCTCTATCCTAAAACGACATTGTTTTACATGATTTGCGACATCTTGCAACGATTTACGGCTCTCCCCGTCGAACGCCGTTGCAATGCTTCTATGCAACGCTTTTGTGATGCTTCTGCTATGATTTGAGACCACGTTGTTTTGGCTTGAAAAATGCAATTTGGACATGAAACTTGGACAGATGATTCGGTCCCGTCAGGGGTGGGGTACTGGAATTGGCTATAAGGTTGAATTTTTATTAGTCTTGTTCTGTTATACTAGATCCATTATCATCTTCCTAAGTGTGAGAATAACTAGAAGGACATGGTTATTCTTTTTTAGGTCCTTTGATTCAAGGACTTGACTTTTTTTACACCCAGATAAGCTTCCTTAAGGATCTTTAAACCTGTAAAATACCTTAAACACCCCCTTAAAATTCAACTTAAACAGCTAGTTCTAAATTGTTGTTGTTTTGAAAAGCTTATCTAAGAAAAAAAGTTTCAAATAAACTTATACAGGTAATTTCCTCTTCTTTTAATTTATTTATGTTTTATTCAGTTTTAATAGTAAACTCTTGAGCTATTCGTTTTTCGCTTCTATCTGTCTAATGTTTTTACTAGAATGGCTATTTGAGTAACGTTTTCTTGTATGCAGAAAAGAGAATTCTCCAGAGGTTCGCTTAGAGATCAGGTTAATCTTGAAATTTAAACTATGTCGTGCCTTCATTTTGCTTTTTTGTACCAGCCAGTTCCTTTTATTTTAGCTGTTAAAGTGTCTAGGTCATAGGAATTTTCGGGTTTCGCCTTGATTATGATATGGAATGTCCTTTTCTTGGTTTACTTATTTATTCCTGTATGCTAAATTCGTGGGTGTGAGATTCTATCACACATACCAAGCTTACTACTGAACCAACCCTAAAACAACATTTTTTTTGTTTTTATTTTTTATGAACAACGTTGTTTTGTTGTTAATACCCCAAAACACTACATCACAGCACCAGCCGGCATCATGTTAGCTTTTGGTCATTCTTATTTCCGTCGGAAGTGGGGGGAGTAAAAAGAAGAAAAGGAGGCATTTAGTTTTCGGTTTAAAGTTCTAACAAACTGTTTTTCTTTTTCTTGTCAACAGTAAAAGTTGTGAATCTACAATAGCTCACTTGGAGAAGATGGACAGGTTTTTTTTGCTTTTGTTTTTATTTATTTTCAAGAATGTTAATCTAGTAAATATGGAAAAACACACACACACATGTAATTTACTTTTTCCTTATCATTTTAAGAGAGGTTATACCATCTTTGATTAGTATGGCATTGAGTTGTGAACATTGTTATATTATGATGCCCGCAGGGAGATGGAAGCAATCAGAGAGAAGCATAAGGAATCAAAATGAAGCTGTTTCCATGCCCAGGTTTTTGCGGTCCTTTCTAATTATCGAATTTACTTATAATGGTGATTGTTTGAGAGGTCTAGGTTTTTATTAAAGTGTTTAAGATGTTAATTATCTAATTCCCCGTAAGTTTAATCTTTTGGGAGAGGGGGTAGTTCAACAGTTTTTTTCCCAAGCCTTTTACGAATGCAATTATGAGATTTTCGTTTGATTTTATTGTTTGCAGTCTGATGAAGCAAAGGTTGTTCTTCCTTGAGGCAATAATAATTTGCTGTAAAGGTCGAATAAAAAAACCACCTTGATAGACACAGAAGAGGAAACCTTGTTTATTTATTTATTTCCCTCTAATAAGTTAATGGTTTGATGTGAATTCACCATATTTTCATACACTTCATCTGTGCCTGCCTTATTAACTGATGTGAGTGTCGAAAGTATTTGTTTCTTTTTATTGTGTTTTTTCCCCATATTTTAAATCTATTTATTACGAGATGAGAGTTTGGAAAGAAATCATGCTTACGAATTGTTGAAATTCATGCTTACATTGTTGATCAAAATCATGACGAATCTGGTGTGAAAATTGTGTATCGATTGCACGGCAAGCGGTGTGAAAAAGTCGTCAGTCTTGAAATCCATGCCGGGTTGTTTTTCGACCAGACGGAAGTTGGAAAGTTTGATCGTGGCCTCAGATCGGTTTTAAATTCCGATTACTTCACCAACCTCCCATAAATTGCTTTTTCTGCACCACGGTAACTATAATAGCAGTGTCACTGACGTTGTTGTGGAAAACCAACGACAACGCCCGTATCGAAAACGAATATCAGTGGCACAAACATTATGTTGCACAATAAAATATTATGTTGTTGTCAACATCAATTTTAAAAGTGTCTAAAGTAAGCGTGTCAATTGAAATAAAAACGTGGGCCAATAAAAGAAGCCTAATAATAATCACGATCTATTATTATAGGGGTCCTATCGGCATCCTCATTTTTACTACTGGCATCCCAATACTCCTGGTACCACAAAATATTATTTCGGCACCATGATTATTTTTAATGAACAAAACGTCAGTGGCATTGATGTTGCTAGTGCAAAACCAAATTCAGGGACACTGACGTTACTGTTAAAAAACGAAAGTCAGTGGCACTGATGTTTACGTTATAAAAGTGTCACAACTTGAAACGTCAGTCCATTGACGTTGATATCGCAAAAGGACACTGACGTTTCTAGTGTGGTGCCGGAAGTAAAAACAAGAATATATATGTGGACATGTGGTGCCGGAAGTAAAAAAATATTAGTAAAACTGGAGGTGCCGATAGAATCTCATTATTATATACTATATAAATATATGTTGCATGCAACACATGTCGTGACTCCGTTTTTGTTTCTAAATCTTTTTTTTTTTTTTTTTTGAATGGGATTAGCATTTAGCTTGAGTGGCACTACCAATAATTGACGTTATTTTCGAAAAGTAATCTCAGTCATAATGATTTTTTTTTTCCTCACTAAAAATACTCGTGTTTTCGAAGTCGTTTTCTAAATATGGTGCGGAAGTAAAGTTGTGATTGCAATTAGTGTTGTTAAACGAACAGAACAACTCACAAACAATTTCGTGTTCGATTCGTTGGTATTTGTGATCGTTCGTTTGTTTAACTTAACGAACCAATCTTGAACAAGAGTATAAACTCGTTTTCTAAACGAACGAGCACAAGCATACTAGTGAATGTTAAATTATGTTCATGAACTTTCTTGTATAAATAGACCAATGTACAACGTAACCCTAATACCTAAGATGGTAAGCCTTCTATTAATCAAATAAATAATACTCTAGCCCAATTTTATAGAGTTCTCTTAATATTTTATTGTACTGTGATGTTTGAAAATTGTTTTGTGTATTTTATTATTTATTTATTTGGACTTGATTATCTATACGTTAACGAGCAAAACTCGAGCCGAGCTCGAGCTTGAAGACAAAAAAATAAGTGTTGCAAACCAAACTCAAACACGAGTTTGAACAAAATTTATTTATAAATGAGCCGAGTTTTAAAAAAAAATTGTTCGTTTATCAAACAACATTTCTCAAACAAACTCGTGACTTTTACGCACCAAGTTTGAACATGTTTTTTTTGTTTGTTTATTAAACGAACGAATGCGAACAAACTTGTGACTTAAAAAAACACAAAGTTAAACAACTCGTGAACATCTCTGATTGCAATAGAACACGTAATAATAGATGTAGGTGGAGTTTTAGTTTAGCCGAGTTTGTTATTTAGTTGACTTACGCGCGCATCAACTTAGTAAATCTAACATGATCAACGGTGCAGATCACCGTTGTGTCACTATCATTACTCCTAGAATAATTTGCATAATTTTCTTTGTTCAAGTTTAGCTCATTTACGGTCAAGCTTGCGTACAGAAACCTAACTGAGCCGAGCTGAATGTTGCATGTTTGCATTTAAGTTTGTGTAGCATACAAACGAGCTTAAGCTTGTTATTTTAATGAACGACCAGAATTTTTTAGCTTGAGCTCGGCTCATTGACAACATACAAATGAGCACTTGTACATTTCTATCTTTTTGGGCTTAAGGGACGTCTGGGGAAATTCTGATGCGCAGTGACCGCAATGTGGATAGAGAGATTGCCTAAAAAAGGTAAAACATGTAAACATACATGACCCTTAATGTTCGATATCCGCATTGAGATTGCTTCGGTATCAAAATTTTCGGCGTAGGCCGTAGGGTGTTTGGTTGGTATATTATTATGGCTTAGTTGCCAAGATGGTTTGTATTGATAAACTATTCCTTATGAGAGTGCTTTCTTATTCTCTTAATTTCATTAGTATTATCAAATCTAATGTTTCGGTCATACGGTTTTATTATGATAAAATTATTTCTCCATCGTTACGTTATATTATTCTCATACTTGGATGTTGAATGAGTTAGTAAAGGGTGTCTATACCGGCACAATCCAATCCAATCCAATCCAAACCAACTCTTACCGCATATCACACCGTACATACCACAAAACTAACTTTAAAACGCCGATTGTTAGTTGAAAGTCGATCTTAAGGTTTAGAATCAATATTGAAAAATTCAAATTCTGAATGTTTATGCAACAACATCAAGTTTGATATGATGCCATAAAAAAAACGCCCTAAAATGGTGAGACCTCGTCTAAAACGAGATTAGATTCAAAGACAACTCTTAGATGTACTTAGTTTCTTCGACCTATAAAAAAAAAGGGGGGGGTGTATTTTCACAAGAAAAAACTACCTCCTAAACATGCCAGAATTCTGAAGCATCTTGTAATATTCTACAATTAAGGAATGGTTCTTGATAATATCCCATATCTTTGCAGAATTCTTTAGCCAATCGCGTTCTGACACCATCCTCGTAAATGTCTGGTTACTACCACTTGTGGATAAAACCTGACACACAATGAGTTCAATATTAATAATGTAAAAATCATTAAGCGAAAGGGATACGATTTATTGACCATCTTCCGGTTTCTTACATAGATATGAGGACTTACCATATCCCTCAGTTTCCACAGCAATGAACTATGACTTTCCTGTTGTGCCCTTGAAGACTCATCACTAATTCTAGATGGAATCAGAAACAATTTCGGTATTCCAGAATTTGCAGCAGCATCATCCTCATCACCAGGAGTTGCACTCGGGCAGATGTTTTCTTTTGAAGCATTTTGGCCACCCATCGGTTTCATAAACGACGAAGAGCTAAAATATCGTGCAAGTGCCTTCTTCAGCTGCCCAGATTTCTGTGCACTGATATCTTGGTCGCGCAGTCTATGTATATAATAATAATAAGTAAATGTATGAGCATTTGCATCACAATGCAAATTCCAATTCAAATTCAAATCATATGTTGTAGATATTGTAATGCAATACACCGGGAATGGAGATAGAGTAAAATAAAGAAAGTCATTTTGAAGACCGTAAAATAAATAATATGTTAAGAAAACCAATGCAAGTGCTCTAAGTGCAAAGAAAGATGCGGAAGCGCAATATCTACAGCATGCTTGATTAAAATTTCAAACAGCAGAGAGGGGGGGGGGGGGGGGGCGGGGAGGTCGTTGAGAAATACTTACTTGGTATGCACAAAAATTGGAGTTGCCACATGCTCCTTTGAAGCCTCTGTTGTTCTGTCCTTTTCTTTTTCGATTCCCATACTAGAATTGGAAAGGGTTACGGAAGATGGATCAGGTATACCATGCTTTAGCAAATCTACCTGCAATCATTTCACAAGAAAATCCTGAAATCTTGTTAGATCTGTTAATTAATATTTTGATTAGGCAAAATAAAATTCATTAAAAGACGGCCATTAGCCAATTTATATGAAACTTAATCACTAAAGCCAAGCACGTAGCCAACAACAACCAAACTATAAGACCCAAGATGATACTAACGTTCTTCCTCCTCACAACACTGCATTAAGAATGCATACATGCATTAACACAACTTTACCCCTTCCTATTAAAGAAGAAGTAAAGCCGGAAATAGGGAAGGGTGGATTTTTCTTAACGGCATAAAATGTTGAAAGTGGAATGCTAATAAAGCGTGCAAATGTCATATCCCTTACAAAGTATGTTATTAGAGAACTTAAATAAGTTACTTAAACAAATTCCTTATTTTACAAGCTCGAACACCAATTCCCTCTATTTTACAAAATCTCTATTCCTACTAAAATGCATCAGAATCCCTATTCTGCAGTACGTGTAGTGCAAAATTTGTAGATTTTGCATTTTATAGATCTCATGCAGATGATTTTTGGTGGATCTGAATGATTGAAATCTGTTTTTACAAATTAACCTTGTATTACGGTATCTACGACAAGTGCTCCTATAATTTTGCTATTTTATATAGCAATTCATTGTAACTGAATGAGCGCTCCAAGACGACCAAAGATGGAAGATGCAAAACAGAGTAAAAGTACAAGGAAACTTGAATACCGTTGACATCAGGTGCCACATGCTAGAATCATGAACTCCCTCTGATACCACCACTATTATATGGCAAACGGATGCAAGAAGAATGCCAAGCTACAATTTTTCTTGCAAACACAGGCAAAAAATGAATTACATCTGTTAGGCATAGAATATGATACTCTCTACATAAATAAGAACAAATGCACTTTAATACTCGTCAAAAAGCAAAATAAAAGACTTGAATACCTGAATACTCATCAGTTCATGGGCCAACTCAGCAGATAGAGACTCCCCATTTATCACAGGGATAGTAGATGAGTCATCAGGCCTAATTATCTCAGCTAAAACAGATGCACTAAATACAGGCTGCAAACCATGAAATTAAACCAAAAAAACTAAGTTACAAGACTTATATAACCAAAAGATATTATACAGTTTCTCACCCTCATTGCTTCAAGTTAATAAGAAGAAAATAGAATAAAAGGATGTATTAATTAGTACAAATGATTAACAAGAATAAGATGCAACATCCAATAGGTTTCTGAAATTTCCAGATGTATCAATCCAATGAAAAACAAGGATCCACTCATTCATTTTCCTGGGGAAAAAAGTGCATACAACATCCGAATATCTCAAGGAATTTACCTATTTGGCTATTTGTACTGTTGTACAGGAGCATACAAATGGGAATGTACCTATTTGCCATACATGGTTTACAGAGCATTTCATGATTTGTTTCGGTGTCCGTGAGGAAGAAAAGAACAATGTAACATATTTTGGGTTTTTGGTGAGAGGGCAGTATAAAGAACTCAAGCAGCTTTACAGAGCAAACTTATACCACCTAAGAAACCAACAGATACCAATGCAGCCCATGAAGTGGAAACATGTAGGTGCACATAGATAATGCTACAATCACCTAAATAGAAAAAGAAGTTGATGCACCTGCGTGTCAAGAAGTATGATCCGTTCTGAGGATATACGTGGTTCGATTCCTACTGTACAGTGCTTCGCCATTGCTCTAGTTTCTTCTGTTTCAACTGCAAATGGAGGAAGCATTCCTGCAATTTGCTAAACCTTAAACAAGTGTATGATTAAGCTCACATGGAAAGGAAGTGACAAGGCATTTCACTTGCAAGTGCATACAAACTAGTCTCTTATATGCCACCAAAAATATCATTCAGCGAAACAAAAAAGAAATCATTAATGGCAAACTTGAAAATATATGTTTTAAAAGTTAAAAACAATAAGTCAAATATCCTCCGTTTTCTCAACGTTTTGGAACTTGTATGTTTACATACCATTTCATACCGACACTACAAAAGAGGTATGGAAACGGTACAAAATGCTACAGACTGATATACGAAAAGGGGAGTGATAGAGCTACTCCCTCAAGTCTACACCATTTTTACACCATCATCATCTCACCACATGTTTTTCATTTGTAAAAGAAACTTGAAAAAATCGAAAAAATCATAACCACAAGATTATGTTGGGAGTAAAAATGGTGTAGACTTAAGAGAGTGTAGACACAAGATTACGAAAAACTATACATATCACTACGAAAAAGGATCCAACATAAATGGAACAAATAACCTAATATCGTCATGGAAATGGTGGGAAATGCTATGAAAATGGTGGGAAATACTACAAAGGCATATTTTATGAAAATGGTGGGAAATACTAAGCATACAAACATATTTTACAGATTCATTTCAAGTTCACCATAATCTACAATAAATACCAGGCAGGGAGGCATCAAATCCATAAATTTCGTTCATGATAGTGGACTTGCCCACGCCGGGAGGACCAATGACTCCGACGACGGTGAATTCAGTATTGTCCGTCAGAAACTGCAATAGCAAAATCACAGTAACATCAACAGGGAAAAAAATTTAATCAATTCTTATTCACATTTCAAATCAATTTGCTAGCACACAAAAAGCAGAAAATTGAGTTACCGGAAGGAAACGATCGCAGTGAAACTCCCAGGATTCAGAAAGGAGATTAAGAGAGCCAATAGAAGGAAGTCGAGAACGAGCTGAAGCAGAAGAATCGTCGTCGGGGCCGCCTCCTCCTCCACCGCTGCCGCCTCCACCGGCAGCTCCTCGATTAAACTTTGCAGAAGCTACAAGAGCAGGCTTCGCTAATAAGATCTTTGGAGCTGATTGGTGGGAAAATGGCGGTTGATTGGACGACCCGATTCCTCCGGAGCCAGCCGCCATTTTTCCCGTTGGATTTTCAACCGTTTTTAACGACAAATTACTTGGATTTATTTGACGCTCTTCCCTTTAACAAAGGGAGTAAGAAGAAAGTCTCGATCAATCGAGTCGAGTTTGAGTTTATATTTTTATTTGAGTTTGAATTGATATAAAACAAGTGTAGTGAGTGATACATACACTACTTATTTTACCACAACGTTCTACACAACACCATCTTCACCATTAATTTTGTTGGAACTCATCACAATAAATAATTCGTCACTTTAATCAATACTCATAAAGCATGTAGTGATATGTACACTACACGAATGTGTAGTGCACATACATTTCTCATAAAACACTTGAAAATTTTAATTAGATTTGAGTTTGATTGATTTATAAAATACAAGATTGAACTCGATTCATTTATCACTCAATACGACTCAATGATATGAGTCAAAAGTCAAGAGTCAAAACTATGCTTAATCATACTCACCAGTCACTTATCTGTGATAGGGCTAGGACCGACCAAAATAACCAGAAAATCAAACCAAATTGTAAACCGATCTGAACCAATCTGAACTTAATTAAACCAATAACAAACCAAATACATTGGTTTGGTTTGGAACCAAACCGAATTGCATTGGGTTGGTTTCGGATACTTTTAATTACACTCAATGCAACCCGAACCTAAACCAAATTTTATAATAATTAAATATAATATACCCAAAAAACCCAATATAACTTATAATGTAATAATCTAGTGGTCCCCTTTTAGAGTTTAGTCCATATTAAGCCAGTTGACTCAACCCTCGTTCACGTTTACTGTCGTTTACCCAAAACCTAAACCGCAGCCAAAGCTTCTTGCCTCCTCCGTCCATCTTGAACATTCCCAGTTTCACAGATCACCATCTTTATTCTCTGTCGTTCTAGCCTTTAGGACTCCACCATCGCCACCATTTGCCATTGAATCTGTCAACCTCTCATCTTCCAATTGATATTTTGACTCATCTGGATGTTTAATTTGGCTGGTCTTCTTCATTAATAAATATCGAAAATGGAAATACGTTAGATTGCGAACCGAGAGGTCTTATCCATCGATGTTCATTGGAAGACCCTAGATATCAAAGGGCCACCTCCAAAAGAAGCGGATTTAGACTACGTGCCAATTATCCATGCCTTAGAAGAAAAACTGAAGATGGCAGACGTGTGGGAGAGACAGAGGTTGATAATAAAGATACGGGAAATTTGTCAACCGATTAATACGGTGCGAAAAAGACGGGTCGTGGCCGGCCTAAGGAATCCGGAAACAAGAGGAAGTTGTTGGGGGACAACTCAACTAAGAGGGAGATGAGTATATTTGAACGTTTTGAGCAAGAATTATCGAGTGTTACCCCAACTCCACCTTCATCTCAATGTGTTTCTTCTTCCAAAAAGAAAAAATCTCCAAGTACTCGGGCACCATCCAAACGTGCAAAGGTTTCAATGGCTATATGTTCTACCATTGGATACTTACAAAGGTATCTTAAATATTTTCCACCAAATATTCATGAGCACATTTCGTCAATGGTTAATGTAGCTCTGGATGGAAATTGTGGCTTTAGAGTAATATCACACGGAATAGGGTTTGAAGAGAGTGCATGGCCACAGGTGAAAAAAGCGGTGCAACAAGAATTGATAGCAAACAAGGATCATTATATGACCATATTTGATGGACAACAATATGTCTACGACAAATGTATGTCCTCAGTTGATCATGAAGATGGAGGGTGCTTGGAGGATAAGTATTATGACAGTTTCCTTGGTTGGGATGTGTGCAATGTATATGGTGTGTCCCTAAGCATATTGTCATCAACGCACGGAAGCCAAACATTCCTTCCCACTAAGAAAAAACCTTCGTTTTGGCCAAGAAATCATATATGGATGGGTTTGTGCAATGGTAACCATTTTGTTCGTTTGTTTATGAAAGATACTTGTCCAATTCCTAGGGTGAACGTGATTTGGCATGAAGTTCGGACGTTGGAAGCAAATGAATGGTATGAGAAATTACGGTATAGGATCGGTTTATGACATGATGTGGTCAAGGATCCATAGATGGGGAATTATATTGATTTGGAAGCGCCGAGTGCCAACGCATGAAGTTTAGATCATACTTTTGAGCTACTTTTAGATCATATTTTGGGGCTACTTTTAGATCATACTTTTGAGCTACTTTTGAGCTATTTTGATGTATTTTGAGCTACGTTGATCTACTTTGTAGTACTTTTAGATCATACTTTGTAGCTACTTTGATGTATTTTGATCTACGTTGATGAATTATGTCTACTTTGTTGTGAAGTATGCTAGTAATATCAATGTTTTTGTTGTTGAAAATGTGATATTTGGTGTAATATTGTGGTCTGATTGTGTGTTTACCGAGGGAAAAATGTTGGTTCTGTGAACAAAAACGCCAACATGGCTGGCGTTCCTAGTGAGGCAGCAACGTTAGTCAGGGTAACATTTATAGAACAGAAAATATCAGATTTAGGGGACTCTCTGTACCAAAAAAAACTTAAAACGACACTCCCACCGGCGTTGGTATGTGGGTAGGAACGCCAGCAGTGCTGGCGTTTTAGTGAACAGAAGCTTAGCTTAAATGTTGGTGTATGATCCTCAAAACGCCATCTCAACTGGCATTGGTATTAAGTTAAGAACGCCACTGGTACTGACGTTTAGTGAACATAACCAACAAATACAATTCAATACACATTCAACGGGGAACCAAACCAAAAACCAGTTAAAAACGAATTCAAAACCAATTCAACGGGGATGAAATAGCAATTAAAACCCAATTCAAATACCAAAAGCCAAAAATCCAAAGCACATACGACCAAATACCAATTCAACGGGGAATTAAAAAACCAATTCAAATCACATACGAATAAATACCAAATGTGCATACAATGTATCAAATAGCAAATATGCATACGATGTATCAAACTCCGAATGTTCATTCAATGCAACTATCTCTTTTTCGTGGTCCTTGCACGCTTCTTTGTTCGTTGGTTTTGTACTTGAGTTGATTCTTCGGCTTCGGCTTCGGCTTCGGCTTCGGCTTCGGCTTCGGCTTCGGCTTCGGCTTCGGCTTTGGCTTCGGCTTCGGCTTGACTACATACACCCGTAGTTATGAACTCCAATGCCATCTCAAGCGCTTTCAATAAGTCATTTTTGCTCTTCTTTATAGCATTCGTAACAGTATGTTTTTTTTGGTTTATATTAAACCATAAGTGACTCAACACCGATGAATTCAACACATAAAATTCCCCTCAATTGAGGGTAAGCTTTCTAGGGAAATACTTATGTGGTGTCTCCACACGTGTGGAGACACCGTGTGGTGACATCACAACCATACAGTTTTATTCTGTATTTTTATGTGGTATATTTACATACACCGAATCGAAAAGTATACAAATCCGAACCACACGGTTTCAATTCAGATTAAAAACAAAAGTTTGAAATCTCACCACATGGATACACTCCGCATATGACGTGTACACCCAATAACTTCTATATATATATATATATATATATATATATATATATATATATATATATATATATATATATATATAAGTTAATCCAAGATTATTGTAATGTATTTTTATAAAGCATTATGAATTGGACCCTTTTTTTTGTAGTATTTTTTGTGAGAATATTACCTTGTGATAGTAGAAGTTTCCTAAATTCAAAAAAAAAAAAAAAAAAAAAAGAGCTTCCTAAAAAATAATAATATACATCTTATATCTTATGCTTCGATCATAAAGCGTAACATGATCTTTGTAAAAGTAAAGTAAAAGATATTTTAATCATTCCAAATTAGTTTTTCAGACAGAATATATTTCTTATTTATAATGTGACAACTCACAAAGACTAGTACAACAATTCAAGATTTCAAATGGATTGGTTCATACAAAAATCTGTCTCTTATGATAATGTGACAACTCAGAAAGGCCAGTACTACGGGAAGTTATTGTGTTGTGTCTTTATACGGTGTGGAGAAACCGTGTAACAGCTCACACACCACATATTTTTATTCTGTATTTAAATTGTGTAGTTCTGATCGTTTCACCCATCTCTTCACATCAAAATCCCTCACAACACAATAACTCTTCCAGTACTACAATTCAATTCAAGGTTTCAAATGCATTGTCTCCATACATATGAATAGACAATACAATACACAATAGGACAATACCCCCACCCCACATCACATCATCGAGCGACTTTTGTGTGCACCGAGGACAATACACAAAAGTTTCCGGAGGAAAAAAAGTTAGAAGTATTTACTCTTTTTTTTCTAACACTTTTTCAAACATTATTGTGGTGAAATGGTGTACAGTTGTGAATTGTGTAGGCCAACTCCCCGGAAATCCTATTTTCTTTTGTTTCAAAATATTGGTATAGTTGTTCAAAAAAATAAATAAAATTATTGGTATAGTTGACAAAAATATAAATATTACAAGAAACCAGTTAATGCTTTAAACTCTGCCAAACAGGCGTTCAAACTTCAAAACATCATCCGGAGGCGAGAAGCCCCAACATATACGTGTAGATACAAATAAACCATGCCTAGCTAAAAAATGTGCAGAAACATTTCCAATGTTGAATAAACGAAAAATAAACAGTTTCGAAGCTCGGTAAAAGAGCCAAGCAGTTCTAAACTAAACGACCATGAGGTGTGAGATCAACTCCTGACTGTCGAAGCCGCGACACACACATTAGACAATCACTCTCCACCTCTATCCGCCGAATCCCTAGGTGCACCGCCTTTGCCGAAGCCAGGGAGATAGTCTTAAGCCAGGGAGAACCGCCCCACTTGAGCCTTTAAAAATCACACCACCAGCTCCAACCTATGTAACTGATGCGTCAACATTGCTCTTGACCACGCCCGCCTGAGGCCTTACCCATTTATCGCTAGATGTGCCTCCGACGCTTGAGTCCGATAGCTCGCAAGGGCCGCAACATACTCATCTGAAGCGGCCAAAGACCGCATGCACACCGCAGGAACATAAACTGCTTGATTATCAAACACTACAGACAGGGGCGGACGGAGGTTCCCGGCCTACGAGGGGCGAAAATTCTAAAGATTTTTTGTATTAAAAAATATATATATAGTATTGTTTTTTTTCTGTCCCCTACAATTCAAAAAAAAACTATTATAAATCGCAAAAAAAAAAACACGACTATGCATTTCGCATTATATGTTAAAAAAATTCTAAATATCGCATGATCCGAATACATTAACCTTCTACTTCTATAAATAAAGATTTAAAACACTGCAAACAATGTTCTTAGAGGAAACTAATGTTTCGAAACCGATTAATATTTTTTTAATGTATCACTTTCATAACTATGTATTTTTATTAATATGGTAAAAGTTTTATGCAAATTATCGGTTTATTATAGATGATAAGGGCGAATATAAATTTTATGCGGGAAAAAAAGATTCATAACATATATATATATATATATATATATATATATATATATATATATATATATATATATATATATATATATATATATAATAGTGTATTTTTCGGATCCGGGGCGAGTGCCCCCTATTTATTAGTTGGATCCGCCCCCGACCGCGGAGCGCGCGCTTTCCAGATTCCCCACATGAGCCACACCTACCTGACCACGCCTTCATCACCCTGCTCCTCAAGCAGCCTTGTAAAAAACTCTCCAAAAGGTAGCAGAACGAAGATGTTGTAAGATCCCGTTAAATGGCGACATCTCCCGAATTCGAGCGGCCATCTTACATTCAAAAATCACATGCCGCGTCGTTTCTAGGGCTTCCCCGCATCCCAGACAAATACCATCCCCCATACTCTGCCGCTGCAAGACGTGACCAGTCGCAAGACAATCATGTAAACATGGCCATAAGAAGTGTTGAATGCGCGGCTGGACCGCAAGCTACCAGCAGTCTCTCCAAAGCTTGCTATGCCCAGCCGAAGTAGACGACCCGCCCACTGCCGACGGACGATAGAGCGACAAGGCTAAATAATATCCATACTGCACTGTATAGACGCCCCGACGATCATAAAGTCAGATCCATCGATCCGGGTGCCCCCCAAGAGCTACCATAGTCTCTAATATAGCATCCGCTTCCTAGGGGCAGAAGAGCTTTCGGACCCGCTGGACATCCCGTACTCTGGTGCCAGGAATAGAAAGAGATGAGACAGAGGAATCCGCCGGAAGCACATGCTCTGCGGAAGGTATACGAAACGATGGCTGCCTAATAGTCCAACATAGACTATAATTAAAACAAATTATTAAAGAAGTGAGCTAATTATTTAATTTAAATACCAAAATTATCTCAAGAAAAAAAAACCTAAACTTAACTTCCGCGTATATTCATGCCTTTGCAACTTTGGTTGATCGGAAGAGAATACCCTTTAATTTTGTCATGAATCAATGTCCACGGTGGTATCGTGAGAGTAGATTTGTTGTGGTGTCAATAACAACACTCTTTTGTAATTATTGTATTTGCATGTCTATTCAGTGTGTAAAATGCATAAGAATCCCCACAGCATATAATTTGAGTAGAGAATATGCATTGGGGGCTTATGAAATTATCTTTCTAAATTCATCAAAATCCATTAAATATATCCCGAGTTATAGCCGATTGTGATGATCAATATAGGCGAAAATAAACATTCTAGATGAGGGTGAATAGAGTGTACGGGAATTATGAACTCTTTTTTCGATATTCGGAAGATTATTCATTTATGTTATATTAAGTAAGTGATAAAAAGTAGTAATTAATTAAACGTGTGATCAAATTACTAGCAAAAGACCCTGATTGTAGCATTGATCAGCTTATGCAAAAAGAGAAGGTTTCATTCAAACTTACTACCTACTATCAATATTTCAAGCCTCTAAGCCCTTTTACTTAAGCCAAGGGTCAAAAAAGAAACGTGCATATTAAAGAATTTAAAGAACAAAATAATAAATGTATTATTGCTCGAAAAAATCAATAAATTACGGTGCTTGACTTCATATATATATAAATAGCCAGAAAAATATAAAGGATAAATATTGAGAAAATACAAAATAGATAAACACAAGAGAACCCTAATAAATCAGAATTCTAATCGGCTTGTTCTTCTTCATCTCTAAGGTTGGAGATTGCCTTCGATCCACTGGATGTATGAGCAAGGACTCCTGTTTGACCACAAACCGCCGGATGCCTATCCACACGACAGTAAACCCATCTTTATCTCTTAATTTGAACTCGTAGTTACATCTTCTCGTGATATCTACAAGCATAGCCTCTTGATTCTCTGTATTCGGAACTCTGTATTCATCATTCCCCCTCAATCTGGCGTAGGAGATCGGGCGAATACGTAGATTGGATTGTAAAATGGAGGACTGTAATCTGGGTAGAGGCTTGGTAAAAATATCGGCTAGCTGGTGTGTAGAAGGAACATACCGTGTAATAAGCTGTTTAACCGCCACTTTCTCGCGAACAAAGTGATAGTCTAACTCAAAATGTTTAGTACGAGAGTGAAACATAGGATTTACAGATAAGTATAACGCACTGAGATTATCACACAGCAACTGAGGAGGTTGTGGAAGCGTAACACCAACATCTCGAAGAAGATGAGTAGTGTTAGTAATACCATCCGCAGCGGAAACGATTTATGGATCTAGATCTATAAACTACACGTAATAAAATAACTAGATCTATATCTACAAGGGGGTTGTAGATCATACCTCTTGGATCTCAAAATCCAAGTTGAAGAACCGCAATAGGATGAACGAAGGAAAGCGTGAAGAGCACCACGATCTTCCGTACGTGTGATCCAAGCAACTCCCGGTGGAAGGAAATTCTCGACTCGAACCCTTCCGATATGCTACCCGGAAAAAAACTCCAAGACTTTCCCCTTGACTCCCCTTGGCCGAAATTTTCCTTCTCCTCTCTAAGAGGTGAAGTCGAAATTTATGTGTGTGTTAAGGCTTTGGGAGAACTCTCTTTATATAGGAGAGTAAAACTTAAATTTCCAAGGATTAATAATTAATACAAAATCAATTATAGTAATCCTTTTCCTAAAAAGATATATCTAAGATATTCCAAAATAAATAAGGACATATAAAAGATATTCTTTTCCTTAAATTATTTAACACATAAATAATTTAATCACATTATCAAATAATTATCCAAGAAAACTAATTTCTTGATAAATTATTTAATATTACAAACATGCGCACCTTTTTCCTAAAGGTTAAGGTCCACGCATATTTCCATTCCTTTTTGACCAAATGGGTCAAAATTGTCAACACACTAATTTGGTAAAGTTCACGAAAAATGTCTTTTCCGTGTATTTAATTATTTAAATTTCAACTAATTTAATAGTCCACTAAACAATTAATTCACATATCGTTTTAATAAAGTCCAACAAGAACTAAATTAATATTATTAGGATTCGACGTCCGAGAATAGCTATATCTTTATATTAGGAGAGCACGTCGGGGACCAATGGACTAATAATCGGCGGCTCCGATAAATCAAATAAATAATTATAGAATAATTATATTCGATAAATCAATCACAGAATATGCCACCATAATCCCGTGATCGCACTCCTCCGATTATGAGATTATATTTATCTCCTCACGAGAATAATAATAAGCGTCCATTGATATAATCATTACATATGGATTAATCCTCCATAGATCGTTCATTCTAAATCGGGAAGTTACCGTTAACCCTTTTTAGAACCTCTTATCCTTATTTACCATTAACCCCCTAGTGATCAATTAATTCATACAACTCACTGGTGATCAATCGGTGTGATATGAACTCCATGTGGATCGATCGGTTTAGGATTAACAAATAAGGGAATCGTCTATCTACTTCCATAAATGGAAGGAATGGATTCCGTATCCGTGATAACACGGACTACTCACTCAATCCAAGTACAATGCCAAGATGGGGTAATTCGGACCACGGACTCGGTGTAATCCTTAACCGTCAAGTCAAACCTCATACCGATTCAAGCGGTTGATCGTGATCACCTCGGGATTAAGATATATCCATAAATATGATCATCCATTGATTCGATAAGACTTCTCGATTACGGAATTATATCGTGAACTCTAATCAAATCGGTCCAAATTTATACGATATATCTATCATATATAAATGCCCCATTAGGTTCTCTTAACCGAAAGTCCGGATAAGACAATCACACCAACGTGTTCGGGCGCATTAATAGCACGTTAAAGGAGAGACCCGATACTCTCGATTAACTTCACTATGGGCTAATTGTATTTTAAGTACATCTTCACTAACTCAATCCTCCCGTGTATATACCATACACCGAGTTAAGTGATTACATAAACGATATACTTAGGGTTTTACGTAGTGTAAATACTATTGTCACATCGGTGATTATGAGAATAATAAATATGAATAATAACGTCAATTCATTTATTAAATAAAACAATTACAAAAATTGTCTTTCGGGCATCACACCTAACAATCTCCCACTTGTACGAAAGCATGTGATTAATTGTTTTAGAGCACACCCTATTATTTAAACTACAACAAACTACATCTCCCACTTGCTCTAAAGCAATGGAGACTCATCCCGTATTCTAGTACCCATTAAGCATATCATAACCATTTCAGATTCCAAAGTACACTCCGAGTATGCCGTCGTAGGATAGGTCAGTGACTCGGGGAGCACCTACATCTAAATGTCATGGGTCTTAATGATTAGTCAGGTTGTCGGCTCGAGACGATCCGTAGAATCGAAACGTTACCGGTCCATCAAATCATGTGGTACTGAGTAAACACTGAGCCCGAGATCGATTTAACGATCATCCTCAATCTGACTTAAAGTCAAAATCAGTGTATCACACATATCCAGGTTCACACATGAATATGTCCGCATATTGTTCCTCGTTCTCTTCAAGATACTAAAGGACATACTAAACTTGCTTTGTTAACCGCCGAATCTAAGATTCGATCAAAGTTGACGTTCAATAACCTGACCATCTCTTACTAGAAAGAGAATCTATCCCATTTCTCTTGATCCGAAGATTTAGAGAGTCATTCCTGAGGCATAGGGTAGAACTTCCTCGTTGAATGTTGCATACACGGATGCATCATCTTAACCAATAAGATGGATGGGAAACCAAAGGATCGATTCTAATGAATTCGACCGAGTCAAACTCTTAAGAATGTTGTCCAAATCTCTATTGCAGAGAATTGTGGCATTGTCAGATTCTGACTCCAGATAACACACCCATGTTGATTCCAACTGGTGCAGTGTTATCCTTCACAAACACTAATATATATATTCACTACTGTACTAAAATTGATATCCAGTCTACAAAAGACTTATCAATATTCTGGTCAAATCCACATATTGTAGAAATATATGACTTCCAATGACCGAGAGGTTTGCTTTTTATCCACAAAGGACATAAGCCTTGACAGTCATCCTGTCATGAGTTCATAAGTCAATACCCTTCTGTTTCGAATGAATCCCGACTCCGTTTGGTTGGCAAGAAAGTCTCGGGGAATCACCCCTATTTTCTCGCTTTTGAACGAAATCATGCAATACCGAACTCATTCTACTCTTTTCCATGTAGATCCAATTACTCCCACCGGGCCCGAGACGCTCGGTGGTTCTACAAGAGTATGAACGAATTGGAGTACCGAACTCCATTCACAGGGTTATGGCTATTAAAACCAACCTCTATTATCAGAATCCTATACTGCTCACAAAAGAGCCATAGGTCATCAATCGATCCTCAGACTACAAAGTCCGCCGAACCCGTAATGGGTAATGGATAAACCATACTCCCACTACATTCTGGGTGGATCGAAATTCTGATCTAGTTTAGTAGTATTTAGTGTTATCACCAACAACCGATGTTGGATGTGGTCTGATTTTAATCAGTTAGTAACTACCTTGAGTAAACGTACTTCAAGGTTTAAGGTTTTACTGTTCATAGACTCTATCGAAAGGACGCAACGGATAACCGTCCCTTCCCTATTTCATGAATCTTATAACAAACCTTTTTCTCAATGCTACAAGATATAGAACGATTGGTCACCGACCGAACGTGTTCGCGAAATTTCCAGACCTACCTTCAAGCACCGTGTGCTAAATGCTTATATTTACGAAGTGGGGTGAACCGAATCCACACCTTATCCGTAAATTCCAAAGCATATTCTAGGTAGACTTCTCGGTCTTACATTTCAATGTAAACCGTTATTTCACTTCCAATATCTTTATTGAGTTAAGCGAAGTATTGTAGCACGTCTAAAAAAAACTATATAAGGCAATTTAACGGTTTCTCACTTAGTGAAAACATTTCACTATGAGGCGGGCCGAGCATCGGTCCCTAGGACTATGTGATGGCCCATTTCTGAGTATAGAATACTCTATCTCAAAATATTTTGGATAAACTTACCGGAGTGTTTGAATAGTTATCAGACAAGAAGTCACTACTCGGAAGCTCCTACTAGCTTGTATCTTTCATCGACCCCGAAGGTCGTCATAAATAAGCTATGTTACTTCTTTATAACCATTATCCTTTCCCGATTGAAAGGAAACTTAGTCATTGAACCTCCGAGACAATATAACCGACGGGAGAAAGGAATCACCCCGAGCCGGTCTTCGGTCTTGTCTTTTAGGGACTATGCACTAACTATGGAATATGAAGAAGCGTTTATCTAAATATAGAAACCAATTGCTTTTAATGGTTCTTTAAGATGTGTTTTATATACATATTTCAAATAGATTGTAAGTGGTTTTGACTTTATCAAACAAAAGTCCGAGTCTTGGATTCCTGCTACAAATGGTATATTCACTTTCTATACGACAAACAAATTATCGAATAGAAGGTAAATCCATTCGTTCCAACGAATCTTAAACAGAAAATAAATTTTCCACGATATCCAAGGATTGAACCCGAGATTCATTTCCTTATATCACTCCCACTATTCTAGCTAAAATTAACTGCCCGTTGTTTACTCTTTTAATCGTTGAATGCACTGCTGCCTTGTTCTTCCAAAGAACTTAGCTCAAGAAAATCGCCAAGGATTCATAGGTTGGTGATCCGAAATCACTATCCTTATCCTATGATTTTCGCTTTATTAATTTTCGGTTTAGCCTTAAAATCAACTCGCTTTTAGATGACTAACACTCTTAGACATACTCTCCCATTCTTGACTTTCCGTAAATGGAAACAGTTTTGAACTAGCGGTTCGTGTGAGTAGACACTACTCTTGAACCGTGGGATGTCTATTTCGAGTGTTACTTGTCGGGACTTCTCGGATTTTCTAATATACTAGAAAAATAACAAATCATAACATTAAAGCTCCCACTAGTTTATCGGTTCCAAATACCGTCTAACCAAAGAATGCTTTATTTTTATGATTTTCCAATTTTCCAATTTGAAAATCTCTCGTGTAAACACTTACACAGCTCTAATGTTTCCGAGAAAAAAAAACAAATCATAAAACTTCCACTAGTTCATCGATTCCAAATATCGTCTAACTAGCAACATTTCATGACTTTCCGGTTTTTTTCAATTAGAACGGTTACGTGTGTAGTCGATTACACTTTTCTAATGTTCTAGAAAAACAACAAATCATAAAGCTCCCACTAGTTCATCGATTCCAAATATCGTCCAACTAGTAACACTTCATGATTTTCCAATTTTTCAATTAGAAAATTACTCGTGTAATTACTACATACTCAAAATTCACTAGAAGAATTTCGAAGTCCGAAATCACCTTTGATCAAACTAAGTTTGTCTTCCGTTTGACACGAATGACACTAGTGACATACCTATATGTCACTGGTTTTTAAAAGGCTTAAGAGAAAATATCTCTTTCGAAAATTAATTGCATTATCGATTAACTAGTTCAACGTCCTAGTTACTTTCCACTTTTTAACGAAGTCAATACTAGTCAATTATAAATTTTTAAGCAATTTAGTAAGGGATATAATGCTGTAAATAAAATGACATGTATTAATTCAAGTTTAACACTACTATATTTTATTTTAGGAATTGTAAACTAAAATTAAGTCTACTCTACCATTCCAAGGTTTTAACCTCGCATCTCAGTGCCGCCTTAGGGTAGGTCAAAGAGATGACGGTTAAATCGAGACAATCTCATCAATGAATAACTTGTGAGAATCGAACATCCCACGAGAATCGAACATCCCTTTATTCATTGACTACCTTCCTTTTTCAAATTAGATATTTCCAAAAATACCCATGATGAGTGTGACCTACTATATCGGATCTCTTAGGTACGCCCCGAGTATGCCGTCTTAGGATAGGTCGGTGACCCGACGAGTACCCGTAAATCCTATCCTTTCGGAGACCAAGCCATGAATGTTGATAGGGGCGAACACCATCCTTAGGGGACGAAATCAAAGCGCCTCGAGGCGTCACCCTTCTCTCACTTACTTGTATCTATAGTAGAGGCCGTGGGGTTGGTGCGTCGCCTCCCCGCTCCCACTCAATATTTTGGAAGTGGTGGTAGGTTAACTAACCACGTCTTTTTGATGTTAACATAAAAGCACATCAAATCAAGGATTCCGAATGGTGTCGGTAACGTAGGCAAGCCTACCCGTCCTATTCGTTGGAACATATGTGACAGTCGGACGAAATCGGGTCAAGACGGCCTCATTGAGATAAGAAGGAATCACCCCTCCGTTCTCCGGTGTAGCTTAGTCTTGCCGGACCCCCGTGCATACATCACACTAGGAGGGTTAAGTCGGTCGAGCGAAGCTCAGTTGACCACCCAACCTATAGGCGAACCGTTTTTATCCAAGATTTATTGTTCTTTTACCATCATTCAATCTCGTAGACACTACGAATTGAAAACGTGATCTCGTTTGTGCTTTAAGGCGGTTCACCGAGAACACACACCGAAAGGCTAACGATTTCATAACCCGTCCTCGGATCTTTAATTAGTTACTAAATTTATTAATTACCACGTATTAATTAAATTTCAACTAATTACACGAGTTTGTATACATGCCTATTTTAATTACCAAAATTAAAATTCTACATGTATGCATGGAGTGGATTTATGATATGATGCATGTCATGGCAATTCCGGTTTTATATCTATTTTATGATCAAACACATAAAAAATAAATGCGGAAAATTTAAACACCGAGATGGATCGTTGCACCCCCGTATCTAATCTATTAGAAAATAAAAACCAAAACCCTAACTAGGGTTTACTACTTTCTAACTAAATCTGCAGCTGTACGAACTCTTCGATGATCGGGAAACCAAACGAACTCGGATCGGGACGAAAATTTCCAGATCTTTTCTTCACTCCTTGAACTTCAATATGGACGGTTGGATCGGTGCTTTGACTTACCAATTTTCTCCAGTAAACCTCCAAACTTGCTGCTGAATCTGACTTTGACTGCACTGCATCAAGGACTTCCTGAGGCAGATCGGGAATCGAGATGAATTCCGATCGACCTGAAATTTTTATGGTACGTCCAAAACTCCAAGTTGATCAATCTGAACGGTCGGATTTGCTTTTCAACGGTCTAAACTCTCCCAGAAAATCGAGGAAGTCACAGATAGTGTTTCTGTGAATCCTGCGTTTTTCTGTTACAGCAGCCTCTTCGCAGCATCAAACGGATATCGAAACGGACTCTGATCGACGCCAAAATTTGTGGAGTTGATCATCATCTTCTAATCTTGATTCTGACCGGAGGGATCTTCGTTTCAACGGTCCGATCAACGGGAAACACGAAATAACTAAACAGCTACTAAACAGATCTATTTTCTGGAAATTAAAATTGCAAAAAAAAAGAATTACATAATTTCCTATACTCATATGGACGAATTTTCATCGTTTATATGAGTTTACAATAGATCTAACGGGTAAACAGATGCCAACCCCAATCCATCTCTTCAACCACGACATTCATAAGCATAAAAAATAATCATGCATGCGCCCCATTTAAAAATTGGGACAAAAATCTACATGTTTTACCACTCCTAGATCTAATATTTTATACGTATAAATATAGATCACCATGGCGACCGATACCACCGTTAGTAATACCATCCGCAATGGAAACGATTTATGGATCTAGATCTATAAACTACACGTAATAAAATAACTAGATCTATATCTACAAGGGGGTTGTAGATCATACCTCTTGGATCTCAAAATCCAAGTTGAAGAACCGCAATAGGATGAACGAAGGAAAGCGTGAAGAGCACCACGATCTTCCGTACGTGTGATCCAAGCAACTCCCGGTGGAAGGAAATTCTCGACTCGAACCCTTCCGATATGCTACCCGGAAAAAAACTCCAAGACTTTCCCCTTGACTCCCCTTGGCCGAAATTTTCCTTCTCCTCTCTAAGAGGTGAAGTCGAAATTTATGTGTGTGTTAAGGGCTTGGGAGAAACTCTCTTTATATAGGAGAGTAAAACTTAGCCTCCAAGGATTAATAATTAATACAAAATCAATTATAGTAATCCTTTTCCTAAAAAGATATATCTAAGATATTCCAAAATAAATAAGGACATATAAAAGATATTCTTTTCCTTAAATTATTTAACACATAAATAATTTAATCACGTATCAAATAATTATCCAAAAAACTAATTTCTTGATAAATTATTTAATATTACAAACATGCGCACCTTTTTCCTAAAGGTTAAGGTCCACGCATATTTCCATTCCTTTTTGACCAAATGGGTCAAAATTGTCAACACACTAATTTGGTAAGTCACGAAAAATGTCTTTTTCCGTGTATTTAATTATTTAAATTTCAACTAATTTAATAGTCCACTAAACAATTAATTCACATATCGTTTTAATAAAGTCCAACAAGAACTAAATTAATATTATTAGGATTCGACGTCCGAGAATAGCTATCTTATATTAGGAGCGCGTCGGGGACGCGGGTAATAATCGGCGGCTCCGATAAATCAAATAAATAATTATAGAATAATTATATTCGATAAATCAATCACAGAAATATGCCACCATAATCCCGTGATCGCACTCCTCCGATTATGAGATTATATTTATCTCCTCACGAGAATAATAATAAGCGTCCATTGATATAATCATTACATATGGATTAATCCTCCATAGCATCGTTCATTCTAAATCGGGAAGTTACCGTTAACCCTTTTTAGAACCTCTTATCCTTATTTACCATTAACCCCCTAGTGATCAATTAATTCATACAACTCACCGGTGATCAATCGGTGTGATATGAACTCCATGGATCGATCGGTTTCTAGGATTAACAAATAAGGGAATCGTCTATCTACTTCCATAAATGGAAGGAATGGATTCCGTATCCGTGATAACACGTACTACTCACTCAATCCAAGACAATGCCAAGATGGGGTAATTCGGACCACGTACTCGGTGTAATCCTTAACCGTCAAGTCAAACCTCATACCGATTCAAGCGGTTGATCGTGATCACCTCGGGATTAAGATATATCCATAAATATGATCATCCATTGATTCGATAAGACTTCTCGATTACGGAATTATATCGTGAACTCTAATCAAATCGGTCCAAACCCTATACGATATATCTATCATATATAAATGCCCCATTAGGTTCTCTTAACCGAAAGTCCGGATAAGACAATCACACCAACCGTATGTTCGGGCGCATTAATAGCACGTTAAAGGAGAGACCCGATACTCTCGATTAACTTCACTATGGGCTAATTGTATTTTAAGTACATCTTCACTAACTCAATCCTCCCGTGTATATACCATACACCGAGTTAAGTGATTACATAAACGATATACTTAGGGTTTTCGTAGTGTAAATACTATTGTCACATCGGTGATTATGAGAATAATAAATATGAATAATAACGTCAATTCATTTATTAAATAAAACAATTACAAAAATTGTCTTTCGGGCATCACACCTAACAAGTAGCCCATACCAGTTCAGCTGTTGCTGAAGCCATAGATCTGTATTCCGCTTCTGAACTGGATCTAGCCACAGAGCCTTGTTTTTTTGAACTCCAAGACACACAATTAGCACCCAGAAAAACACAGAAACCAGTTGTACTACGTCTAGTTGTAGGACAACCTACCCAATCCGCATCACTAAAGGCATATAAGGTGAGAGGATTTTGAGACAGGAAGTGTAAACCATGTGTGGCTGTACCCTTGATAAACCTTAGCAGTCTTTTAACTTCCTTGAAATTCCCCACAGTAAGACTGGCAAAATGCTGACACACCCTACTGACAGCATGAGTGATGTCAGGCCTAGTAAAGGTAAGGTATTGTAAGGCCCCTACTGTACTTCTGTAAGTAAAAGGGTCAAAAGGATCATCATCAGATGGTTTTGACTGAGTCTTAAGAGCCAAAGGTGTAGCAATAAGTGTACACTCCAACATTTTATGCTTAGCTAGTAGAGCTTGCATATACTTTTGCTGTGTCAAAAGTATACCAGCTGGATTAGTCTTCACTTCAATTCCCAAGAAAAAACTCAGTGAGCCCAGATCCTTCAGTGCAAATTCTTGGCCCAATCTATCAATTAGAACCTGTATAACTTGAGGGTCATTCCCTGTGACTATAATATCATCAACATAGATAAGCATGATGACTGTGACTCCTTTTTCTCTAAACACAAACATGGATGAATCTGACCTACTGCAACTGAAATGAATGTGAATAAGATATTGAGAGAGTCTATCAAACCAAGCTCTAGGGGCTTGCTTGAGTCCATAGAGTGACCTTTGCAACAAACATACATGGTTTGGGTAGCTATTATCCCTGAAACCAGGTGGTTGTTCCATATAGACCTTTTCACTAAGATAACCATGCAAGAATGCATTTTTCACATCCAGGTGGTTGTTCCATGTAGACCCACCTGGATCCAATCACATTAGTACCAGCTGGCCTAGGAACCAGTGTCCAGGTCTTGTTGCAATGTAGTGCTTCTAATTCCTCCTTCATTGCTGTAACCCATTTTGACTGTTGGAGGGCAGTTTTTAGGGACTTTGGTTCCTGGATAACAATTGATTTTTTTTGTATTCATGGCATAATCCTGTAAGTAGGATGGTGGTCTCCTATCTCTCACAGGTCTGGGTGGATCTGGATGAGGTTGTGTCTCTGGATCTGCCTCTACTTCTGAATGTTCTGAAACACCAGAGCCTGATAGAGTATCAGGATCTGATGTGTCCTGACTTGAATCTGGTTGTGGTTCAGGGTCATTAACTTCAGTGTGTCCTACTGGTGCTGTGACCTCAGGTAGTGGATGAGTAGGTTCTGGGCAACAACTTGAAGTGAGGTGTGGTTCTGGTGTCTCATCTAGTGTTTGTTCAGGTAATGATGATACCTGCCATTCATCTGCTATAGGATACTCCACATATTCAGTTGCTCTGCCAGATTCAGGTGGTGGTGTAGGTGCATAAGGAAACACTCCTTCATCAAATACCACATGCCTGGAAATGTAGACTCTTTTAGTCTTAGGATCCAGACACCTGTATCCTTTGTGTGATGGACTATATCCAAGGAACACAAATGGAACACTCCTTTTTACAAACTTGGATTGTCCATGGTGTCTTAAAGTTGGAAAACAGTGGCATCCAAAGACCTTTAATCCTCCATAATCAGGATCCCTGTTATACAATTTCAAGTAGGGGTGACATTCTGAAGTACAGAAGAGGGTAACCTATTGATCAGGTACACTGCAGTGAGGAAGGCTTCTACCCATAAGTGTTGGGGGACATGAGTGTTAGGTGTTATGCCCGAAAGACAATTTTTGTAATTGTTTTATTTAATAAATGAAATGATATTATTATTCATATTTATTATTCTCATAATCACCGATGTGACAATAGTATTTACACTATAGAAAACCCTAAGTATATCGTTTATGTAATCATTTGACTTAGTGTATGGGATATACACGGGAGGATTGAGTTAGTGAAGATGTACTTAAAATACAATTAGCCCATAATGAAGTTAATCGAGAGTATCGGGTCTCTCCTTTAACGTGCTATTAATGCGCCCATAACACAATATGTGTGATTGTCTTATCCGGACTTTCGGTTAAGAGAACCTAGTGGGGCATTTATATATGATAGATATATCATATAAGGCTGGACCGATTTGATTAGAGTTCACGATATAATTCCGTAATCGAGAAGTCTTATCGAATCAATGGATGATCATATTTATGGATATATCTTAATCCCGAGGTGATCACGATCAATCGCTTGAATCGGTATGAAGTTTGACTTGACGGTTAAGGATTACACCGAGTCCGTGGTCCGAATTACCCCATCTTGGCATTGTACTTGGATTGAGTGAGTAGTCCGTGTTATCACGGATACGGAATCCATTCCTTCCATTTATGGAAGTAGATGACAGCTTCCTTATTTGTTAATCCTAGAAACTGATCGATCCATGGAGTTCATATTACACTGATTAGCTACCAGTGAGTTGTATGAATTAATTGATCACTAGGGGGTTAATGGTAAATAAGGATAAGAGGTTCTAGAAATGATTAACGGTAACTTCCCGATTTAGAATGAACAATCTATAGAGGATTAATCCATATGTAATGATTATATCAATGGACGCTTATTATTATTCTCGTGAGGAGATAAATATAATCTCATAATCGGAGGAGTGCAGTCACGGGATTATGGTGGCATATTCCTGTGATTGATTTATCAAATATAATTATTCTGTTCGTAAGATAATTATTTATTTGATTTATCGGAGCCGCCGATTATTAGTCCATTATGGTCCCCGACGCGCTCTAATAATATAAAGATAAATTCTCGGACGTCGAATCCTAATAATATTAATTTAGTTCTTGTTGGACTTTATTAAAACGATATGTGAATTAATTGTTTAGTGGACTATTTAATTAGTTGGGCTAAATAATTAAATATGTGGAAAAGACATTTTCCATATTCTTGGCCCAATTATTATGTAATGGCAAAATTAATATTGACTAGGTCAATATGTGGTATTTTCGCCCCATGGCTTATTTTGGGAAACAAGAAATCGTTTTCTTGTGTATTAATAAGACATGTGCATAAAATATTTATTGGATAAATATTTATGGAAAGAAATAAAGATAAATATTATTCTAGATTTGTTCTAGAATATTATGGAATTATCTTTTATTTAATGGGATTATTATAATTGATTTTGTATTAATTATTAAATCCTTGGAGGTTAAGTTTTACTCTCCTATATAAAGAGAGTTCTCCCAAGCCTTAGACACATAATGAAATTCGACTTCTCCTCTCAGAGAGAAGAAGGAATAAAATTCGGCCAAGGGGTCTAAGGGGAAAATCTTGGAGATTTTCCGGGTAGCATATCGGAAGGATTCGAGACGAGGATTTCCTTCGACCGGGAGTTGCTTGGATCACACGTACGGAAGATCGTGGTGCTCTTCACTTCTTCTTGCAATCTTCCTATTGCGGTTCTTCAACTTGGATTTCGAGATCCAAGAAGTATGATCTACAACCCCCTTGTAGATATAGATCTAGTTATTTTATTACGTGTATTTTATAGATCTAGATCCTTAAATCGCTTTCGTTGCGGATGATATTACTAACAATGAGAATGGAACATGAGGGTGAGGCCTGTTTCTACCACATGTCTATGCTTTCTTTCAGCCACTTCATTCTGTTATGGAGTGTGTGGGCAGGATATTTGTAGACTTATACCACAGTCTGATAAATGGTTCAAGAAGGCTGTCAAGTTAAACTCACCCCCTCCATCACACTGAAAAATCTTGATTTTATGATTCAACTGATTTTCTACAAGTTTTTAAAATCTTACAAAGAGGTCATAAAATTCTCATTTTCTTTTTAGTGGATATAACCAAGTAAATCTAGAGAAGTCATCAATAAAAATTGCATAGTAGCTGTAGCCTTGATTGGAAGAAATTGGTGCTGGACCCCATAAATCACAGTGTATTTTTTCTAAAGGAATCAAAGATTTATTATTATTCAAACTAAAAGGAAGTTTACAACTATTTCCCATTTGGCAACTTGCACAAATGGTAGTTTTATGAATCCAACTACTAACATCTATCAAGGACTTTTTATTTAAAACAAAAATTGACTTGGCTTGAGGATGTCCTAATCTCTGGTGCCAAATCAAGGATGATGCCTTCCCTAGCTTTACTGCACTTAATGCCTCCTGTATGCCTTCATTAGCTGCATAGAGTCCCCCTTTCTTATGTCCTTGTGCCACTATTCTATGGTCCTGATCCTTAATCACAAATCCATTATTAGTGAACTCAAAAGTCCATTGGTTATCTGCAGTGTATTTACCAACTGATAATAAGTTCTTTGTTAAGGAGGGTACAACTAGAATGTCTTTTAACTTGAGATTACCGACATATGCATCTCCGGTGTGTGGAATGTCTAGTTTACTACCATCTCTTACATGTACCTTATCATTGCCATAATACTTTCTTTTAGTAAAGAGGTTACCTTCATTGTTTGTCATATGTGACGTAGCACCTGTATCTGCATAGAATCCAGTGTCTTGCTCCTCTGTTAAATTCATTGTTGCCAGTGCCTTGGGAATCTCCTCAGATTGATAGGCATAATCAAACCTGTACCAGCAGTCCAGGGCAGTATGATTTAACTTTCCACAGATCTGACATACTGGCCTTGGTTCTCCAGGATTCTCTGTTTTTCTTTTCTGAGTGTCTGGCCTTGCCTCAGTGTCTCTATTGCCTTGTTGCTGTGGTTGATTTGAATCTCCAGATCTGCCAGCAGGAGCAAATCCACGACATCTTGAGGAAAATTGAGCTCTTCCTCTCCCTCTTTGAGAGAGGTAGGCTTGAGTCTGATTGATCAACTCTTTTTGTTCTGCCTGCTGAGTTTTAATGGTTTGCTCATACCCTTGTAGTGCCATAATTAGTTCATTAAAGGTAGGATAGGGAGCCTTAGTGAGCATAGCAGTTCTAAAACTCATATACTCATTCCCAAGGCCATGAGCAAACTGGAAAACCTTATCAAGATCTGAGACAGGCTTTTTAATTGCAGCAAGATTATCACAAATAGATTTAAACTCCTTTAAGTATTCTTCTACGGATTTTGTACCTTTCTTTAATCCTATAAGCATGTTTTTCAGATTACCTTCTTTCTCCACTGTGTGAGGAAGCAGTTGCTGATCAAGGGCCTTCCAGATTTGGTATGATGTTGCATCTTCTTCATACACCATGCTGATAATCTCCTCCTTCATGGTCCCTTAGAGCCAGGAAACAAGTAGACCATCATTGACATGCCAGGTATGGAAGTCTGAATTATCTGACTCCTCTTCTTCCTCTTCATCTCCTTCTTTTTGGATTTTTTCAGCAGGTTTGGTCTCTGATGTAACGTGGTGGTGTATGCCAAGACTTTTGATCAGTGGAACAACCTGAGATCTCCATAGAAGGTAGTTTGTGAGGTTTAAACGAATTGAGATCAAGCTCGAACATTGGTGAAACTGTTGAATCTTTAAAGCTGATTCTTTGGCCATGTTTGGTTGAGAAAAAGCTGAATTTGATTCAAGTCTCTGATACCATAAAGAATTTAAAGAACAAAATAATAATTGTATTATTGCTCGAAAAAATCAATAAATTACAGTGCTTGACTTCATATATATAAATAGCCAGAAAAATATAAAGGATAAATATTGAGAAAATACAAAATAGATAAACACAAGAGAACCCTAATAAATCAGAATTCTAATCGGCTTTTTCTTCTTCATCTCTAAGGTTGGAGATTGCCTTCGATCCACTGGACGTATGAGCAAGGACTCCTGTTTGACCACAAACTGCTGGATGCCTATCCACACGACAGGTAAACCCATTTTTATCTCTTAATTTGAACTCTGTAGTTACATCTTCTGTGATATCTACAAGCATAGCCTCTTGATTCTCTGTATTCGGAACTCTGTATTCATCACATATACATAGTCTCATTACACTAGTAATAAAGAAGACTGTGATATATGATATCACAAACCTCCGAATCAGGTCTTTTCTTGTATTCAAACTCCCAATTGGCGTCTTGGAGCTCCTCTTTGATTTTCGCCCAAAGAAGAGCTTGCTGAAGGCACTACAGCGTGCCGAGTGCTTATTTCTCCTTACGAGGAGAATCTCCGGCCACCATTTCTGAGATTGAAATTTTATTGAGGAAACATGCTCCGAGATCTCATAAGAAGAAGTCTTTTTCGGGCATAAACAAGGATACTTTTAAAATGGAATTGGAGAACATGAAGTAAGAAATGAGACGGGAAATGAAGGTTGATTTCAAGGAAATGAAAGCCCTACTCTTGCAGAAAAAAGGAGGAGACACAGACATCACCCAAAAAGGAGGAAAAATTTTCAATGATGATTGGAAAAGACTCAAAGTTGAGATAGAGCTTAAAAAAAAAAAAAAAAGAGCTAAAAAAAAAAAAAAAAAAAAGGAGGAACCCAAAAGGGAGGAGGAGACACTCCATTGATGATTGGAAAAGACTCGAAGATGGAGCTAAAAAAAAAAAGGAATCACCCAAAAAGGAGGAGGAGACACAGACATCACCCAAAAAGGAGGACCTAAAAGGGAGGAGGAGACACAGACAACACCCAAAAAGGAGAAGCAGGTGGAGGAGATGGAGACAAGCGTGGAGGAGAGAGACCATTGTAGCTGGTGGGGTGGTGGAAGTGGTAATATGTTTAGGAGGGATCTGATTGTATTATTGCTTGCTATTCTTGCTGTTGCGTGCGTGCCTTCACATTTTTAGGTACAAATCTGCACTTTTCTGGATATACATGCTAAACAATGAGTTTATATGAATATTTAAGAGATAATCCTGTTTAAACAAACACATTTAAACTTAATTATCACTTTATAAGACAACTAGATAAACCCTATGAGTCTTGGCCATTTCAACCACCTTCCTTCTGCTGTGCTGTATTTGTCGAAGTTTTGCTTGATAAATGCTTCCTTAGGGCACTCCATCCATCCTTATCACTCCTAATTACAGGTATTTAAATATCTAAGAGAATGTTTTGACTTGAATCTGCTGGTGTTGCTTGAATGTAATTGCTGCTGCCGGTTGTTTTTAATTACATAAACGATATGCACCTTCACTTGGTGGACTACGTACACCGCCGCATAAAGAAGAATTATAGGACTTTCCTTGCACATAATTAACATGATTTAAACCAGGAACTTCTAGGTAGACCTCATCACGTTTTAATCACTCGGGAAATGCCTTTGTTGTCAGGTCGAGTTAAAAGTGTGAAAAACAACACTTTGTTTGTGATGCTAAAACCAAAAGCATAAGGGTTAATTTACTGGTGTTTGATTCTTATACAAGTCAGAAACATGTTTAGCCTATAAGTTACTTGACATGTGTTGAAATTGTTTTTTTTTTTTTTAAATTATTTTTTTTAATAATGAATTAAGTGTTGAAATTGTTATTCAAGAAATTTTGTTGCGTAGTGGTGATCAATATTGCTTTTCCTTCTTGCTTAACTCTTTATCATAATATTCTATTTTGATGTCATTGGATTGCGATCTAGTACGTTTAAGTAGATTATTCTTTCTATGTATACTTGATTTTTTGCAATGCAATATGCTTTGTTTGTTACTGATATTATATACTTTTTGTTTTTTGTTTTTTGTTTTTTGTTTTTTGTTTTTTGTTTTTTCGCAGGTAATGTCTTTCATAAACATGGATTAGAATTGCGTCTTAAACTGGAGATGAGCTGATATAGCACATTATAGTAGTGAAGAGTCGTTTTATTATGTTTTAATTAAATACTATCTCCGTTAAAAAATATAAGTCATCCTATACTTTTAATTTTGTCTCATAATATAAGTCATTTTATATACTAATGCAACATTTGTTACTTTTTTTTTTTTTTCTCTATCTTACTCTAATTTATTATCAATCTAACCAATTTTATTTTTAACAACTAATGCATTAATGATAGTCAAAGTGCATTTTAGACATTAACCATCACATTTATGATATTCAATCATTTTTTTTAATCTGTGTGAAAACACCTAAGATGATTTATATTTTGGAACGAATCTAGTAGCTAACATTCTAAAAAAAAATTAAGTAGCTAATATTTTGGGCTTTTAAGCTTAGAGTTTTAGCTAATTGGGCTTTTTAGCTTATAAATAGCCTAAAATCCCTAAGTTTTTTTTTTTTTTTTAAACCGGATATTTATATATATCAAAACAGATAAAATTGTACAAATGTTTCAAATGGAAATCGAAAACTATACAACAAAAAATGCCTAAGTCGACAAAGATATTAACTATATCAGGCTAAATGTAGTTCCCGTGCCTTCCGAACGACTAAAATCCCTAAGTTGTCAAAGGTTGTAATGATGAAATATGAATCTTCGTCTCTTTGTGAATGAAATTACATTTGAGTTTGGATTAATTCGGTTTATCCGTTTATTGTATATATTTTACTTCATTTGGTATCAAAACAAGGTTTTTCCCTTGGGCGTTTTTGATTGCTATAATGGTTGGAAAGATTACTGGATCTACGACGATATTCGGGATTCGAAGATTCGTTGGGATATTCCGTCGAAGCTTGATCAAAAGTTTGATTCTTTCATATCAACATTGAATCTTACCATAGTTGGGTTGAGACACAACCTGAATCATGATGATCAGCGAGATTTTCCTTGTACTTCCAGAAGCGGCGCTACAAATCGAAGAGTCTAACAAAAGATGGTTTCGGTCGCAGGTTCCTTTGTTCAGTGGCTCATCAAATAGAAAAGACCTTCTTGATTGGGTTGATACAATGGATTTTTGAAGAAATGAAGGCACCCGAAAGATTACGATGCAAAATGGCATCTTGTGCTCTTGATGGATTTGAGATTTTTTAAGTATTAAAATGATGTTGTTTTGTCGTTAATAAATACATATTTAGACCGTGAGGACCCTACTCGAACAAGTTTTTCAACAAATAAATGTTACTTTAGACTCCGATAATTCTACTGGAATAAATTCATAAATCCTGTAAAACGTTCGATGTAAGTCTATACACTTGTACTAGTTTAAAGACGGTGAGAAAAATGTTCACACATAGCCATGTGGTATTGCCTAGGGTGTAATCGAGCCGAGTCGAGTCGATACTCCTTGGGGCTCGAGTTCGACTTGATTAAAAAATGTTCGGGATCGAAACTCGGCTCGAGCTCGATCGAGCCATAAAAAGGCAAGACCGAACTCGGCTCGCTAAGTCCTAACATAGCTCGACTCGGCTTGAAAGCTCGGTTTTTTCTTAGAATTAATTTAATTTTCAATGAAATATGGCAAGATTGAACTCGACTCGTCTAATACTCAACTCAAATAATATTTTTTGAATTATAAAAATAATATTTTAAAATAATTTTAATAAAATAAATAAATTAATAATGATTTAATCAAGCTCGATAAGCTCGCGAGCTACTCGATTACTATATTTTAAAACTCGAGCCGGCTCGATTAATTATTCAAATAGTTCGATTCGAGTTCGAACTCAAAAATAACCGAATCGAATCAAACTCTATAACGAGTCAATATAAATAGTTCCGATCATTTACGGTCCTAATATTGCCTCATAATTACCAAACAAACAAGCCTAAAAAGAATGAGCATTTACGGCTCTATCCTAAAACCATGTAAATCTATTGAATAGATTTTTAAGTGGTTTACTATAATGAAATTCATTTTTTTGGCATCATGGTACGCGTGCATTAGAGATACCGACATTTTATTTCGCAAACAACGTTATTTGGTTTGACGTTTTTTTAATGATACATTTATAATTATAATATCAATGTCACACTCTCACTGACGTTGGTATTAAAAATCAATGTCAGTGATGCTCGTACCAAGCATCAGTGACATGATGTTATGTTGTACAAAATAATAAAAATATTTATTTAAATCTAAACATAATTTATAAAATATCAGGAGTATTCGTGATATCGAAAACAGATTCATAACATCATGGAAGCTTTCTAATTTATTTTTAAAAAACGATTTATCTTTATTCAATAAATGAAAAATCATGTCATTGAAGCTTTCTAATTTATTTTTTTAAAAACAATTTATCCTTATTTAATAAATAAATGAAAAACCATCGTCCAGCTTTATCCTTTCAACCAACTCATAATATTCATACACAAATTAGAAGCCAACATCAACATAAAATGATCATGGGTCGAATTGACATGCAAGTAGTTCCGCAACCAGTTTCGGCCTCCAATAGGGCATAAAGCCAGCATCCATTGTTTGCACATTCAATTTCGCCATCATGAACTCTATGAATTTTATGGTATACATACCACAGTCGGTCCTGCACAATAACATATCATTTAGTCAATCATAGTACATAATGAAATACATCATCTTTTACAAGCAAATAAATAAATAAAACGTACCCATTTGATTGTTTCGGTAGTTTCACCATTTTCACAACCTTAAACCTCCTATTCCTCCCACCTTCATCTTCCCCATCCATATTCTAATTTTCATCTTTGGCAAGCAGCTGGGGAAGCCTTACCGACTTTATCACTGCTATGTAGAAGACACATCTCTCCTACATCGATTTGCAGCATTTGCAAAACTGCTGAGGAAACTTCTCTCCATACTCTGCGAGACTGTTGCACAGCCCAAACAATATGGAAAAATTTAGTTCCCAGAAACAACTGGAGCAAATTCTTTTCCCTTACCCCGACTAAGGAGTGGATTTGCGACAATGTCAAAGCTGGCAGCAACAGAGATTGGCCCTACAGATTCCGCGAAATGGTTTACAGTCTATGGTATTGGAGGAATCAAATATATCATGGATATAACACTACTACCGATTCTTGTTTTGCTTTCTAAAATGGAAATTAGAGTTAGAAATTTACGTTTGGGCGTGACTTCGAATTCGTAAAAACTGATGGTGGTGTTCCACTTTACTCTTCAATAAAACAAAGCTCGTTTCAAAAAAAAAAAAAAAAAAAAAAAAAAAAAAACCATCGTCCAGCTTTCTAATCTTAGTTTCTTTCTTTGCTTGCTAGTTTCTACCACTCACTTCGGAGCAATCTTCTTGGTCGTCCATGGCCGATGATTGGAACTCAGCTATCCGCCATAGCTCAAATGGAAGCTCTTAAATCTCCCTTTATCTTCTGCCCATTGCCTTCAAAATCATACTCCTCCAGTAAATCCCTCCACAAACAAACCACCATCAATCCGCCATTTTTCCCGGTATGCTCCATCACACCGGACCCCTGGACTCTCAGCGACGGCAATTCCAGTTACAAACCAAAACCCAAATCCAAAAACCCTAAAAACCCACTATCCGATGACAACGCCCGTCGTATAATCAAAGCTAAAGCCCGATATTTAAGCAATTTGAGGAAAAATCAAGGGTCTCATGTTCAAACACCTAAATGGATTAAGAGGACACCTGAGCAGATGATTAGTTACTTGGAGGATGATAGAAATGGGCATTTGTATGGTAAACATGTTGTTGCTGCTATTAAGAGGGTTAGAAGCTTAGCTGGGATGCCTCAGGGGAGTTATGATATGAGATTTGTAATGGGATCATTTGTTGCTAAGCTCACTTTTAGAGAAATGTGTGTGGTTTTGAAAGAGCAAAAAGGGTGGATACAAGTTAGGGACTTCTTTGATTGGATGAAGTTACAGGTCTGCCTTCCAACCTTTTTATTTCAGTTCCTACTTAGTAAGCTTCAGAGAAATTCACAGCTAGAGCTTTGTTTGTTAGCTGTTTGAGTTTGATTCAGTTATTTCTTGAATAATTCGGTTTGATATGTTTCAAACTCGAATGCTAAATGAGTGAATCTCAACAGTTTTGTGCTTGATTTGTTAGCTGCTAGAACAACTTATAGTATGCGTAAAAGAAAAGGTCATGGATGATACTCTCGTTATGTACGTATTTGAGCACCACTTTTGATAGTTTACATATTTCATTTTGCTTGAAACAAACTTGAGTTCGAAGATGATCGTGATTGAGCTTGAGTTTTATAGGCATATCGTATTCGTGCTTGACCTTGAGTTTGTAAAATTTAATGTCCTTTAGACTCTACTTGGATCATTTACACTCCTGTGGCTTCAAGAAAATGAAGCTAAATTGTGTTTTTTTTGGCTAATATTCTTTTTAGATGACTATATGTATTCGTTTATTGTAATTTAGATCTATGGCTCAACAGTTAAGCTATCATCCAAGTGTTATCGTGTATACAATCGTCCTTCGTGCCTATGGCCAAGTTGGCAAGATTAAGCTTGCTGAGCAAGTCTTCCTCGAGATGCTCGAAGCAGGATGTGAACCAGATGAAGTTGCTTGTGGAACAATGTTATGCTCATATGCTAGATGGGGCCGCCACAATGCCATGCTTTCCTTTTATTTTTCCATACGAGAACGAGGCATAACACTATCTACTGCGGTCTACAATTTCATGATTTCGTCGTTGCAGAAAAAGTCGTTACACAAAAGTGTTGTACACGTATGGAGAAGAATGATTGATGACAAGACGGTGCCTGATCATTTTACTTACACGGTTGTGATCGGTTCACTTTTGAAGGAGGGTCATGCCGAGGATGCTTTTCGGGTTCTAAATGAAATGAGGAATTTAGGGTTTGTGCCGGAGGAGGCAACGTATAGTCTTTTTATTAGTTTTAACATCAGAATTGGTAGATACAACGAGGCGTATAAGCTTTACGATGACATGAGATCTCAAGGAATAATCCCGAGTCATTTCACATGCGCTTCGCTATTGGCATTATACTACAAAACCGGAGAATTTAATAAGGCTCTTTCTCTTTTCTCTGAAATGGAAAGGTTTAAAATTCCTCCTGATGAAGTGATATACGGGTTACTTGTAAGGATATACGGAAAACTCGGTTTATATGATGACGCAAAAAAGACTTTTGAAGAGATTGAGAGACTCGGTTTGCTCACAGATGAAAAGACATATACAGCAATGGCTCAAGTTCATTTGAATTTCGGAAGTTCTGATAAAGCATTGTCCTTGATGGAGAAAATGAGATCTAATGGTTCGATTCTCTCGAGATTCGCTCAATGTGCCTTATTGCAGTGCCAAATCAAATCAGGAGATTTAGCATCTGCTGAAATTACGTTTCAAGCCTTATCTGGGACTGGACCTCCAGATTCTAGTTCTTGCAGCAGCATGATTAATTTTTATATGAGATTGAATTTGATTGACAAAGCAAAGGAATGCATTCTGCAGATGCGAAAAGCGCATGTGGAATTTGATGACGAGCTTCTTAAAACGGTCATGAAGGTTTATTGTAAAGAGGGAATGCTTATCGATGCAAGGGATTTAGTTAATGAATTGAGTGCAGATGAACTGTTTGAGAAAAGTGCGTTTGTGCAGACCTTTTCTGTGGCTATACTTGACAGTTCCAAAACCTTGGACCGACTCGACCCGTTGGCGTTCGAGCTGATTCTTACCCTTCTTTTGAAAACAGAAAGCGTGCCGGTGGCGGATTCTACGATTAAGCTTTTGGTGGAGAATGAAAATGGTTTGCTAGTGGCTAGCCAACTTATCAGCAAATTTTGCAAAGAAGGCAAGTTAATTCTTATTTTTAGTCAAAAGTATGAAATTATTTGCTTTTATTTTGAGGTTTGGATCAAATAGTCACAGTTGTAGCTTTATGAATAGGGGTGTAAATGATTCGAACCAAATCAAGCATATACTTATGAGTCAAGCAACCACTCAAAACAGTGATTCTCGAGCTTGGCTTGAGTTCATTTGAGCAGAGGAATATTTGCTCGAGATTAGATCGATTAAGTATTTATTATGCTTGAGTTTGGCTCAATTATTCTAAAAAAATCTTCGGGCAATTTAGGCTTGAACTGGAGCTCGAAGAATATGTTTTAAATGCTAATATATATGCTCACAAAATATTCTATAATACTTTCTCGGCAAAAAAATACAAATGAATAGATATCTAGAATATAATATAAGAATGCTCGATAAAGCTCGTGAGCATTTTGAGTCATGTTTTAAAGTGCTCGAGTCCGGCTCGTTAACCTTGACGAACTGCTCAAGTTTGGTTAAATCATATTTGAGCGAGCGTTCCAAGAGCCGTGCGTCGAGCTGCTCATGAGAAGCTCGGATCGTTTACACCCCTATTCATGAATTTCATAAAAGATTCCGATTTGTCGATTTATTCCTGTGGGTTTAATCAAATTCAACATGCAGGTGATATTTTAGAAGCCGAATATCTTTACAACCTTCTGCTCAAACTCGGTTTTAAGCCAGAAATCTCTGCTAGTGCATCATTGATTAGCTTGTATGGGAGAAAGCAGAAGCTTGATGATGCCAAAACTGTTTTTGCAGCTACGGCATGTCCCGATTCAAACGCGAAAATTCTGTACATTTCATGGATAGATGCTTACATTAGATGCGGTAAACAAGACGAGGCGTATTCGTTTTACAAAGACGAGATAAAGCAAGGACATGATCTTGGCCCTGTTGCGATGAGCATGCTTGTGAATACCATGCTAAATTGTGGTATGTTAGAATCCCTAAAAAGCTTTGTCATTATGCTACCTCCGTCCTTAAATAAGAGCCGTTTTAACCCGACATTCTTGTTCATAAATACGAGTCATTTTCGAATACCAAGATTATATTAATTAAGTTTTTTCTTACATTTATTTCAACAATAATGTAGGAAAATACCGTGAAGCAGAGGCCGCTATTCAGAACAGTCTTCGTGCCAATATTGAGCTTGATACCGTGGCATACAATACGTTCATTTATGCAATGTTGAAAGCAGGTTTGAGGTTCATTCAACGGGAAATTCTACGACATTGACTCCCTATTGAGGAGTTATCACCTGCTCTAATCACATTACGAGTTTAGGTTTAAAAAGAACTGGACACATGTCATATTGTGATTGGAGCATATGATAACTCCACAATAGGGAGTCTCTGCGCTAGAATTTCCCTCGTTTAATACCTGTAAATAGTTGGACTGTGATTATATAGAATCAAACTGGAATGAATTGTTACAGGTAAATTGCAGTTTGCTACTCGTATTTTCGAACTCATGGTGTCGCAACACGTTACTCCGTCACTTCAGACCTACAACACTATGATCAGGTTAGATATTCGACTCGGTTTTTCAAAGAATCAACAGATTATATTTTGGATGAATGTTGAAGAATCTTTCCTGCCTGAATATGCAGTGTCTATGGGCGTTCACGGAATCTGGATAAAGCTATGGAAATGTTCAATCTGGCTCGAAGCAACGGGTTATCTTTGGATGAAAAGGCATACACCAACATAATATGCTATCTCGGAAAGGCTGGTAATGACTTTTTTGTTGATTTATTTAAGCGATTTTTAGGCCTTGATATTCTGTACTGTTAATTTTATCGGTCCCTAAAATTACCCGAGAGTGCCTTGATTTTATGGCTAGAAAGAGTTGTAGGCTCTGAGCAATAACGTGTTTGATATGGCGGTTCTTTAAAGCGAGTGTTATTTTGAGCAACTCGTGTTTTGATACACTGATATATTACAACTCACCCAAAAGCTTAAGTTTGAAGGAGAACATGCAATGTGTGTGTATGTGTGTATATATATGTGTGTGTGTGTTTTTGATTTTTTTTAAATTTTCAACAATTTTGGCAGGTAAAACTCATGAAGCATTATATCTATTCAGAGAAATGAAGGAAAAAGGGATGCAGCCTGGAAAGGTATGTGTTTGAAGTGCCATAGAACTTGACAAAGAATTGTTCAAAAATTATTTTGAACAATGTTACATTTCTATCCCTCATCTGTGCATTTTCTTTTACCTTCTCAGTCCATTTTTTCCAGGTATCAAATTTTTATTGGTTGAATCGTGTCGTACGCGAGAATGACATTTCATTTTTTGCTTTTCCACACATATTTATAGGTAAGCCAGACCATTATGCTGAACATATGTGCATCAGCCGGGCTATACGCTGAAGCAGAAGACCTCATTCAAACCACAAAACAAGACGGCTACTCACCCGACTCCACCGCTTACCTTGCTCTTATTCGAGCTTACACAAACGCCTCAAAATACACAGAAGCCGAAAAGGTTCTTACTTCAATGCAACAAGACGACGGAATTCCACCTTCATGTCAACATTTCAACATCATAATGTTGGCTTACACAAAAGCCGGTTTAATCTCAGAAGCAGAAAGAATATATCACGGAATTTCACGAGCTGGTTTGACACCCGACATCGAGTGTGAACGTACCATGCTTAGAGGCTACTTGGAATGTGGATTTGTGGAAAAAGGGATTAAATTTTTTGAGTCTGTAAAGAGAGAAGATAGGTTTATTATGAGTGCAGGTGTACATTTGTATAAGTATGCAGGTATGGAGGTTAAAGGTGATGAGATACTGAGGTCTATGAATAGTTTAGGGATTCAATTCTTGAAATACTTGAAAGTTGGAGAGAAGAGTTAAGTTATTCTTTTGTTTGTTTTTGTTGAAATGCATTCATGATTTGAGAAATTGTTATATAAATGAAATTTTATAGAATTTATTTTTTACGGTAAAAGATACACTGTCCTCATAAACAGGGGAGGAGCTGGCGAAATAGGCTTGATTGGTCAGCAAATCGCTAACTAAGATGTCCCGGTTACTAGTAGGAGCTGGCGAAATAGGCTTGAAGGACGGGTTTGTTGGTGAAATTCAAAAAGGGGAACGAACAATGCCGAACCAGAAATGAAAGTGCTGCAATGAAAAGAACCGGATATACACGTAGAGTCGATTTGAGAGTCTTTCCTGCGAAAATTATTCGTCCCCAAATGATTGTCTCCGGGTAAACACGAATATCTTCACGGGATAAAACTACGATCCTCTTTCAATCTAGACAATATAGATAGAAAGAAAGCTACAAAAGTTTGGTGACATTTTGTGTGTTGAACTTGAGGTTTTTCAAAGGATATTCAAAAGATGAATAATACTCTCAAAAGTTGAAGTTAATTCAACCAAAAACAGAGTTCAAGTGTTTGTATACATATATGTCGAGTTATATTAATGTATCCCTTCATATACAACCCTTAAGAGTTGGTTATAAGGCCAAAACCCGAAAGGATACCAACAAAACCGACCAAAAACTGCTCTATAACTGAAAATCTGCTTACCGGACGCCAGTTTGGACGCCTGTTTGAGATTATGGACGGGCGTCTGGAAGCAATGGACGTTCGTCCATATAACCAGAATACTCCCAGTACTCAAAAACAGACTTTGGACGCCCGTCCATAGGCAATGGACGTTCGTCCATAAGGCCTGGACGCTCGTCCACCAAAGACCGATACATCCCGTATCCAATTTCAATCCATGGACGCCCGTCCATGAGTTCCGGACGCTCGTTCATCTTTGGACGCCCGTCCAAAAGCCAGCAGAAAATCGGTTTTGTTCAACACTTGATCTAACATTTCCGTGAGCTCGTAAACATCAATATAAGCATGCACTCCGCATCTCCAAACTTATATTAATTGTTCCAAGTTCACCAAACCTCAAACTAAATCCCGATTACACTAAATCACATGGTGATTCTACCGAAATCACCAACAATCCTCCCCCATTTAGTGTAATCCTTGATTTAATTGAAAACTTATCAACACACAAACAGTTCATCTTTCAATGATAATGTCACGCAGATTGAATTACCATCTAGTATATTACACATTCCAAAATATTCGAGTATTGGGGTGTGTCTAAGCATTGAACCCCTCTACCCATTTGAATACTTCAAAGATAATACACGAATGAACCAAGATACAACTTCTATAGCTACTTGACACCAATTATCCAGGCCTTGTGTCCATATCCATTTCATGAGTATATAGAAAGTCAACCCCACTTTCTTGAAGCGGCCAAACTTCATACTCATATAGGTGAATCTTTCTAATCATGTACTTGAAACACTTTTCCAAAAGATATCACCTACACAACAGGTAATGCACATACTTTCGGGACTTTTCATGTGCCAAATCTTCGAGAATGGGCCTTCCACATTGAATTCTGCCTATGGCGTTGTACCATAAGGGAATTGGGTATCCCACCTCAAAGATTTTAAGGGTTCTACACATCCCGATAACAAACTTTTACCAAGTTTCAAGTCAATCTATATTTGATCACACAAGATTGACTAAATCATGAGTACTCTTTAAACAACCACCATCATCCTTTGAGTTATAAACTCACAATCCAACTTTTCATTAATACATTGGTGTCTAGATCACCATTGTAACATTTGACAATTTTCCAGCCAAACACATTGGATAACTGGGATGAAATTGGTTATTAATTGCAAGGGAATTCCGAACTTCCTAGTCATCAACAAAGAAATCCAACCAGAAATTTATGCACTTAGAAGCTCATAAATGATACTTCATCCTAGCACAAATTACTAGTTAACCGAGGATTCTTCTAAACCGAAGGAATCTCATATAACTTTACTATAGAGTTTAAACCTCCCCCATGACTGTAGTTTAAAACCTTGATGACAATACCGTCCAGTTATGAACAACATGATTTGGTTAACACCAAAATCAACATGTCAAACAATGTAAACTACTACATCACCTTATATTCCAAGGCAAATCCAATCTTCATAGATTGAGCATGTTTCACTTTTAGTATCATGAATAGATACTAAACCAAAGCAAAACAACAAACATGTATTCAACATACATCAAAGGACGAAGTCATTTCCTTAGACATCAAACATATATAAGACATATAATATGTAAAACATATGTAAGATTTGTATTGTTACGAACAAGGTATTATAAACAACTTTAAATTAAACTAATCTTCAAGCTAAGACGTCTATCAAGTTTAATTTTGCACCTTGAACCAAAATAACAAAAATATACAATCCTAATGTTAACTTCAACATAACAAGACCCTCCAGTTGTTTCAAATGCAATGCCCATTCCAATCTCCATTCTAAAACCGAAGTTTTACCATCCATTTAATGGATTACAAAATTGTTTAACAGTTGTTAAAACAAACAACAACAATTTATCCGAGGAGATTTCATTAACCGGTGCCAAGTTATCAAAATAACCAATACCTAAAAACGTACAAAACCTTACATTATTAATCAGGATTTATACATGTTGACTTACATCAACTATCATCTTTCATTGAAAGATTCACCGCACCATTTGCTCTCATTGAGCTTTACAGGCATATTTAGAAAACAACTTTATTGTTTTCCTTCACTCGAACATTGGTAGTCATACTTCAAACTTTGTACAACATTATAAATGTCCAAAGATGGCATACCAATGATCAACAACAGATTAAACTGTACTAGAATCATTCACTCCATTATATGGAACCAAAGAACATTGGAATGCATAGCAATTCCAATAAACATAGTTTCAATGCCTCTTTTACTCAAGGAATTAACCTTAACCTCGGAAAGTCACAAGACCTCCTCACACCTCCAAACCTCAAGTTTGGATTTCATTATACCAAAGTTCAAGTAATTTAGCAAACAAACAACTGTTGGAGACGTAGGAGTATAAACAAAAAGTATATAAAACTCATTATAACATACACTCTTTTCATTTACCTTTTGGAGGACATAATAGTTATTTACTACAAAGTAACGCAAATAAACGATGTATCTATTAAATAAAAGAGTTACAACTTTTCCAACCAAGGATTCATAATCTTCTAAACAGAAGAACTACAACTCTTACAACCAAGAGTTACAACTTTCTATACCGGAAAGTCTCAAACTTTCAAAGCAAAAGTTACATCCTTCTGAACCGAAGAATCACAACTTTTCAAAACAAGTCACAACTTTTTAAACCAAGAGTTGTAACCTTTAAAACTGAAAAGTTACTACCTTTAAACGAAAAGTTATAACCGTTCAAAAGAATACAAACTCTAATGAGTTGTATCCTTTCATCAAATCGATACATTCTTTACCAAATCAATAACATGATTTTTCCTCCAAAACATTCACTTAAAATCAAAGTGAAAATCCATGATACTAATCATGTTTCCGAAAAGAATAAGTTCAAAACAAGTTATAAACATACATTACATATAAGTATCACTTAAGCATACCAATAAACATACATGTATAGTTATTTCAAATTATACTAACCATGTACAACTAATGTTTAAACTAAATCTTTCAAGAACCAAAGGATATACTTAAATCTCTTAATAATGACAACCTTGACTCTTTTTCATGAATGTCACGGATCAACAATCCACCGGTTCAAAACTTCAAACCAAGTTGATCCTTACACTCACAATTTTCCAAACCGGAGTCAAAACTCAAAACAACATTTTATTAGTTGTTTCACCAAAACTTAGTTTACAATAATTATTCTATCCTTTGTTTGATCTTACATACTAGGCATTCAACCTAGTAAAACAAGATTTTCAGAAATCCAAATTTCTTTAGATTTGCAAACTCTTCATTACAAATGTTCTATCAAGGATAGACATTTAAAAACATTATCTCTTCAACATGATTTCCATCTATTTGTATCATTAGAAAACATCTAACTACAATAGACATCAAGTTTTCCAAGAGATAACACTTGATTTATCCCAACATTAGTTATACACAAACACTTAAAATTTCTAAACATTAACATGATTTTATCACCAAGATCAATGAACATTAAACATTAAACACGCAGCAAGTTTCATCATTGATTCAATCATGTCTAGAAATATCAAGCCAAACAACATATATGTATAATCAAACAACATCCAAGAACAAGACTTAGACACTACAATCAAATTTTATATTGATTGTAGTTACTGTTCTTGACACCACAAACTTGCATGAAATAATGTAAATAAACATACATACCATTCATCCGTAGTCATAGCAACATCACAGCAATTTTTACAAAGTTATTCCATTGAACTTTTACTTACCAAAAGATTATAATCGACTTTGCATCAATCAAAAAACGCAGCAACTTCTCAGAATTTCTGACAACTGTCAACATCGAACCAGACTGCAAACTTGATATCACTGCGATCCTCGTCTCGCCACGATTCTAACGGTATCTCCGGATTTTCAAACCGATTCCTGAATCAAGAGTTATGCCCAAAATACTAGGACACAACCTTTGATAAAATTCTGGAAAATGCAACTCTTCATTTTAAAACCGACATTGTTCTACAAAATCAAAATAATTTTCGCAGATTGTTGGTGAAATTCAAAAAGGGGAACGAACAATGCCGAACCAGAAATGAAAGTGCTGCAATGAAAAGAACCGGATATACACGTAGAGTCGATTTGAGAGTCTTTCCTGCGAAAATTATTCGTCCCCAAATGATTGTCTCCGGGTAAACACGAATATCTTCACGGGATAAAACTACGATCCTCTTTCAATCTAGACAATATAGATAGAAAGAAAGCTACAAAAGTTTGGTGACATTTTGTGTGTTGAACTTGAGGTTTTTCAAAGGATATTCAAAAGATGAATAATACTCTCAAAAGTTGAAGTTAATTCAACCAAAAACGAGTTCAAGTGTTTGTATACATATATGTCGAGTTATATTAATGTATCCCTTCATATACAACCCTTAAGAGTTGGTTATAAGGCCAAAACCCGAAAGGATACCAACAAAACCGACCAAAAAACGCTCTATAACCGAAAATCGCTTACCGGACGCCGCTTGGACGCCCGTTTGAGATTATGGACGGGCGTTCGGAAGCAATGGACGTTCGTCCATATAACCGAATACTCCCGCACTCAAAAACGGACTTTGGACGCCCGTCCATAGGCAATGGACGTTCGTCCATAAGGCCCGACGCTCGTCCACCAAAGACCGATACATCCCGTATCCAATTTCAATCCATGGACGCCCGTCCATGAGTTCCGGACGCTCGTTCATCTTTGGACGCCCGTCCAAAAGGCGAAGAAAAATCGGTTTTGTTCAACACTTGATCTAACATTTCCGTGAGCTCGTAAACATCAATATAAGCATGCACTCCGCATCTCCAAACTTATATTAATTGTTCCAAGTTCACCAAACCTCAAACTAAATCCCGATTACACTAAATCACATGGTGATTCTACCGAAATCACCAACAAGATGCAATAAAGCCGTTAAAGTCCACAAAAGAGGAGTCGCTTTTTGCCGTCCACCCAATTTTTCTTGATTTGAGCGAATGTCGTTGAAGTCTTCGGCCAAAACAAAATGATCACCCCAGCTTGATCTTCTATTATTCAAGAATTCCCATTGCTCTCTCCGATGAGTAGGAGAAGGGCTCACATAAATCCCGATGAACCACAAACAAAAGTCTGGCTGGATTCCTTTTATACAAGCTTCTATAGTGAAAGCAGTGGTGGTAACATTTACAATATTAGAATCCTTTTTCCAAAACAAGGCTAGCCCACCAGATAGCCCAATAGGTTCAACCGTAGTGACATCATCAAAACCAAATTTACTACAAAGTCTTCTTAACAAATTAAAAGGGTTTTTAGTTTCAGACAGGAACAACAAATCTGGGGAGTGGAGTTTACAAACCTCCTCAGCTTGGGAAATTGTCAAGGAGCACCCCATCCCTTGGCAATTCCACACCATAATCCTCATTGTGGTTGCGGGAGCCACTCCGGGCTGGCTGCCTCCACCCCATTGCCACTGTTGTTGCTACTTTCATCCTGAATAGAAAGCTTTTTCAAGTTTGGTTCCACAATTGACCAGAAAGGATCCTCCTCTTTCTTAGGGCATTTCCTTTTTGATGCGAAGAACTTTGCATCAGCATCTGAGTCCTTTGGCACCACAATGATAGGCTTTCTCTTAACACTTACCTTTTTAGGTTTAAGTCTCTTGGCAATTTCTAATTCAGAGTCCACTCTAGCATCCACCAAGCAGGTTTCATCAAAGGAAATATCGCCTCCTTCATCCGCAACTTCCTTCTCTTGACTAGACTTTGCGGGGTGCCATTCAAGTAGCGAAATTTCTCCGCTTTAGCGGGCGCTTCCACATTCATTGGAACTCGTTCGCGGCTTTTTTTTCGGAGTTCTCGACAATTTTAACCCCCGCTATAGCCTTGCCTTTTCTCTTATACTCCTCCTCTAAACTAAGCACTTTGTAAGGGCAATGTTAGCATGCCCAACCGCGCGGCTCGGCTTAGGCAAGTGCATTGAGATGGTGCTTTGCGTTTCCTAAAAAATCTATGAATGTTAAATTCTCTGAATTACAGTTTTTTATAGCGCTTAAATTTTTGTACCATTTTGCATTTACAAGATATGATGAAGGGAGTGCCGGTGGTTTAAAAAAATTGTTAAATTCTCTGAATTACACATTTACAAGATATGATGCAAGTGTTGTTTAAATTGAACCACACGGTGAACGGAGATATCACACAAGTTTTTCCTTTTGAACAATGCCATCTATGCACATGACTATTTTTAAAAAGTCGATTTAAAAATTATGAACACGATCAATTTTTAGAAAGTCGATTCCAGATTATCAAATTGACTTTTGGACCATCGATAATCTCATCAAATTGATTTTCAGGTAGTCGGCTATCACATTCATCCCAAGATCATCAAATTGATTTTTAGATAGACGATTATCATATTCGATTCAATCAATCATTACAAAGTCTAATCAAGATCAACATATTGATTTTGAATCAGTCGATTATCACATTCAACCGTGTAAAAACCGATTTAATCGATCGTTACAAAATCAATCCTAGACCATCAAATTGATTTTCAATTGTTTTTAGGATTTCAAAAAAATCAAAAAAAAAATGTACGGAAAGAAACTGCATCCTCTAAAAAACTTATCTTCTTTCAGCTCACAACTTCCACTTCAGGTGGTAACTCACTCAAACATGTCATCTATGACAGTAGTCCATCAATTGTTGCTCACGAAATTCAGTAATGTCCAATGTGTTGAAGCCAATAAACTGTGGTTGCAGCGGCGTGGTGTGAAGAAGCTGTGTCGCCGGCAACGCGGAGGAGGTGGTTGTTGTAATTCCAAGTGTAGTTTCAGTTTCATCAGCAATATTGATTCATTCGAAGTCGGTAGGCTAATCGGAAGCTATGGTTTCATGAATGTTACTAGGTCTCATACACATCAGCTTCCCCCGATTCCTCCCTCTCTTCCCGGAACTATACAATCCGAATTTATGCTTATATGTGCAGTTATTCTGGAATTGATCAGCAAGATATCTCGATGCAGCAGGATATGGGGAGCTTGTTCAGAGTTCAGAATGTAGGCGAAGGCAATGTCCAAATTAGGTACGCACTTGATCTGATTTCCCCTTCCGGTCCCCTGGTAGTTTCTAGTTTCTACATGAACGAACCAAATCGAGCCGAATATGCCATGCTTGTGTTTGAGCTCGTTTGATTTAATCCTTGAGCACATGTTTGTATTTGAATTTGTTCAATTCATGAGCTGTATTTGAGCTTGTTTAACGAGCTTCTGTAATACATGAGCTGACTTAAGCTCGTTCGTTTCATAAAACAATATTAAATTGATGTTCTTGGTTGACTAATTAACTTAAATACAGTATAAGCTAAAGCTCTCAAGTTAGGCTCGTTTAGGAAAAACAAAGCTAGCTCGAACGACCTATGTTCCTTCTATATAACTTTGGACGACTCCCACTCCCAAAACATTATATGGATAGTTAATCGTAAATATGCATATATCAATAAACTTGTGCATGTATATTGTATATCTATGTTTGTTCGTGAACCTAAACGAACGTTCATGAACAAACTCGTGTTTGTTTATTTATTAGATGAACGTAATATGATGTTTAAGCTCAACTCATTTATGCTAACAATCAAACACAAGCTTGTTTGTAAACGGCTTATTTACTAGTTTCAACCATGTTCTGATATTGCATGGCGCAGTGTTTTTATAGGCTTTATGAAGGAAGGATAAGCCAAGGTCCCCGTAAAGGCACCTCAGTAGTTTTTAAGGTAATTTAAGTGTTCGATGTTGTCACTTTAGGGACCTTGAAAATGTGAAAAAGGGTTGTTTTTTATTCTGGGGTTGGTGGGGTGGTGGGGGGTGGGTGTGGGTGTTAACAGAAGCTTAAAGGAATCATGATGTGTAGGTGTATCCTGGACAACAAGTTGGTGGAGTTCAGGCTGATATGATGGCTTCAAATGAGCTCAATGCCCATGCTTCCCTCCAAGTAAAGTCTCACCCTTTTTTACAGGGCGTCTTTATTTTCACCCCCAACAATTCTATCGGTACACCACATGAATCGACTTTTTGAAACCCGATTCTTGAGTCAAGAATCAACTTTAAAACAGTCGGATGTGTGAATCGACTTTTAAATGGTCGATTCAGTGTGGTGTACCGGTAGAATCGTATGGTGAAAATAAATGCTCCCTTTTTATATTCAATTATGATTACTAGTCAAAATTTGCACATTAGTTTTCATCCTCATGTGCTTCTGATAACACTCTCTTCTTGGTGTCACCACTCTCTGCAGAGCTCTCCAGGACCTATTTCTCAGAACATTCAGATACTACTCGGGGGATTCGAGACTAAAACCGGGGAACAGGTACACGGGTACAGATACGTGGTGTGGGATATTTGAAAAATATAGGATGCCGGTACAAAGGGATGCTTAAACATAAGGATCAAACTGTACATACGAAAACTATAGACCGAATAACGCAAAATAAAACATTTTTTTTGTGGTTCTCTCCATTGTTGATAGTTTTTCATCAATTTGGTCAACTTTCCATTCATACTCTGACGGTTTCGACTCAATTTTCAACACGGTTCTTTATTTCTCATATCCGATTTATGAAAATGCCTATCCAAATATTGTATCCAACATTTGAAAATTACAAATTCGCCCCCTGTGCACCATATTTGTTTTGTGCCTATTTATGATATGTGCATTTACAACCCACAGTGGCTGGCTTTTCGGAATGATGGTTTAGCCAGTGCTGCAGACTATGCTAAAGTAACAAGTGAGAAAATGTCGAAATTTCGAGTCCAAGGGCAGCCTAAGTTTTGGAATCCATTTGAAAAAGATCAAACGATTAAACGCAGACGGGATTATGTCAGAAAATTGCTTCAAGGTGCTTTGAAAGGGCTAGCTTACATGCATGACAATGACAGATTGCATCAAAGTCTTGGACCTTCCTCAATTGTGATAAAGTAAGATTCATTGCTGTTTTTAGTGGTGCCATTTCTTGTGTAATTGACCGTTTTATCCACCGTGTCGGTTTTTTGATCTGCAGTACAATGGTTGAGAAAGATGCAGCTTTTCTTGTTCCTAGGCTACGAGATCTTGCATTCTCAGTGGATATACGGTATGATCATGATGTTTTAAGGGCTGCTTTACTTTTCATACCGTCATATATTTGGGACAAGTATACAAATATCCTACGTTGCATGGGTACAGATACGCAGATACATGATACATGGGCGTGGGTATTTGTAAAGTACAGGATATAGGTACGGAGACCATATGCGTAAATATAAAAAATACAGGGATCAAACTGTTCATAATGAAACTACAAGGACTAAATAATAAATTTTAAAACAGATAAAATAAAACAATATTTAGTATATTTCTTCATTTTTGGTAGTTTTCCATCATTTCGGATAACTTTTCATTCATTACCCGACAATACGAGTCGAGTACAACTGTACAAGAAACTCACGAATAGCCCTACTCACCCTACAAGCCCTAAGTAGGATAATTAGACCTGTTATTGACATCTTAGTTCAGTCGTTAGAATATCATCTTTCACCTGCCCTGTTGAATGCCTACAAAAATTAGAATGCCTCATTCATGAATAGTTGTTGTTCAATTTGTTTGAAACATCTGCCTTTAAGACATGTTTCTTGTATTCATTCGGATTCTTAGGTTTTCAAATCTTGACAATGGTTTCGGAACACTGTCTGAAGGACTTTGGAGACGGGCATCTATGGCCGAGGCTTTCTCTCCCTTAGAGAAAAGAGCCTTTGGAATTGCGGATGACATGTGAGCTTTTCAACATTATGATGTTTTCATAAAGAGCACTTTCAGTGGCACCACTGGTTTCTTACCGTGGCAATGGCATCACACCGAAAACAATCGACTTTCTAACTGACTAAACTCAACTTTCCACCTGTCGATTGTAACAATTAAACAGGGATAAATTTTGATTCCATGGCCTATAATCGAGGGTGAGAAAGTCAAGCTTGCCCTTTCAGAAAAATTAACTACATATTTTTATTTCTTGTAGATATGAAGCTGGACTTTTGTTTGCCTGCTTAGCTTTTGTTCCTTTTTGTGAAGTTGGTGTTATGGACAGCCTTTCTCTGCGGGTATGTTTGCCTCTATAATTTCTCCTGCTTGTAAGTTGCGTAAGCCATTACGTGCTACCAAATGGAGTCTAATTGTGAATATCTAAAACTACGCAGAGGCTTCTCGAAAGCACTTTCAAGCTCGATCTTGTAGCTGCTAGAGAGTAAGAACATTTCTCATTGACACGCTTTTAGTATCATTAATAAAAGCAAAAGATTGAAAAATAGACAAATGATAGAAGAGATCATACTACCATATGATTTGGTAAATACATGCGCAAAGAATTGGTAAGTTATCATCCACATAGGTTTTGATGATTCTTGACATGCATACATGTCGGAAAGCTGAGACCATTCAAGTTGATGTATTATGTATGTATATATATACACACATGTATTTGATGTATTCTTCTTTCTCCCTTATATGGCAGATATTGTTTAGCGGATGACCGTTTAGCCGAAGCAGTAAACTTTCTTGATCTTGGACATGGTGCTGGTTGGGAGCTTCTGCAGGTGATTATTTCATTGTGGTTATGTTTCCATTGCACTAAAGCCATTTTTGGTCCTTGTTGTTTCACGGTTTCATCTTGGCACGTCTACCACCCATGTATGTATGTATGCATTTTCATACCTTCATCGCGCGATTGTAGACACGTGGCACGCTAGAAGTAGAGTAAAAGTGCTAAAAACATGAAACAAAATGGACTAAAAGTATCTTTTAACTCGGTTGAACAATTAGAAAAAAGGATGGCTACTATACATTTGTGTATTATTGATTCATAAACACACTTGATTTAGTATAACTCTATGATTACAGGCAATGCTGGATCCTGACTTTCGAAAAAGGCCAATTGCAGAAGCAGTTTTGAATCATCGATTCTTCTCCTGGGCTTTCGTTTAAGTTTCTTTCTTTTTCTTTTTCTTTTTCTTTTTCTTTTTCTTTTTCTTTTTCTTTTTCTTTTTTCCTGTTAAGTCACATGCGAAGAAATGTTCATAGACATGATACACAATTGTTGGTTCAGATATGACTTGTAGCGTTCTTCTCTTTCAAGTTTTAGTGCTAAATGCATTTGCTATGTTTTAGTCCAAATTATACTCAAATTTGACTCTCACTACAAAGTGTATTAATTATTATAATTAGACAATTTACAATCCTTCAATTAGTTTTCTTAATCAGGAGCACCTTCAAATTCGAGGCTAACTCGAGCTTAGTTCAATCTTATTCTGAGTTAAATAAAAATATGTGTTTTTATTTAGAAAGACACAACAAATATATAATAATTGAAAAGTTTATATAGTATAATAGCGAAAGTTTCTTTCTTATTTAGTATTCTTGCGAAAGTTTCTTTCTTATATAGTACAGCGATGTAGCCGCGACGCGCGATATATTGGCGATGTATTGGCGAAATGCAAAATCGCGAATACCCTTGGCGATGTATTGGCGATACCTTGGCGATGAATTAGCGATCTTTAGCGATCAATTGACGATACATGGCGATCCATCGGAGCGCGATATAAGGGAGTATTATTTAGCAAAAAAAACTTTGCGAAAGTATCATTTAAGGAATTTTCCCTTTCATATATTTCATTTTAAGCTAATTTTTTTTAGAGAGGAAAAAGCATTTTTAAACCATCAATTTAACTCACACATAAGAATAGTGAAACGTAAATTTTAATGACATTGTTATTGGCAATACGCTGTATCTACTGGGGCATAACATCACGGACGAAATTTAACTTTGTACATGTCTAATTTTGATGTTAAATTCGACTCTCGAAATCATTATGTTGTCTCGAAATAGATTCAATCTGGTGTCAATAACAATGTTTATTTAATAAATATTAATCCATTTATAGGTAATTTTTCACAAGTAGATTTTGGTTCGAGCATGCTCATGAGTTACAAATTGAGCATGAGAATGATTGAAAAATTAACATTGTTAGTATTCAAAGAGAGTTCGAGTCGAGTTTATTCAATCTTAAAGTGTATTGAATCAAACTATTCTAAAAAGAAAATTGAACATATATAAGGGTACCTCCAACCCGGGGGTGGGGGGTGGGGGAGTGGGGTTGGTTTTTTTTTCCTTCAAAGCTTTAAACAAAGGTTTTTATTGTTGGAGTAAGGATGAGTGTGCAAAGCTTTAAACAAAAGCTTTGTAGATTTAAATAGCCGTTTGTTAAAAACAAGGCGAAATCGAAGTCGAAATCGAAGTCTTAATTCTCGAATAAATTAAGAATCGAATATTTTAAGTCTTTGAAATTGATTAGGCTTGTTTGGTAACATTTATTATATCCGATATTAGAATTTGTTTCGTGAGTGTGTATGTGGGTGTAGGTGTGTGGAGGGTGGGTGTAGGGTGGGTGGGGGTGTTGGTGTGGGGTAATGGGGGTGTAGGTGGGTGTAGGGTGGGGTGTGGGTGTAGGGTGGGGTGTGGGTGTGGGTGGGTGTCGGGTGTGTAGTGTGTGCGGGGTATGGGTTGTGGGGGTATGGGGGTATGGGTTGTGTGGGTGTGGGGGTGTGGGGTGGGTGGGGGTATGGGTGGGGTGGATGGGAGTGGGGTTGGGGGTAGGGTGAGGGTGGGGTGTAGGTGTGAGGTAGGTATGGGTGTGGGGTGTCACACTCTACCTAACGTAGATTTATTGAAAAAATTCGGCGTTAAGTAGTTAGCTCCTCAACCACTTAAAATTTTCCATAATTTTTCAAAGGAAATTCAGAAGATCTTAATTAATTAAGAGGTGTTAAAAAGTATTATCAAACAACACTTATTTTAATAATCACTTATTCTTTTAAGAATAAGTGTTAAGTGGTGTAAACAAACAGACCCTTAGAGTTGTTTGAAACACAAAAAAACTGCCAACTGTGATTTTTTTTTTAATTTTTAAAGTTTGTGTGTAGTAGAAAAAAATTATGTGTAGTGGATCCATGTTATAAACCTTTATAAAAGGTTTATCAGTTGTAGAAAAAAATGTTTATACATATGATGTGGCATAGTTATAAACTTTTTAAAATGTTTATAACCGAAGATGCTCTAATTTCAACGACTTATTTATATACCAATTATACACTTAAAAAAATGAAATGGAAACGGTGGCGTCTTCTTTCACTTGGCGTTGACGTGTTGGCGCGAGGCAAAACAAAGTGCTTAAAAGTTAAAACCCTGTCATAAAACCCTTTTGCCTCCTGAAAAAAAGACCGCCGGAAAATCGCCGCCGACCATGGCTTCCGTTACCTTGAAGAAGAACTACAGGCGCGTCCGTTCACTTGAACAGTTCTACTCCGGCGGTCCCTATGTCGTTTCCTCAGACTCTTCTTTCATCGTGTGCGCGTGTGATGACAGTATTAAGATAGTGGATTCCTCTACTGCTTCCGTGAAGTCTACCATTGAAGGCGATTCGGAGGCTGTTACTGCTCTCGCGCTTAGTCCCGATGATAAGATACTCTTCTCAGCTAGTCACAGTCGACAGATTAGGGTTTGGGAGCTATCTTCCCTCAAATGCTTGCGTTCCTGGAAGGTACTGGTGATATCTAGCTTATATTGTATACGGAATGCTTTCCATCTCCTAATATGTTTGGAGTTCTGGTTACAGCTAGGCTTAGCTATTTGATGTTTCTTTGATCTTTGTAGATCCTTTTAGCTTTTGATTTTTAGCTAGTCTGCTGTGTTTAGTTTCTGCGCTTTGGAGCTTCTGTTTGGTCATTAGCTAGTATGCTGTGTTTAGTTTATGCATTTTGGAACTTCTGTTTTGAATGTGAAGCATTTCATGCATAATTTGTTGTTGTACATGGATTATCCGTTAATATAACGGATCTCTTCATTCAAAAAAGCGAAATGCTTTGTTTTTCTTCTTTTTTTTTTCTTTTTCTGTTTTTCTTCTGAAGGATTGAAGCTAAGACTCATTCTACGTAGGGGCATGAAGGACCAGTGATGGGCATGGCTTGCGATGCCTCTGGTGGTTTGCTGGCCACTGCAGGAGCTGATCGGAAGGTGCAAGTTTGGGATACTCTTGGAGGATTCTGCACCCATTATTTCAAGGGTCACAAGGGTGTGGTCTCTACTGTTATGTTCCATCCTGAACCGTCTAAATTATTGGTATGTTGTTCAACTTGCTTGCATTGCTTGTTAGAAATAGTGAAGTCCGGCATATTTTCTTTATGCTCCCTTGACCTTTAACCATCTTTGAGCCACTCGATTCGATTTGGATTTGAGTTTGATTTGATTGAGTGTGGTCTCATTGAATATCACATGATTTCTGCAATTTCTGTCTGAAATATGTTTCTGAAAGTTTGGCTCACTTTAGTTTTTCTTGATAGCTATTCTCTGGCAGTGATGATTGCACGATAAGAATATGGGATCTGAATAGCAAACGTTGTGTTGCCACATTCGAAAGACATCAATCAACAGTGACTTCTTTTGCTATATCCGAGGATGGAGGGACGTTAGTCAGTGCTGGAAGAGACAAAGTATGTGCTATTCTTCCTTTTTGTTTCCAAAGTCGGGTTGGATGAGGTGGACTTCATGACTAAAGCGAAATATTGATTCATTTTATCTGATATATGACGTGCATATATGTTCTAATTAATTTAAGGTGATAATTTTCCAAGAAACAGTAGAAATAGAATAAGGTGGAATCTGTTTTACGTAATTTACTTGTCTTTCGTTCATAGTTTTTTTCCCTCGTCTTTTAATTGATTCTTTCCTAATTCCAGGTTGTGAATTTATGGAACCTCCATGACTTTTCTTGGAAAATGACAGTACCTACTCACGAGGCTCTTGAAGCTGTATGTGTGGTTGGTTCTCAATCTCCTTTTGCTTCTTATGTAGCACAACAGCCGTTGACTGGGAAAAATGGTGCACCGGTGGTTCATTTTATAACTGTAGGTGAACGTGGTGTTGTGCGGATGTGGACTTCAGATGGGTACGTATTTGTGTTGTTTTTTGTGTGTGCATGTGTTTGGCCTTATATGCTAGCAATTCCATAAGTGCTTTTAATATTTTTGGACTTTGTTGTGCCTGGTTACAAAGTGGAGTGTGGTAATGCTTTTTATGGCCGTATATGCAAGCAATTCCATAAAAACTTAAATTTGATAACCTACTTGGCTAATTACAATGTTGTCACCGCCTCCCTATTTAAACGCCCTTTTACCAGGCATTCATAACTATTTTTTGTAGCTTTTTATTTCCCATGACAACCATTCGGTTATCCACAACGATTATGTGACTTAATATGATTTTTAACCCTTCTAATGCAACTATTTGATTGTACATTTACTACCACAGATTGCAATAATTATACATCAAGATATTTCATAATTGCTTGCATCATATATGCATGGACACATATTCACACGATATGTGCTCTCTGAAGCTTTCAGACTTTGATCCGTACAATGCATTGGCTTGATTGACTGATATGTTCGATTCATTTCGAAACAGTGCTGTATGTATCTTTGAGCAGGGAAACTCTGATATTGATGTATCCTTGGATAACGGTGAAGTAAAAAGAGGTTTCACTTCTGCCATGTTGTTGCCCTCAAATGGTGGACTGCTCTGTGTTACGGCTGACCAGCAGTTTTTCTTTTATAATCCATCGGTTGATGCTAATGGTCGTATGAGTCTAAGTCTAAGCAAAAGGCTTGTCGGATACAATGAGGAGATTGCAGACATGAAGTTTTTGGGTGACGACGAGCAATTTCTTGCTGTTGCAACTAGTGTTGAACATGTAAGCTGTTATTTGTTGTGCAAGGCCCGAATGATGTCAAGTTTGTCTTCCAGTGTCTTTCTACTTTATTGAAGCATATTGTTAGGTGTTTTCTTGTATGTGCAGGTGCGAGTGTATGATCTTGCAACCATGTCATGCTCATATGTCTTGGCGGGCCATACAGATATCGTCTTATGTCTTGATACCTGTACATCAAGTTCTGGGGAAACTTTTATTGTGACTGGAAGCAAGGATAACACTGTAAGTCTACCAGTCCATTCCCAATTGTCTATCATTGGTTGCTTGCTTTCATGTTTCTTGCAAATCGCCTGACATTATTAAATGTTTCTTGCTTTCATGATACTTTCTCTGTCTCTGTGTGTGCGTGTGTATGTATATATATGTATACGCACACACATACATATACATAGAAATGTGTCGTCTACATCTCATTCATAAGAAAACCAGCATTTGTTGTATCACATGCAGGTTTTTCGAGTTTCATTGGTACTATTTGGTGCCTTTGTGCATTTTCAAGCTGAGTTGAACTTAATTTAGATTCAGCATCTTTTGTCTGGTATAAATAACTTTACGTGATGAGGTAAAAGGAACAAGAATGCCTTCTTCTCTCACTTATACACTATAAAATGATTTTTGTATTTCAAAAGTTGCAACTGATATTATAAGTCTTTAAACTTATGAACATCAAGGAAATGAAATTTTCTTTTTCATTCGTCCCACAATGTTTCTTTACTAGTTATTGGGGCCTATGAATACTTTTGAGTTAGCAACCTAAGTGTACAGCTCTGCAGTTAAAAATGATCGGCTGATTCAATCCTTTGCCTATTGTTTATAGATATCTTGTGATACCCTATTGATAGCTTGTGTATGCTTTTCTTTTTCATTAGGTTAGGTTATGGGAAGCTGAAAGCAAGCAATGCATCGGGATTGGCATGGGTCACGTGGGAGCCGTGGGTGCTGTAGCTTTCTTTAACAAGGACAAGAAATGTTTTGTTAGTGGTAGCAGGTAAATATCTTCTGCAGAGACTGCATAAAAAGTTGCTGTATTTGTGGGCTGATGTATATTTTGTTGTATATCCCATGTATTTTGTTGTTTAGTGATCGTACGATAAAGGTCTGGAGTTCAGATGGCAGTGATGAAGGCGTTCCTAATTTGAAAAGGAAAGCAGTTGTTGCAGCACATGACAAGGATATTAACTCCCTTGCGGTTGCACCAAATGATAGTCTTGTTTGTAGCGGCTCCCAGGTTTGTTTACCATTTTCATTCTTAATCTTTTTATGTATACGTTTCCCGAGACTGTGATACAAGTTTCTGTCAACTCCAGGATCGAACAGCTTGCATTTGGAAACTTCCGAATCTGACATCTGTATCCGTCCTTAAAGGGCATAAACGGGGGATATGGTCGGTGGAGTTTTCTCCTGTAGATCAATGTGTTATAACAGCTTCAGGGGATAAAACAGTAAAGATATGGGCTATAGCTGATGGTTCATGTTTGAAAACATTTGAAGGCCATACATCAAGTGTCATTCGGGCATCGTTTATTACTCGTGGCGCTCAGTTTATTTCTTGCGGTAAACATCACTTTCAAAAACTATAGTGTAAGATTGCTATGCTTTTAACTGTCTGTTTATTTTAGTATTTAAAAACGTGACGCTTTTTTACTAGGTGCGGATGGTCTGGTTAAGCTGTGGACGATCAAAACTAATGAATGCATCGCAACATATGATCAACATGATGACAAGGTATTGTAGTTACTGTTATGATGAAACTTATTAGATGACTGCACATCGAGATAGGGGTGTAAACAATCTGAATTGAAACAAACATTTACTTGCTTAGCTTAGCAACCGCTTAAAACAGTGATGCTCAAACTCGGCTCGAATTTGTCCGAGCAATGGAAAAATTGCTCGAGATCGGCTCGATTAAGTTATAATAATGCTGGAGTTCGACTTGGTTATGCTCGACAAAATTTCGAGCACTTTCAAACTCGAACTATAGCTTGAGCAGCGGCTCTAAAAAAAATATTGACCTTCAAAGTGCTTGAGTTTGGCTTGTCAAAAAATACAAAAGAATATAAAATTTTAAAATAATTTAATAATGCTCGATAAAGCTCGTGAACATTTCGAGTTGTGCTTGTTAACCTTGATGAACTGCTCGAGCACGGCTCGAGTTCGATTAAATCATATTTGAGCAAGCATTTCACAAGCCGAGCAGCTTGGCTGGGCTCGTTTTACACATCGAGATCCCTATTTTTCATGCATTACTTTAGGTAACTAGTTAACTTATTGTTGCTTTTTGACTGTTGCATGTTGATGTAAGGAATTCTCATTAAGATATTCCGTAACGCCTCCTAATAATCTCGTTCTTGAACAATTGCATATTTTGATTTTTGCAGATATGGGCCTTGGCTGTTGGGAAGAAGACGGAAATGATTGCAACTGGAGGTAGTGATGCTTTAATCAATTTGTGGGAGGACTCTACTTCCGCAGAGAAAGAGGAAGCTTTCCGTAAAGAAGTAAGGCCTTCTCTCATCCTCATACCCTGTTATTTTACTCCCTTCGTCCCAAAATAAATGTATCTTTTCACACAGATTAAGAAGGTGAGAAAGTTGATGAAGGTCATAAATTTTACGGATAAAAGTCTAAAATACCCTTCGACTTATTTTCGATGTCTTATGCTAAAAAGCATCATTGTAAATATTATTGTTGCAGGAGGAAGGAGTTTTGAAAAGCCAAGAACTCGAAAATGCAGTGCTTGACACCGACTACATCAAAGCAATCCAAATTGCCTTTCAGCTCAAAAGACCTCATAAACTTCTTGACCTATTTGGGAAAATCTGCAGGTTTATTCACATCTTAAATACAATAATTCTTTCTCTCACATTTTTCTCCTCACGGTACATCACATCCACTATAACACGAAACCCGTTAGAAAACCAAACACCTTTTTCAACCGAACTTTATTCTCTTAATACGAATCCATTCGAAGTGTTTCATGTTCAAACAGACTTCCTGTTTCAAACGTATTGATTCCACTTCCTGTTACTATGTATGAAATTTGTTTGTCTGCCTGCTTACAGGAGCCAAGACGCGGGAGAACAGATAAAGAAAGCTTTCTCTGTTCTTGAGGATGAAGAATTTCGACAGCTTTTCGAATATGTCAGAGAATGGAATACTAAACCAAAGCTCTGTCATATTGCTCAATTTGTGCTGTTACATGTATTTAGCATGCTTTCCCCGACTAAAATTCTCGAGGTAATTTCCTTTTTTTTTTTTTTTTTTTGGAGTCTTCGTTTGCGGTTGTGTTGACATTAGGGTCTCTGTAAGTGAACCGGGCTACTCGTACTCGGTTTGCAAGAGAGTTCGACTCGATTTGTTTTTTTTTTGTGAGTTCGATCTTGAGTTGAGCTACTTGAATAGGTAACCGAGCTGAACTCGAGCTTCAATATTTGATAATTGAGTAGCTCGCGAGTTAATCGATCCCTATGAAATAATACTCATTATAAAATTTAGTAGTGTATATACACTTACAGGTTTTAGTCGATGAGTAGTAAACGAGTTCATAAAATCGATTGTAAAAATACAAACGAGTCGAGTCGAGTACTAAATGAGTTCATAAAAATTTAACAGAGTATACATGTATGTCCTTTCTTTGGCATTGTTTTCAGGTAAAGGGCGTTGGAGAACTGCTTGAAGGACTTATACCGTATTCTCAACGGCATTTCAATAGGATCGAGAGAACGGAGAGAAGCATTTTTCTCTTAGACTACACATTGACAAGAATGAACGTTGTTGATCCCGAAATAGATGATGGAACGACGCTCTCCAAGGAAAATAATTTGAAACGTCGTAACAACGTGGATGCGGATGTGAACGGTGAAGTTATTGACGTTAATGAGAGAGAAGAAATCGAAGGGTTAAAAACCTCTACGAAGAAACGAAAAGTTAGCAAATCTGGAAGTGCGAAGAAGAAAAAGTGATCTCGAGAGTTTGTCGTTAATGAAACACATGGACGGTAATGCCCTTAACAAACCAACAATGAATTTTCAACGATGGAAATCGGTAATGTGGCGGAGCCGGGTGTACAAGGATGACTACTAGATGGAGCTTTGCTATCTATGCCTATAGACACTTCACTTTGTAATTTTATTTTTGGAGAGTTTGATGAATGCATTAAAATTTTGTCTGATGGCCGCTGTGATCTTCGTCCGCCTTTATTTTTGTGTATGTTTTGGAATGTGTAAGATTTATAAAATTTGTCTCTTCGTTTTTCTCTCTCCACAGTATAAGTCATTTTAGAATACCAGAGGATTTATGATACTTTTCCGTGGATCCTTCAAGATAGTATGTCAATCGTAATGATGAAACAAACCTGGTGTGCTAAGCCCATTTCGAAATCCTCGTGGATGCAGCAAACCTTACAGGTGTCTGACAGAACCTCAAAGGATTAGTCTTAGACAATTGCAGTGTTCCAATCGTAATGATGAAAAAAAACCTGGTGGGCTAAGCCCATTTCGAAACTTCTATGGACGCAACAAACCTTACGGTCCGACAGTACCTCGAAGGTTTAGTCTCGGACAATTGCATGAGGAGACTTCAAGAAACCTCAAATGAGTAGTCCCAGAATTTCGAAGGATTAGTTTCAGACAATTGCATGAGACCTCAGGAAACCTCGAATGAGTAGTCTCAGGACCTCGAACGATTTAGTCTCAAACGATTGCAAGAGGAAACCAAAAAATTAGATAGCTAAATTAAAGACATGGTTGGAGAGAAAAAAAACTGAAACCAGAGCTGTAATTAACGTGTTCTTGTCCCACTCATCATATCTCTCTAAGCATTATAGAGAGATAGATAGATACTACAAACATAAAAAGTCAACATGAAAGCTGTCTAGGGTACCCTAATATGTTCATATATAACATGATAGGCTCTCTATAAGAACACTGACTTTGCCAACAAAAAACTCAAGCACTCAAAGACAAAGAAGTAACAGAAGACAGTTTAAACTTGCGCACTTTATCGGAACTTTGGGGTTGAAATAAAACCTCTGTGTTAGCTTTCACAGTCACTTCATTCCACTCTGATAGAGAAGAAGATCCCTCTCCGCGATAGTCTCGAGGGTAGTACACAACTTGAAGTTTCGAAGGAGCTGCATTTATAAGAGCACAAGATTCTCAATTATACAAACTCAAACATCGTTTATTTTTACTGTATTTTACAAAGTGAGTGAAATAAATCATATAACAATTTGAAAGAATTCAGAGATTTTGTATCTTATGGATCTAAGTAGGTAGCATGTTCATGGCACTTGAAGTAGGTAGCATGTTCATGGCACTTGAAGTAGGTAGCATGTCGAGGTTTTGGTGCCCTACCTTCGCCTAGGGAAAGAGTCGAGGTCTTAATGCCTAGAAAGTAGGCGAAGGTCGTGGACAATATGATGTACATACAGAAAAGGGAGTTGCATGTGTACGCATGATGAAACTTTTGACTACTTAGTACTCGTGTGAGAGTTGGTGCATGTATGACCAGTATGGCTAGTTTAACTGATATTATTGGGTGGTTAGAACATATTACATATGCTCACGCCCGTAATTGGTTTTTATTGTCGATTGACTTTTATTTTTCGATTTTTTCTATGATCTCCTAGCATGGTGACTAAACGACCCAAGCTCGACTAGGTTTCGCCTAACATTTTAACAACTAATACTAAGTAGAGATTCTGCTACAAATAGTTTATAATGGATCTAAATGATTTGGATTTCTATTTTACAGGTTTAGTTTGCTTTACAGTTTGCAAATTTTTATGGAGAATGATGAGAAAATATGAAACATTACCTAAACCGAACATGCTTGTTTTCTGAATGATCACACGGCCAACTTTTGATCGTTTCACGTGTCTTAATTCTTGAACATCTTCGTGTTTCCCTTTGAATTCCACAAATTCTCCGAGTAGAAGCTTGTTTCCTTTAAGCTCGATTCTGTGTTACAAAAAGATACATCTTTCATCCAACCAGAAATACCAACCAGATTATAACTATTGTTATGTACATTTTATATATTATGTGATACACATATTATACTATATTATAAAGTATAATATTTGTAGTTATTAGCTGTCTCTCATTTATTCCGTTGTCTTTCTCTATCCTAATCCCTAGTTAATTATTCCATCAGCCACCCACCTAGACAAGATATCTGCTGCATTTAATTCCCTGTCTCTAGCCGTTAGATACCACCTTTGTACACTATTTATTCAGCCCTTTGGCTATATTTTTATAATAAGATAATTCCTTTATTGTATCTTAAAGAAAACTACATGGTATCAGAGAAAGGTTGAAAAACATTTTCAAGTGACCTTTCATCTTCTTCTTCAAAAAACCAAATGGCTGAACTTACAGAAGATTATGGAGTTACTTCCAAGGCCAAAACCAGTATCATTTCTAATGAAAGTGATAATCCTAATATCCGGATCACTACCATAAGACTGAATGACTCCAACTATATTCAGTGGGCACAATCAGTCAAGATGTACGTGACAGGGAAGCGGAAACTGGGCTATCTAACTGGTTCTATTAAAGAACCTGACGTGGATGATGAAGAAGCATATGAGACCTGGCTAGTTGAAAATGCCATGATTATGTCTTGGTTAATCAACTCCATGGAGCCAGAAATTGGGCAAGTGAATATGTTTTTCAACACTGCCAAAGAGGTTTGGGATAATGTAGCCAACTCTTACTCAAACAGAGGGAACTATGCCCGTGCCTTTGGCGTCAAAACCAAGCTTAAGGATATAAAGCAAGGATCACACAATGTCACCAAGTATTTCAACACTCGAAAATACGTGGCAAGAGTATGACCTTCCGACCGCAAATATCCGGGACCGCACCACCGATGCAAAGGCTTTTCGAAAAATCATTGAAAGAGAGAGAGTCTTTGAGTTCTTATGTGGATTAAACTCCACCTTGAAGCCGCAAAGGAAAGAGTTCTTGCCCATGAACCTCTACCTACCGTATTGGAAGCATTTAATTCCATTAGAAAGGAAGAGAGCGAGAGGGAAACTATGGTTGGCACTCCAAACTCGGCAAACCAACATGAGCAATGCGCTCTATCTACTCAAAGTGCCTATGTTGGAAACCATCGGAGGGACTCCCGGAAGAAGAATGAACGAGAAAAACCTCATGTTCTGTGACCACTTTGCAAGAGAAAGGGTCACCTTAAGGAAAGTCATTGGATCCTCCATGGTAGGCCTGGTGGTAATAATTCCAAAGGCGGAATCAAAAGAAACCCACTTATTGGAGTGAACGAGAAGCGGACAAATTACGCAACAACGTGGAAAGTACAATGCCCTTTACCAAGGAACGGATGGATATCTTGCAACAACTCCTCTCATCGACAAAGGTGCACCTACCCACACAATACGCACGGCTTCACAAGAAGGTAACCTCTCTGGATTGTTGACTCTGGAGCTTCCAATCACATGACGGGTAACTTTAAACTATTCTCTACTTATTATCCCTCTAAATGGGCAACATAAGGTACGTATAGCGAGATGGATCTTTATCCACTTGTGGTCGGTAAAGGCACCATTTTTATATCTAAGGATCTAAAACTTGACTCGTCCTTCATGTACCTAAACTATCATGCAACCTCCTCTCGGTTAGTCGGTTTACTCATGAAAACAAATGTGTTGCTAAGTTTTCGACTCTCATTGTGTCTTTCGGGCTCGGATTCGAGATGAGGATTGGCAGTGCTAGAAAGGAAGGGGGTCTGTATTATCTTCAAGAACATGAGGAGAAAGCAATGAGTTTAACTAGAGTTGATGAGAATAATGAAGAAATTCAAATTTTGCATTGTAGACTAGGACACCCTAGTTTCTTTTATCTACAAAAGCTATTTCCCAAGTTATTTATGTACAAGAAACCTTCTTTATTTCAATGTGAAGTTTGTGTTCTTGCTAAACAAACAAGAAATGTGTTTAAGGCCAAACCCTACAAAGCATCCTCACCTTTTGCTCTTATACATAGTGATGTGTGGGGGCCATCTAGAATACCAAACCTTTCCTGTCAAAGATGGTTTGTGACATTCATAGATGACCACACAAGACTATGTTGGGTCTACTTATTAAAAACTAAGTCTGAAGTAAGCCAAGTGTTTAAAAAATTTCACAATATGGTCAAAACTCAATTTCAGACATCCATCAAGGTAATTAGGACAGATAATGGGACTGAGTACTTTACCTCTGCCCTAGGACCCTACCTTATTGAAGAAGGAATTGTTCATCAATCCTCCCCCCGAATACCTCTCAACGAAATGGTATTCTTTGAGAGGAAAAACGGGCACCTTCTTGAAGTAGCTAGGGCACTCTTATTTACCACATCTTTACCCAATTACCATTGGGGTGATCTTTGTCTTAACACACTGCTTTTCGATTAACGAGAATGCCTTCAAGGATTCGCGGTACCAATCACCAATATCTCGTTTTTATAAAATACTATCCTTCTAGCAGCGATTGGTAACGAAATACCTCGAAAGTCTTTGGTTGTACGGCGTTTGTTCACATTCATGACCACTTAAGGCATAAATTGGAACCAAAAGCAGTCAAAACTGTTTTTCTGGGTTATTCTTCTACCCAAAAGGGGTATAAATGCTTCGACCCTATAAAAAGGAGAATGTATGTATCATATGATGTAACATTCTTTGAAAAATTACCTTACTACTCTAAATCTTCTATGTCAGGTCCTGATTTCACTAACTTTGATGAAGAAGCTCCACTTCCACAGATCCTTGAAGCTAATAATGGACCATCCAAGAGTCCATGCTCTAATAAGGAACAGGATGTGACTAGGGGAGAAAAGGAGATAATCATCTACACCAGGAACAAGGGAAATAAAACACCTAGGGCAAGGGAATGTTCTACTCCTGTCCAGACTCCAGAAGATAGCAACTCTTCACCTGATCCAGTGGAACAAAACACAACTGAAAGCGCAGCCCTATTGATGGGACTACGAAGATACAACGATTCTCCTAAACGGTTAATGAGGACACTACCGAGTCCGGCCCCAAAAAGTATTATTAGTCATGATACAAGGCCTATAGCTCAAAGAAAAGGTACTAGACTCGTACTCAACACCCTATTCAAAGATTTGTGTCATATGGGTCGGTTGTCGAGCAATTTAAAGCGTTTGTGACCAACCTTGATAATACAAAGATACCTAAAAATATCCATGAAGCCATGGAAAACCCCAATTGGAAAGGCTCAACGTTATGACGAGATTAATGCCTTGCGGTCCAACAAAACTTGGATTCCCGTCATTAAACCGGACAACGACGGAGCGATAGGGTGCAAATGGGTGTTTAATATTAAACAAAACCCTGATGGGACCATTGAGAGGTACAAAGCTCGTTTAGTGGCTAAGGGTTTTTCTCAAACTTATGGAATCAACTATCATGATACTTTTGCACCTGTAGCAAAACTGAATACTGTCAGAATCCTTATCTCTCTTGCTGCCATTAAGGATTGGCCTTTGCATCAACTTGATGTCAAAAATGCCTTCCTTAATGGTGATTTAAAGGAGAATGTTTACATGTACCCGCCTCCTGGCTTTGAAAACATAATTGGAAAAGGGAAGGTTTGCAAACTTCAAAAATCCCTATATGGTTTAAAACAGTCCCCTAGGGCCTGGTTTGAGAAATTTTCTAAAGTCATACAGAAGGGTGGCTACAAACAAGCTAATTCTGATCATACTCTGTTCATCAGACATACCTCTGGAGGGGGAGTTACTGCCCTTGTAGTGTATGTTGATGATATGATCATAACTGGAAATGATGAATGTGAAATTAAAAGGTTGAAAAAGTTCCTACAATCTGAGTTTGAAATAAAAGACCTAGGGAATCTAAGATACTTCCTAGGCATGGAAGTGGCAAGATCCACTACTGGCATCTTGATTTCACAGAGAAAATATACCCTTGACTTGCTCAAGGATTATGGCTTACTTGGCTGTAAACCTATTTGTACTCCTGTGGATTACAATACAAAACTTTCTAATGATGCTGACAGTGAACTGGTTAATCAAGAAGCCTATCAAAGGCTTGTGGGTAGACTAATCTATTTAACCCATACTAGACCTGATATCTCCTTTGCTGTTGGACAGGTTAGTCAGTTTATGCACATGCCCAGAAGGATTCACCTGGAAGCTGCCCTCAGAATTCTCAAGTATCTGAAGAATGAACCTGGGCTTGGCATTCTATACAAAAGGGGAGGAAATCTCACAGTTGAAGGATTTGTAGATGCAGATTGGGCCAGTTCTGTTGTTGATAGGAAATCTACCTCTGGATGGTGCATGTTCATAGGAGGAAACCTTGTGTCATGGAGAAGTAAGAAACAAGTTGTAGTTGCAAGAAGTAGTGCAGAAGCAGAATTCAGAGCTGTTGCACTTGGCATATGTGAGTTAATATGGATTAGAAGGGTTCTCAATGAACTTAAACAACCTGTTGCTGCTCCTATAAGGGTCTATTGTGATAGCAAATCTGCTATCAGCATTGCCAACAATCCAGTTCAGCATGATCGTACAAAACATGTGGAAATTGATAAGCATTTTATCAAAGAAAAATTGGAAGATAAGAGTATGTGTCTGATTTATGTCCCTACCAAACTTCAAGTTGCAGATATATTTACCAAAGGTCTTCCCAAAACACAATCCAAGTTCTGTATCTCCAAGCTTGGTTTATTGGATATCTATAAACCAGCTTGAGGGGGAGTATTGTTATGTACATTTTATATATTATGTGATACACATATTATACTATATTATAAAGTATAATATTTGTAGTTATTAGCTGTCTCTCATTTATTCCGTTGTCTTTCTCTATCCTAATCCCTAGTTAATTATTCCATCAGCCACCCACCTAGACAAGATATCTGCTGCATTTAATTCCCTGTCTCTAGCCGTTAGATACCACCTTTGTACACTATTTATTCAGCCCTTTGGCTATATTTTTATAATAAGATAATTCCTTTATTGTATCTTAAAGAAAACTACAATAACATCAAAGCTCAAATTTCACGATATTCTGAGGCAGAGACACACTATTGAGGAGTTGTCACCTAGGTTGTACGGATATGGATACATGAGTGCGAAATTTTTAAGAAATTTAGGATACCAGTAGGAAGGGCATAAATACTGAAAAGATAAGGACCAAACTGTACATAAAAAAAAACTATAAAGGAGCAAATAATATATATTATAACACAAAGTTAAAAATGCTTTAGTGGTCCCCTCAATTTTTTGATAGTTTTTCATCATTTTGGACAACTTTTCATTCATTATTTCACGGTATTTACTCAATTTTCAACATGGTTCTTCATTTCACATATCGCAGTTATGGATATGCATATACAAATCCTGTATCTGTCTATAAACACTTACAAGTTTCACCCAAGTGTGTATCATAAGTATTTGGTGCGTATCAGTATCGGATACATATCAGAAACGGGACACACAACCACGCAAAAGTATCCGTGCACCATATATTATCACTTGCTCCAGTCACATTACGATATGTATCCCGCTCTTATCTAAACCCATCCTTTCTCCTTTTTAATAGAAGGTAAACCCATGTTGTATTGTGATTTGAGCAAGTGATAACTCCTTAATACGGAGTCATTGAATTAGAGTTTCCTTAACTTCACACTATTTTTTGAAGCAAGTATCAACTATTTTATCAAAACTTAAGCAAACTGCGCGTAAGGTACCTGTCCCAGGTCGGAGCTGTGGTAAGGATTTGATTCAGTTTCTCGTGCCATGAATTTTGAGAATCCTTCTTCCCACTAAGTGCACCTTTAATCCAACCAGAGAGCATGCTCTTTGACTCTGGTTTTAATAGTGACCATTGATCATAAGTGATCACCTCATGTGTATAGGAACTTGGCCCGACCAAACTGCAGGGAAAGAGATTTACTGTTTTTTTTCTTCGTAGCTTGTGCGATATAAACAAAATAAATCAGTCGAAATTCTCACTTTATAGAACATCTTGCTATAGAGTGAACTTAAACTGCTAAAGTTTTCAAATGGCATAACAACTAACAAGCTCACTCAAACAGCTATATTGAATTGATCCCAGAAACATATGATGATACCATTCTACTTAAAAGAATAAAGAAAAAAGAAAAAATCAGAAATGCATGTTTTGATGTCTGCCTAATTATTCAATTTATTTGCCTATACTTCGTCGCCCAACAGAACACCTGACCAAATTATGTTCAAGTGATTAACAAAAAAAAACATGGGACATATGCCTGCATGGTTGTGTCGGTACACAGACTTGGCAAAGGTGTAAACAAACAAACAAACAAAAAATGAGAGGAAAATAAGTGAAGTATAAGACATGCAATAAAGAAGTTGCTGAGTGCTGACTGCCGTGCCAGTTTAACATCAGAGCTATTCTGAGACTAGAAAGCCTATTCACATCCATTTCAGATGAAAACAATATGAACAGTAAGAAGGCAGACTACATATATTGAATAATGCAATCACTTGCAAACTCTGACAAAGGAAGTAACAATCTCTACCTGAAAGTTGAGTTCGGACATATGACTTTAAAAGACAAATATCCTTCTGGAAGTTCCAGCCCCCTTCGTTCAAGATATGATTCAAGGATGGAAACTTGATGCTTTGCTTGTGCCACCTGATAATACAGAGCTAAATTAACATTCTAAGCAATAAAAAATCAAATTACAACAAAGAGGCGGGGTGTGTGTGTGAGGGGGTAAGTATATATTACTCCTGCTACTACCACAACGAGAACTCACGAGTGATGCAACAAGCATTGCAAATCATAGGAGGGCATTGATGATGTCGCAAAACATAACAAAAAATATCAAAGCATAGCAAACGATGGAGGCAAAGCAAAGCATCACAACGGCCTTTGTTACGGCCAAGCAATGCGTTGAGATAGTATGCTATGCTAGGTGTGGCAGTAGCATTACTGTAAAAACAACGCAGCGCATAACAAAGGACAGCGAAACATAGAAACGCATCGGAACGGCCTTTGCTACAGCCATGCGATGTGTTGAGAGAATTCGATATGCTTGTTGTGGCATTTTGTTGTAGAGTTTTTGTAAAATATAAAGGGATGTCACTAACAGGGTCCGGAAGTCGATTTTTCTCAGACTTGTGATGCCTATGCGTATCGCCGGAGCTAGTACAAGTCCAAGAGCCATCTTTCTCATCTACAGATACCAATCCAGAAACGTTCTGCACCGAAACAACCACTACTTCCCTGCATAACATCACAGCAAATCAATTCATACTACACAAATTACTGTTTGCAATTAAACCAGCTAACGATCAAAGTAACAAACAAGCACAGAATACCTAAGCTAACGATTAAACTAACAAACAATCACAGATTACCTACGCTAACACAATTATAGTCACAAAGAAGCACAAATTACCTGAAGCTAAACAATTAATGCAACAAAGAAGCACAAATTACCTACGCTAACAATCAAAGTAACAAACAAGCACAGATTGCCTAAGCTAACAATTGAATCAACAAACAAATACAGAACCTAAGCTAACAATTAAAGCAATAAACAAGCACAGATTACCTAAGATAACAATTTTGAAATAACAAACAAACACAGAGTAACGAACAAGCACGGATTCCCTAAGCTAACAACTAAAGTAACAGACCAGCACAAATTACCTAAGCTAACAATTGAAGTAACAAACAAGTACAGATTATCTAAGCTAAAATAATCAAGTAACAAACAAGCAGAGATTACCTAAGCTAACTATTAAAGTAACCACAGCTTCTCTGAACAACATCGAAGAAAATTAATTAAAAAACAATACATATTTTCCTGTTCGCAATCAAACAAGCTCAAATTCAAAGCAACAAACAAACAAACACACAGATTATTACCTATCAGTGACGAGAACGATATCAATGTTCTGTCGAGAAGCGGAAACAGTATCTGGAATATTGAGTCCGACAAAGACTTTACCACCGTAGAGCTTTTTAAGACGATCGGCGACGGTGAAGAGGACAGCGGCGTGCGATGAAAAAGTTTCAGCATGATGAGAATCGTCGGCATCGGTGTCATCGGAGAAGAATCGCTTCAACACGCCAAGGATTACCAGGCCACATAGCAGCTCAATCCACATGTTCGAATTCGAAGAAATGTTTCTGCAAAATATCGATCTGAAAAGGTGAAAATGAAAATTTTGAAGATGCTTAGAACCAAACCATACGACAAGTGCTGGTATTAGCTAAATGAATAGGATAGTTCAAAATTTTCGGTATTTCTGGTTTATTATTATTTTAATTATTATTTATTTTTTTACAAGATCGCTATGTATTTGCATCACAATGATTCTCTCGCATCACACTATCTGTGCATTAAATTCTACCGTTCACTACACTACTTGTGCATCACGGTGAAACCAACTTCCAGCATAGTCGATTCTGTAAAAACGCTGTGGTGCGTATAGGTTGGTGCATTGGTAGAATTATTGTGTTGTAAATAATAACCCTTTAATATAATAGGCGTCTTCTCAGAAGAAAAAAATGACAGTGTAAGGTTATATAATTCAATTCAATTTATCAAAATATCTTACTTCAATATATATATCTTACTTCAACCAATCTGATAATTTAAAAATAGTCTATTAACTCGCCGAAACTTCAATTCCTCCTGTCATTGAGGGTATCATTTCTCAATGAGAAAATAGGCTCAACCATACTAAGCATAACATTGATTTCGGCCTTAAAGTGTAAGATCTACCAATTTCGTTTGAAAATTCGAACCATATGTCTCGTATGGTGCATTGTCAAACGTTTTTTAAAACGATAAACCAATTCGAAGCCTCTAACATTGAAGAAAATATTCATGTGCAAAATCCGACATGACCTCTTAGTCAGATCTTACCCTTGAGTAAGAGTCAGATTTTTCATACACGACCCGAACTGAACTCCGAATTAATTTTTTTAAATAAATAAAATACTTTTTTTTTAAATAAATAAAATATTTACATCTATACTGATTTATGGGACAAGTGAATTAAACAATTCTTTTTAGGGTGTGTGTGAGAGGGAGGGGGGATTATGGGCTTTAAGAAATGGCCACCCACTTCAAGAAGATACACCTTAACCTTGCAAGGACCACAGGACCACAAACGGGCCTAACAAACCCATTTATATCTTACGAAAACCATCCCAACTTGCGTGTAGACCACACAGTCCACACAATAGAGCCCAATTAACCCTGTGAAATGGTTGACAATCACGGAAATGCTTTGAGAACCACGATTACTACGTGGTATCACGAATTATGCTACACAGAACCAAAATATTTTTTTCGTGGAAAGGAACGTCAGTGGTGTTGACGTTTCTAGCCATACATAAGCGTCAGACGATGGTAAGTAATGTCAGCGGCAATAACGTTTTTAAGCATAACGAGCGTCCATGACAACAACAATTCTACCAACATCAATGACACTGATGTTGAAGTAATTTTGTAGTACAATGCAATGAAAATTAAATTTAAACATTGTGGTGTTCGAAGTAAAACGTGGTGGCGATAGAACCTATCTGATAATCTTTTGGGTCAATGATATTGTACTTTAACTCCGTAACTTTATTCAAGTGGTTAATGACTTGAGTATACTTCAGAAGGTCTCATGTTCGATTCTTATCAAAAAAGAGTACTCAAGTTAAAGGTCTTTGGGTTAAACATTTACCCTTAAGTAAAAATGAGACTCTATAGACACCACATGAATTGGTCTCTGAAATAATCGGATCAGTTGTTTTCGAATATCGGTATTTTAAGCAATGAGACCGTAACTTTTCAAGTAGAAGAATAAAAGAATCAAATTGTAATAACTCTATGCAACACTTACATGGACACGTGTAACATCACATGGACCATTTGTTTTTAAATTGGATTCATATAGTTCAGATCATTTCTTCCGTTACTTCAATACATATGGAGATACTATGCAAAAACTTTCCTTCCTACGACGCCTGTTATAATTGGTCAAATGTTGTCTCAAAAAAAAGTTCAAAAGCTGCCCTTTTGTAAATCTTGACCTTGAGCAAAAAGTAACTGGACAATATATCTAACATCTTTCCTCAAATCATGGGTTTCATGGCCTATGGGTTTGGCTCGAAAAAAAGAAAAAGAAAAAAAGAACTTACACTTTTAATTATATAATGAATGAATATATATACTACATATAGTACATAATACATGTGTCATGTGGACTTAACTTATTGCTTTGACTATCTTAAGCATAACATGTAATTTGTCGTTTTTTTCTCGCAATTAACCCTTTATCTCACAATCTTACTCGTCCATGTATTTGTCTATATGTTTATTTAATAACTAAAAGCTTTGACTAACTAATTAGTGCTCTCCTCAAAAAAAAAATAGTGCTAATTTGAAAAACAAAAACAAAACTAGTTAGTGTTTGGTTAATTTAATACTTAAATTAGCTTATAACCAATAGAAAATATGGAGAATTAGGGATAATGACAACTTTTGGAATATTTTTGAGTAATAGGATAGTCACACATTTTTTATAGGGAGAAGAACAACTTTTATATTTTTTATAGTGTGAAGGACCAAACGTGATGAAAATTTCACTGAATTTTTTTATTTTTGATGCTCTTCGTTTTGAGACTTGGTTCGATATAATTACATCGGTTTTCGTGAGATTCAATGTCGAAATTGATATAAGGAAATATAGTAGCGTTTTTACTAACATCAATTGATTTTAATACAACGGTAAGCGCTTGATCCTAATATGGTATCGGAGCGGTAGATCCTGAGTTCAAGCCCTGCTTCCAGCATAATTAAAAACAAAAAAACCAAGTGTTGAGCCCCACTCTCTTCTTATAGGCTCACACTTCTGAAACAAAAAAACAAAAAAAAAGTCAACTGTTGGCTTCTCTCATTTCTTATAGGCCCACACTTGAGGGGGTGTGATATAAGGAAATATAGTAGCGCATTTACTAACACCAATTGGTTTTAGTACAACGGTAAGCGCTTGATCCTAATAGAAATTCACTCAGTGAATCTCCCCGGTGAATTTCGAACAATAGTGAATTTCGACAGTGGATTTTCTGAAATCACGTCGGAATATGTTGAATGTGGTCTCAAAATAAAGAGCATGAAAAAATAAAAAAATTGGTGAAAGAATTTTCAAATTTGGAGTTGTAGATCGAAAGATACGAGTGTTTAAAAAAATGGATAAGAGAGAGTATGTTGAGTTTTTTTTTAGAAACTTGCGCCAGAAAAAAAAAGTTTTGTCCTTTATGCAAAAGTTTCAAAAAGCCTTCTTCCGATGAAATGTTTGTGTCATTCTCCCTCGTTACCCCTAGAAAATAATGTGTTGATAGGACTATTCAATAGGACAGCCATAAGGAGATTAGGAGTGCTAGCCATACCCACATGGGTAGCTCGGTTGGTTTACGAGTGACAAGGAACGCATGATTGAATCCTAGTAGCCGCAGTGTGAAAGTCAACTCTGAATTCATGATCACTCATTATTGGTATTAAGTCCTGGTACTCCCGCCTAAGGGGGCCGGTGAGTCACTTTGATTAACCTCCTCACCATTCTGTCGGGTGGGGTGGAGGAGTCTCTGGGCGAGGTATGTCGTCTTTTGTACCAAGAAGTGATGGTCATCATGTTATGATATACATACATACGTACATACATACACATCACAATTCACAATTCACAAATCAAAATCAACACTAGAGTAGGAAAGTGATACGCCAAACCCGGAAAAGAGCTCACAAAGTCATATTGGACCTCTATGAAGGCCCAATAACGAATATGGTCCTTGGCCCAATCAGCTCGCACCTCAATAAGACGAGCAAGGTCAGGAACAATCCAGCCCGCCTCACACCATTATGATCCTCATCATTGATTAGGAACCGTGTGTCGATTCGATAAAAAAGCCTTCATACCCCATCTACTGGGTGAGGCGAAGCATTGGGGGCCGAGTTGACTCCCCCTCAACTCGCAGCCCGCTTAACTAAGCAACAAGGTCACAAGTTACAGGTGAAGAGTTCGCAATTGCCGAGATGCATACCAGCTCGCAAATCAGGAGCTCGACCCGCAATTTTATATTTACGAACTGCATGTACTCTTTATTCCTGCCATGTAACCACCGACCATGTAAACCCTATAAATAGCGGCACATTTACCCTTCAAAAGGAGGGATAAAAAAAGCAGGTTAAGCTCTATCAATTTGTCGACAGACACTCTCTCTTGCATGCATATTGTTCTTGCTAATTCTCATCCATATTTCTTGAGCAATATGTATCCATAAACATCAAAACTAAATCACATATCACCATAAAAACATATAAACCACATTCGTGATATTTCCAACAATATCAGAAAGGAATGTGAATCTTTTCACTACTAGTAAAGGAATATCCTACATATACCTACCAAAAGAGATGGCGGTTGTGAATAATATAATATAATATAATATAATAATACATCATTTTTATAAATAAATAAAAACATATAATACATCATTTAAAAGATTAGTATAATTAAGGGAAGCAGTTGAAAAAATCATATGGATAAAAGAAGCTCTGAACGTGGTCGCATGAATCCAATACTCTCCCAAAAGTCTAAAAGAATCTTTAACTTTTTATTTACAATTTTATTGAAGTATCAAGTTATATTTATATATAACTGATATACTTATCAAAATCATATTAACACATTTATTAATTATTTTATAATGCTCAATTAAAGTTAATTAAAACAAATATTTTTGACAACTATCTCACTTAACTATATATGATCGAATGTAGTATACTTTAACATATATCGATTTGAATGTAAGAATAAATACAAGAACAAAAATTTAGATAAATAAATAAGATGACACATTTAGAAGAATCACCTTTCGTATCCATGTTTGATAAATTGATATATTAGTCCAAATGAGAGTTAACTCTATATCCTATATATATATATAATCAATGGTTCATATAATTGACCATAATCCATAACCACTCAAACCCTAAAGAAAATATTTGTTTAATTAATACCCTAACCAAACTAAAAGTGTGCCCATGTGTTCTCCTCACATGCATCCCAATACCCCCCCCCCCCCCCCCCCCCACCACCCTCCCCTCCCTTGTTGATTTCTTGCATAAGTCATTGGGGTGGAAAAGGGGATGTATTGTTCCAAGGCTCATTAAAATAATTTAATTTCTTGCATGTTTGAAAACTTTTAAATAAAGGAGGGGAATAAAAACAAAAAACAATTTTGGGATTTGAAAAAAGAGAAGAGACTTGTGGAACTTATCATTGAATTAAGTCCCCAAATTAAGAAAAATGGAAGGCACATGGGGGTTAGGATTATTGTATATGTACTAATCATATACTTTTTTTTTGGTTTAAAGGGATATTTATATTAAATGAAAACTTATACGAGAAATGTAGCCTCCTCAAACGTTTTCCGATAGGCTTGTGAAATAAAAACCGACTTAGGTGGCCTATGGTGGTCTTCACGATGAAACTCTTCGTTGCGCCAATACCAAATACTTGAAACTAATTCCCGAAACAAGAATCTCCAGAAGATTATATTGTCTTTCTTGTACATATCTTTTTGGAGACATGTGTCAAGCCAAGCCGGGACATCGTGGATGTTAAAGAACTCGTGCCAGTGTTGATGGTGCACAACATCCTTCCACATCCCACGCACCCAAGTACAATCTCTAAGGGCATGTAGTATAGATTCACTATGGTTTCCACAATAGTTGCACATATCATCGTCAATAATATTCCGTGTAGTAAGTGTACCGGCCGTGGGAAGGGACTTTTTGCGTATCAGCCAGAGAAGATGATTACCTCGAAGCGGTCCTTTGATGCTCCAAATGCGTTTCCAGTTTGTTGTCTCGTAATCAACAAGGGTCACGGGTTTACAAGCTTCCTGATATGCCGAACTAACTGAAAATTTACCCGTTATCAAAGGGACCTTCATTTGTACCTATCCATTTTAATTGTGATCATATGATAACATGTTCTAATTAATTAGCTACTTTTTATCAAACTTAATCTCTTTTTTTTCCTGAGCATAATGTACATTATTAAATGGAATCTTGAATGTCGGGTGAGCCGGTGTAAAAAATTTCGTATAACTCAGTATGTGTCAAAACTTAAATAATGGCTCGATGAATAAAAATTAGCGGATTAATTTTAGGCTTTATTTTTATAAAGGAAATTGAAATTACAAATAACTAAACAACAAAATCAAAATTTTTATTGGATAAAAATGATAATTATTTATTTCATTATAATTTCAATTATCTCATATTTAATTATAAAAATGAATATATATTTTGATCTGAACGTCAAAATATCGTAATTCTTTCACCATAATATTTTCTTTTTTAGTTTTCTTTATTCAGACATCCCATTTAATATTTTTAGATATAATTTCGAGGTCTTTTTCATAAAAACAATGAAACAATGGAATAATGGATTTGAAGTCAATTTCACTGTACCGAACAATGAATTTGAGTAATGAACAGTAGAATTTTTATTATTACCCAATTTGTATTTCTAGTGTCTTGATTCCTATTTTATCCTCTTATCTGTCATTTATTCATACTCCCTCTTAATTTTAAATATATGTGTATCATATTACACAGATTTTATGTTGGACCTGGTGCAAATTCTAGTTGGTGCACCAAAACCAATAGGAATCCAATATTCTAAAATATGACACTATCTGTAAAAACTTTCCACCAATATATCATTTTAAAAATTCTGACTTGGTGGTCCAAAACTTGCACCTGGACCACCCTAAAATTTCACATCCTATTATGATGTTTTTTAAATGGGTCGTATGCCCTGAGACATCAAGATGCAAACGCGCCTTGTATCTGATAAAGCATACATAGGTGTTTTCCAAATTCAAATCATGTTATATGCATGGAAATAATTTATTTTATGTGGTGGTATATACCATTTATGTAAAAAAAAAAATCTTTTTTTCCGGATTCAAATCATGTTATTATAAAAAAACGAATGGAATCTTAGATCTTATTATATTAATCTTTTCACCTAATATGGCATAGTCTCACTCAATCTTTTCAAGTAATCTAATAAGTAAAACTTGTGATGGAATCATCATTGAAGTCAATCAACCTGCCATGTGAGGCACATAATTAGCATCTTTTGCATATTATATTTATAGAATATATTGTGTTAGTTTGAGGATATACTGATCCAAAAAATGACACGATATATTTGTATATCATTACTGCATGTAGAATCATAAATTTTATGTTATAACGGTTGTATGAATGTTATATTAATTGACATACTTTAGGCATTCGATTCATATTGTGGATATTAGTTATAAGGCCGTCGTTAGAGACTTAATAATCATTTAGGACACTCAAAAAACTTATTATGTTATAAGGACGTTCTAATTTATTCTATTGATTAGAACTGTATATATATAGTCTGCGCAACGCAGAGTTTTCATTCAAGTTATACAGCATTTCTCTTCCAAACTCTCTCCTTCACCTCAATTTCTTGTTTTCGAAAAATAAATTAATTTTAATTCCAGATCCAATGAGCAATTTTTTTCCAAATAGAGCATGTTCGTACACAAAAATTGGAAAAGAAGATCCGGATGAAATTAGCCATCGAAAAGCTCAATTTTTGATCTATAAGTCTCGAAGAAATCGAGATTCAATTAGGAGGAGGCCATCGTGGTTGAGAGTTAAAACAACAAAGCCGAGAATGAAGATTGGGAAAGATTGAAGAAGTTAAAGAAGTGCATTTTATCAGCAATTTCTAAGGTTGAAAATCGAGTCTGCAAGCAATTAATCACCCAAGTTGAAAATTTGGAAGAAATTATTTCCAAGCAGAGGAGAGCCTTTTGCTGTACTTGCTTGAAGTTGAATTGCTTTCGTCTCTATTCTTCTTCATGGTGAATTTCGCTGGAATTTTGGTTATATTCAGTTATTTCTGGAGTTGTTGATAATCAATGGTTTACGTAAGTAACTTCATTTGAAGTGTTTTTGAAATATATATCTATATAAAAAAAAAAGTTTTCTTTTTAGTCCACTTGTGATTTCATCTTTTATGAGTAGTATATGTATAATTGTCCATGTTTGTTAGAGCCAATATTTCTTTTCTGTTAATTATTTGTGAAATGGTTCTGCTATTTTATTTGATCTGCTATTTCAGTTTCTGAATCAAAGAAGATCATGTTTTTCTTTGTTAATGGTGATGAAAGACAGAAACAGAGTGTATGATAAGATATTTCTATTTTTATTTTTTGATCGTTCTGGACAATCACAATTAAAATGTCCATGGTTTATTTTTTTATGAGTTATGCGGTGACATTGTTGTTTGATGCAAACATATTGACGACTTATGCGGTGACATTGATGTCGAAGCATTGACATTGACGACCTATGCGGTGACATTGATGTCGATGCGGGGACATTGACGATTGTAAACCAAGCTTTAGGAATGTTTCACGGGGTTCTTCGATTGTTTCATCTCCTAGATCTCCCGGAAGCTACGGTAGATTTTTCTAGGAGCTTCATCGATCTCATTTATTGGATTCTTATTTTCTCTACAAGTAGCCTCTTGGTAAAAACTAAGACATCATTATGTACATGTGTTTGTATCTGCTTTCTTCATCATTTTTCCTGTTTTATTCCTCTAAAAAATTAAGAAATTTTTTTCTGATTTACATGCTACTTGATGGAGTGACATTGATGACTGATGCAGAGACATTGCTAACTTATGCAGTGACATTGATGTCTGATGCAGTGACATTGATGACTTATGCAGTGACATTGATGTCTGAAGCAATGACATTGATGACTTATGCAGTGACATTGATGTCTGAAGCAGTGACACAATAACACGTCTAGGAGAAACATTCAGTGCATTCATAGATTGTGTTTTACTAATTAGTTGACAGTGTATTTGGGTGCTTATATAGATGATATAGTCCCTTTTGCTTTCGTAGCACAAGTACGATCTAAGAGGCTCTTTATTACCATCTTATGGGTTTCACTCACCATGGTGGCTTACAATTATGTTTTTTTTGGGTTTAAGTGTTTTGCTTATAATAAATTGTGGATACTCATAGTTTGGGATTGTTTTTCTTTTCTCTTATGGTTGTCTTTGTCCTGTTCTTTAGGTTGCAGGTTGATATAAGTGCTTTGTGGCATTTGGCTAGCGTGGTTTTTGTATTGGATCCGGTTTATGGGCTTGCAACTATGAAAAAAAGCTATCAGTTGTTAAAGGGCAGGACCATGATAGCTTTCGACCTTGTTTTTGGGTATATGGCTATTTGTGGACTGATCACACTATATTCTCATCAGTTGTGGTTAATGGTGGGGATAATCATGGTGTGCTTACAACAATTATGGTTGGTGGATTCTTGGTTGGGTTGCTGGTGATAGTTAATCCGACGGCCTATTAGTGTAGAGTGTGTTTTACTATGTGTGCAAGAGTTACCATCATCAAGAGATTGACAAGAGTGCCCTCTATGATCATCTTGGTGGTCTGGGCTTATGCAGTGACATTGCTGATTATGCGGTGACATTGATGACTGATGCAGTGACATTGATGTCTGATGCAGTGACATTGATGAGTTATGCAGTGACATTGATGTCAGATGCAGTGACATTGATGACTTATACAATGAGATGTCAATGATCGAGGTTGTCAATGGATCATGGCGGTCAATACATCATGGTATTCAATGAATCGCTGCGGTCATTGCATTGGGGTGGTTAATGGATCCCGGTGGTCAATGCATCGGGGTAGGTGGTCAATGTATGACGGTGATCAATACGCCACGTCGATTTTTATGAAGAAAAAAATTGATTTATGAAATGTATTCGGAAAAATATAAAATTTGATTTTAGAATAAAGAAGACGAAAAAATATGAATTTTAGTGAAAAAATTATGATGATCCGAGTTTTAGATCAAAATATATGACGTTTAGACATATGATGAATTTAAAAAAAAAATTAAATAAATAAAACCTGCTGTGAACGTTTTTTTTTTTGTTTTTTTTTTCTTTCCTTTGAGACCTTCTTTTTTTTTTCCCTTCCTTCCTTTTTTTTTTCCCTTCTTCCTCTTTATCCACTTGAAATTAGAATGTCCTTATAACTAAATAAGTTTCCTTCTAAAAATTAGAATGTCCTTATAACTAAATAAGATTTCGGAGTGTCCTATTACCCCTAATAAGTTGAAAATCAGTCCTTTTAAATAATTAGCCCATTCATATTCTCTTTCATGTGTTATACATTTTTTTTTGTGAGAGATTAGAATTGAAAAATTGTAATGTATATCATTTTAGAAATGAAAGATTGCAATATATATCACTTTATACAGCCTTCATACAACGGTTGTATTATAAAATTTATCGTTAATTGATATGAATCTTATTGTAATCAATGATTCAAAGAAACGTGGTGATGATTTTAGCATGGAACTAACATATTTTGTTTCATAAGTATTGCACACAGGCAGGGGCGGACACAGATTAACTACGTGATCGACTTCACTCAGATCCGAGAATTTTTATTATTGTTAAAACGATGTAGTTTTGTTGTTAAAATATGTCTTTTTGTCGCTAAAAATATCGTTTTAGGCTTTGTGGTCTCACTGGAACACATTTTTGGACAAAAAAAATATAGTTTTAGATTTCGGTGACACTACTGAAATAAATTTCTGATCCGCCCCTGCACACGGGTGATACTACTACCACAAACGTTTATGCAACAACGAACACGTTTTTGCACCACTAATGATGATCATGAACGTCACGCCATGATCAATGAGTCCTATATGCATTATTGATTCTCTCACATATACACACGCGCAATATATATATATATATACAAAATTAAAATTATAAGAGAAAATCATATGTGAGAAAATCAATCATCTATTCATATTGACTCATTATTTTAATAGGTTGACCGATAATTAATTGTATAAACCTAATAAAAAAATTAACAAATTTCTGACCCGCTTCACGAAATTCTTGCCGCCTCGGATATAAAGTTTTCACTTATAATTGCTTTATTCTATTGGTTATTTAACAAAAACCATTATGTCAAGAACTTGATATATCTTGACCACTATAAGATTATTGTATTCAAATCTTTTTTTCATTTATAAACTCCCATCATATTATTAAATAACCACCTCCCTTAATTTTTTTTTTTTGAGAAACTACCTCCCTTAATTAACAATTAAGTTATAACGGACTGAATCTAATTATAAGATCATGTATTATAATTAAATAATTATAGGTATGCAGTGCTTTGTATGTGTCCCAATGATTGCATGTTAATGGCACAATATCAACTCATAACAATTTATGATTGAAGCATGATATTGAGCAATCATGTGTTGCAGGCTTTTAGATTATATATAATATATTACTTATTTTATAAGATTTATTGATCTTTTTATACAAAGATGCAACATGCATTGGTCATGACTAAGTTTTGCATGTGTATGAAGAATCAATAATTGGATACACACTATACACTTGATTGTGTTGTAGGTCTATTTCCATGATTGGTTGTATGTATAATAAATACACTAGGCTTAGACTTTAGAGAGTAAGATTTACCAAAAGTTGAATTTGTATGTTTAGTTAAAAATATTAAATGCATTTAAATGAATTTAATTTTTTGGATTGAACTTGATTTAATGACATTAAATCATTGCATTTTCTGGTATCAATTAGTTTTCAAATATTCATTTCCTTCCTCGGTAGTTGTTATTGGGATACATAGTTGTCAACGAAGCATTGACCAAGTTGAAAGTTGAGGTTTCCCCGGAGGTCAAGTCTACATTCAGCCTTGCACCGGGAAAAAAATGATAGGAATGATGTGATACATCTAACTCATCTTCATACACATTACTATGTCGAGATGGTGAATATGAGTAATGTAACTGTCATAACTATTGCGACATAACAAATATGACAGCCTGATGTGGCAGTGAAACAAATAATAATGTGTCATCTATTTAAATGGTGTTCCATTAAGACATTATGAGATGTCTCTCACTAAGTAAATAAGAAATCATCACATCGATATAATGATAGAGTTAAATCTACAAATCTACACTAAGTGCAAACCATTATCATCTCGAGTAATACTATGTCTACGATAAAATGGACACGATAAATGACAGAACACATATTAAAATATTAATAATGATGTAGCATTCATTAATAAATAAGGATATAATCGTACTGATGGACTAACGATTAGTTGTTTTCATTTTGTCGTGGATATAACATTTTTCTATCATCTAACCATACAATTTTCTTTTGTAAAGAAAAAAATAGAAATACTCATAATTACAATATGTGGTGTTAACCTTTTACATCATTATCATTTGGTTGTAAGGCCTAAAAATACTCACGATTACAATATGATGTTGTTAACTTTGTATATAATATGTATATAACTTTATCTAAAATCTTTAGATTTATGTTTGTTGGGCTCTGAAAAATGGTTTGTCGGCGGTGATAGTGTGGTGAGGTTTTGGGCCGATGAATGGTTGGATGGGGGACCTTTGAAGCTACAATATCATAGGTTGTTCTATCTTACAATTAATAAAGCGGTTCGGGTTCAGGAAGTTATGTCTAGGGAGGGTGATGGGTGGTCATTTATATGGGAGGGGAGGAGGGTTTTGAGAGGCTTTGAGGTAGAGGAGGTTGAGAGACTAGTTGCGAGGCTTGAGCAAAGTCGTATTGTTGCAAGTGCTAAAGATTTGCTAGTTTGGAAATTGAGTTCAAACGGTGCTTTCTCATCGGCTTGCTTAGAAAATTGATCGAGAATGTTTTTTTCAACAATGTTTTTGATGATTCTGATTTTATTGTGGAGAGGAATCAATTGTTACCGAAAAAAGTAAATATTTTCTTGTGGAAAACGGGCTAAAGCGGATCCCAACAAAACTGAATCTCCTTAAACGGGGAGTATGCATTCAAGACGCATCCTGTCCTCTTTGTTATCAGTTTGAAGAATCAGTCAATCATATTTTGTGCACTTGTGATATCTCTTTATTATTATGGAATCATGTCTCTAGTTGGTGTAAAGTGCAAGGTCCGTTTCCGTCATCTTTTGTTGACGTTTGCAGTTTGAAGCCTATTTCTTTTTCTAGTTCGGATGTACACCTTTTGTGGAAGGCTATTGTTGGAATTACGACATGGTTTATCGGATCAATAGGAATAAGGTGATTTTTAAATCTTTTGTCATGGATCCCGAGACAATTTTTCGCAAAATTCAGATGCTATCTTTTTCTTAGCTGGTTGAATCTAAAGATTTGAAGAATATCAAATGGGAAACTTGGGAATCAAACCCGTTGGAGACTGCAATGCAATGAGAGGAAAGATCTTTGGTCTGATTTGGTGATCATTTGTTGCGTCAGGTCATACTCTTCTCGTTCCTTTTATTTTCTTTTCACTTTTGGTAGATCTGCAGATGTTTTTTCCCTTATACGTATAGTCAGGGGCATTTTGAGTTTTGTGATTTGTTTCATGTTTGTTTGTAACTCTTTGTATCTCTCCTGAACATTTACAGCTTCTCGTTGGTTTTGTTTTCATCTTAATATATATTTCTCTTTTGGCTGTTCAAAAAAAACTTTGTATATAATTAGCATTTTAACACCCCAAACCCCGAGCCTGGTAGTGTTAGGAAACCCCGAATTTGGTAGCGCTAAGTCGAGTCACAAAAGATCCGATTGTAGCGCGAATCACGGACGGAGCCAGGATTTTAATCTGATGTGGACTAATGGATTATATCGAGTTCGTCGGATGGATTGAATTAAGAATATTTTATTGAACAAAGTAGACTATATAGATTTTATAGTATAATATATTTTTGTCGGATAGACTTAGCCTCCTTTGTCCCTTGGTAAGATACGCCCTTGGCGACAATGGAGCAATAAAACATCCGTTCAATTATTTAGATTGTTGTTTTTAAATATGTATACGGTTTAAAAAATATTGAGTCCGGAATACTCTACACATTCGACTAGAATTGAATTACAATATAAGAGCACCACTATTGATTATTGAATTTCGGAAAAATATTAAAAGTTTTTACTGTACTCAATTTTAGTCTTAATGTCTCAGGATATAATGCTTCACCAACGTTTGCGACGTATGATATTACATTAGCTATTATAAATCCTATATTATTTGTATACAATGATTCTTCTACTATTGAGTGAGTTATCTCTCTTTTCCAATTCTCTTAGCCTTATATAAACCGACCTAACCACCACAAATTAAGCAACATCTTATTCTCCTTCTTTCCCGCAGTCTACCTTTTTTTTTTTCTCCTGACCGTCTTCTCTGACAACAGTCAGAAAATCTCCGACTGTTATATCCCTATCTATCTGATTATTGCCATTAATTACCTTGTTAATTAATCCATAAGCCTATAATTAATAATATTATTAATTATGAACAAGCAAGTCTCAAATTCCCATTCACCATCATCAAAGATCAAAAGAAAAAGTACCACTACTACTCAGCAACAAAGTGAGCAGCAAGATCCCTCGGCCATTCGGTTTCTCGGCGTAAGGCGGCGGCCATGGGGAAGGTACGCGGCGGAGATACGAGACCCGACCACCAAAGAGAGGCGGTGGCTCGGGACTTTCGACACCGCGGATGAGGCGGCTTTGGCCTACGACAGGGCGGCTCGCTCCATGCGTGGGTCCAGAGCTCGAACCAATTTCGTGTACTCCGACATGCCGCCCGGCTCTTCTGTTACTTCTATTGTTTCTCCAGATGAATCGCAGTATGGTGGGCTCCACATGGGTGCTCCTCAGTCTAATAACATGAATACAAGTTCGCCGGACGACCGATTGTTCTACCTTAGTCACGGAGGTGAGTAAATGCTGATCAACATATAGAGAAATATTTGTGCCACAACAAATGCCGCAACACATCTATAAGTCAGATTTTTATAGGACTTATATGATTTAATAGGTCCCCATATTATAATCAATGATCGTGTTGTGTACAATGTTGTGCTAATTTTGTTGTGGCACTATCACTCTTCTTTGAAATTTTGTTATAATAAAAGAGTAGCTAGTGACATGGGCACAAACCGTACGTTGTGCCACAACGATGCCACAACGTGTATATCAACACCATTTATCACGATTGACATAATAACGATCAATAAGTCTAGATTTGAAATCAACGTTATTCAGGTCCATCATGAATAATGATTAATGATCATCATTACCGTTGATTTCTAATCTAGATATATTGATCATTATTATATCTATTATGATGAATGGTATGGATGCACGTTGTGGTAGTCGTTGTGTTCCTATCATTACTCATAATAAAAGAAGAGAAAAAAGAAATTAAAGAAAAACGAATTAACCCCTATTTATGTTTTCAGAAAACTTTCAATCGTCCAGAACCTCAACTGAGAGGTCAACCAATGATCACCAGCAATACTACTCCGCGAGCTGCATTCCGATCAGTGAAGAAATGTATGGAAGATGGAATGATCCAAATGTATTCCAGCCGGAACAGGTGAGAATTGACGCCGGACTGCAGCAAGTTGAATTGCCACCACTTCCACCAGATATCACAAGCACTTCAACCTCACCCCCGGTGCTCTCCGACATGGGCCGTGGCGTCTTGAACGACATGAGTTTCCTAGAGCTTTCAGAGCGGCCAAATGTGAACGTTAGCGGGTACGGGTTCGAATATGGTGTGCCCGCGGTTTCCACAAGTGATTACGCCGATAATGATAATTACATTGCTTCTTCCTCAAGCAGTTTTTCAAGTTATGGATGGTATTGATATGGGAATTAAGAAAAGACTCATCCAGTGCATTTGATGGTGAAGTGAAAGAAAAGAAGAAAAAAAAACCATACAAATCGACTCGTTTCTTAAATATATAATGGCATGTGGAAGAGCACACCTGCCACCCGGCCGGCCCCACTCCGTATGGAGCATATTATTATTCATGAGTTTGCATGCATGCATGTTTTAATTTTTTTTTGGAATAGTGTTATGTTCATGATATATTTTTATATAATATGATTAATTATGGTAAGATTAGAACCTTACATCATAATTAATTAATATTATAAAAGTATGTTATGCTGATTGTCGTGGTCATATTATTATGTCCATAACTTTCTTTTACTCTTTGGTTTGTGTGATTCTATACACATGTGTTTCCATTCTTCTTAATTTTGAAGATTTGGTGGGAAACAAATTAACATGGCGTGTTGCCTAAGTTAATTAGTTTGTATTTGATTTTTGTTTGTTGTGTCTTGATCTTATGATCATAACCCGACAATGCATTTGAGTGTGATCGGATTACATCCACTTTATTTACTTTGTTCTTCTTTTTTCACTGAAAAGATAAGAGATTTTATTAAAACATTCTAAATATACAACATTAAAGAGTGCAAAGAGAAAGCTGGATTACCATCAGACACAGTCTAAGCAACGTCCGAAACTTTAGACAAATACAAAGGAACGAAACAAAAGAAAACAAACCGATTGACTAACTGTCAACACCGTATTTCTCTTTCCAATGGTGCATTGTTGAAGATGTTAAGAGCCTAGCTTATGTCTTTGATTTATAATTGTAACGCCTCGTTCCGAAAATACTCGGGTTTTCGGGACGGTCGGGACCGGGGCGTTACAAAAATTGCATGACTTTGTTAGTTGGTCATTTGTCACACGTACTGAAACTTCTCCGACACATTTTCTTACAAAAGTTGTTTCTATCTCGGAGGTTAGAGATAAACATGTATGTGGATCTCTCCTGCTAACGTCCCTTCTGTTTGTTTAACGGACGTTTGTTAATAAAATGTTCGTCTTTCCCCACACAAAAACGAATACCTCTAATTATACAAAAGAAACTCGGATGTGGTGGTGTCAATAATAAGAGTAATTATATAGACACAATCGTTGGGTCACGATCAATGACACAACGGTCATCTACCATTGATTATGATGAGCCTATAACTAAATAACCGTTTTCTACATTACATCATACTGAACTAATCAGCAAGTTGCTGGGACTTTCTATCAGCAGGGGGCGTGTTAAAGTTGTCGAGCACTTGATATATTGTATCCAGTGGCGGACCTACATACAACCAAGGAGTGCAATTATCCGAAAAAATACACAAAAATTTGTACGATGCATACAGTTTGCCCCCCTTCAATTTTTATATTTGGCTTTAAAAATTTTATTGTCCCCCTTACCCGAGATCATGTGTCGTCCCTGATTGTATCACACACCATATTAAGAGATGAATTTCCCTCACCTCACAAACTAGGTTTTGGGATTAGCCTGCATCATATCAATATAAATTCATCATGATCAACGGTACAAACGACCGTCATAACACAGGTTGTGATATAACAATTGTGCACGTATAATTGCTATAAACGCTCAAAATTAAAGTGGATCAAAGTCAAAAGAGATTCTACCATATCGAGCAAAGACAAGAATTTAGAGGACACAAACACAAGTTGTCAACAAACTTTGTTGTATCTTTATATTTGGTCATACACGAATGCCAAAATATCCCTATCTAATACAGTCAATAGTAATTTCTTTTACTTAAATTAGTTTATACAAAACGTGAATACAACCACATCATAACGTCATATATATATATATATATACTAGAAAGATATTACCGGATTTGGATTGGTTGATATTGATAGAATATTATAGGCTTCAGAAAGACTTCATCGGCCTCAGAGATTCGTTCATAGGCCTCAGCTTCTTCGAATAGGCATCAAGATCGATGCTTTTCTTCAAGAGCTCGCCATCCAAGCATTGAAGGCCTCAATCCTAGCAATAGCTTTATCGAGTAGCACCGAGAGAAAAAAAAATACCATAGTTGCGGATATATTCAGAGATTCAGAAAGAAAAGGACATGGATTTTCTTTATTTTGAACAGAGAAGAGCATCGGGTGAAAGAGAGGAAAAAGCTTTATCCTTTGATAAACCGAAAGAGGAAGAAGACGTTAGAGCTCTGGAGAGAGAGTGATACATATCATGGAAGTTCAAATATCCATCTTGAAGATGATGCAAGTGAGGATCCACTTCAGATTCAAGAAGGACCGATGACGAGAGCTCGGAAACGAAGACTCGAGGATGCATTGAAGAAATTAGTTCTTTCTTTGAATTATGATCGAGTGGGAGAGGAAAACTTATCTATTTTGTTATTATTTACATGTAATAAGGGGTAGGGGGTATTTTTGGGAGTTTTGACCAATTTTGAACAACCCTTCCCAAAATGGCAGTTTTGTCAAACCCGACATTTGGTTTTCCATTTTGGGAAACTAAACCCTCCATTCCCAAGTACCCTATACCTTAAAGGTATTTGAGGCCCTACCCTACAATAATCTACCCTTTTTACCCTTCAAAAACCCGATACCTTTTTCACCTTAAATTTTGGAAACTCTGTCCCTTCTAAAAATGGACCTTGTCCAAGATTGCGCCAAGACATGTCCAAGACTTGTCCTAGACATGCCTTGGACGTGTCTTGCTCCTTCCACATTCTCCCACATTGATTTGAGTGAAGCTTAGCTCCCAAATTGACAAAGTATAAGTATTTTTGTTCCACATTACCTATTTGGGGAAAGTTCTCTTAGGTTTAGTTCTATATAAGCTTGTATATTTACCATGTATAAATTAAGTTATATTTGAGTGATATTTTATACATATTTGAGTTTCAGTGATTGAGACTTTACTTAGTTAATCTTTTTCCTTGCGACTGGGTGAAGGGTTAACTCGAGAATATATCAAAGGTGTGAGCAACCTTTGTGCGACATTCTCAAAACTTGGAGAAACCCGAAGTGCGATTCCGAGGGTGGATCTAAGCCTTGCTCATCTATCCATTTTCGTCCTTATCATTTCAAATTCGTGTAAGTTCTTATTCTTCTTGTTTTTCTTGATCCAAAACGTGTTTAATTGCTAATTTGTATGAACACTTGAATCTAGATCCTTGTTTTTCATAACATTTGGTATCAGAGACTAGGGATTGAGGTGTTCATATACTTGTTTTCTTGTTTTTTCTTGTTTTTTTTTCTTGGTGTTCTTATCAACAAAAAAAAAAAAAAAAAAAAAAAAAAATTCTTTTCGTTTTTATAAAAAAAAAAAGACGAAGCCTATATAGTAGTTCTCCATACAACAGTCTGTTCGTGAAATTCTGCAACACTAGGTCTTTATACAATTTCGTTTTAGGTATCTTAAACAATTCCAAATAATCCTAAAATTGGTGAACCCATATGAAATTCTCTATTCTACAACTTTCATCTTTTGAGTTTTTCCAGATTCGTCATTGTTTGATCAGAATTCTCCTCGTAAGTCACTGCTATCATTTAAGAAATTTTTTTTTTGACAGATTACACCACTTGTCAAACAACAATTGTTTGGTTGACCTAGAAACATCCAAATGCTTTGAAATTTTGGTATCTTCTAGAAAATTTCATGATCTAAAAGTTTCGTTCATCGTTCCTTTTCAAATTCGTTATCGTTTAGTCGTGAAAGTTTCTGTCATTTCGTGTTCCGGTTCGTGAATTGTCCGCACTATTTGCTCTTGTTTTTGATTTGTTTGACGGTTGGCATTTACCCAAGGCAAGAAGGAGGGAGAGTGTCAAACACGAGTGACTTGTGAGGATATACATTCTTTGATCATGGATTGCGACTTGTTTTATTCACGTTGTCTTATTCGGGGTAAGGAATACGAGTTCTGTATTGATCACGATGAAGAAGCGACTTTAGTTAGTACTGCGTTGGTTAATGAGCTTGATTTGCGTTTGTATAGGCATCCTCATCCTTATTACAAAAAATTTAACCGTCGTCGGGTACATGTTATAAGTCAAGCAAGGGTTTACATTGATCTTAATGGTTATAAGTGTGTTATGTTATGTGATGTATTCCCAATGCAAGGTGAATCTATAGTTCTCGGACAACAATGGTTACATGAGTATAAAGCCAGGTATGATTCGTCCCGTGCTTGGTATTCTTTTTATGGTATGGGTATGAAGTATGTCCTAGCATCAAGGAACGTGGTACATGTTGATAATTTGGTGCAAGATTGGTTGGATAAATCGAGAAAGGTTTTTGAAGATTGCCTTCCGGATTTCCCTAAACGGGTTATGGAGAACTATAAACGGCGGTGTCTTTGAATTGGATGCTTTGAAAAGACATTGAGAGAGGCCAAGAACACATACTCTACGGAACCTTGTGCATCCGTGGAGGATGTAATATTTATATCGGCTAAGTTGACATGTCCTACTATGGAAGAGGTAATTCCAAAGGATGAGGCTGTAGTTAATGTTCGTGTTGTCAATGATGCTGATAGACATGCTACGCATTTCATGGAAGTAGAAACTATTGAGGAGGAGTTCAAAAGTAAAGAATCTACGCTTGTGGTTGAGATGGAGAATTCTCGCAGGTCTGATATTGTGGATGTGCTTGTGGAGGAGGCACAATATGATTTTCTCTCATTGTTCGCTTGTTCGAGTCCTATTTCATCCCCTTTGCAGGTACCTCTTGAACCCCTATTTGAGGGCGACATTGGGTTATTAGATACGCCCCATGCAGCCCATGTACTGCCTTCGGATGTTCTTGACATTGTTGATATTGGCGGAAAGCCGGAGCACACTCTCGACGATCCGTATCTTGCGTATGTTGCGGTCAATCCTGATTTCTGTTTATTTGATTATCAAGATACCTCACATGGCTTCAATCATATTTATATCATGCCACAAGACTGTTATGAGGTTCCTTTTGTGAAGTATGGTGCGGTCACTTCGTATGTTGCTGATGCAAGGTTGTTTATTCGCGTTCTTTTTGATCCCGGAATATCTTTGGTATTTATTTTGTGTTCTCACGAAGTTGTGCATGATGGTGCTCTATTCTATGACATCCTATTGATTCGAGGACGAATCCTTTCCAACCGGGAGGGAATGATACATATCATGGAAGTTCAAATATCCATCTTGAAGATGATGCAAGTGAGGATCCACTTCAGATTCAAGAAGGACCGATGACGAGAGCTCGGAAACGAAGACTCGAGGATGCATTGAAGAAATTAGTTCTTTCATTGAATTATGATCGAGTGGGAGAGGAAAACTTATGTATTTTGTTATTATTTACATGTAATAAGGGGTAGGGTGTATTTTTGGGAGTTTTGACCAATTTTGAACAACCCTTCCCAAAATGGCAGTTTTGTCAAACCGGACATTCGGTTTTCCATTTTGGGAAACTAAACCCTCCATTCCCAAGTACCCTATACCTTAAAGGTATTTGAGGCCCTACCCTACAATAATCTACCCTTTTTACCCTTCAAAAACCCGATACCTTTTTCACCTTAAATTTTGGAAACTGTCCCTTCTAAAAATGGACCTTGTCCAAGATTGCGCCCAAGACTTGTCCTAGACATGCCTTGGACGTGTCTTGCTCCTTCCACATTCTCCCACATCGATTTGAGTGAAGCTTAGCTCCCAAATTGACAAAGTATAAGTATTTTTGTTCCACATTGCCTATTTGGGGAAAGTTCTCTTAGTTTTAGTTCTATATAAGCTTGTATATTTACCATGTATAAATTAAGTTATATTTGAGTGATATTTTATACATATTTGAGTTTCAGTGATTGAGACTTTACTTAGTTAATCTTTTTCCTTGCGACTGGGTGAAGGGTTAACTCGAGAATATATCAAAGGTGTGAGCAACCTTTGTGCGACATTCTCAAAACTTGGAGAAACCCGAAGTGCGATTCCGAGGGTGGATCTAAGCCTTGCTCATCTATCCATTTTCGTCCTTATCATTTCAAATTCGTGTAAGTTCTTATTCTTCTTGTTTTTCTTGATCCAAAACGTGTTTAATTGCTAATTTGTATGAACACTTGAATCTAGATCCTTGTTTTTCATATCAGAGAGGAGCTAGTCAGATTTGTTTAATGGAAAATTGAGGAAATCTTTTTTCTAGAAACAATAAAGGGAGGAAAAGGAGGGCAACGTTTTGGAGCTGAAGAATTAATGGAATGACAGAGAGATTGAGACGTTATAGGATAGAGGCGTTATGGGGAGAGGGAATCTCGGGGAGTGTATCGAGGGAAAAAATGTGGAGGAAAATACTTGGAAAATTCTAGTAAATAGAAGAAGGGGCGGCAGATGTATATTTATGGGAAAACGGGTTTTGTGATATAATAATAAGTACTACCGCCGTCCAAAAATATAAGTCGTTTTGGGTGTTTTCACATAGATTAAGAAATTAGTTGAATGTCATAAATTTCAATTAGAAATGACTAAAATATCCTTCGACTATTATTAATGAAATGGTTATAAAGTATTGAAAAATTGTTGGATTGTTAATAAATTAGGGGTAAGATAGAGAAAATAATGTTAAATGCTTCATTAGTAATGTAGAATGACTTATAATTTGGGACAGTCAAAAAGAGGTTGAGTGACTTATATTTTGAGACGAAGGTAGTAATATGTTTAGGTAGAGGAGATAGCTGGGCCAATGGGCTGGGATTAGAGGTTTAGGTAGATGAGCTTGGTTTTAATAAGATAAGAAGATGGGTTAAAGAGTCGTGATCTGGCCGACAAACATATATATATATATATATATATATACTAGATTTAACACTGTGCGATGCACAGTATACTTTGTAGCGCCGACTTTGTTTTCATAAATTGTCTGGTTTATTTGTTTTATATTGTGTACGAAGAAGAATAGTGATAATAATAATATTTATAGCATGGCATAATGTACATGCATACATACATATTTCACGAGGTGCTACTGTTCATGATTGTCCTGGATATTACATTTTCAAACTTTGCATATGTTTTTGGACAGAAGCGACCTCGTTATTGGATAGAAATTTCACATATGAAACAGCTCTCCCGTGTCCACCGAATATATGCACCGGTTGACGAGTGTTTCTCAAGTCATAATAATGAATGTGATGATCACCGAGGCCACCTTAAATTAAAACAACACCATGTCCTATTTAACAACTTATCGAACTCATTCAACCACGAGAAGTTCAATCATACACGAAACTTACAAACTATGTACATACTTGGATCCCGGATTGTACTTGACGGAGCATATATTAACTTTCATGTCAATGTTGAGAACAGTTGCCTCCTGATTTGTACACCAAACCTTAACCTGTTCAGCATTCAAAATTAGTTGCCTTTAAGATTCAGTCAAGGAAATTTCAGAAAAAATGGCTTTATTAGATATGAAAAACTAAATTCCCTTGCAATCATCACTCCTGGATACAAGCATTGAAGGTTCAACTGTGAAAAATCAAACACTCCAAGCTCGTTTTTCATGCTCTTCATACTCCATTACACTCTGAGCACAAAACACCATTTGAAAAGAACAATGTCTTAAAATGTCAAAAACCTCTATTGAAGCACATAAAAGAAATGGCAATGATGGTGAGGTCAATAAGAAATTGGAAAAAATTATAACACACCAAATGTAACATGTATATCTCCTAACAGCCTAGGCTTTTGGGTGGGTTGGTAATTTAACAATGTACAAACGTAAGTACTAATCTACAAGCTCCAACTCTGGAACCTACAACACTAAATGCTATGCAATGAAAGTACCTCCTTAATTTAAGCAACTATCACTATAATCCTGCATAGCATTGCATGATTCTCAATTGATTAGATTCACACAACCGTATAATGAAAGAGCGAGAATTAGGATAATTAGGATCAAACAACCAAAAAACTGTAGATTCTTTTCTGGCATCACAAAGGACCCCGCATAATGGTAGGAAATGGTAAGAAATCCCGAAATACTTAACATGTTATTTGCCATTAGAATGTAAACATTGCACGATACAACACGAGTAAGCAAAACATAACATAATGTCAAATCATAAGACATCAGCTTTACAAATGATTTAGAATAATCTATTTCAAATTTGCTTCAGTTTTCCTTTGTTCTTCATGGAAGGGATTGCCATGGAGGTCCTTTTTAGCTTCTTCCATTTAAACTTTTACTAAGGTTATATCAAAGGTATGGTTCCATTTTGAGCCAGAAGAATGCAATTTGGCGGTAAATGTGCTTTGTCAGCAACCGCTATATACACTCGTGTATGAAATCCCCGAATACTAAACATAATATTAGTCAAATTATTTACCATTAGACTGTAAGCATTACAGACTAATGGTGCATATTACAAGAATATCAACAGCTTCTGAAGGTCATGCCTTCATCGCAAAGGTACATATAGCAAAGGTGTAAATTTATCAGTTCATTCTTATGAACAAATCCAAACCCATCATGAACCCACTGTTATAAAGATCTTCCTGTTAACTTGATACTCAATGTATACTTCATATTGAGGGAAAAACCAAAAATTTGTTCAAACCTAAACAACAGCATGTGTTATCCAAAAACAGAGCCACAACCTGATCTTGAAGTACTTGTTGACAAACATGCAGGTCAAAGTTCCATTTTTGCAACTAAAAAGGAAAATTTATATGTAATATATAAAGAAAATTCAAAGATGAGAAGAAGTGTGAATGTATTTATTAACTGGTTTCTGATAACTACAAACGATCATAGGCCACCATCACCATAATCCATCATGTGAAAGCAAAACTAAAATTATTCTTTACTGAAAATAAAATATAATTGAAATATGAATCCAATCAACTTACAATTGAAATGAGCCTGCTTTGTGTCTCTGTGTCTTTGGTGACCTTCCCTAGTTCCCCTACCCATTCGAATGAAAATCCATCATATTACCTAACAAAAACAGAGTAAAGGAAAGCCCTCTCCAAGTGGACCAAATCTTCACAAAAAGCTAAAATACTTCCACATTTATTTCTCCAACCAAGTAATACATTGGAAACATGTTTATTTCTCCTAAACATACATAGAAATCATTTATACAAACTCAGATTCACCCGATGACCTAAAATGACCAAAGTGTCCGAAATAGGTTTCCGTTTCCAAACCTTTCATTAGGGCTCACGAGAATGCTTGATAGTACGAGTCAATTGACAAACAATACATGAATGAGTGAAAAAACAAATGAAAATGATGACCAAACAATACTTCTACATTGACAAATGATGCACTAACCTAGATTGGGTGGGTGTATGTAGAGCAGATTAAAGCATTTAAAAATGATTTTAAAAAATCAAAATAAATTCAAAGATCTAAGTGCATCTTCAAGATACATATGGATAAATAAGTTACAACAAGACTTTCCTCACCTTTACAAAACAAATTTCTCGGCCAATAAATCTTCGACTTTGGCACATTTCCTTTTGTGAGGATAGTCTTGTATTCTCGAGCTTTCTTCTTTAAAAGACTCTGATGGTCCTTGTCAGTTCTCATCAATAGTTTCGCATGGCGTCAATCGGCGAATCCCCCACTAAGTCCTGGTCAACATGTGAAACGAAGCTTTCTAGAGACAAGACGAGAAAATGTAATTTACTACTCAAAACGAGATAACAATTAAGAGAAGCTTTGAGTAAGACGATGCCTTGTCAACATTTCTCATCCTCGCGATTGACATGGGGGGACCTCTCGCCATCACGGCCCATGGTGGAATTCCTAGCGGACCGAGCATGACGGACGGATGCTTCACCGAATAGTCCGGAAGAAAATGAGTGAATTCAACAAGGAGGTCACGGTGGTCGCGAAAAGAAAGCAACTCCGCAAATGGACCGGACATTGAAACCGAAACAACAAGAAAGATGCTTTGCAAGAAGTAAAATAAAAAATAATAATAAGTCACCTCCCGGTAAACCTCTTGGATTGATTTGTTTTCTTTTACGTAAAGATTCAAAATGTCAAGAAAAGATTTATACACTTGGTGACGTCTAACCATGCCAAGTTCATGATTTTAAGGTAAAATACGTAAAAATTCACCTACTTTTCGAGCAATAAATTCAGTTAGCACCAAATTAATTAACCCCAAATCTCCATTTTTTATTAAGTTCATTATTAAAATTCGAACTTAAACAAAAAGGAAAGTACACAAAATTAAGTTAACGAGCAAAACTACAACCTAGAAATCCAAATGTAGACCATATCTAAACTTTTAAGCTACGGAACAATAAAATGTTGCGAAATTCTCCAAGTCAAACCTTAGTAAATCCTAATTGAGCACAAATTAAAGCTAATGTACAGCAAATGATTAAAAAGCATACCATAAACTCTCTCAGAGATCTCGAGTAGCCGATCAGGTGGCTTCCGGTAAAAGAATCTTCTAAACAGCGCCATTTAGATGGCACTGTTTCCCCCAAATCCGATCCAAAACCACCACCGTTTCTTCTTCTTCCTCTTTTTTTTGTACAATTCACCACAAGAACCACAGAATTCCCTAACATTCAATACACGTAGACTACAATTTAACCAAGAAAAATGAAAGAAAATTTATGCAATTAAACTATACAAATAAGCCTCCAAATTCAACAAAAATGAGCTTCGCCACTTGCAAACATTCAACTAAGTAGCATTAGTTGATGAACTTGAAGATAGACACAAGAAATGCAAGTTTTCTTCGCCGGCGCCCTAAGAATTTCATGTAGAACAAGAAGGACAAGGAAGAATGAAATGAAGATCGATCGAAAGTAACTATTTTCTTCGGCGGGATTTATAAACCGAACAAAGAAAAAAATGTTGGAGATCAAAGAGAGTTACCAAGATGGCAATGTCGACGGCTTCTTGCGCTTATCTTCCTTCATATCAGCGCTTTTAATGATAAACTTCTTCCCGTCGGCTACTTTTGCTGCCGGACCATCGGAGGACTTCCGATCGTCGGAGTGAGGCTTCGGTAAACCCATGATAATTTAGAACCCACATAAACCAATAGCCAGAAATAAAAAAATAATCAAAACAACAGTTAACTGCAACAGAAACCGAAGGAGGAAGAACAACACAATAAAAATCAAAGGTCAAACAACAGTGATTGTTACCTCAATAAAAAATGTTCTTCGAAGAAATGTAATCTACCGACATAACCAGCGCAAGGAGACGAAGATACACCGACAGAGAAAATAACACAAACCGAATGAAAGTGGTGAGAATGAGAATGCATGTTCTTTCACTGGAAAATATAAACGCTATCAGTCCTTCAAACTGTCACTGAAATTTTGGCGTAATTTAAGTGGAGGAGAAGACGGTGGTGGTAGGGATATAATTATTAGACTAAAACGACGCCGTTTTAACGAGGAAAGGGGAAAAAACACAAAACGACAAATTTCAACGTAAGGATATCTAAATATACTATATACTTCTAAGTTTAGATATATATATATATATATATATATATCCTTTCCTTTCCTTCTATATAATAAGAAGACAAGGGTGAAGGGGAGGGGACAAGTGTTTTTTTTTATTGGTTCCTTGTTTTTTACTGTTCATCCGCCAGAAGCCTAGCACAATCTTTTTTTTCTTTTTTTTTTTATACTGTTCATTCGGCCTAAAGTCCCAGCCCAATTTTTTTATTTTTTTATTTTTCACTGTTCATCGGCCCACTCAGTTTTTTTTTTACTATAATTGTCGTTATGTTAAATAATTGATATCATAATTTGTTGTATAATATCAATGCCGGCTAAATTTCGTCATTTATATTGTGTTGTACTTAAAATGTGTGGAATGATATTTTAGTTGAAATGTATTTTATATTTAATAGTTTTTGACATTACGGTAAACATCTAAGATGGGCGCGCGCGTGTTTGCGACGACACTCAATTTTACTAGTATATATATATATATATATATATATATATATATATATATATATATATATATATATATATATATATATAGTAGTCTTTTCTATCGTTAAAATAATTTATACAAAACGTGAATACAACCATACAATGGGGCACGCGGCACGAGGCCGTCTTCCAATGTTCTTTTGGCATGTTATGCTGATTTGAATCAATAAAGAATTCTCTTTTTCCTCAGGAAAAAAAAAACGTGAATACGACCATATAATTATATGATTAGTCCTTTTATACCTAAACTATGCCTTTATGAATGATTAATTTACTACACTAATAAAAAACCAAATTCTTGAAATGTGAGTGTCACATCAAAATGATACAATTAGTATCATTTAATAATCAATGATATAAAACTCTAAAAGTGTATTATATCATTTATTAAGACACTTTTACTATGGACCATGAAATAACGTGAGACACTTTGTTAATAGATTACAATTAATCCACTTTTAAGACACAACAACAGAATCCGATTCTTTAAAATCAATTCTATACATAAAACTTGACTATGAAAGAGTCAAAATCAGAGTTTGACCTCCATTAAATCGAAATTTGCCCGGGATATAAATGTGATGTTGCCGTTAAACAATGCCCGATAATGTAAGGTGAGTATGTGTTTGTTCCACGTAAATATTTCTTCACCGTCCATTCTTCTCAAAATAAAATTGGGTTTGGTTAGTAGATGGGAAGGCAAAATACATTCTTAATTTAATTATAAGGTTGATCATATGATATACACATTTATTAAGTTTTACGATGTACTATACACACCATGAAAGAACTTAAATATTAAATATAACACATACAAATTTCTTCTATTGACCAGTTAATTAAGTTTAACTCTTCGCCGGTTATTTGATGTTTACTAATATTGAGCTAGACCAAACAGGGACGACGGTCTAAGCAGTTGATCGAATTATTTATAACTCATTTAGCACTACTTGTCTAAAGCAGAGTGTTACAAATCGGTATCAGAGCCACTTTTAGACGGTTTCAAATGTCACACCATGTGAGACAGTGGCGGCCACCTCCAGAATCATTTGGTAGGGACGAGACTAGCTAGGACAAGTCTTGACCAAGTCCTGCCGATGGCGTTAGTTCCTTATAAGGGGAATGTAAAATCTCCATATTGGTAAAGTAGTAGAATGCTCACTCCATGTTGATGTAAAAGGCTCTGAAATGGGAATCAAAAGGAACGTTGAAACTCTCAGCGCCTTGTTACAATATGCAAAATATCCAAAACCTCCGTTTACAAGATCCAAAGGTTGCTTATACCCAGGTCTTAAAAAAAAGAAAAAAAGACAAAACTACCCCTTAAGACAAAACATAATACACAAGTAATAACAGATAGAAGAACTTAATTAATTATAAGGCTACGCTGCATCATCTCCATCCTCTCCCAAAAGAATGAACTCGTCCTCGAGTTGGACCTCTCGTGCTTGTGCATCGTCAGGTAGCCATGGTGATATTACGGATCCAGAGAAACGGAAATCATGGACATCAGAAAGCTCCAATCTTTTCAAGGATTCAAATCCTTCATAGCAAAATTTCTACGTTTCTTCGAGTCCGGAATGCCAAGGAGAGTCCAAAAGAGGTAACTTTCCAAAACCGAGTCCCCCATAAACGCAATTCGGCACGTGGTTGCTCAAATGAATGAAGAATCCTTCACAGATGTGAAATTTGTTTTGATTCAAAAAGGGATCGTCACATGTGGAAATCAGATTACGAAGGAGAAGAAAGAACGATTTTGCTGAGAATCCGGGCGAAAAGGATGGAAGTTTCGGGATGATACGAGCATTGAATGAAGGAGATATGGGGATGATTTTGGAGAATCGTAAGGATTCTTCATTGAATGAGGCGTGAATGAAGAAGCAACGGCTGGGGGTTTTTTCAAAGTTGGGTTTCGGGATAGGTTATGTGAAATTTGCGAGAGAAGAGAAGATGATTGAGGCTGCCAGTTTCTACATTTTGGGATAATGGAGAAATGAAATTTAGTTATAATTATAAAGGGCATTTTTGGATATACATTATTTTTTGTCCTTCACAACCATTGCATTATTTTCTTGTCCTTTTTACATAAATAAGATGTAAATTTGTCCTTTATGACCTTATCCTATATTTTTTTTTATGTAGAACTATTGAAGTTGATGAATAAAATTTTGTGTAAAAGTTAAACCAAATTAATGATTTGGTGTATTATTTGCCGGCAACGGTTGGAGTAGCTCTTAATTTAGCGACACCATACTCAAGTTCTAGGGCGTTACAGATTAACATATATATTAATATAATATTTATATTAAGGAAATAAAGTTTGTTTGACCTTGATTTGTTTTATTTTACGAGTCGAGCTCGTTTGACCATAGTTCGTTTTTTCCTAAACTTTCGAGCTCGAGTTTGAACTGCATTACTTGACGAATCAAGCTCGAGCATGAATTTTCGGGTTTTGTATTAAACGACTGAGCTTGAGCTATAGCCCATGAACTAAAAGATAAGAAACATAATGTATTTGGCTCGATTCGGTTCAGATATATATGGCTCGATTCGGTTCGTATATATTTTACTTTTTTGTAATTCCTTTCAAAATAAATTTATTAAATATAGATTTTATGCCATTAAATTTAAAAATTGCAAATGTCAACTGTATTAAAAACATAATATATTTATTTATTTAACGGGGGGTTTTGGACAGGAATAGCGCTGAAAAGAGAAGAAAATGGCGGTTCAGTGGACAAGATCGTGTCAGCCACCTACTGAATCATGCTTAGCTGCGGTACGTCGGCCTGTAATCGTAACACCACCGCCGCATACGTCCGCATACTTCCGGAACGAAACAAAAATAGGAAGCTCACTGAATTTGCGCGTCTCTGCGCTTAATCGCAGCGGCGGCGGCGGCGGCGGCGGCGACGGTGGTACTACTGGTTCCAATGGAGGCAGTAACATCAATCAGAAGGGGAGCTCATTTACGCCGTCTTCGCTTCCGAATTCGAATTACGTGGTGCCTCTGGACAAATCGAGCTCCATTATTCGTCCGCTTGATGAGATTCTTCGTGACCTGAATAAGAGGATTCCTGATAATATCATTAAAGCAGCAGCTAATCAAAATCAGGATACATTCATTCCTTGGTCAGGATTTTTGTGCTTTTATCAATTGTTATCTGCATTTGTTATTTTAATCAACTGATATTCTGGTTTGATCTGATTGAATTTGAAATGTTTCAGGTACCAAGCTAATCGAATGCTGAGTTTTTATGCTCCTGGTAATGTGTTTTGATAATTTTCTTTTTATAGTTTCTTCGTTTTTGTGGAATAATTTAGCTTTGCTGTTGTTGCACTTGAAGTTTTTTTTTGGCATATTAATCTAGTTGTGGGAGACTCGGAGTATACAAATGTTTATTTGTTTTTCAAGAGCTAGCTGATTGTTTTTTGTATGCTTTATATTGATACTGTGAACTCCGATTGGGAAATTTTCTGGTACAGGTTGGTGTGGAGAAATCCGAGATGTTATTTTCTCTGATAATGGAAGTGTGACGGTTGTTTACCGCGTGACAATACGAGGTTCTGATGGTGTGGTAAGCTTATGATCGATCCTCTTGTTCATTTGCTGGAGCATTCTGCCTAATTGAATCTGTGAATCATATGTTATATGAACTACCGGTTCAGTTGCTTTATACTTGATTTACCTAGAATCTTGAAACTGTTTGTGGTTGAAGGTGATAGTAAAGGTAGGATATGCTGAGAACTATTCGTTTTCTCCTCCGATGTGGTTTACCAACAAAGAACTACTCTAACGATAAGCAACTTAACTTTTTGGGACACTAGGCGTACATATAAAGGTCTTTTAGGAAGTTGGAAACTTAGATTTTGTTGCTTTAAACATGATTTACCTGGCCTCTTGAAACTGTTTGTGGTTTAAGGTTATAGTAAAGGTAGGATATGCTGAGAACAATTCGTATTCTTCGATGTGGTTTGCCAACAAAGGACAACTCTAATGATAAGCAACTTAACTTTCTGGAACACGAGGCGTACATGCAGTATATAAAGGTCTTTTAGGAAGTTGGAAACTTAAATTTAGTTTACTTTTTAGAAGCTAAAATGCAAGATACATATGTTCATACACGTAGGGTTTTTTTTTTTTTTGGGTAAGAGAGGTACCTGTTACGCCTAAAAGGCTGCCAGGGGTACAGCATGGCACATGTGGCTGATGTGGAATTCATTTCACACACATGGTTTAAAAAAATAGAAGAAGAGTTACTACTAGTTGACATTATCGGTTTAAGAACATTATGATGGGCATTCCTGGTTTCATTAAGGGTCGTATTGACCAACCAGCAATATGCCACAAAAGAGGCTATGGTCTGATTTGAAACAAGCTAACAAAGAATGGGACAGATAAGTGGAACAGGTGATTGAATGAGATCTTAAAATGAGCATACCTTGATATGGGCATGTCATTTGTAGACAGGGATGCTAAAGTTAAGTGCAATGAGTGATTATAACATGATAGACATGCCCTTGGAAAATGTTCTACTGAGGTTTTCTATTTAGGATCGAAAGACTTATTGTTTCAATGGTGTAAGATTAGGTCATCCTCCTCAAGAGCATAGTGTGAAGGTCTGATGTTTTGAGGGAGCATATTAAAGGGAGATATTGTTATGCAAATCGGTAAAGGTCAAAGATTAAAGAATCTTTGTTCTATTTCACTTTTTAGCATATACACAGGAGCAGCTTGATCAAGTTGTGTGTAGTAAGAGGCTGACAATCTGTGGTTAAGATTGAATGCTAATTACTAAAGTTGCAGTATTTGTTCTCGATAAGCATTAGGGATGACTTTGGTAGGAGCAAGATCCAAAAGTCAAGACGCCCTCGATGGTGTTTGGTTAAATAAAGGACACTTTCTTGGGCAATGTATAGTAATGACATTATATTTCGTGACCTCTGGCTAGACAGTGTAGCTTTTATCGCCACACCGAGGCTCACTTTTATAGACAATCAAGGGGTTTTGTGGAAATTATTGTCGCTCCATCAACATACCCCTCTTGTACTTGGAAGAGGGGTGGGGTGGAATATGTCCCGAGTTTGTATAATTAAAACCAGAGGCAGAGCCACCCTTCCAGTACCGTGGCAGCTGCCCTTGTGATTTTATCTTTACATTTTACCAATATATATATCAGGTGTATTAAGTTTGTGTGAAGGAAAAATGATATGATTATTGTGCGCAGGCACATCGCGAAGCAACTGGCACGGTTGCACCGGGGAGTGGTCATGGCGGCGTGGACCCCGTTGCAGCAGCAGAAGAAATAGCATTTTGTAGGGCTTGTGCAAGGTTTGGACTAGGCTTGTATCTCTATCATGATGATTAAGGGCATTATTATGAAATGTGATATTTAGTAGTATAAGTTCTTGAAATATGTTATAGGGAACTTTTACTTGGGAAATTTGATGATAAACAATGCAAAACACACGTTGTGACTTCGGATTAGAGATGTAATCGAGCCGAGTCGATAATCCTCTTAGGCTTGAAGTCGATTAAAAAAAATTATGGCTCAAAACTTTGACTCGAAATCAATGGAGTTATGAAAAGTAAAGATCAAATTTGACTTATTTACCACTTGAAATAACTCGACTCGTGAGCTTGGTTATATTTTTGGAGTTTTTATTTTTATTTCAATTTTTTAAATTTCTATTAAATATAGAATTCGGATTGACTTATATTTGATGATTTATGTAAACTATTATTTAATACTAAGTGTCATATTATTTTGGGGGGAGGGAAGAGATTTTGTTTAGGGATAATTATACTTTTGGTTTTTATTTTTCTCAATACTAACCCCTACCTTTCATATCGACACTTTCACTTTTGGGCTTATTTTTTGTTACGCTTTTAGGACACTTATGGCACGTTTGTTATCCTAGAATGGAATGACATATTTTACTTAACGTTGGAACTAATCTTTGAATCTGTCAAGTGGGCCATACAGATACAGTGTACAAAAATATATGGTTAGGAGTCAAAATTGTCATTATGAAAAATATAAGGGCTATTTTTTAAACAATAAGAAAATATTAGAGAAACATCGTATTTTAATTTCTCAACCAATAATATTGTGACACATAACATATGCATTCGGGTTGAAGGTTACATGTTATACATCCGTCAAGTGTAACAAAAATGTATATTTAAGAGGTGAAAAATGACAATTTGAAAGATATGAGTTAATATTGATAACATGAAGAAAAACAGAGGAGCAAAATCATCCCTTTTTTTATTAATGTTGTGAAAGGGGTCCGATTAGTTATCAAGTAAGACGTGATTTGCTGGTGAGATACTCGATTACTAGACCTTAAAGCTCAAGATTGATTCGATTAATTAATCGAGTAACTCATGCTTGATAAAAATAGAATCCATACATTTTTCTTGCGAGTAGATCTCACTAACATTTCGTCTCATTTACAGCCCTACCCCGGATGACATTAAATTAAGATAGGAATACTTCAAATTCCAAAGTTATCAACTTCAGTTGTTGATTAAAAGCATGGAACTTTATTATTATGATTGAAATGTTGCATTTAATAAAAAATTTCCAATACAAAAAAAGTGGCTCATAATTTGATCAAGACCTTTACACAATCAGGTTGCTTAAGAAGTTCAAAGGCTTTGTTTATGTCTTCAAAATGAACCTCATAGGTTAAGAGCTGATCAAGCTTTTGTATTTCCTGCAATAATTTGATTATAATATCAGCAAGTGAATGTGTGTGTCTATATATATATATATATATCCTGGGATTCATGACTAAAAAATGTAATATTAAGACAATGCTAGAAAAAATAATTATGGTTTAAGTAATTGATTTCAAGAAAAAAAAAATGGTATGAGTTTGGTAATGAAGATGAAGTGAAATTACCTTGTTAATACATTTGTCTATTATAACGGGAAGGTCAGATTGGACTTTAACCCCTCCAAAAACAGAGTATTTGAACTCTCTACAGCATAGCAAAGAGCCAAAATCAATGTCTATGCTTTTCTGTGTCCCAGCTCCCAACATTATCATCCTCCCAAGTCCCTGGAAATTACAAATATGCCCTCAGGTGTGTATAGTACAAGTAAATTCATTGCGTATCTATATCGTATATCGTATATCTTACGAGACATGTTATCATAAGTATCTATACATCATAGCGTGTATAATCTAACATATACATCATACGTTACGTGTATAAAGATGATTGTAACTAGTATTAATACCCGATGTTTTGAGTATTCAAAAAAAAGGATACGATGCATACCACTTTGGTTGATTCGAGGGCTTGATTGACTAATTCAGGCACTCCGGTGCATTCAAAGCTGAAGTCCACTCCTTTGCCATTAGTTAAATCTTTAACCAATTCTGAAATTGACTTTCCAGAAGCTTCTTCTCCTTTAGGGTTGATATAATGAGTCATACCAAAAGCTTTTCCTATCTCACATTTGCTTTCATTTATGTCCACTCCTATGATTTGTGTTGCTCCATGCACTCTAGCACCTTCAATTGCCTACACCAATACTTCACTAATAAGTGGACTTTGAATATCGTCATACGGCTAATGATACGTCCACTACGAATGTATACTACCTACACCAATACTTCACTACTTTGAATATCGTTTTATCGTCCACTACGAATGTAATACTGTTTCACTACACATCAAAATCTATTCAACCACAATGAGCGACACAACCTATTTTTACACCCTTGATTAATTGTGACATGTCTATATGATGATTATGACGTGTCTATATCTGCATGTTATCTACTGTCAAAACCATTCAGCCACAATGAGTGACACAACCTACTTTTGCACTCTAGATTATGACGTGCCTAAATCATGATTAATGAGTCATACATCATAACCAATGATGCAAAAGTAGATTGAATATTGCGATATAATCGACTATCCAAAGATCGATTATCATGATCATCTTTTTTAAAGTCGACTATATACTTATTAACTCACCCCTAGTCCAACCGCGCCGAGACCTAAGACCGCGACGGTAGAGGACCCTTTTTGTATCTTAGCTTCCTTCCAAGTAGCCCCAAATCCAGTCGTAAAACCACACGACAAGAAACTAGCATGTGGCAGAGGTATCCTAGAATCGACCTTCACAACGTAGTTAGCATCCACGACGGTGTATTGAGCCCACGTGGAACAGCTGAGGAAGTGGTACAACTTGACGCCGCCATTGGCAGTCGAGGACATCCTCGACGTGCCATCCGGCATTAAGCCGGTGAAGGCTTGTAACGGGTAGGTGATACATAAGTTGGTCCTTCCGGAGGTACAATTTTCACATTCTTTACATTCCCCTAAGTATGTAGGGATCACCATGTCCCCTACTTTGAGTTGTTTAGGGTCTATTCCTTCACCCAAGCTCTCTATAATGCTGCCATCATATAAACATATTCATACAGTAATTAAATCTTGTAAATTTGTGCTAATTGTTAAGCTGCATATATATAAAATACAAAATATAATAAATTTCCGACCCGTATTTCCAAATTCCTGCAGCCGTTCCCTGATAATAGTTATTTCATTAAAAGTTCATTAATAACAGAGAGGATGATGATGTTACCCGACACCTTCATGGCCAAGAACTCGGGGAAAACTGGCTGCATATACAATTATACTCTTATTAGTATGAAAGCAAAAAAAACACAACACAGACACACACAAATTGATGGATTGAGGTTATGACATGATTTGGTCACAATAATGGCTATCGATATAACACAATTTTATACTATTGATCGACGTAGAAGTTATTAATCGGTATAGTCAGGCCATAATCAATAACGGTGTATGATGTAATATAAGAGTGTGTTAGATGAATTGTTACGGTTCAATTCTTGTGGCATATACTGCCACAGATCATTCATGACGTGACAATAATACCCTCTTTAAAAGAATGTCAGATCTTAAGAAGTCTCATTGTCATGTCATGTTGTTGGATAATTTTATGTAAACGTGTTCAATGAATTTTTACGTTTTAATTCCAGTGGCACAACATTGCTCAATTCTGACAGAGCAATGCTACCGCCCCAACCCTTTAAGAGTGGGAATACTTATGACGTGGCAATAAGAGTTCATATAATGTTGCATTTATCTCATTGCTACGTCATGATGAAAAATTCTACCGTAAGAAGTACTTGCTACGAAGCTGACAAACCAAGTGAAAAACACTCGTGTTTTTTCAAATGCTTTTAGAATAGTCCGTATCAAATACTCCCTTACGGATAAATTTCACATCATGTTACGGTATTTGTTGTATCGGTTAGATAAGCATACCGCCGGGAAGCCTTTGCAGCAGAGTACGTCGGTGTGGCAGAGGCTAGCAAACAGCATCTTAATCCGAACTTCGCCGGTTTTCGGTGGCTCCACCGTTATATCTTCCACCTTCGGCGACTCCCCCACCGCCCAGCATACCACCGCTGTGCGTAATTAAGCATATCAAACTCAAATTCGTTAAGGCACTCGAATCGTAAGAAGAAGAAGGTGAAATTAAGAAAAAGGTTTTAAAGAAAACAAAGAGAAAAAAAGAAATCTTTACCTCTGCAAGTGATTTTCTGTGAAGTAGTGGTGGACATTGTAATGGATAGGATGTTGCTTTGCTGTTTTTAATTTTAGTTTACAGACAATTTAATGCAAAAATTTTACACTGTGTATTGTTTGTTTCTTAGTTACCTCTCCTCTGATTTGCAGTTTTTAAACAAATGCGCGCGTGGACCTCGTGCGCCAGCTTCCACCGGCCACTGAAAGATCTTCTACGGTACTGTAAAATTTGTGCAGTGCAGGAGTAAATGAAGCACAAAAACGAAGCCGTTGTAATGCTCGAAATGCCGTCGTTTCGGTGTTTTATGATATGGGTCGATGCTCACTACACATGAAGTGTATTCTATAGGGCTCTCAAAAGTCAAACCAGTGTCGGTTTGATGAAATTATAATGAAACCGTTTTTTCCTATAAAAGGAATATATATATATGTATATATATATATATATATATATATATATATATATACTTAGTCGATAACGTGTATTACGCGGGACGTATAATGATGTGATTACGTTACTCGTTAATATGAATAATATGTCTACAAAACAAAGACCCTTCAAACTTACATGTAATGCAAGTTATTAAAATTGTTTTATTTAAGATAGTATTCGTTTACGGCGTCAAATAGAGTTAAAAACGCAGACAACACAATACGTCCAAAAGTTACACTGATGCCAATAATTGTGATTATACTTCTGCTTTTAGCATTGCACGGGAGAACATATATTTTAAAAGAAGAAGAAGGATGAAAAAAAGATGATTTTATTAGCATGTTTGTTACGCATGAATAAAATTGAATGAATGAAATAACGGGAACGAAATGGAATGTAATAGAATAAATTAATTCTATTACTGCGTTTGGAATATGAAATATTGGAATGAAACAAATTTTATAAAAGATGACACATTGAGTGATGGGTAGAGCAGGGTAGTGAATTAAGGTTGGCTGGAGTAGGGTATGTTATGGTTCATAATGTAGGATATAGGCGAAGGGGTGGGGTAGCCCTACGCAATACCCCATTGCACCCTACCTCTCTTCCCACCCAGTCCTACCCACCACCCTATCCTACTCAACTCAATATCACCATATCTTAGCATGGACATCCTACCTACCTTACCTATTACCCACTCTACTTCACAATCACCCACCCTCTTACATTCAATATTTTCTTAACATTACACCGATTTGTTTTTAAATAGTTTTTGAATTAAATTTGTCCGATTTTCTTTTTGTGGCTTTATGTCATTTAATATGAAATATTCTTACATTAAATATATGCCATATAAATTAGTCACCACAATTAATACCAAATATTCTTATATTAAATTAAATGTTCAAAATACCTAAATTCAAAAATGGAATCTAATACGACATATTTTTACATTAAATTATAATTTACCAAAAATGATAAATTTGGATGGTTGGGGTAGTGGGTAAGGTAAGGTATGGTGGTGTGGTGGGTAAGATAGTGTAGAGTGGAATGGTGGATAGGGTAGGGTTGAGTGGTAGGTAGGGTATGGTAGAGAAGAGTGGGGTAGTGGGTAGGGTAGGGTGTATGATGGGTAAGGCGTGGTAGGGTATGGTAGGGATATAACTCAGCGGTAGAGTATCACCGGGTAGGGGTGGGTGATTGTGAAGTAGAGTAGGTAATGGGTAAGGTAGGTAGGATGTCGAGAGTAAGATATGGTGATATTGGGTAGGGTAGGATAGGGTGGTGGGTAGGGCTGGGTGGGAAGAAAGGTAAGGTGCAATGGGATATTGCGTAGGGCTACCCCACCCCATTGCCTATATACTACCTTATGAACCATAAGATACCCTACTCCAGCCAACCTTAATTCACTACCCTGCTCTACCCATCACTCAATGTGTCATCTTATATAAAATTTGTTGATGATGACAAATTATGTCACCTAGTTAATCCGGACTTCTGTGAACCTAGTGTTGAATACCCAAAACCCGAATGCCCTATGAACGTGATGATGATTGGTATTATTTACGGCTGAGTCTAAGAACTTGTCTTAGATTGTCTGCGTATCCTGTAATTGTCCAGGAATCAAGCCTTACGTAGTTCCTGGAACATGGTATTTATAGCGACATCCCATCTCCTAACCCTAATATTAGGTCGGTCGAGGCTATTGTCACATTTACCCTTAATGGGCCTTGCTCCTTGCCCAAGTTATCATGCTGATAATGGGCCTTCGTAGCTGGTGCGAACTCTGTCCTCGAGGTCGACCTAATCGACTTGCGCTAGACCGACTCCGGACCATCGACCTACACTGCCCGAATGCCGATCGTCGTAAACTACCTCATGTCTCGACACGCATACCTTGGTACTTATTCATAACGTGAGGACCAACCGATAGACGGCACGTGGATGGGTGAAACCCTGTATCGTCATAAGCCCCCAGACTTAAGAGAGGCGACGCCGTTGTCCGAGGTCAAATATGCCATTTTTGAAATCGTCTCCGAGTTGGACCTTTGTTTGAGCGGGAAAAAGTACTGACGCTTCATCTGCCACCTGTAACCCTGGCCAATCGTGGCACTGCATTGTGACGTCATGGCGCACTAACGCCTCGTCTTCCTGCAACCGTAACGTCATGCCTTGATTCACGCGATTTGTAGGGGGGTTATAACTCCTTATAACTCCCTCAATCACGTCCTTTCACATCATTTGGAGATTTTGGTAAGCATAAAAGGGAGAGACAACCGGAGCAGAGTCCATTTCACCATTTACTCTACAAACTCCAACTCCAAGTAAGCATATTTCTTGTGCACTTCATCTTTTTCTTGCATTTATCCATGTCTTGCACTGCAACTGAGTCTGATAGGAGTAGTGAATCACCTTCCCCCACCCCCACCTCATTGCCTACTGTTTCTGGTCCTTCTCCCCAACAAATTTCAGACGACCCCATAGGTGTTCTTAGAGAACCGAAGAAATTAGTGACTAGGATGGAAGGGAAAGGTCCAAAAGGTTGTGTTTCTACCCTTTCCCTTGATGATCTTGCCAGAATCAGGCAAAAGTTTGGCCTTGCCAACCCCCAATTTGAAATCCAACTACCTTCCGGCCAACACCAGTACACCGATGAACCTCCAGAAGGATTATGTTCGGTCTACGAGGCCCAACTTTCCAGTGGTCTGAGATTTCCGCTGTGTCCGGCCATCATAGCTGTTTTACACCATTATGAGATAAGCATATATCAATTTGGTCCTAATGCCATCAGGATCTTGCTGGGGTTCGTGATAGCATGTCGAGTGGCCGGGGTATGCTTCTCGATTCCCCTCTTCCGATATTAATATAAGATGTCAGCCATGCCGGACAACATGTGGTATACCTTCTAGCGAAGAACAAATCGACACGAGTTCGTGTCCAAGGGACCTTTGTCGCACGGGGATTGGAAGCCTCGATTCTTCTTTCTCCGACATGGTCTGGACAATCCCTACATCGGACAATGGAGATCGAGGGGGAAGAAGGACGATAAGTTGGGTCAGGGTTCAGCCCCTCGTGAGGCCTGAACGATGGACGGTTTTAACTTCGAGGTGGCCACCCGAGATTTGAGTCTTCTCTACGGTCTGGCGCATCTGGAGGAGGCAGGGCCGATACCCTATGGAAATCTTCATGCCCTCGACCAGGAGAACCGTAGGATACTTCTCTGTTTATTGCATATGTTTCTTTCTTTATCGAAGTCTGTAACTTGATATTTTGTTGATGCTAACTTTATCTTTTCTTTTCGCAGTGGGAAAGTTTTCTCTTATCACCGACCCGACAAACATTCCAGCATCGAAGAGCAGGGCTGCTCCGCCTCTCGAAACCCAAAAGGCCCCTGTCGCGCAAGTGGCCGAGACCAGGGCTCCTCTTTCTGCCGGAAAAACGCATTCTGCTCAGATCGAGATTACTCCGGCTGGCGTCGAGTTGACAGTTTCGGCTCGCTCGCCCACCCCACCCCCGACTACCGGCGGCTTGCAAGTTTGCTATGGTTCTCTGTGGGACGAGGACGAAGAGGAGCTGGCTGACATTACACCTCATGTCGGTGGAACCGTCGAAGAAGCGATGGTCCGATCCAAGAAAAGGCCGACCCTTCCCGAGTTGGTGAAGGATCAACAGAAAAAGGCCAAGAAGGCCAAAGTCGGTGAAGTCTCTACCGAGGCCGAGATTGACATGAAACTGGTAGCTGATGACTACGCGACCATGGAGGATAAAGCTCTATCTTCCGCACTTCGAAAGTCGAGCCGTATCTTAAGTCACATGTCTTTCTTTTCCTTTTTTGATGATTTCTCTCGAGGCATTTGCCTTGTCTTTATTATCTGACGTCTGTCTCTTCTTTTGACAGAATAACCTCCTCGGCAGAGAGGCCGCCAGACGATTGGCTAAGCCAGTCGAGTCAGAAGAGGATCTGATGAGGCAGATCCGCAAGTTGATCGAAGATAGCGTCAAGAAGAGCACTATTATAGCCGGCATAGAGTCTCAGTTTGAGACTCTTAAGCATGAGGCGACTGTCGAGGTCAAGAAGCTGCAGGATGCGCTAACGGCTACCACCGACGACTTGACCCGAACACAAAGCGAGCGAAAAGACCAAGGTAAAAGGTTAGCTGACCTGGCCTTGGACTTCGAGAAGGTGCAGCAGGAGCACAAGGCTTCATTGGCCGATGTGGCCTTGGCCTGACAGGAGAGGGATACTCTGAGGGCCGATCTGGAGAAAGAGAGAGATGCTTTAAAGGTCGAGCTGAGCCAGGCTCCCGCATAAATCGAGGCGGCCAAGGCAGTTGCAATCCTAGAGTATCGGAAGTCGAGTGACTTGGATGCGGATCTAGAGGTGATGATGCGCATGGCGATGATGGGTGGTTATACGCTGGCAGTGAACCACGCCTCGACGGTCTATCCCGAGTTTGATGTCGGCAAACTTGCTGTGCCGCAATTTTATGAGCCCGAGGCGGAGAAGTTGTATGACCAGTATATCGAGGAGTTCCAACGAGGAGAATCTCTGGCTCGGAAATACGGTTCTTCGGCTTCTGCACCGGCTTCCGACACTGCTGCTACCGCACCGACCCCTGACGCCGCTGATCCGACTCCTGATGCTACCTCTTAGTCGTTGTTCTTTTTGAACTTTGTTCTTGTCAAACTTAGACCTTGTATGATTTGACATTGAGTTTGCTTTAATTTTTCTTCGTTTTCGTATTGTTTTGTTTCTTTTCTTGTTATTATCTATCTTTCTTGTCTCGATGTCTTTTAGCTCTTTACTTGTCGAGCCTTTGGCTCTGTTTGCAGTTTGCTTTATCGATGTCGTGTTGCTCCCCCAAGTGTATTATGAACCTTTGGTTCTTATTGCACTTGCGAGTCCAGTTTGTTTGAGATCGACTTGATCGGCTTAGCATTTTTTGTCACACGGACTAGTTCTGCCATAGATGTATCGTTCTCTGGGCGTGTGGTCCGACTTTGCGAACCTCCCCTCTGCCTTAGCATTTTTCGCCCATTAGGCTCGTTCTGCTTTAAGGCTGGTCAAATTTTGCACTAACATTTTTTGCCTTGTAGGCTCGTTCTGCTTTTAGCTATATTGAGGGATCCGACTTGCGGACTTTCCCTTGTCGTTGTCGATTGCATGCCTTTGTCATTTTGTATTATGTTAGATTTGTAATGTTAAGGCTGTAAATCATAACAAACGTGAAAGCATTTCGAGGAAAGACATGTTTATTAGAATACTTATGAAATTGTCACATGGACTTATTACAAGGCCTAAAAGCATAAAAACAGAAATTAATTGAGATAAGGCTTAGCTTAAACGTAATATTTCCTCAAGTTGTTGACATGCCACTGTCGAGGAACCGTGGTTCCATCAGCTCGTTCGAGTTGGTAGGAACCTTTGGGGTGAACCTTCAGAATCTGATACGGGCCTTCCCAGTTCGGCTCCAATTTTCCAATCGGTTCTTGTTGACTCGCTTCATTCTTTCTGAGGACTATGTCCTCGACTTTAAAATACTTGTACTTGACCCTTGAGTTATAGTACTGCGAAATCTTTTGCTTGTATCGAGTCATCCGAGCCGAAGCGATCTCTCTTCGCTCCTCAACGCTGTCTTTTTCATGTCGAAGATCAGGATCGTTGGTTTCGATGTTGTACGCCAGAACTCGAGGAGAAGGAAGACCGATCTCGGCGGGAATGACCGCCCCGTATCCATAAACCAGAGAGAAGGGAGTTTCTCATGTCGACGAATTTGGAGCTGTCCTATACGACCATATGATGCTCGGAAGTTGCGCTGCCCAGCCTCTCCCTTCGGTTTCTAACCTCTTTTTTAGCCCTAGTTTGATCTGTCGATTAGTTTGCTTGACCTGACCGTTTGCTTGTGGATGATCGACCGAAGTGAAGTGCTGATTGATGTGATACTCACTACACCATTATCTAACTCTTCGATCTTCGAACTGGGTACCGTTGTCTGAAATCAAAGCCCTGGGAATTCCGTACCTGCATAAAATATCCATCCACAAGAACTTCTTAATGGTAGCTGCTCTGATATCGGCCAAGGCCTTGGCCTCGACCCACTTTATGAAGTAATCCACTGCGACAACCACATATCTGTTGTTACCCGGAGCTCGAGGTAAGGGTCCAACTATATCGACACCTCATTGATCAAAGGGCCATGCTGACGAGATGGCGTTCATATCTTGGGCCTTTTTGTGGGTAATGTTATCATGAATTTGACAAGTCCTACACCTCTGAACCAGGCGATTCGCATCTTGTTGCATCGACGGCCAAAAGTATCCCGCTAGCTTACATTTCAGGCAAGCATCCTAGCCCCGCAATGGTTTCCACAAGCTCCTCTGTGGATTTCTTCCAGGAGATATTCTCCTTCTTCCTCGGATACGCCATGGTGCCATAAAAGACCTTCGATAGAGGACAGAGTCAAAGAAGGCGTACCGTGCTGATTGGAGTCGGACCTTCTTAGATTGTGCCTTGTCGGGTGGGAGAATTCTGTCCTTAAGGTAGAGGGCGATCGAGTCCATCCACATGGTCTGCTGAGTGATCGGCCGGGCCTCCGATTCTTCATAACTCCTGTTGGTCAGTAGTTCGACCAGAACCTTCTTATTCGAGACGAAATTCGAGGCGAGTTTAGATAGTGCATCGGCTCTCTTATTCTGACTTTGGGGGACCTGCTCGATTTGAACTGTCTTGAATTTAGTCAGGAGGCCTTTCACAACTGTTAGATAATTCCTTATGGTATCTTCCTTGGCTTTCATACTCCCCCTTGATATGATTTACCACCAAATGTGAGTCGCTGTATACTAGGAGGTTATCGACTCCCAACTTCAGAGCGAGTTTCAAACCTGTGATCATAGCTTCATACTCAGCCTCGTTGTTCGTTCCTTTGAAGTCGAACCGAAGGGCGTATGGAAATTCTTCACCTTTTGGGCTGATTAGGAGGAGTCCGGCTCCCGCCCCCTCTTTACACGATGCCCCGTCGACCTGGAGAGTCCACTGTTCTTCCGTATTTTGCCTCTCTTGCTCAAGTTGGATGGAAATTCCATCGACTAGGACATCCGTAAGTGCCTGGGCCTTAACCACAGTTCGAGGGACGAATTCGATATCATATTGAGCCATTTCCACGACCCACTTTGCTCACCGACCCGAGGTGTTGGGCTTCGCCAAAATCTGTTTCAATGGTTGCTCAGTAACCACTGTGATGGGATGGGCTTGGAAATACGGCCTCAGTTTTCTCGAGGTGTGTACTAGACATAACGCCAACTTCTCTACAGGTGAGTATCGGATTTCGGGCCCATGCAAAGCTTTACTAACAAAATAGATTTGCACTTTGCCGTGGACCTCCTCCCGGATTAGAACCGCACTCACCGCTTCTTCACATACTGCCAAATAAACCAACAATTTCTCTCCTTCTCTAGGTGAAGTAAGTGTGGGTAACTCTGATAAATAGGCTTTCAAATCCTCAAAGGCTGTCTGACACTCTTCATCCCAATGAAAAGGACTGGCCTTGCGGAGGATCTTAAAAAATGATAGTGCGCGCTGCGCAGATCTCGATAGGAACCTGTTGAGGGCTGCCATTCGGCCGGTAAGTCTCTGTACTTCTTTCATGTTTCGAGGTGCGGGCATGATCTTTAACGTGTCGATCTTGTCCGGGTTCACTCGAATCCCGTCCTTCGAGATCATGTATCCCAGAAATTTACCCGACCTGACCCCAAAAGTGCATTTCTTTGGATTTAATCTCATCTTTGTGTCCCTCAACACTTCGAATACTTCTCGAGCATCTACTAAATATTGCTCCATCGACCGGCTCTTGATGAGCAAGTCGTCTACGTACACTTCCATACACCTACCAATCTGATTGGTGAAAATTTTGTTGACTGCCCTCTGATATGTAGCCCCGGCGTTTTTCAACCCGAACGGCATAGTTACATAGCAGAAAGTGCCGAATTCAGTTATAAAGGCTGTTTTTTCAGCATCTCGAGGATCCATTAAGATTTGATGGTATCCTTTATATGCATCCAGAAAACCAAATACTTCAAAGTCGATGGTAGAGTCTACCAGCCTGTCAATCTTTGGCAATGGATATGAGTCCTTTGGACATGCTTTATTCAGGTCGGTGAAATCTACGCACATACGCCAGCTGCCGTCGGTCTTCTTGACTAGCACTGGGTTGGCCAGCCACTATGGGTAGAACACTTCTATTACTATCCTTGCGGTTAATAGCTTTCCGACTTATTTCTCTATAGCTTCAACTCGATCTTGCGCAAAGCTCCTTTTTTTTTGTCTAACCGGCTTCTTGGCTTGATCTATCTCGAGTTTATGGACCGCTATATCCGCGGATAGTCCCGGCATGTCACCAGCCCTCCAAGCAAAATTATCTCTGAACTCGATTAGCAACTCGACCAACGATTGTTTTTCTTCGGCTTTGATCCAAACACCGACTTGTACGCACTGATCGTCTTCACCTTCCTATAGACGAACATTTTCAACTGGATCGACCGAGATCCAACTCTTCTCCTCTTCTTCTTGCGGGATTAGTTCCTCGACCAGCACCTGTTGTACCGTCATTTTCCTGTTAATGATAATGGAGTTGCAACTCCGCGCAACTTCGACATATCCTCTTACTTCATGAGAGCCGTTCTTAGTGGGAAACTTCATACTGTTGTGGAAAGTAGAGATGATGGCGTGCAAGTCGAAGAGAGCAGGTCGGCCCAAGACGACGTTGTATGCCGAAGGAGCCTTAACTACCACGTAGTTTAATTCGAGGGTCCTTCCTTTCTCACCATCCCCGACTGTCGTTAGCAACCTTATAGATCCCATGGGGTGAACCGCCTGTCCTGTGAACCCAAACAAAGGAGATGCTAGAGGAGCTATGTCCTTCTCTTTCAGTTTCATCGCTTGGAAAGCCGAGTAATACAAGATATTTACCGCACTTCCATTATCAATACAGACTCTCGACACTAGAGCCGGCTAATCACTGCTTTGATTACCAACCCTTCATTGTAGCTTCGAGACTTGGAGATGTCATCTTTGGGTCCATACCCGACTTCCGTTGTAAATCTCGGTCTCTTATTTTCTCTCGAGCTGTTGATGAGAGTCAAATTGGCTATCATTTACTATGTGATTATACCCCGTTTATACCTCGTTTTATATGTTTCCGGAGACATTTGGTTGTATTTTGATGTATTTACACCTTGGTTATCATTTCGGGACCTAGGACGTAAAATCCGGGATTCTCGGTCTTTTTCGGTGTAATTTACTATACTCTCGGTCACCCTAGTGTCCTGTAGGGATTACGTGTGGTATTTTTTGTGATTAAGTACAGGTATTAGGTGTTCGAGAAGGCTGGAATGCGAGTTACGAGGATTGGAATGTGTGCCCGAAGCTTAAACATTCAAACGGATCAAAACGTGTTGGTACTACAACCACACCTTCCACTGATCTGCATTTTGATCCACCTTAGAGGCATTTTCTGGGCAGGACATCCTCATGAAGGTTGTAGACAATTTCATTAGCTTTCCAACGAATTTTGAATCACTCGATTTGGAGGTCTACACACAAAGTTATGACCGTTTTTCGAAGGTGTGTCACCATAGGCGGCCGCTTTGTCACCATAGGCGCGCGCCTAAGATGCGGTTTTTGGCTTAGAAACTTGCTGAACCATTTTCTTCATGGAATTTTTTGACAGGCGGGCGCCTGTCACTGCAGGCGCCCGCCTAGCAGCCCAGATCTGAAAAAAACACTTTAAATACCCCCTCATTTGATCTATATCAAGATCCCCTTCTTCTTAGATCGTTTTTCTGCAGCTTTTCTTCTTTTTTCTTAGATAAAACTTAGATTTGTATATAGTTAGTTTAGATTAGCTTTAATTAGTTGTAACTCGAAGATCGTACTGCTAGCTATTGCAATTTTAGTTTGGATTTCATTTTTGCTTACGGTGTTCTTCGTCCCGATTTCCGGTAATTTCGATTTCTTTCTTTTGATTTCCAGCTTTAGATCTTGATGCTTTTTAGCTTAAAGGTTGATTTCTTGTTGTGTTCTTAGATTAATGAGTAGTTAATTTACCGATAGTCGAGATATGTGATAGCCTTCGAAATCGAATCATTAGCTCGTTGATTGAAGTGTTTTGATGTTATGATTGTTAGATTCTCGGTGTTGTTATCGTTCTAGAACTTATTCTTAATGACTTTTGTTGAACTGATCACTCGATAATTGTGTCACACGTATCGTCTTTACACATGTATTTTGCGAGAGGGTGCGGGAAAAGGGGTTCTAGGATCACCGTGTAAAACCGACCGAGTTGTTCGATTCGGTTTCGTGTGTGAGGTTTATATCGTTGTTAACGAGCGTCTCATAGAGCGTAGACCGTGTCGGGTCGGTTAAATCCGGTCGGCGGACCCGTTGAATTCGACATAGGAAACTAGGTTGTTGAAATTGGCGCTTAGTTTCGGAAATAGGAGACGACACCCTTCAACGATGCCGAGAACATTATAGTTTGTTGAAACACTTCCGGAAACGAGTTAGGGTTAGAGAGTAGTTGATTGGATCATAGCTCGGCTATCTCTTTTATATAGTTTAAAATCTTTGTTTTGTGTATATTTTAGTGTGTAGAACCGGTGATCTGACAAATCACCACGTTCAAAGCTGTGTTGACCTAAACTAGGGACGAGACCGACTTTGGTACTCGACCAGATTCCCTGTGGGATACGACCTTGACTCACCAATTCTAGGCTACAGTTGACCCGGTACACTGCCGGTGAGATTGGACACTTAGAAAAGGCCGATCAAGTTTTCTGGCGCCGTTGCCGGGGAATCGGGTTGATATCTTGTATGTTAGTTGAGTTTTTAGGATTAGGTCGTTTTTCTTATTTGTTTTCTTATGTATAGTTTGTTTTATTTGATGTTGTTTTTGTGATCACACCACGTACTCCGGTAGTGGTAGTGATTAGATACCGTGATTGTGTTCGTGTTGTTTCCCTGTTTGCAGATAATGAATCCATACTACAATTACGGCTTCTATCCTTATCCATTCGGATATTACAATTACGGTGCTATGGGTTACCAAACACAACCATTTTATCGCTTCAACCCATACGCCACATCATACGGGAATGCGTGGGATAATGCCCCAAGTTACTATGATCAACAACTCGATACTCTTCCACCTCCGCCTCAAGTATCAGAGACTCACACAGAGGAAATGATCCAAGATGATACTAGAGAGATCCGTAATAGCACTACGGAAATTCTAGCTTCTTTACGGAGAATAGAAATTCTACTAGATCAACTGATCGAGAGGAAGGAGGCTGAGAGGAGAGAGCAAGAAAGTATGATTGAAGTCGCCCCGGAAGAACACTACGAGGATGGTATGACTCTTTTATCTATTGAGTCACCTGTTCCGTCTTCATTTAGCCCTATTGTTATATCTTCGGGGGTGCACCCTATTGAGTTTGTTGTTGATGTTGAGCCTATTTGTTGTTACTTGGAGCTAGAGTCGTTGTTGGTTGGTATATGTTTTAGTTCGGGGAAAGTGAGTTCGTTGTTCTGTGCAACGAATTCATCGAACCAGTCGTGGTGGTGGGGATTGAGCCCCGTGTTTCTAGTATTTTGTTTTCCGGGGGTGCTCAATTCCTACGATTTTGCTAGGGAGAAGCAACGGTTTGCTCTCCTTTGGTATAGCTATCCTTGATATATATCGGGGTAGAAAGTCGAGCTGAGGACTTTAAACTCAGAATGTGTTTTTAATGCTTTTCTCTCCCCTCGTGTTTCACTGTGTTTCTTTAGTTTGTATTTTGATACTTCGGGTAAGTTTTGATGTAATATAACCCGAAGAAGTGTGTTTTGGGGGGGCTAGTTTTTGGTGTTTTTGGTTTTGATAAGCTGTGGTGATCCGTCTAGTTTCATTTCGTTATCTCCATACCTGTGTGTCTCGTATAGTTGTTGTTTCTGTTGATATTAGCACAGGTACCCTGGGAGGACTTTCTACGGATGCCACATGATCGTACTCGCACCATTTTCCGGTTGTAAGCTAAGTTTTCTGCCCTTATCATTCGTGTTTGGTTTTAAAGTAGGGGGTGGTTGGTTTAGCTTCAATGTCCCGTTTTCATGTCGAATGAGTTATACTTAGAGATTGTTATCCCTTTAGTTTAAATGAGTCAGATTCTGAGAATTTTGATGGCTTTGACATTGGTTTTGATACATCGAGCCTTCGGTATTGTATTGATAAACATATAGTGATTATATAAATGCATTTCATTTGAGTTGAGATCTTGTATTGAGAATCGAATAGTTCTATCACGTTAGCTTCAACGTCATTTATCACCATGATTAGTGGACGATTATAGTTGTCGTATGACCCGGTTACCTAGAACTTATATTAGTAACTTCGAGGCGAAATAGAAAGGTCTTCGTTGTTAGGTACGGGATGACGGTTTTGGCATTTATTTTGACCCGATCAGAGCCAAAGGCCATCATTATACATATATCCACTGTTACCCCTCTAAGCCTTTTGTAGGGTGGTTAGACCGCCGCCCGAACTGACCATTTTGTTACTAACCCGTATAATCGATGTCCCTAGCCTTATTTCGGTCTACGTATCCTTGACTACCTTGCAATTGAGCTTTTATTTCGGCACATTTATACGATGTTGCGAGGTGTTGTGGTATGGGAGTGCTGTTGTGACATTGTATTATTCGAGTTATCCGGTATGAGAGTGTGACAGTGTGTTGGTTCGACTTTGTTCAGAATTTTGATGTGTATAGTTTATACACACAGGTATATAGTTTGAAAAAAAAAATGAAAAAAAGTGGAAAAAAAAAAGAAAGAAGAAAAAAAAAATGAAAAATAGAGTGTATATATGTTTATAGTATGTGTTTTTATTTTTAGAAAGTGTCCAGAAAATAATGGATCAAGTTATTGTTGTTTAGAGTTGGAGTTGGGGTTTATTTCGGATATCGAGATTGTTTTTATAGTTGGAGAGTTGGAGGCGTTCGAAACCGAGTTTCATATATATTTTTTCTCGGTTAATGCTCGTTTGCACATTCTCTTTCTATTTTTATCGTAAATATCCTTTCGTAGCCCTAACCTGAGCCTAAACGATATAACCGTGCAAGTCCTGCCTGACCGTACTAGACGACGATAGACCTCGATTAGTGGAGATGTTTATGACGTATAAGCCTATGGTGTAATCCTGGTATGTACACATCTATAATCTAAACAGGTCTTAGTTGATTAATGGTGAAGAAGCTATACACACACACACACATTCTTTTCTCGATACAAGGTAGAGCTCGAGTTTTATACATTTATATCAATTACTTGTGTTTTATCATTTCAATACTATAGACTTAATGTATGATAGCAATGTTGACTCCATCTTTATTTTTGGATCGCTCATTTTTGCTCGAGGGCGAGCAAACGCTAAGTAGGGGGTAGTTGATGAGAGTCAAATTGGCTATCATTTACTATGTGATTATACCCCGTTTATACCTCGTTTTATATGTTTCCGGAGACATTTGGTTGTATTTTGATGTATTTACACCTTGGTTATCATTTCGGGACCTAGGACGTAAAATCCGGGATTCTCGGTCTTTTTCGGTGTAATTTACTATACTCTCGGTCACCCTAGTGTCCTGTAGGGATTACGTGTGGTATTTTTTGTGATTAAGTACAGGTATTAGGTGTTCGAGAAGGCTGGAATGCGAGTTACGAGGATTGGAATGTGTGCCCGAAGCTTAAACATTCAAACGGATCAAAACGTGTTGGTACTACAACCACACCTTCCACTGATCTGCATTTTGATCCACCTTAGAGGCATTTTCTGGGCAGGACATCCTCATGAAGGTTGTAGACAATTTCATTAGCTTTCCAACGGATTTTGAATCACTCGATTTGGAGGTCTACACACAAAGTTATGACCGTTTTTTGAAGGTGTGTCACCATAGGCGGCCGCCTGTCACCATAGGCGCGCGCCTAAGATGCGGTTTTTGGCTTAGAAACTTGCTGAACCATTTTCTTCATGGAATTTTTTGACAGGCGGGCGCCTGTCACTGCAGGCGCCCGCCTGTCACTGCAGGCGCCCGCCTAGCAGCCCCGTATCCGAAAAAAACACTTTAAATACCCCCTCATTTGATCTATATCAAGATCCCCTTCTTCTTAGATCGTTTTTCTCGCCTTTTCTTCTTTTTTCTTAGATAAAACTTAGATTTGTATATAGTTAGTTTAGATTAGCTTTAATTAGTTGTAACTCGAAGATCGTACTGCTAGCTATTGCAATTTCAGTTTGGATTTCATTTTTGCTTACGGTGTTCTTCGTCCCGATTTCCGGTAATTTCGATTTCTTTCTTTTGATTTCCAGCTTTAGATCTTGATGCTTTTTAGCTTAAAGGTTGATTTCTTGTTGTGTTCTTAGATTAATGAGTAGTTAATTTACCGATAGTCGAGATATGTGATAGCCTTCGAAATCGAATCATTAGCTCGTTGATTGAAGTGTTTTGATGTTATGATTGTTAGATTCTCGGTGTTGTTATCGTTCTAGAACTTATTCTTAATGACTTTTGTTGAACTGATCACTCGATAATTGTGTCACACGTATCGTCTTTACACATGTATTTTGCGAGAGGGTGCGGGAAAAGGGGTTCTAGGATCACCGTGTAAAACCGACTGAGTTGTTCAGATTCGGTTTCGTGTGTGAGGTTTATATCGTTGTTAACGAGCGTCTCATAGAGCGTAGACCGTGTCGGGTCAGTTAAATCCGGTCAGCGGACTGTTGAATTCGACATAGGAAACTAGGTTGTTGAAATTGGCGCTTAGTTTCGGAAATAGGAGACGACACCCTTCAACGATGCCGAGAACATTATAGTTTGTTGAAACACTTCCGGAAACGAGTTAGGGTTAGAGAGTAGTTGATTGGATCATAGCTCGGCTATCTCTTTTATATAGTTTAAAATCTTTGTTTTGTGTATATTTTAGTGTGTAGAACCGGTGATCGACAAATCACCACGTTCAAAGCTGTGTTGACCTAAACTAGGGACGAGACCGACTTTGGTACTCGACCAGATTCCCTGTGGGATACGACCTTGACTCACCAATTCTAGGCTACAGTTGACCCGGTACACTGCCGGTGAGATTGGACACTTAGAAAAGGCCGATCAGCTGTCAGTTGGCTCTCGACTGGCTCGGTCTTTTTCGCTCTTGTCTGTCCTAAAGATCGTATTGACGTAATTATTAGGTCGATTATCGTCGTACCTATCACGGTCCTGGTCGCCCCTACAGTCTCATTCTCGATTTGGAGATCGATCCCGACGTGGTGATCAATCCCTTCGCCTCTGAGTGTCTCGACCTTTATCTCGATCTTGATCGGAATTCTTTCTCTTGTATTCTCTGCGCCCCCTGGGCTCGTTGAACTGAGATCGGTCCACCACTTCATCTAGCTTGCCTTCTTGAATACAAGCGTTGATATCTCTCTTTAGGTCAGAGCATTCCTCCGTTTCGTGACCTATATCCTCATGAAAATCGCAAATTTTTTTAGGATTCCTCTTTTCTCAAGGTTTCTTCAGTGGACTCGGTTTCTTTGCTATGCCTTTCGATATCATAATGGCCAAAAATTCTCCGTGCGACCGAGTGAGTGGGATAAGATCTTTATCGCGCGGAGGTCCTTTCTTTCCCAGAAGGTCTGAGATAGGTGCCGTGATGCGGTCCTAGACTGTCGGCATGTTCTCAGTGTTCTGTCCTTTGGACTGATTCTTATTCGGACCTCGATTGTCCTTATTCGAATCCATCCATTCGGATTGGGTGTGTCTACGCACTGCATCTTCCCTTTGACAGAACCTGTGCACCACAACTTTGTATTAACAAACGACGTGATCAGAAGTCGGTCATCTCCGTCATTGACTTGCATGGCTTCTAGATTAAACCTCTTCAGATATTCTAGCACTGTTTCATCTTTTTGCTGCTTCATGTTCATGAGGTGTGTGGCGCTCAAGTGAAATTTCTTGTTTACAATGAACGCATCCCGAAACTTGCGAGCTAACATAGTAAAATTGGAGATTGACCCGGGTGGTAGCTTGTTGAACCATTATCTGGCTCGACCCACGAGGAGCGTCTCGAAAGCTCGACACCGCATCGCATCGGGTGCGCCATCCAACCTCATCTGAGATAGATACCTATGTAGATAATCATCGGGGTCAGTAGTGCCATTGTAGGGTTCTATCTTTGGTATCTTAAACCCTTTGGGTTTTGGAAACTCTTCGATCTCCTTAGTGAAAGGTGATTGCAACCACAGCGAGACCTGACTTTTTCCCAAAATAACATCCAATTCCTGTCTAACGCTGTCCTCATCCATCTTTTGATGTTTCTGTTGGATCTCGCATCTCTTTCTCTCCACGGAGCTGGAGGACGCACTGGCTTCATCCCTAAGAGCTTGCTTGGGTTTTCCTTCAACATCTTTCTTACAGCCGTCCCCTTGCTGTTGTGCCATGAACGCCTCTGCTATAATCCTGTACATTAATTCGCGATCAGCCCCTGCTAGTTGATCCACAATAACCTAGTGTTCCGGGGCGAGACCTTGCGTCTTTGTTTGGGGATTCTCCTGGATGGGATCCATTGTCGGATCCTTTGCTCCTTGCGGATCCAAATCTACTTGTTCATGGAGCTGCGAACCTTGTTGATCTGTGACATTGGAGTTAGCCTTCCTGGCCGTTTTATCCTTTGGTGGCATCGTGATCTTGATATATTCAACAGTAGACGGCCCTCCTTCTAGCGCCAATGATGATGATAAATTATGTCACCTAGTTAATCCGGGCTTCTGTGAACCTAGTGTTGAATACCCAAAACCCTAATGCCCTATGAACGTGATGATGATTGGTATTATTTGCGGCTGAGTCTAAGAACTTGTCTTAGATTGCCTACGTATCCTGTAATTGTCCTGGAATCAAGCCTTACGTAGTTCCTGGAACATGGTATTTATAGTGACAACCCATGCCCTAACCCTAATATTAGGTCGGTCAAGGCTATTGTCACATTTACCCTTAATGGTCCTTGATCCTTGCCCAAGTTATCATGCTGATAATGGGCCTTCGTAGCTGGTGCGGACTCTGTCCTCGAGGTCGACCTAATCGACTTGCGCTAGACCGACTCCGGACCATCGACCTACACTGCCCGAATGCCGACCGTCGTAAACTACCTCGTGTCTCGACACGCATACCTTGGTACTTATTCATAACGTGAGGACCAATCGATAGACGGCACGTGGAGGGGTGAAACCCTGTATCGTCATTTGTTTCATTCCAATCTTTCATATTCCAAACGCAGTTATAGAATTAATTTATTCCATTACATTCCATTTCGTTCTCGTTATTTCATTCATTCAATTTTATTCACGCGTAACAAACATGCCAATAAAATCATCTTTTTTTCATCCTTCTTCTTCTTTTAAAATATATGTTCTCCCGTGCAATGCTGAAAGCAAAAATATAATCACAATTATTGGCATAAATGTAACTTTTGGACATGTTGTGTTGTCTGTTTTTAATTCTATCTGACGCCAGAACGAATACTATCTTAAATAAAACAATTTTAATAACTTGCATTACAATAAGTTTGAAGGGTCTTTGTTTTGTAGTACATATTATTCGTATTAACGGAATGTAATCACATTGTAATACGTCCCCGTGCATTGCACGGGTTATTGACTAGTATTAACGGAATGTAATCACATTGTATATATATATATATATATATATATATATATATATATATATATATATATATATATATATATATATATATATATATATATATATATATATATATATATATATATATATATATATATATATGTGTGTGTGTGTGTGTGTGTGTGTGTGTGTGTGTGTATCTAGTAAAAAAAAAAAAAAAAGAATATCGTACAAAATAATTTCATTTATCGAAATATAAGATATAACTAGGTCGCCGGTTGAGGCTTGGATGACAGGTAGAGCATGAGCTTCGAAGGGGGGAGGGGGTGGGGGGAGGGGGTGGGGGTAAGGGTTTCGAAGTTCGAACCCCTGTCCTGTGTAAATTATATCGTTATGTGCTTCCTAGATGGTCCATGCTAGGGGTTTAATCATGCCAAGTCGAGACGATACACTTTAAGGTTTGAGCTTGACTCGGCTAAAAGAACTCGGGCTCAAAGCTTTGCTCGAGCATAATTGAGTGATAAAAATACATGATCGAACACGATCCGTTAAGTACTCAATGTAACTTGACTCATCTCGTAAGCTTGATTGTTTTTTAACAATTCATTTAATTTTCATGAAATATGGAAATATCGAGTTCGACTTGTCTAATATTCGATTCGAATAATTTATATAATATATCTTGTAATAATAGTTTTAAAAAACATTTTTAATTAAATAATTAATTTTTCTTTTTTGAAAAAGAATTTTTTTTGATAACAAACCGCCAATGACTTTACAACGTTCGAAATAAAATTCGAGGACTATACATCAATCTGCCAAGCTAAGTCTAAGATTTCTAACACGCTTAATTACATTAGATAAAAAGATCAATTAACTCTAAGCTACTCAAATATTATATTCTGAAGCCGAAATCAATTCAGTTAAATATTTTGAATAGCTTGACTCAAGTTTGAACTCGAAACGTTCAAATCGTATCAAATATATTTACAAGTGAAATAGTAGTAGCTTACGAATAACTCGATTCTGTTAGAGGCTTAATCCATGTCACTTAAGTTGATCCATTTTAAGGTGGGCCCACAAACATTGGGATCCGACGGTCATTGGGCGTTCAACCACGTGACGGAGTTTTGGACAGCTGCGCCGTCGTATGATTCTAAATCTTTGCTTCGTAGCAGACGGCTGAGCAGCTCAGAGCTAAAGCTGAAAACCACCAGAAAAAAAAATCGACGGAGGAAATGTTGCCGCCGGAGCTCCAGCCCCGGTCGTTCCGGCCGTATATCGCATCATCTGCAAGTGCCGGTTCATTTTTCAATTCCTACAGCAGCGGTTACAGCAGTCCCGAAAGCAACCCTAAGGTGAGCCCCAATGTTGCTTCCTCATTTTACTCTGCCGCCGGTAGTGGCCGGCGTAGCAGCAGCTCGTCTAGTAGATCATTGAAGAATTCTCGTTTTCTGCCTTCGAATTTCGCTCACAACGCTAGAGTCGCAGTTGCTTTAGTGCCATGCGCGGCTTTCCTATTGGACCTCGGTGGAACTCCGGTGGTCGCAGCTATAACTTTGGGACTTATGATCGCTTACATCTTAGATTCACTCAGTTTTAAGCAAGGACCGTTTTTCGCTGTTTGGTTTTCTCTCATTTCAGCTCAAATCGCGTTTTTCTTCAGCTCATCATTAGTCGTTACCTTCAATTCTATTGCCCTTGCTCTCCTAGCGGCAATGGCGGTTGCGATAGCGAATTTCTTGATAGGTGTATGGATTTCACTTCAGTTTAAATGGATACATATTGAATACCCTACAATTGTCTTGGCTTTAGAACGGTTGTTGTTTGCTTGTGTTCCACTTATGGCTACTTTAATTTTCACTTGGGCAACAGTCTCAGCATTGGGTATGGCAAATGCAGCTTATTATCTAATGGCATACAATTGCATTTTCTACTGGCTTTTCTCAGTTCCTAGAGTGTCATCTTTCAAAATAAATGAAGAAACTAGCTTCCAAGGTGGGGAGGTTCCTGATGAAAATCTAATCCTTGGGCAGCTAGAGGCTTGTTTTCATACATTGAATCTATTGTTTTTGCCTTTGATGTTCCATATTGCTTCTCATCACTCCATTCTATTTGCTTCGGGTGCTTCTGTCTGCGATTTGTTTCTTCTGTTCTTCATTCCGTTTCTGTTTCAACTATATGCATCCACGAGGGGTGCGCTGTGGTGGGTTACGAAGAATGAGCACCAGATGCATAGTATTCGTGTGGTTAATGGTGCGATTGCTTTGATTGTTGTGGTTATTTGTTTGGAGGTGAGGGTTGTGTTTCATTCGTTTGGGCGATATATTCAGGTGCCTCCCCCTTTGAATTATCTGCTTGTAAGTGTTACTATGCTTGGTGGGGCAGCTGGCTCTTGTGCTTATGCTCTTGGGCTAGTTTCTGATGCTTTCAGTTCACTGGCGTTTACTGTTTCGGCTGTTATTGTTAGCGCTGCTGGAGCCATTGTTGTTGGATTTCCCTTACTGGTATGTGTTGTTGCACTATCTCTTGCCTTTAAGTCTTCTATTGTTGGCCATGATTTACGTTCCTTCTCTTTATTAGGATGTACATTATTTTTGAACTTCTTGTGTACTTATTATGATCAAGTTTGTTTTTTCTGTGAATTGTTTGAAACACTCTTTTGTCTCAAGATATATTTATTAATGTTGTAGCGTTTTGGAAATTGGGCCTAGGCAAGTAGAGTTCCCTAGCTCAAATTGATTCAGTTGCCAGTTTGTTTGTAAAAAGACAGGTTTATAGGCTTTAGAAAACTGTTGAACAAGAGTAAGAGCTACTGGTGTTGGTTTCTGTGTCAACTTCAGCATACACGTATGAAATAAACATAGGAAAACGCAGTGATGAACTCAAATGGAGCTGAAAAAGTACTTTAACAGCATTCAGATTCAGCAGCGATTGCTAAATTCAGCTTAAACATACATGTATATAATAATCTAATATGAGAATTATAGCTAGCAGAAATTGTCTTCTTTGGTATACTCTTTCTAGCACGGTAATCAATTCCTTAGGCCGCATTATTGAACTAACACTTATCGAAGTTACATTTTGAGCGATTAGACTATATCATAAGGCTGTGGGATGGGCTTTTATGTCTTTCTAGTACTGGAAATCAGATACTTTGGAAACCAGTTGCCTTTTCATTGTATTTCATTTTGTATCTATTATATGTGTGCTGTTTCTCATTATATAATTTCCTTTTTCGTTCCTCACTTTGTTTCGCAGTTCATCCCTCTTCCGTCAGTGGCTGGATTATATTTGGCTCGTTTTTTCACAAAAAAGAGTATACCATCCTATTTTGCCTTTGTTTTGCTTGGCAGCCTTGTTGTTACCTGGTTTGTAATGCATAACTACTGGGACTTGAGTATTTGGATGGCTGGAATGTCTTTAAAGTCATTCTGTAAGCTGATAGTTGGGAGTGTTATCTTATCAATAACCGTTCCTGGTTTGGCCATGTTACCGCCTAAGTTTCAGTTCCTGACGGAGGTTTGTCTAATTGGCCATGCTTTGCTCTTATGCTACATTGAAAATCTCTTCTTCAATTACTCAAATGTATATTACTACGGGTTAGAGGACGAGGTGATCTATCCTAGTTACATGGTCATCATGACTACTTTTCTCGGTTTGGCTCTTGTGAGGAGACTTTATGTAGATAGGCGAATCGGTCCAAAGGCAGTTTGGGTACTGACTTGCCTGTATTCATCGAAGCTGGCTATGCTTTTTGTGGCATCAAAGTCTGTTCTCTGGGTCTCAGCTGTTCTTCTACTTGCTGTCTCTCCTCCGGTCCTTCTATACAAGTAAACCTTGCATCTGTTCATGTCCTTTTCTCGTTTTCTTTTAAATAAGAGTTTAATTGTGGTGGAATAACGTGAAAATTCATTTTTGGTTTACTTGTAGGGATAAATCAAAAGCAGCCTCAAAGATGAAGCCTTGGCAGGGATACGCTCATGCAGGCGTCGTTGCATTATCAATATGGTTTTGTCGTGAGACAATATTCGAAGTTCTTCAATGGTGGAACGGTAGATCTCCATCTGATGGTTTACTTTTGGGCTATTGCATCCTTCTGGCTGGGTTAGCTTGTTTACCAATAGTTGCTCTTCACTTCTCTCACGTGATGGTATATCTTTTTTTCTTTTAGTTTCCGTAGAATCATGTTTTTTTTAAATATTTTTGTCAGTTTGAAAAGCATTCTGCACAAGTTCAGTCACTAAATCTTTCATGCGTTATACAACTCATGTTCGGTCATGTGCTGAAGGATTCTGTTTAGCGGTCCCGGGTCCTCTACGATGCACATATACTTCTCTTTGGTAGCGTGTCCCGTGATACGTTTCCTATACAAATACACACCGGGTACTTATGATACACGCCTGGGGATATCGGATCCGAATATCCGTTGCTCGAATATGTAAAATGAATATCCTTGTTGAAAATTGAAATCACCAGAAAATTAATAAATTGTGCAAAATGAATAACAATGATACAAAATGACGAAAAGAACATTAGCTTTGTTTAAATTTTTGAATATGTATATTTTGGTCTTTATCGTTTTATTATGTACAGTTTGGTCCAAATATTTTACTATTATGCATATCCCCTCCGTACCTGTATGGCTGTATCCTATACTTTTCAAAAAATCTTGCACCCACATATCTCATGAGTTTTCATACCCATGTCCATGTTTTTTCCCCACTTAGCAGTTTTTCTCATCTGCTTGCAGCCTGCAAAGAGAAGCTTGATCTTGGTGTTAGCAACCGGTGCATTATTTATACTTCTGCAGCCACCAATACCCATGTCATGGACCTACCACTCTGCTGTAATCAGAGCCGCCCGTCAATCTTCTGACGATATTTCCATATACGGTTTCGTGGCAGCAAAATCTACATGGCCATCATGGTTGCTTATCGGTGCTATTCTACTCACTCTTGCAGCAATAACCTCCATCATTCCAATCAAATACATTGTTGAGTTAAGGGCTCTATACTCCATTTCCATTGGAGTGGCTCTCGGTATATACATATCTGCTCAGTACTTCTTACAAACAGCTGTCCTGCATCTCCTGATTGTTGTAACCATGGTTTGCACCTCTACATTCGTCGTTTTCACGCACATCCCATCTGCCTCTAGCACAAAGTTTCTACCGTGGGTGTTTGCCCTGTTAGTAGCCCTCTTCCCGGTTACGTATCTACTAGAAGGCCAAGTGAGAAACAACAAAAGTATTCTCGGGTTCGGAGGATTCGTAGATTCGGGTGAAGAAGATAGCAAAATAGCTACCCTGTTAGCTGTTGAAGGTGCAAGAACATCTCTTTTAGGTCTATACGCAGCAATCTTCATGCTCATTGCACTTGAAGTAAAGTTCGAATTGGCTTCACTTTTACGCGAAAAAGCAAATGAAAGAAGCGGTATTAGACACAGTCTGTCTAGTCAAAACAGTGCTGCAGCTGTACCTCCAAGATTAAGATTCATGCAGCAACGTAGAGCGTCTGCTACGCCGACGTTCACGATTAAAAGAATGGCTGCCGAGGGTGCATGGATGCCTGCAGTTGGTAATGTTGCTACTGTATTATGCTTTGCAATATGCTTAATCTTGAACATCAATCTCACAGGTGGGTCGAATCGAGCTATATTTTTCTTGGCCCCAATCTTGTTGCTTTTGAACCAAGATTCGGACTTTGTCGCGGGTTTTGGAGACAGACAAAGGTATTTCCCGGTTACTGTAGTAATCTCAGGTTACTTAGTAATTACTTCAGTTTACACTATATGGGAAGATGTCTGGCACGGAAGTATAGAAATTGGTGGAGCCGATTGGTTCTTTGCTGTCAAGAATCTAGCACTACTTGTAATGACATTGCCCAGTCAGATCCTTTTTAACCGATTCGTGTGGAGCTTCACGAAACGTACGGACTCCGTACCGTTGCTGACGATACCGTTGAATCTGCCAGCTGTCATAATAACGGATGTCCTAAAGATTAAGATATTAGGGCTACTTGGAATCATATACTCATTGGCTCAGTTTCTGATTTCCAGACAACAACATATCTCAGGTTTGAAGTATATTTAGGCTGCTTTTTTTTCCAATGCATTTTGTAATTGTAGTTTGCTAAAGGACAGTTTGGTAATTTCAAAGTGGGTTGAGGAAAAAGTTGCTGCCCTTTTCTCTTTCATTGTATCATTGTATGATACCCTTAAGGAAGGTTTTTTTTGACAAGCTTTACAATACATCAGGGATACCGAATTTTATATGCATGTAGTTGACCCAAACATGAGTATATTTAAGAATTAGTTGCTATGGATCATGCACCGTCGAATCATGATATACGGATACCTTATGATTCAACGGTATATGATCAATGCTACACGGTGCAATACACCGTATGCTACTCAGGTATCTGACGTCATACCTCTGTTGGATCCTCTGTGGTATACGGTGTAACACACTGTACACCACAGAGGTATCCGACGTTGTACCTATGTGGATCCTCTGGCATACGGTGACATTGATCATATACCGTTGGATCGTGAGGTATGCCGTCAGATACCTCATGATCCAACGGATGACATGTATCTGCTACACCGTGTGCTACGGAGGATTTGGGACCGGAATCAATGTACCGTCTTAGAAGAGTGAAGTTTTTTATTTACAAATTCTCCAATAGTTTTTAAAGGTTGTTGTGTGACTTGTGTCCTTTGTGGATATAATTTCACAATATATATTCAGATGGTTTGTATTGAAGTGGTGAAAATGTTAATTATTTACCTCTCCATTAACGTAAGCTTCCGTTAGCCATGATATGAGAGCTGGAGGTCGAAACGATTCGAACAATTTAAAATATTTCTCGAGTTTGAGTTGAGATTCAAGGAAGTTTTGAAGACTTGAGCCGGGTTTGAGTTTTGCTATCGAACCTATTGAGATTTATTTGAATCCAATTAAAAGATGACGTGGTATGAAAAACATGGGTAAATGACACTTGGCCCTAATCTTTTCTAGATTTTCTCTGAACTAGCATCTATGTTTTATTGTCACGTTAAACACTCCTATGTACACCCATATGTATGTGTTATTGTACACTAAACACCCATACGTTTCATTGTAACGTTAAGCATCCCTATACATGTGTTTTTGTTACAGTTCTATGACAAAACGTATATCCATAGAGTTGTTTATCGGTACAACTAAACATAGATGTGTTTATCGTAATAAAAACACGTAGATAGAGGTGTTTATCGTAACAAGAACACATACGTATGAGTGTTTATCGTATCAATGAAATATAGTAGAAACCGATTAAGAGAAAATCTGAATAGACGAGGACCAAAAGTGTCATTTCCCGAAACAACCTCGTGTGAAGATTTGCTTCATACATATAACGGTCAAGCTGTCTATTTTGGAAAAGGAAAATTGTATAGAGAGCTGTTAACCGTCCACATTAAAGTAAAGTTTGTCTACACGACATGTGATACTTACATTATTATCATCTTCTTAGAAAATTCTAATTCCTTCAAATTATGTGGACTTTTTTCCCTTCAAATTTTTTTTTGTGTGGACTTCTTTCATTATATATCATCCTAATAATAATGACTTGTGTGGCAACCATGGCTTCTTAAGTCACAAAAGGCATCTCTCCTCACCATTGACTCATATCTGATTACTAAAAAGAGTATCCACAATACAATCGTCGTAGAAATGTCATGATGAATGAAATACAGCATAAAACGAGTATTTCAATGCTTGGCTTCGGTTTGTGAGATACACGCTCAAGTATGATTTAATTAAACTCGAGCTGAACTGAAAGTCTCACTCGAAATGTTAATAAGCTTTGTTGGAAATTATTAAGATAAAAAAAAATCTATATTGTTTTGACGAGCCGAACTTGAACACTTTTACATTTTTTCGTGCTACTAAAAAGCTCTAGTTCGAGCTTAAAAATGCTTAAAATTTATCGAGAATAAATAAAACTTAGTCGAGCCAATATCAAACAATGCTTTCGTTGCCCGAACAGACTTGATCGAGTTGGAACATCGCTATTTCAATTAATTACTTGATTTTAGAAATAAATATTTGATTCGACATAGAGTGTTACACCTCTACAAGCAATCAACAATTATTCGATTTGACAAATAAATATTTGATTTGACATAGATCGTTTTTGTCTTTCGTTGAATCTTTTTCACGGCTCGATAAATAATTTGATAAGCCAATGAATTTTTTCCGTGTTTCAGATTACGGTTAACCAACATGTTAACTAATCGATTACAATAAATTGGATCGGATTTGACTGTTTTTCTTCTACAGCACATCGACTTGACATGAGCGCGAAAGAGGTTCAACCACCTTATCGGTAAAGAACTAAAGAGAGAATTAGATTCTATTAGAAGAGATTATTGTTTACATTTATGATGCTTTACACCTACCCCGTGGAGCGGTCAAAAAGCAAATTGTTAACTAACAAAAAAAAAATAAAAAAAATAAAAAAATAAAAAGAAAGGAAATTATAGTTTATATGGGAAATTAGGGATAATGACACAATTTGGAATATTATTAAGCAACAGGACAACTACATATTTTTTATAGGGAGAAGGGCAAACCGCGCATAATTTTTATAGCGAGTAGGACAAACAAATGAATCCCGAAAATCAAATGAATCTCCTAGTGAATCCCGAAATCGGTGAATTTTGATAGTGAATTTTGACAAATAATCCCGAAAATCGGTAATCCCGACAAATGATGAATTTTGAAAATTAGTGAATTTCGACAAATGAATTTCGGCAGTGAATTTAAACAGTGAATTTCGAACACAAGTAAATTTCGATAGTGGATAAATAGTTTTGTCCTTTATGCAAAAGTTTCAAAAGACTATCCTTCTACTCAATTGATGAAATATTTTTGTCCTTCTCCCTCATTCCCCCTAGTTTATATTAGTATTTTTTTAGCTGTTAGTTTAAAAACTCTTTGCCTCTCTGCTACGTCGTTGATAAGTTGATAAACTCTTCTTCCTCCCTCCCTCCCGAAACGGCATGAGACTCTGACCAGAAACAGCTCCAGCTAGCTGCCGTACCGTCGTTCTTACCTTCTTCTCTCCGCCGGAGTTTCTTCTTTTGGGCGGCGCACCACCTTCTACCGCTTCTTCAGCACTATCCTCCTCTTCCTTCGAGGTATCAATGTCGATGTGAATATGTATCTGTATATATAGAGGTGAAAGAGGATGCCTTCATTTTATTGAGGCTGAAGAAATTATTGAAAGTATGAATGAATTTTTGATGTTTGATTCTCATTGATGCATTCCTATCTTCTCTGAGTTTTCTCAAATTTATTATGTTGACTATTTGTATTCTCTCTCTGTTTTTTAATTTAATTGCTAAAACATCAAATCTAGCACTTATGTTTCACCGGATTCATTGAAATTATTATCAAGTTTGATGCACATTTTCATGAAAACTATGCTGCTTATTTCCAGCGGTGTGATGCACGATTACTTCTGTCTGTTATTGTGTCCGTATCTTATACGTATTCAACACATATGTATCAGATGCTTATGATGCACCCCTGAGTGTGAATTCGTAAATTTTAAAAGTTGGATTTGGAATTCGGATGTGCATATCAATAGCTCTCATATGTGAAACGGAGAAACATAATGCAAATTGAGTAGAAAGTTGAAAACTGCCAGATAATGAAGGAAAAGTTGTCCAAAATGATGAAAAAAAGGCTTTGTTTTATGTGCTTTTATATTTGTTATTTGGTTCTTATTGATTTATTCTGTATAGTTTGGTCCTTATAAGTTGAATATTTATGCATATGCACCTGTACTTGTATCTTATATTTTTCAAAAATCCGCACCTATCCGTACCCGTGAAAGCTAGCATGAAACACACAATTTTTTTTTTGTGTGTGTGTGTGTGTGTGTGTGTATGTGCTCGTGCAATTGCTTTCTCCATCTAGTTATGTTATTTACTCATTTGTTGTCTCAAGTTTTGTTAACTACGAATGTCTTTTTAGGAATCAAAAAAATTGATGATGGAAGTGGAGGAGGGTAGGAATGTTGGACCAAGCGTATCGTTTAGCCTAGTTGGCAATGGAAATTCATCATTAAGAAGGCATTCTAGCTGGTTCACGCGTAGTTTCGAGCATCATGAAGGCGATGATAGTGACAGTGAATTAGTCTCAGAGGCAGGTGATATTGGCGACCGTGCGGTTCATGGCAATAGGAGTAGCAGAAGTGGCGAGTTTCGGCTTTCCTTTGGAAGTGTTGGAGAAAAGGGTAGTGTTGTTCCTGTTACACTTGATATGAATAGTGATTTGTCAATGGAGATTTCTGGAAATGCAGCCACTGAATCTGCAGATAAAAATGGCGTGAGTTCTCAAAATTGTTGATGTTCTTATTGTGTCTTTCCTTTTCAGTAGAATTACTGACATCAGTTTAGCATCATACATGTTCGCAGGGCCGTCCCTGAGTTTTCTAGAGGCTCTAGGCTAATTTTTTAAAACGGGCCCTTTTGAAAGCTTTTTAAAGGATGTGACACGTGTTTACACTAATAAACTCATTGGACCAGAAAAAAAAATTGGGGCCCTACATTTTTTTTGACAGATTTTCAGGGGTCCTAGGCCATGGTCTTGTAGGCCTATGCCTAGGGACGAGTTTGCATGTTTGTTTTGACATAAATTAATTCGTTTTTGTCTTTTTTTCATTGAATAAATCTGGGTTAAGATGTTGTTTGAATGATATCGAGTATCGTGTTGAATAAAATGAGTTTTGTAAATTGTGAGGAGAAAAGGTAAGAATGAGAAAACTAATTTATTGAGATGAATAAAGTTGTTTTATTAAATCTAAGTGAAGTAAGGGAAAAAACTTGTCCAATAGTCTTTGGACAGCTTGAAATTGCTTGATAAAATCTGCTTTATTTGGTTTAGGTACTGTTTTTTTATTCAATCCATGTAAAGTAGCTTTACAATACCTTTCTTTTGATCTTTGGAAAGTCTTGAAAATTTTTCTTTTTGAGTTATGGTAATAAGATCTTTACTTCACACTGCTGATGTTTTGAGCGATAAATGTGCAGGCAGATGAGAAGCAGGATTCTTGGGTACTCGAGTACATATCCCTCTTAGTCTTGCTCTCTTTATTTGGAATTCTTGGGGTAAGTACAGTAACAGATGCCTTGGTAGTTTGAAATGTGTGAGGCGGCTTTTTGATGATACTGTTTTTTTACTTTGCATCGTCTCATTTTTACGAAAACCTGCAATTACATAAAAAACCTCCAGTTTTCCTAGCCCATTTACTTGTTCTTTGTGGATTTGTTTTTTCATTGAGTATGTTTTTCCCTTTTTGTAACTATCCAAAACTTTCGAATATCTTTTACACTCTGGAAACTACCACAATGCATTTTGATGTGCTTTCATTGGATTTCTGAGAAGTATATACTTTCCGCCATGCTATCTCCTAAGTCGGTTTTAACGTTCTTCAAACGGTTCTGGCACCTTAAAAATCTTGAAAGTAAAATGTTTCACGAAAGGTTGATTCTTGTACCATGTGCAGGTTGTTGCTAGATATTATCTGGAGAAACTCTTTGGACCTGGTGTTATCGGCGCTACCAGTGACAAGAGCTACATGTACCTTGACCTTCCTTGCAATATGGTATGTTCTTAGCTCAAACACACGTCTTCCACGGCTTAACGTTTTTTTTTTTTTTTTTTTTCAAGAGCTATAATTTTCTTATACATTTCTTAGGTAGGCTCATTCTTGATGGGTTGGTTAGGTGTTGTTTACAAAGAAAACATCACCAATGCTTCTAAAAATCTAGCTGTTGCCTTAACAACCGGATTCTTAGGAAGCCTCACGACGTTCAGTGGTTGGAACCAGAAGATGCTTGACCTTAGTGTTAAAGGCAGTTGGGCATTTGCTGTGCTCGGGTTTCTAATAGGTACACATACTTTCGATAACGTTTTGGTCTTCCTATACGGGTGCATTATGTGTTCGTCACTTAGCTGATATCTCTTGTGAACATTTTAGGCTTGTGCCTTTGTCATTACTCGATAATATACGGTATTGTGACGGCCAAGGGGCTTAAAAGCCATTTAGAAAGGCTGAGTCCCAAGTTGAAGGTTCCATGCTTCTCAGGGAAGTCCAGTGCTACTTCAATAGTGTCGGTGGTGTTACTTTTGATCCTGGCCGTCGTTTGGTCTCTTTGCGTTTACTTCGCGAAGGTTGAGTTCGATGATACTAATGGTCATGCTCAGCTTTTGATTGCTTGCGCCGTTGGACCGTGTGGTGTATGGATTAGGTGGCGTTTAGCTCGATTAAATGGCCAAGGATTGGGGAATCGTCATTTGTTGAGATGGATGCCGTTTGGGACTCTTGCTGCTAACGTTCTTGCTGCTTGTATAATGGCTGCTTTGGCGATTTTGAAGAGAACGGTAAGCTCACGGGGTCTGCATTTTGATGACATTTATCGGTTTTGTTCTTAAATCCGGATCCTCTCGAGTAAAGTCGGTGTTGTGATCTATCAAACGAGTTTACATTGCACAAAGTAAGTTTACTTTTTGAAGTCATTGGACTGATCATAGCACCGGCCTCACCGGAAAGGATCCGATCTTGATCTTCCCCTTCCCTTTCTCCCCAACAACCAAAAAGGAAGAAGAGAAATCTTTACGTGCTTTTATTCACACCACACTGAACCTATCGATGTGGCACCACTGTGACAACCGACAACCGACAGAATCAACTTTTCGACATTTGATTATCACAAGTCACAACCGATCAACAGAAAGTCGTTTTTCTAAAGTTTAGAATCCACTTTTAAAAAGTCTATTGTTTTGGTGTGGTGTCACAATAAAAACTACATGGTGTCATAAAAGCGCCCACACGTAAACTTTTAGAATACAATTTTTGTAGGAGGGTTGTATCAAATGGCATGCAACATATCCTCCTATGTTGTACTCTCGTTCAGCATACACACCCCTATTTTGTGAAAGATAGTAGAAATGAAAGAATGTGACGTCTGCCACTTGGTACAACCAGGGTCGTCCCTGTGTAATCGGAGACCCTAGGCCAAAAAAAATTAGGGCCCACAACCCTGTGAAAAAAATAATATATCACAACTATTTTTTAGGTATACTATGTTGTTGAGCGTTATAAAAAATGTAACAAATTTGATTAGACTTTCTTTCACTGAATCCGGCTGTAAATTTGGGTCTTACCGGTTTTTTAGCTTGAGTAAAAAATAAAAATTGACCTAAAATACACTTCTATTACATGAAAACGGGGGCACTAAAATTTCGGGTTTTGGCGTGGGCCCTAGGCCGGGGCCTTGTTGGCCTGCCCTCAGGGACGGCTATGGGTACAACCTTCCTATAACAGTTGTATTCTAAAAAAAATCGTTTACATCCGGACAAATCCTCTTCAGAAAGACCACAACACCGGCCTCAAATCACAAGATCCAGGCAATCCAGTTTCCCTCTCCCCTTCCTCCTCAACAACAAAAAAGTAAAAAGAGAACTATTTTGGGGCGTTTCGAATCATGTTTTAAATCAGTGACATTTGTGTGCAGGTGAAGACAAGTTCATTCGACACCATTGCAACCGGCGTACAAATTGGATTTCTAGGTTGTCTAAGCACGGTGTCTACTTTTATCGCAGAGTTTCATGCAATGACAGAAAGCAAGTACAGGTGGAGAGCAGAAGTATACGCTATGACCACAATACTAGCCTCTTTCGCATTGGGGACATTGATATACTCTGTACCGGTTTGGACTAAAGCATACAATTAGTGAGAGATTTCGCTTCAGTGTATCCGCATGCAGATATTATACTTAAAGGTACGTATATCTTTACGTTGTAAAGACAGATATATGTAAAGATACATATACGTTTACCTTATATATCTACAAACGAATACACCTCCCATGATTGGAAAGCTTTGGGTTAGCACTGGTTCGGGCTAAAGCATATGATTAGAGGGAATTTCATTTCGGTGTATTCGCATGCAGATATTTCACTAAAAGCTACGTAGATCTTTACGTTGTAATTACAAATACACGTGAATGTACGTATACTTTAACCTTATATATATCTACAAACAAAGACACAATAAGAAATTTTCGCAGTGATTAGAAAGCTTTGCATCAACTACTATCTGAAATCGCCAAGGGCAATTTATGAAACAAGTAAAAGGCGCATGCAATCCCACGTGTTTTGGCTACATTGAAAGCTTCCGAAAGTGAATAATTAGCAGTATAGTTTGATATTGTATGTATATGTATATGTATATTGTTACGGAAAGTTAGCAATATAGTTTGATTATGTATACATAATTTCAGATATCTCTTAAAAACTATACAAACGACTTTATTTATAGGATTTCAGCTGCTAGCTTCTCAGATTTGTTTTATCTGTATCTCTAGAATAGGGATCGTATGAAGCTAAAAGCAATGACCGATGGATGCAAGTTTCACAAACGTCAGTATGTACGGATTTTTTGCTCGTTTTACCGGGAGAAAAGGTGTTCTCTCTCTGTGTATTGGAGTGTGGATGGTGAAAGATGACAGAACTAATATGATGCATGTCATTTGATGCAACATTCGTATATGGTTGAGACTTGGACGCTATCGGATCTTTAGTGAAAAACCCAATGGTCACAGGGGTTTGGATTTTCGGTCGTTTAAGTACCAAATGGGAGACGGACAACACGGTTGGCAAGAAGCAGTAGTCAACGATATTGTCCCTCCGGTTTACGTGTGGCACGTTAAAGATGATGATCATCATGTTATTAATTGATGCTTTGAAAGGGTATTATGGGAAATCGCCTGGTGTGGTTGAGCTATTTGCATAAGCAGGTGCTCGAGTGACGCGAAATTACAGGGGCATAATGAGAACGACTGTCGGTGCTGACGTGGACGAAGAAAAACTCGTTGTATAACCGTTTGAGCCTTTAAGGTAAGCCTCGTTGACAATATAACTTTAACCGTATTATAATCTTTATTACAGTATTTACGACTCTAAAAATAGTGAATAATATTTCATACAAGAGATGTGGAGTAAAATGATTACAAAATTTGTATTTTACTGATAAAGATAATGTATATGATACACTCTGCTGCAAAAAAAAAAAATGTATATGATACACTTGTGTTTTTATAAATCCGAGGGTTTGAATATCTAAATTACAGATGTATAAGCATTTATTGTATCTATCTACTGCAAATGCTCTGAGGTCAAAATTCAAGTCGAGTTATATATATATGTCCAGCAATGTTGATATATATTGAAACAAATATACCGTAACAACACACCTTTTCGGTTTCATTTTTTAACAATGGATTTCTTAAACAAATGAATACGAGACAATCGACCGATGAAAAGTCTGATATTATATTATTGAATCGACTTTTAAAAGGTTGATTGTCTCGGTGGTGCTACAATAGTACGGTGTAGCGCCACTAAAGACTACGTACAATAGAAATGCATTCATTCCTCAACCGAAACCGGCTAGACAGTGTTTCCCGTCATAATAAAGCTAGCTCGTTTAGAAATGAACGTTCCATCGAAACTGATCAACCGACTGTTCACAAGATAATCACAATACGTTTGTTCAGTGGACAATCGGCAGACCATTTCGATGGATGTATCACCACTCAAACGATCCATCGATTTTTCACTGTTTAGTAAACAGTTGGTGGACCCTACCTATAATTAACTAACTTCTTCAACTATCGCTTAAAAAGGATTTAGGTTAAATTGAATTAAAATAATGGAGATAATACTTAATCGCAATATTCGGAAGAGACAACTCTCTCTAATCACACAATTAATATTTACTCTTTCTTCCTATATTTGTACTTTTTTTATCCTCAGCATAAATAAAATGCTATGCAAAAGCATTAAGTATACTTAATATAGTAAGTAACCAATAAAAATAATCAAACCTTCCTGTATTTATATTTTGTGACAGCCATGTCTGCTTCCCTTTTACTTCGTTTCCAGTTATACCCTTCACAATATTATTCAATAACGTCGCCGCAAAACACCCTATTCCTCCGGCGACCGCTGCGTACGCCGACCCGATACTTCGCATTGCGTCGGGAGCCTCTTCGTATAGAAATTCGAGTAATCCAACTATACAAAGAACTTCAGCAATTCCTATTAAGCAATATTGAATCAAAAGCCAATAGGCACTTAGGTTTGCCATAGGGGTCAAGAAAGTGAATTCGTTAACCGTTTTCTATAGCGTAATGCCGTCGGTACCGCTCAAAAAGCCCGGCCCATGCTACGGAGAGAATAGAAGCGGCTAAACCGAGCCCGACCCGTTGGAGTTGAGATGCTCCGTGTGGATGTCCGGTGATTCGTCGCGATAAAGGGACGAAAATCGAGTAGTATAGGGATAGGAGTAAGAAAATGCTGAGGCCCGGGAAAACCGGCATACACGTAACAGGGAGTTTTAGGTTGCCCATATGTGTGTTTAAAGTGTATGCTTGTTGGACTGAGAGAGTCAAGAATTCGGTTAAGATTAAGCTTAACATAATCGTGCACGTCGGGATGGGGATTAGTTTGATAAGGATTTTGACTTCTTCAACTTGCGTTACGGTGCATAGACGCCACGGGTTCGGTTCGTTTACACCGTCAACACCGTCTTCTTTCAGTTGTAGTGCTGCTTTGTCTAACCATTTAAAATCATCGGTATGTGTGATTTTGCTACTACCTTTAATGGCGGATCTCTTACCCGGATTTCGTATAAGCCCACAAAATCCCCACTATCGAAGCTCGCGTTTCTCTTCCGAAACATCGCCACAAGCACTCGCGCCACACGTGTAAGCGGGCTCCCACCAGGTAAGCCTCGTTGACAATATAACTTTAACTGTATTAGAATCTTTATTACAATATTTACGACTCTAAAAATAGTGAATAATATTTCATACTAGAGATGTGGAGTAAAATGATTACAGAATTTGTATTTTACTGATAAAGATAATGTATATGATACAGTCATGTTTTTATAAATCCGAGGGTTTGAATATCTAAATTACAAATGTATAAGTATTTATTGTATCTACTGCAAATGATGTGAGGTCACAATTCAAGCGAGTTATATATATATGTCCAGCAATGTTGATATATATTGAAACAAATATACCGTAACAACACACCTTTTCGGTTTCATTTTTTAACAATGGATTTCTTAAACAAATGAATACGAGACAATCGACCGATGAAAAGTCTGATATTATATTATAGAATCGACTTTTAAAAGGTTGATTGTCTCAGTGGTGCCACAATAGTACGGTGTAGCGCCACTAAAGACTACGTACAATAGAAATGCATTCATTCCTCAACTGAAACTGGCTAGACAGAGTTTCCCGTCATAATAAAGCTAGCTCGTTCAGAAATGAACGTTCCATCGAAATTGATCAACCAACTGTTCACAGAATAATCACAATACGTTTGTTCAGTGAACAATCCACAGACCATTTCGATGGATGTATCACCACTCAAACGATCCACCGATTGTTCACTGTTCAGAGAACAGTCGGTGGACCCTACCTATAATTGGACCCTACCTATAATTAACTAACTTCTTCAACTTCCTTGATTGCAATATGCTCTTTCTTCCTATACTTGTACTTTTTTGCAGCATAAATAAAAGCTACAAAATTAAGTATACTTAATATAGTAAGTAACCAGTAAAAATAATCAAACCTTCCTGTATTTATATTTTGTGACAGCCATGTCTGCTTCCCATTTTCTTCGTTTCCCGTTATACCCTTCACGATATTATTCAATAACGTCGCCGCGAAACACCCTATTCCTCCAGCGACCGCTGCGTACGCCGACCCGATACTTCGCATTGCATCGGGAGCCTCTTCGTATAGAAATTCGAGTAATCCAACTATACAAAGAACTTCAGCAATACCTATTAAGCAATATTGAATCAAAAGCCAATAGGCACTTAGGTTTGCCATTGGTGTCAAGAAAGTGAATTCATAACCGTTTTCTATAGCATAATGTCGTCGGTATCGCTCGAAAAGTCCGGCCCATGCTACGGAAAGAATAGAAGCGGCTAAACCGAGCCCGACCCGTTGAAGTTGAGACGCTCCGTGTGGATGTCCGGTGATTCGTCGTGATAAAGGGACGAAAATCGAGTAGTATAGGGATAGGAGTAAGAAAATGCTGAGGCCCGGGAAAACCGGCATACACGTAACGGGGAGTTTTAGGTTGCCCAGATGTGTGTTTAAAGTGTATGCTTGTTGGACTGAGAGGGTCAAGAATTCGGTTAAGATTAAGCTTAACATAATCGTGCAAGTCGGAATCGGGATTAGTTTGATAAGGATTTTGACTTCTTCGACTTGTGTTACGGTGCATAGACGCCACGGGTTCGGTTTGTTAACCCCGTCGACAACACCGTCTTCTTTCAGTCGTAGTGCTGCTTTGTCTAACCATTTATAATCATCGGTATGCGTGATTTTGCTACTACCTTTAATGGCGGATCTCTTACCCGGGATTTCGTATAAGCCCACAAATTCCCCACTATCGAAGCTCACATTTCTCTTCCTAAACGCCGCCACAAGCACTTGCGCCACACGCGTAAGCGGGCTCCCACCAGGTAACCGGTGCCTATACAACGGCGTCCCAAGAAAGAAAACCATGTTAGACACCCCCATTGCAATAGCCAATGCCCCGAAAGCCGAACCCCAGCCGTGTTTGATCTGTATATAAACCACCGCGGTAAAAGCAACAATCGCACCAACCGTAACCGAAAGGTAAAAGAAGTTAAAGAACCGATCGAGATGCGCTTTATAATCCCGACTATTCTCATCAAACTGATCGGCCCCGAAAGACGAAACACACGGCCTAATCCCAGCAGCACCGAACCCCGTAACGTATAAAACCGCATACAGATAAAACATCTGCCATGGCTTAGCTTGCTCACAATTCCCTAAAAGTAATGCAATCTGATCACAGTTTTCCTGATTCGGGACGAATATACTCATCGTTGCGATAAGGGTTATCGCGGTTAAACCGCCGAGATAAAGGGTCGTGAAAACCGCAATGGTCCAATACCGACCGAGATAAGCGTCGGCTAAGAAACCGCCGAGAACCGAAGAGGCTTGAGAAATGCCTAGGAAATTGTTGACTGCATTTGCTGAACTTGAAAATGGGCGATGCATTACATAGAACATGAATGCTACCATGTTAACAGATAGCCCAAAATATGCCATTCTTTCTGCCATTTCATTCCCTGCACATATAATAATTACATTTTAGTCCCCCTGTTTCTCTCCTTTTGTCGAAACTAGCCGCTATCTTTCATATCCACATTTGTGTTCTTCTAGCTAACCGTATTTTTTCGTTACAATTTTAGAATACTTAACGGAATGACGTTAAATCATATAGTAATTAAATAATATTAAAACAGGAAGCTTTTGGTCCATTATATTTTCTTATTGTTTCGTAAGTATCCCTTGTCTCTTTCATAATGACATTTTCGGTCCTTTAACTATATTTTTTTTTTTTGTTACACTGTTAGGATTCTCAACGGATTGACCCAAAGTTGAATCCGGTAAATGTCCTAAAAGTATAAATTAAGGGACCGAGAAAATGTCGGTACGAAAGAGATGAAGGCTAGTTTTGAAAAAAAATGAAATAAAAACAGAGGGTAAAAAAGGGAGTAATAGTAGTACTATAAATAAAAGAAGTAGGTAGGTACCAAAAATGAAGAATGCTGCAATCCATCCACCGGTGGAAGACAGATTAGAAATCGGTTTTCCCCGGATGTTAACCGGAGTGGTACCTCCGGCACCATAGTTACTGTAACCACCGCCTAACGCCGTCCGTCTGTCGTCGGATTCCACGAAATAGACTTCTAGCTTCTTCCTCGGCTGAAAACCACCACCAGAAGCGGCGGAAACAGGAGTCTTGTCTTCCATACTTGCCGGAGACTTGATTTCTGTAGCCATTAATGAATCTCTCCTTACAGAACACACACTGTAAGTGTAAAAAGCTAGTAGTATTAGTATGTATTTATACATGCAATGTTTAGAGGGATTAAATGGCAATAATGTAACGGATTGACTTTGATGTAACCAACAGCCATCTTACTATGACCCCTCTTTGTGAATTTATTCATACTTGACTACATGTTCTTTATAGGTGTACACTTAATATATTGACACCCTTTTATATTTTGTATATTAAAATACTGACCCGTTCCTAGAATTTTATGAGGATGTAAATCAAAAGTTATGTTTAATAGTCAAGCATGCAAATGATATATGTATTACGCTTTCTTTTTACTTATAGAAGTCGATACAAGTTATCGAACTTTCATACTCCATCTCAAATTAAGACAAGATTGCCGTTACAATATCCATGTTATTTTACCGCCGAGCTATGTATTTGGAGACGAGAGGATTTAGTGATAAATCAACGGTTATAGACGATAGATGTGTCTTTGTCTGATGAAAAATATATGGGTGGTTCTTGTGTGGTATCTCCACACGGTATGGAGACACGTGTGGAGACACACACCACACAGTTTTATTCTATCTTTAAACTGTGTGGTTCTGATCGTTTCACCTGTCACTTCATCTCAAAATCTCTCTTCACATAAGTATTTCCCAAAATATATGACATTTATTTAGCTAATAAACAGCAAGTCCATAATCATTGATTGTCCATGTCCCATGGGATTGGAATGGTACCACTTGACAAAATGTCAAGCAATTGTCAGCTTTTATTAAGCTTACAACACTTGGCTCTACATGATTTAATGAAATCAGCCAACAAAATAAGAAGATGGTAACATTGCACTAGTGATGATAAATTAATGGATGGAAGTTGTTGGTGGTGGTGGGTTTTTATTTTTTATTATATATATATATATATATATATATATATATATATATATATATATATATTTTATAAAGTGTATTACCTAATTACATGCTAACATATGTCATGAAACTAGTTTATGTATATGGGGATGCTAGTTAGGTTGCACGGATATGAATACGTGAGTATGGATGGATAGGCGGATACGGGATACGCAGATGCGTGATTTTTGAAAAACATAGGATACGTGTAATAAAGGAAAAGATAAAGGTGGATAAAAGTGGTTCAAATGAAATAAAATGATAATATTCCAAAAGAAAGATATGATAGATTTGGAATATCATCATCTTATTTTCTTATTGATGGGAGTCAAATTGTAGTGTATTTCTTATATGAGATTACATCATTTTACGAGTTATTCATGGTTATTTTGGGCTATTATGGGTAGTATATGAACGATATTCACTTATATGCATGTTTCGAGACTAAAGGCGTTTTCATCCTAAAAACTCGTGTTTTATGTGGATTTCGTTACGTTTCTGTCAATGTATATTATGCCTTGGTGTTCGGGTCTTTGTTTTCAGGCTTAGATTGATGTATAAGGTCGAGAATAAGGAAGAGAGTCTCGAGAAAGAACGAGAATTGGGGCCAAGGAGGAGAAAATAGTGAAGAATCATTGACGAAATATGAACCAGTCACTTCAGGGGCATTTTGGTCACACTTGGAGACACTTTCAGGAAGAGTTGTCTTGATGAAAGTTGTAGAGGATTGAATCAACTTTCCAATTCATTTTGAATCATCTCATTTGGAGCCCTAGAAGTGAAGTTATGATGAAAATACTGAAGCTTGGTGCAAACGAGCGTTTACGGAGCAATGCTGAGTACAGAGAGTTGGCCTTTCAGGCAAACGAGCATTTGCCTTGCCAAAAACGCTCGTTCGTGGTCGGGATGCGGTAAAAACCTATACAAACCCTCTTTTTCGGTCCCATATGATATCTATTCAGTACTTAGACGTTTTAGGGTTTCTTAGGAGCGATTTTAGGGCGATTTCCATTAGTTTAAACGTTGTTTCAATCCTTAGATCATAGATTTAATTCCTAGCAACTCTATACAACTTTCATAGCTTAGATTTTCGATTCGTGATCCAAGATTTCATCTTTTGAAGGAGATTTTCATACAACTCAAGGTTTCATCTTTTATGGTAATTATTTCTTTGTCTTTCAATTATTTGATTATCGCTTTCATTATTATTTCGTTTTTCAATTCCATCATGAGTAGCTAAATAGTTGTATAGCCGAATTATGTAAAAGCGGGTGAAACGCCCTAAGGGGGATTAGACGGGAGTAGTGTAGCACTTAATTAAACGTTTGTATGATTAATCCACGTTCTAAAACTTGTTCTTATAAAGATTATAGCTTTGAATTAGATTGACAGCCTAGTTCACTGTCACACACATCGAACTTATATATGTATTTTGCGGTGAGATGTGGATAAGGGGTTTTAGGATCATTGCGTAGACACTGCCTAGTTGTTAGATTGACAACCTAGCCAGTGTTAGGATTGTGCCCTATGTGAGGTTTTCATCGGTTTTCCGAGCGGCTCTAGATTTTGGTAAACCATGTTAGGTTAGTTGCCTTTCTAAAGGGAGGGTTAATTAGCCTGGCATAGGGTGTTAAGCGAGAGTTGTTCAGACCTTAACACCAGAATTAGGAGTTTGCACCCGTGGATGTCATATAAACCGAATTGGATAGGTAGGTCGGTTAAGACACGCTCCTTGTCAAGTCTTTCCTGTGGGGTAAAAGTAACCCGCTGGATCGTAGTTCGGCTATGCTTTTTAATCATATAAGTAAAACCAGTAGTGTAATCGTTATTTCTGCATTAGTTGTTAATCTTTCCACTATCTATTGACCTGAACCAAGTTCTACGTCGACTTTGGTACTTCACTGTTACTCCCTGTGCATTCGACTTTGTAACCACTATACTGCCCTAACCCGATACTCTGTCGGTTAAAGTTAGCGGTTAAGTATTTTGCTATCACTTACCCACCTTTATCTTTTCCTTTACTAATTAACGTGTATGTGGCATTTGTGTAATACAAATAAAAGTACACGCTCCCTTCATTTTTGGTAGTATATATATATATTCTATCATTTTGGACAACTTTTCATTAATTATCTAACAGTATTTACTCGGTTTTAAACACGGTTCTTCGTTTCAGATATCCGAGTTATGAGTACAACTTTCAAAAACTACAGATTTCTCCATAGGTGTGTATCCTAATTCCTAAGTATCTAATAAGTATCAATGTCGGATACGTATCAAACATGAGATATGATACCAAACAGAAGTATCCGTACATCATGGCAAGGATGAGATTCTTTACAAACACCATACAACATTTACTGCATCATTATGCTGGGAGATATGATGTTCGACTTTCCAAATGTTGAATGCAATCATTGGACCTCTGCAAAGTCGAACTTCCTATAATATAAAGTTCAAATTTCCTACTGTTGAATCTCAATGTAAGTGCCTTGAAAATATGGTGTTGTGTGGCGTTAACAAAGTTTCCCTTTGTGTTAATGCAGATTGCATGAGCTAACTTAATTTTCGACGTACATTGATGCATGTTATCAATGATATGATAATTCTAAACATAAAAAAAATAACAAAAATATACCAAAAATACCATATATAAATTGTTAATGAATACTTGGTTATGCATGTTTTTTTCCAGATAAAAATACAGTTCAATATATATATATATATATATATTCTATATAAGATTGTTTATGTAATGAGAGACAGAAAGTCCAAATGTACTGTATAGGTGACAAATGTGAATGAAATACTTATGAGCAAACAGTGCATATGGAAAGCATTTAAAGCATAGAAATAAAATTTTAATGTATTAATTGCATGACATGTGTGTAGGAGGGGGGTAGTTGAGACTTGAGTATTCCACCTAATTATGGTCTTCATCAAAGCTTGGCCTCCAATGTTAGTAGTTTTACATTTATATCCCTCATCAGCCCTTAGTTTGAATTTTTATATTGAAATTGAATGAGAAATGGTTTTATATGATGAATGGCCTGGATCAAGGAACAGAGTCAGAATTTCATATTTAGACTGTCATAGCCCCCCTGTTTATATTAGTTACCTACGTCCTTGGTGTGGACGTATTTCATTTCTATGTTTAATATACAATAAAATGAAATCGACGAGATTACTGATGACACGCTTGATGATAACAACGGGTGGATGATGAAAGATGTAACGACATGTAAGTGGGTGGTGAATAGTGGCATGGTGGTGGTCGGGGATACGATGATGAGGTGATAATAGTGTGTGCGGTGACATATGTTGGGGATTAGGTGGAGGGCAAGCAGGGGCGGATGTACATGGAGGGGGGGGGGGGGCAATCGCTCCCCCTCGGATCCGAAAAACAATATTATGTATGTTGTGTATTTTTTTTGCCCTCCCTAAATATTTACATTCGCCCATAGTATCGCCCCCCTCACCCAGGATTCTGCGTCTGCTCCTGAGGGCAAAGGTGGTGGGGTGGGCAGCATAGACTATGGTGGGGTATATGGTGGAGGCCTTTTCTTTTGGTCATTAGATACTCATTCCGTCTCAAAATATAAATCATTTTAGTTTTAGGTGTTTTCATATAGATTATGAAAGTTGTTGAATGTCATAAATTTTAAGGAGAAATATCTAAAATATACTTTGACTATCATGAATGAAATGATTATTAAGTATTGAAAGTAGTTGAATTGTTAATAAATTATGGGTAGGATATAGAACAGAGTAACAAATGTCATTAATAATGTAAAATGACTTATATTATGGGACAACTAAAAAAAGATAGATTGACTTGTATTCTGCGACGGAATAATGTAGACGGACTTATATTATGGAACAAATAAAAAATAGATAGAATGACTTATATCTGGGACGAAAGGAGTACATGCCCTCACTTTTTTTTATAATAAAATTCATTCCATTCCTTTTTAAGCAAAATTCATTAAAACATAATTTGTTATAACAAAATTTGTTAAAGATTGTAGGCGAAAAAGCATAGTTCATTCAAAATTGTTTGTTCTTGAAGCAAAATGAAAAATCAATATATATTGTTGCTGCATCTTTGTCTGAAACATAATAGAAGAATAAAAAGCTCAAAACACAATCAAAGAAGAGCAGGAGTTCAGCCAAATGGATCTTCGAATTTATCTCGTATGATACCACTAGAAAAAAACTCATGGATTCACCACTCAGTAGATGATGGACCTTATGTTGTAATAAGTGTTGTGATAGGGTCAAAGACCAATAAGACGTCGTTTTGATCCGAAAATAGTTAATGTATTGTTTTATTAAGAGACACCAAATCAACCGTCGTTTTACACTTCAACTGCAAGGTGTTATGATGGAGTTCACAGGATAGATGATCCCAAAGAGATGCAACTACACACATGGATACCCGCATTATAGATGCGACAACACACTATGATGTTTTGCCACAGCAACTACACAAACACACGCTATGACGCAATCGGGGGCAAATGAGTATAAATTTTTAGGAGGGCAAAAAATACACACCTAAGAATATAGGTACATCCGCCCCTGGACGCAATCCAAATGCAACTACCCAAACACACGACAAAACTCAGTCGAAAGGCCATTTCAAAGGAGAGCAATTCTAAAATTTATTGAAGGTTGTAGAGGCCCTCCCGAAGAAAGGTCCACTCAAAAATTGGCGTATGCCACTTATTGCAGAGAACACACGGTATTCTTTAGTAAAAGGCGAAAGAATAGTTCGCTTTGTGCTCACTGCGTGGCTGCGTAAATATTATGAAGCCTGGGCAAGGCAATATATATTGAAGCTAAATGAGAGGGGAAGCTCCAGTAATCGATGTGGGAAAATTTGAGCAACTCTAACTACTGAGTTTGGGCCCTGGGAAAACAAAAGGAATCTATCCAAGCCAAGCCCATGAGAATGATTATCTGGACCTCATAACTTAATTGGGCTAAAATACAAAGAATTAAGTTAGCACTACGGAAAAATGTTTCGGGTATCACATAGCACCATATATTCCTCGTCCAGAGGTAAACAGCTCAGAAACGACATCAGAAACGTGGTTATTTTTTCATGAGGAGAATAATCACTCGTTCTGACATTCTCTATCTTAGTTTAAAGAACATTAATCGGTAAGACGTAAGTTACAGTGACGTTTCTCGTGCATAACAAAAGAGTCAATGACGATGGCGTTTCTAAACAAGTTTTTTTAACATATGATAAGAGTCGATAGTATTAACGTTCTTTGCCTAACCGTAACATCAGTCCAGGTGACAAAGGCAATGACGTTTTTACCTAACAGTTTTTGTTGATAATTTTATGGCTCCGAAGCAAGAAAAATTAAGAAAAAGAAATTAGTAGATACACCACGTCAAACTTTCCGTGACACTACACGAGATGTGGTACACTATATGTTTTAAGGCCCAAAATACACGAGATGATGGTACACTATATGTTTTAAGGCCCCAAAAAATGTCGTCTTGGTGTTAAACACTTCTGCACCATAAAGTACATGAGGGAATCTGAGCATGAGAATCAACGTGAGAATCAACATTTCGAAAATCGATTATAGATCATATAATAGAGTTTCAAAACGTCGAATTTCGTTGTGATAAATCTAACAATCCAAATATATATATACCAAAACCTTAATCATCATTACAGCATTCATTAAAAGGGCATATTCAAAACCACATTAAAAAGCTGTTTTTTTATTGACCATGGCAAAAGCCTCTTGCCCAAATAGAGAAATACAAATTCCATAGCCATACAAAACAAAGTCTAAAACAAGAATAAAATTTCAAAATGAGAGGATATAAACGTGCACAATGGTCTATAACTTCAAACACTAAACAAAAACACACCACTTTTTCTGCTTCTCCTTGATGAAATCCTTTTATTTCACAAAGTTTGCATTTTCACCCCTAATGTTTTTCGTCTTTGCAATTTAAAACCATATCTATGCATTTTTTTCCTGGCATTTTCAGCCAAAATTGTCACGTGTCAATCAACGAGCACAGAGGGTACGATAGACTCCAACAAATAGAAACTTGACACGTGACAAAAATAGACCGAAAAGGTAAAGAAATTACATAGATAATCAGTTAAAAGTGCAAATATGAAAACATTCAGGATTGAACTACAAAAACCGTGAAACGAGAGGGTTCAAAAGCGTCTTTTATCCTCTCTCTTTTTTCTTCATCATAAATACTCAACCAATTAGCAACTTATTTTCCTCCAGGAATGAATAAGTAGGCACCTCCAGATTATACGGAGCAGGTCCTTTCCGGATCCGACCCGAGATATCGTAGTGGGACCCATGACAAGGACAAAACCAACCCCCAAAATCACCTGCATTTGGCAATGGTATACAACCCAGATGAGTACATACTCCAATAACCACAAGCCATTCAGGGTTCTTGACCCGAGCCGCGTCCTCTTGCGGGTCACGAAGCGCGCCGAGATCGACACTGTTAGCCGCCTTGATGTCCTCTGGGGTTCGGCGCCTGATGAAAACGGGCTTTCCACGCCACTTGACGGTGACAGTTGTCCCGGGCTCGATGTTTGAAAGGTCTGTCTCAAGAGAGGCAAGGGCAAGAACGTCTTTACTAGCAGACATGCTCAGCACAAGTTTGAGTACCAAGAGACGGATCAATGAGGCGTACACGAACCTGCCTCCGGTTAGAACAAAGTATGCGAAGGCACGTTTGCTGGGATCGCCTGGTGGATAGCGCTCATGGTTGCTGGTATCGTATACAATTTTCGAACTCGGGTTCTTGATAGCAGCAACAGTTGGTGGGGTTTCGTTCATAAGACCAGTCTCATGTGCAGGGGTAAGAGAGTTGGAGGAAAATCCTGAAAAGATTGGCCAATGTTTAATGATGTATATTCTTTAGCAAAATGTAAAATAAGATTAAAAAAAGATAAAATACAGCAGAAAACGGTACATTTTGAAATACATAACCACAATCTGAGATTCGATATATGCAGATGACATTTTGATGTTGGAAAATTCTGTTGTGAAGTCTCCGTTCTATGGAGACAGCATAATTACACGTAAAAAAGCTAGTGCTTGTGCGTGTATTTAGGAGTCTCTGCAGAACGGAGACTCTACAGTGACAATTTCATTCAATTTTAGCACCTCTTTTTTCATTTGTCTTAATCTTTTACTGTATTATAACAAGAGGTATACACGTGTCAACCTTAATGTGATGCCTATATATCCTCTTGCTTTTTTTTTGATAAAGCTTTTAGATGTAATTCAAAAACCAACGTTATAATCTTTCGGATTTTCTCATCAAGGGTTTGTCATTTTAAGTGTTTACGGAGGCAGAACTATGTTTTTCGATGATCTACACATTGTTGGTGAGGCAGGAGTAGAATTTGAGCAGGATCTACCCCTGTGAGGGTGAGTTGTGAATGTGAAGTGTGAACCGACCAAGCATTCACAATATGAAGGAGATTTGACCGTAATTTATTTCTTATATTCTTTTTATCGGAGTTCAAAACGAAGTCATTTTGACGATAGTGTACACAGTAACACATATCACATCTTACAGCAGGGGATCAAAATTTGTTGGCTTCTACAACTCTTTTCAAGTTTATAGAAAGAAAAAAAGAAGAAAAAAAAACACATTAATCAGAGGACCTTACTATCAACAGCTCCAGGTGATTAGAGGGGCAGATTGGGTGGGCTAGTGGACTATATATGTATGACCGGGTGGGATGGATTAAGATGACTAACTATGTTGGATTGGATTATATAAGTTTTTAAATGTACCGAAAATAAAAACCAGGTGGGCTTTGCCCCCAAGCCAACCCCCTACCTACATCTTTGATCAGAGTGTCTTTGAATTATCACAAGTGAAGTGTGACTTTCATTTTGTATTCATCATGTTCTAAAACTGTTTCTTGGTTTTTTCTCTTAAATCGTTTTAACACTGGTCTTTAACACACTCACTTTATTATTAACATGTAGTTAAACCGGACCATGCTTGGATTCATTCATTTTTTTTGGAGGCCTTTATTTGTACCACCCAATCTACTTGTGCACCACAGTAGAACCGACCTTGTGAAAGTCGGTTCTGGAGCCAAGAACCGACTTTCCGTCGGTTAAGGAACAAGAACTGACTTTATCGAAGTCAGCTCTCGCGAGAAACCTACGAAAAGTCGGTTCTAGGCTCCAGAAACGACTTTCACAAAGTCGGTTCTTTTGTGGTGCACAAGTAGAGTAGTGCACGGGTAGATCGAGTGTGGTGCAAATAATAACCCCTTATTTTTCATCATAAACCACATACATGTATACACAATACAATCTAAACACATTTTACCATCTATAATCAACTTCTTCAAATCATCTCAAAACTATTTCCAAAACACTATCCAAACTAGATGCTCTAACATCAGAGTGACATATAGGAGACACACATAATATATACACATACATATATAGATACAATTTCAACCCGACTTTCTACTCGTTTTTGTTGCTTTTTATATTTCCCTTCATTTTGTTTTCCTCTTTCTCTATCTTCAAATTTGTACAAATCTTATGCTTGACATGTATGTATCCCAATACATATGTGTATACACAAATAGCAAAACTAGAAGAATTGGGTGGAACCTTCTATTCTCCACGAATCGATCAAAGTTCAAAATATAAATTGCGTCGAATTTAACTTTCATGCCAGCAATTCGTTTAATAAAAATAATTTCTAGTTAGCAAACAAAAAGCCAGCTTGTTTCGATTTCCAGGTTAGACACAGAAGTACCATCCCTAAAACGAGAAGAAAAATCATATCTAGAGCTAGATACAAGGATACATTTCAAAGCACAAGGATTGTTTTAAGCAGAAAAAAATTACTCACAAAATGAAAATGATGCAGCTTAATCACATAGAAATATCCTTTAAATCAATTAATCAATCAAAAGATAGGGGTAGTAGCTAAATTGAACAATAAAAATCAAGGTCTAACCTCTAATCTGACTGAGATATCCAGAAGTAAGAACAGAAAATCCAGAAGGCTGAGAGAGAACGGATGATCCGGAGGACGAATCGGACGAATCAGCAACGTGAAATGGATTTCCGGCGATGAACGCTGCCGCCGGAGACGGCTGAGACCGACACCATGACAACCTTCTAGCAGCTAATCTCAGCATCATGGATCTAAGCTAACACCTTTAAGCAGCTTAGCTTTTAGGATTTTGGAGTTTCCGAACACTCGCAGCTACCGAATTAACGGAGTATAGGAGCCAGGGGGACCGGGATGATAAAATGGGAAAGGAGAAAAAGCCCAATAAATTTGACACCGTTCGATAACGAATAAGCTCGACCCGAAAAATGTCCGAATCCTATTTATTATTATACTCGCGGATATGTTATGCCAAATTATGTATATATATTGAATTTTCTTGTTTGTTTATGTCTCCAATTTATACGAGTCGAACATTCTACTATTTTAATTTTTACATTCTTTCCCCTTATAAGGGAGGGAAGTTACCGATTTGAGATTTTTACATTTATTTCCCTTATAAGGGAGGGGTTTTCGTCATCATCATGATTTTGTGAATGCTCCTTTTGCCTTGTAAAATGTATGATGCAACCGAATTAGAGTAAGGAAGCTATTTGTTTCGCCCCATTTTTTTTATGCGTCCAATCTATCGAAGATTTCTCAGATGTGGCTCCCATGGTCGTCTTTCACGATACGACACGTTGCTTAGGTCCGTCCGAAATTTTTATCGGAGGGACGTTAATATCAATTTGTAACGCCCATAGACCCCGGACACGATGTGGCTAGCTTTCACGATGCGAAGTCCGAGCCAAAAGTATCGGTCATCCGCTTCAACCGCGTATCCGTCGTCCTCGTTTGGTCTAATATGGCTAACTCAAGTTTGCAAGACATTTATGTCTCACACCTATATGGGGGGTGAACGTTCTACTACTTTATCGATGTGAGATTTTTACATAACCCTCGTCATTTAACATTTATAGATTCAAAATGTGTCGGCATGTGACGATTAATTGTGTTTCGTAGTCGGCTCAAAAGTCTACAATATAATGTTTAATAGGTGGATGCTATATAGCTTTGATACTATATATAACGCTTTAGAACCCGAGTCTTATGATGGTTTGAGTCACAATAAACCGACTAAGTACTTATCCAACTAATAAATCGTAAAAGAAAGGATTCTCTTTTAAGTTTGGATCCCCTATTTGAACACCCTTCTTCCGGTTAATTTTATGGGGTGTCCTAATCCTTTTGAAGATATAATTTACATTGAAAAATGCATTGTTTTACGGTGTAAATAATATCGTCACAGAAAGTAAGGTTCTAAATTCACATTAGATTTCCAGTACATAGTACAATTGCCTAATAGAATGCCAGCGGTCAGCTGTAACCCTAAGCCCACATAACTGGCCCAAATACAAGAACAAAATACATGGACTACAGAAAGTACATAAACACAAATACAAGAAAAACAAGCCCAGTACTAATATTATTATTTTATCTAACATCCCCCTCAAAATGCAGGGTCTTTGGTTGGACATGTAGTTTGTCTTTGAAGTCTTTGAAACCGAGACGGATTTAAGGTTTTTGTAAGGACATATACAATCGATGACATGAAGGAACATAGGAAACATTCGGTTGCTTTGCAAGAACTTCATTTCTAATGAAGTGCACATCCAATTCCACATGTTTGGTCCTTGAGTGATAGACCGGGTTGTGAGAAATAGACAACACTTGTGTTGTCACAAAGATATAACGAATTCGAGCTAAAGAAATACCAAGCTCTTTCAACAATTTCTTTGGATCCGACATTACCTCCGAGAACTGTTTGCCAAAGCCCTGAACTCTGATTCTGCACTTGAACGAGCCACAACATTCTGTTTCTTGGAGCACCAAGAAACCAAAGAATTTCCCAGAAAAATGCAGTACCCACATGTTGATTTTCTATCAAATGGACAACATGCCCAATTTGCATCAGAGTAGCCAAACCAAAACCAAAGGAGAACCAGTTGCAAAGTGGATGCCATATGTCAGAGTGCCACAAATAAATCTAAGGAGCCTTTTCAAGGCTTGCCAGTGATCTGAAGTGGGAGACTGCATGAATTGACTTATGTGGTTAACAACAAAATTAATGTCTAACCTGGTTAGAGTAAGATATTGCAGTCCACCAATTAAACTTCTATAGATTGTGGGATTAGATAGAGGAACCCCTTGAGAAGGTGATAATTGAGTTCCTGCTACCATAGGAGTATAACAAGGTTTTAGATGATCAAATCCAGCTTTCCTGACGAGTTAAGCGGCATAATGACCCTGAGCCAAATACAAACCAATTCGATCTCTTTTTGCTTCCATACCTAGGAAATGAGACACTGCTCCCAGGTCCTTCAAGGAAAAGGTTTCGTTCAGTTGTGCAACAAATTTCTTAATCACAATATCTGAGTTTACAGTCACAAGTATGTCATCTACATAAACTAAGACATACAAAAGTTGTGTATTCCTTTTGAAGATAATAATGGAGGAATCAACCATAGATTGCTGAAAACCCTAGGCTATCATCTGAGATCTTAGAGCTTCAAACCAAGGTCTAAGGGCTTGCTTAAGTCCATATAAGGCTTTATGCAACTTGCATACATAGTTAGGTTTCTGGGGATCAGTGAAGCCCTCAGGTTTCTGGGGATCGGTAATGAAACAAGATGTGGCAAGAGGAGGTGTGTTTTGGAATGAAGGGTCAACATGGACAGATCTGTGAGGTCCTATGCCAAATTTTTGTTTGAAATGGAATATCTCTTCATTGAAGACAACATATCTGGAAATGTACATCCTTCCAGTTTTGTCAAGACATTTGTATCCTTTGTGAATGGGACTTAAGCCAAGATAAACACATTCTGTGGTGTGAAACTGAAACTTGAGGAAGCATGTGTGTATCAACTCAAGTAAAGAGGAAGCACGTGAATCAAATAAAGTATAAGGGGAGGCATGTGCCTTGCCATATTGGCAGGCAGTACAAAAGTCAACATTAGCATTAAATGGAAGATTACATTGTTCCAAAACAGTTTTAAGAACAGAAAGAGAAGGGTGGCCTAACCTCTATGCCACAAATTAGGATTACAAACTTTATTAGCATGTCCTACATAGGGTCTAGGAACTTGAAAACTGGAACTTCTTGAATCTTGACTGGAAACAGGTTGGAGTGAAAGGAACTCTTGTCAGGTTCAAGCATTTTGTACATGCCATCCTTGAGAACTCCTGTCATAAGGGTACTGCATGTGGTCTTGTCCTTAACAGGACAACCAGAAGAGTCAAATTGAGCCATGACAGAATTATCAGTAGATAAAGAGGAGACTCATAACAGATTTTTACTGATGACAGGAACATGAAGAATGTTATGAAGGTGTAAGGGTGTGTGATGTGTGGAAAGTTTTGATATCCTATATGAGATATGGGTAGAAGTTTACCATTTCCAACTGCAAGTCCTTCAGAGCCTCCATAACCACTGTTGACATGAAGATTGTTGATGTCTGAGGTTACATGATTGGTGGCACCACTGTCAAGGTACCAACTGGGATCACCAACAGTTTGAGGAGAGGCCATGTAAGCAGAGTGTTGAGAGTGCTGTTTGAGTGGGTGAAATTGTTGAAGTTAGTCTCATATTTGTGCCAGCACTCTGTGGCAATGTGGCATGTCTTGCCACAAACTTGGCACACCATCCTGCTTCCAAAATTGCCTCTTCCACCTCTACCATTACCTCTGGATCTACCTCATCTGCCTCTATTATTAATACTCTGATATTGACCTCTGCCTCTATTACCAGAAAAATGTGCCTTGTTGATTGTTGTTCTTGAAACCAGGATTAGCAGAGGTAGTCAAAAGTGGGCAGAAGGAGAACCAGATCAGAGACAGTTCCTGGGTTCAGACGGGCTATGAGATATTCATATGTCAAGAGTCGAGACTGAACTTCAGGCCCGGTCAAGGACCCAACTCTTGACGGAATATTAACGATAGTGGACTCATAATCCTTGTCCAGACCACCTAAAGTAGCTAGGATCTGCTCAGACTTGGTGATGGGGTGTCCAACAGAGGCCAGCTTGTCTGAATAGGACTTCATCTCAACAAGGTAATCGGACATTGACTTAGTTCCTTTGGAGGCTTTGGTCAGGGCTTTGGCCTCCGTTCTAGCATATTGGCCTCCGACTGGCTATTGAAGAGACACTCTATGGTGTCCCAGATCTCCTTGGATGTACCACAACCAACCACTTCATGCAAGGCTTGCTGAGTCATTGAGCTCAACAGCCAGCCCATAAGTAAATTATCCATCGTAGACCAGTTATCAACTAAACGAGACGGTTGGGCAAACCCAGGATATGAACTGAGATTAGGAGAGGGCGGATTCCCAGTCAAGTGGTCCTCAAGTTTGTGACCACGGATGATTGGGAGGACAATATAACGCCACAAAAGGTAATTTGACTGATCTAGTTTAACGGTGCACGTCTGATTAAGATTACTTGTAAAAGGAGCAAGCGGAGAGAGAACCGGTGTCGGGCTGGTTCTGAAAAACGGCGGTTGTTGCTCCAACGGATGAAGATTGAACGCAGCAGCAGATCTGGACCATGCATCTGCGGACAGAGAGCCAGTCATCCGGGGTGCTCCAAACGTCCATGGTTGGCTTGAAACTCCGATAAGAATGCCACCGACGGCGATGCCGGTATTTTCTACTCCAGATGTTGGTAGGGTTGCAGCAGTTGATAGAGAGATGGATAAAGGATTAATTTGAGGTGGAGGATATGTAGTATGTGGTGTTCCGCCGGACTCCATGGTGTTAGCTGTTTTTTTTTTGCTCCGATACCAAGTAAAGTTCTAGATTCACATTAGATTTCAAGTACATAATACAATTACCTAATAGAATGCCAGCGGTCAGCTGTAACCCTAAGCCCACATAACTGGCCCAAATACAAGAAGTAAATACATGGACTACATAAAGTACATAAACACAAATACAAGAAATACAACCCCAGTAATATTATTATTTTATCTAACATCCCCCCCTCAAAATGCAGGGTGCTGGTTGGACATGTAGTTTGTCTTTGAAGTGCTGAAACTGAGACGGATTTAAGGTTTTTGTAAGGACATATACAATCTGATGACATGAAGGAACATAGGAAACATTCAGTTGCGTTGCAAGAACTTCATTTCTAATGAACTGCACATCCAATTCCACATGTTCGGTCCTTGAGTGATAGACCGGGTTGTGAGAAAGAGACAACACTTGTGTTGTCACAGCATATAACAGGAATTCGAGCTAAAGAAATACCAAGCTCTTTCAACAGCTGTTTCTCCGCCACCACCTACTTCCATTACCCCTGTTTTTGCCATTCTGATCCTGCAATGTTGTTGTATAATAAATGTTCTAACCTTTCACGAAAGAAACAAAAACGGTACTGGGTTTCAAGGTAGATTACTTTGTAATTTATTAATTAAAGGTTAGAATGGGGAATAAGGAAAAAACGTGTCCTTATAAGTCCAACATATTTCTTTTTGTTCTTATAAGTCCAATAAGTCCGTTTTGTGTACTTTAGGATCTTTGGCCCTATTATTATTTTATTTTATCTAACACAGAGAATGAAGATACCACTTCCGGAGGGCCAGGATTTCCTTCCCTTATCCACTTGAAAAATATGTGCCAAATCTTATCCTATCAAGTCCAAATAAGCCAATCTATCTAACACCAACAATTTCTTGTATAAATACACACTAAATTTTTCATTCTCAAATCCCCAAATTCAGATTACATAACGACAATAAAAAAAAAAGGACAGTGTTTTACAAGTTTGCAAAATATGCAGGCAGTTCAGTGTTTGACGGCCCCTATAAATCTTCCTTTGCAAAATACACAAAACAAATGCTTCTTCTTGGCTTCTTCTTCTTCTTCTTCTTCTTCAAGTTTCAGATTCAGCTCAATTTTACCATAAAAAATGTATAGAGCAGTTCCGATTTCGACGGAGACAGTTGAAACTTCAACTGTTGACTATAGCTCTCTTGCATCGTAAGCAGATATTTTTCTCTTTATCTCTCTCTCTGTTTTTTTTTTTTTTTTTTTGAAAAACCTCTCTCTCTGTTTTTAGGTGATAAAAGAAGAATGAATATTCAGAGGTTATGCAAAAATATGATTATTTTTTAGCATTAATAATATGATTTTTTTTCTTGTCCTTTTTTCCTATCAAATACAATTTTATCTTTTATCTTTAATAACGACATACGCGGATACGGGATACGGGATACGTAAATACGTGGTTTTACAAAAATATATAATACGGATATAGGGATGTATCTGTAAATAATAAAAATATAAAGACTTAACTGTAAATAATAAAAATAAAATGTTTATATATATATATATATATATATATATATATATATATATATATATATGTGTGTGTGTGTGTGTGTGTGTGTACACATATTAAGGTTAAACACTTAAACTCGTTCAATAAGTATTATATTTTTCGGATATACGTATCTGTAGTCAAAATACGTGTATCCGGTAAAGTATCCAACTTTTGAAAATTATAATTCGTCCCAAATACGTATCCGTTGGAGTATCCAGAGTATCCATCGAGTATCGATATCCGATACGTATCGAATATGGGATACGCATGCTGAATGAGTTATCCGTGCATTATAGACAATAACAACTTCATCTCTTCATTTAACTTCATAATTATCTTTGTGTCTTCTCTAATATGCCTAAAAATAAGCCTATAAAACTAAAATAAATTTATTTTAAATACAATTTTATCATTACAATAACAACTTGATCTATTCATTTAACTTTATAATTATCTCTGTGTCTCTAATAGAATGTCCGTTTTCGATCTTTGTAAAGTCGAACTTCACCTGAAGTGTGGTGCCGAATAACTACGCCTAATCGAAACATAATAGATTAGATAAATTTGGTTAATCATTTTAAGTTAGACAAAAGCCATAGGCCTAAAGTAGTTAATCGATCAATTATGACTCAGGTAACTCCACATCCATTATGTCTTGAGTAGTATCGTAGTGCTGTTAGACTCGAGTTTTGAGACGTTACGTTAAGACACTCCTATTATATATTGTTCAACATATATTTTCAAAGTCAAGTATAATTTATAAATTATAATCTAATGGAATATAATGAGAAATTTAAAATACAGGGTGTTTCCAGCAGAAGCATGTGAGACTATTGGAGGAGATGCTTGTAATGTAGACATGTTCCCTGAAGTTAAGCTCCCACAACAACTCAGTAACAAGCTTCAAAACACTGCTCAGGAGACATTCGAAAGGGAATACGTTGACTACACCGATGATCAAAAAACGTAGGTACAGAGGGGTCGATATTCGACCTCTGTAAAGTCGAATGTTAGAGTTTAGAATATTCGACTTTCTAGAGGCCGAATATTACCTGGCCGAATATAGTTTAGATAATCTAATATTGGGACATCACAATTAAATTCAACCTCTAGAAGTCAAGTTTTAAACTCAACATTCGATTTTACAGAGGTCGAATGTCCATCTTCGAACTCTACAAAGTCGAACCCTGATAGAAAGTGCGGTGCCATATATAGGAGATCCGTTTGATCTGATGGCTTTAATGAGCACCGCCGTCTATTTTCTTTTATGTATACAAAATATGTTTTAATACTAAATGAATGAATGTGCAGGGTGTTTCTAGAGGAGGCTTGTGATGATCTTGGAGGAGAATTTTGTGACCCCAGTTACCAGAGAGCGAGGGGAGAGCCGGCTTACTGAACATTGTCTTTACTGGCGCTACACTAAACTTACTGTTATGTCATTACACCTACAATCAATGTTTCAAAGTCGATTAATTTAAAGATTTTCAAATCGACTTTTGAATAGTTGTTTTTAAGGATTAGCCATTTTAAAATCGATTATATGTTCGAACAATCGATTTTAAGAAAAATCAAGTGTTTTGGGGTATTATAGTGCTACAGTAAATTTTAGATGGTGCCACTGAAGGCTCCGAATTGCTGTTAAAAGTACAAAGTTTGTGTTTGTTCTGAATATATATGCAGTATATATATATATAGATATGAATGTTAACTTTGTGTTTCACATGTTCTTGTTCTCAACTTGTCCTAATATGTAGTACGTTGTGCATAAGGGCACTCAAAATTGTCTTACCCACACATTTTTAATAAGAAAAAGTAAATCCAAAAGAAAGAAAAAAACACCGCCGCCCTTGAATGTTGGCGGGGGCAGGCGGGTTAAAGATTCCGTAAACGTAGGCCGTAAATGTAGTGAACCGGACGCACACAAAGCTACTAATTAAGGTGAACCGGACTCCCACAATGAAGAAAGCTCCCTCACCCCATCTTCCGAACAAGTTGTCAAACCGAGAATAAGGTAACAACCAAAATGCTATATGATAATTAAAAGACATATTGTTCTGTTGATAAGCTCAAATTTACTCAATCTTTCCTTCCTGAGAACTTGATAAGCTGAAACTACTGCAATTTTTCCAGAGTTTCCTGGAGTCCAAATCCGTTTTTTTTATTATTTATTTTATCATTCCTCCCTTGTATATTGTTAAATCATCCATACGTACACTCCTGTGTTGCGGCAAGCAGCTTCCAAGCATGCAATTTGTATATAGGATATTACTGACTGCCATGATGTTTGAGGCCCATAGACCATGTGCATTTCTCAAATTTTCCACCATAATTCTCAAGAAAAACTGTCTTGAATACCCAGCAAACTTCTGATTCCTAGACCATTTTCTTCGAGTAGCGATAGTCAGTGGCTTCCAGATATACCCCTCTGGGCTTGTCTCTATTCCCCCATAAGTTGCACAAAGGCCCTGCAAATATCTCTCCAAGTTGGTGAGCATCCTGGTCGAGGTGTACTAGACAGCTGCTTGTACTTATATGATAAAACTTCTACCCAAAGAGTATTGCTCTTCATAATTAGGTCCTAGATCAATTTACCCAGGAATGCAATGTTCATTTCATAAAACCTCTTAAACCCCATGCCTCCTGCATCCTTAGGTCGACAAATGGTGCCCTATGCTATGGTGTGCATTTTGCGGCCACTTGCATCATCACTCCAAAAAAAGCTTCTACAGGTTCTTTCCAAGTTATTTAACGTGGTAGAAGGGGGCATGGTGGTTTGCATTGTATAAAACGCCTGGGCTGCTAGGGAGCTCTGAATAAGAATCCGTTTACCTACTCGGGATAAGCACTTTATCTTCCAATTAGCCAATCTCCTTTGCATTTTATCTTCTAGATAAGTAAAGTGAGAGATACGCTTTCTACCATGGAGCAAGGGAACTCCCAAGTACTTACCCATATCTTTAGTGTAGCGCATTTGCAAAGAGTGGGACAGAGAGGTGATCATACGGTTACCACATTACTAGAGGTGCAGAACTTTGATTTGGATGTACTAAGCTTCTGTATCCATAAGAACTTCCTCAATAGCCTTAGCAGAAGATTCGGATGCTTCTCCAAAAAGGAGAAGGTCATCTGCAAAAAATATGTATGAGACCGGGAACCATGTCTGGACAATCTAATCGGCTTCCATCTTCCCTCGTTGACTCCAACTTGAATTTTTGCGCTAAGGACCTCCATACATAGCATAAACAGATAAAGTGCTATCTGGTCCTCTTGACAAAGTCGACGGCTAGGAGTGAAAGACTCGTGTTTCTCCCCCATTCCAGAGAACATAAAGTCTTGTTGAAGTAATGCAGTGCATAAAAAGTTTTTGTAGGTGTTTTGAGATCCCGATCCATAGTTATTTAAGACGAAGGGAATATGTTTTCAAAATTTTGTCCCAAAAATTATTTCAGGAATGGGGTGTAACTTAGCCGAGTCGAGTCGAGTCGATAGTCTTTTGGATTCGAACTTGACTCGGGTTGATCAAAGCCTAATTTTGTCTTTGTTTATTTTTCTCAAAGAGAAATTCATCGACGTGGCTTTTTCTCCAAGTCTCCCACCGTTGTAAACTGCCGCCATCGCCATATTTGCCCACTATTTTTCTTTTTCTCTGTACTGCGCACAGTACGAAATTCGTTGAGTTCGGCGATTCGAATACCAGACAACAATGGCGATGCGTGTTGGGTACGTGACGTGAGCTTTATATTTATCTCGATTTTTCCCTTTTTTTTTTTTTTGGGTTGGTAAAATCAATGATTGCACGGCGTAAACGATTGGATCTTACGATTCAGGCGTAATTTGAGTAATTATCCTAAGATTTCGTTTCCTCGTTCTGGATCATCATTTGGAGCTAGATGTTGTTCTAATTCCAGGTATGTAATTGTTTGATTATTTATTGCTATTAATTGTTAAAGAAGACACCACACGATGGAAACACGAAACCTAACCTACAGTGAGTGTTAAAGTTGACCGCCTGATGAAACCGTGTTACATCGCAATGACAATTAATTAATTACATCCGACCTTAGAATTGACTTTATTGTGGAGTCCATTAATGTGCATATATATTTTCAGCCAGCTGAAAGTCGATCCTCTGATCTCCATATTTAAACCATTGATAGCAAATTAATGGTGGGTTGGTAGGGGTGCGCTCGTTGTCATTCTCGGGAAGTTCTTTCCTAGTTATTCCATTTGCACTTTTGACATACGTGGATGAATTTGAACCACACGTACAGTTTTAAATCAAATTCAAACTGTGTGGTCCAGATTCATCCATATGTGTCTCCGATGTAAATGGAGTACTCATCACTCATGTAAGAATTACCCGTCATTCTTAGTATAGTATTGCTTACTTCCACCACAAACTGTCACAATTAATTAACCTGCGGTTTACATCCCAATAACAATTTAATTCCTTAGGATATGATTGACTGTGGGTGAAAGTCGATCCTAATTAATTAAAGGACTCACTATGCGTGCCCGATTCTGAACTATTGATATCAATGATATAAAAACATGTTGTAGTTTCTGAAAATTTTGGTGCGACACTAGCATTTTTGAATTTGTTCTTGTGATTTCTGGGTGCTTTGCCCGTTCTAATTATTTCGACATTTGCAGCTCCCAAGAGCTTCCACCTCTTCTAAGTCTAGCAGAAGGTTCGTCCGTCTGTTCCGGATTCTCTGCAGTGTATATTACGGTTCTGTGAAGGATATATATATATATTAATCGTTCGTAATGTGATTGTAGAGGATTGACAGCCGGGTTGAGTTTTAATCAAACGGATGATTTCTAATTGTGTATTATATATATGCAGCTTCCAGGATACTGTTTTGGTGTGGTTTGATTCAAGTTTCCTCTGGCTGGTATATATATCTTTAATGTTTGTTTAAATGTTACTTATTTACATTTTATTTGCATTGTTTCCTCGAGTTTTTTCCACAACAAAATAATCATGACAAACTGAAGCAACAAGGTTTTAAACCAATTTTTTTTTATCATGATCAATGATGTAAAAGTGTGTCCATATTTTTATGTCGATCTAATTCATTTTTACATGTCATATATTGTAGGTACCATTTCCATGGCAGGTATGTTACACTTTTGTTTTGTTTCATAATTTAAAAAAAAAGAAGAAGAACAAGGTATTTGTGCCTTAAAGTAGTACATAATGGTTTATTTATTAATTCTCTTAATCTGTGTGAATAAGGTTAAAATGTCTTATATTTAGGACGGAGAACCATAGATGATTTTGAGATGTGTTTTTGTTTTTTTTAGTAACTACTCGTGCTTTGTTTTGTGTTTTTTATAACATTGAAACAGAAGCGTGAAGGATGAAGAGGAAAAAACCGAAAAAGAGATGCATATGCTGATGGAAGAGCTAGATAGGTAATTCAGAATCTTGGATCTTATAGGTTTATTGTATGATGTACGAATATACTTTTGTCTGCCAGCGTGATTCGTATTCGATACGCATCCAACACGGATATGTATAAGATATATAAGATACACAATTATATATAGGCGAATTTGTAATGTTCAACACCCCGCGTATATGCATATCAATAAATTGGGTACGTGAAGGGATTATTTCTGGAATGCCACCATTCTGTGGTGTAAATGTGGAAATACCACTTCAGTGCAATTTTCACGATTTTGGTTTGCGATTTTCTCTCATTTTTTTCACAAATGTGCACGATCTTAAGCGTACACAAATCCCTTGTTGGGGTTAAAAATTCCTAATTAGGGTTTAGTTTGGTTCCAAAAACACCTAAAACGCGAAAAACGGAGTGGTATTTTGACAATTGAGTGGTAACCCAACATTTGTCTTGTCTCAATAGTGTTATTTTGACAAATGTCCCGTGAAGGGAATGAAGAACCACATTGAAAATTGAGTGAACATTTTCGGATAATGGATGAGAGTAATGCTACTCTCACAACCACTCTAACAAAACGAGTGACACAACATTCTTTTACATAATTGATTATAATGTATGAATCATTGATCTTAATGTAAACCTATCATTATCAATGATGTAAAATCATGTTATATCATTCGTTTTGCCTGAGGGGAAGGGAACAAGTCCTTTTTTTTATTACACACACATACATAATATGTATATATATATATATATATAGTGATTTTATTGGCACTCCTATTTCTACTACTGACACCTACTCCCGTCACCACAAAAACTTACTTTCGGCATCACATGAATATTTTTATTATTTTCTTACTTCACACACCACAAAAATAATAACAAAATTACTTTTACACTACATTTTTTTTTCAAACTTTTAAGTCCATACATTTTCAAAAAATATCAAAATAAACTCTTCATTTCTCCATTAACACCTATCTTCTTATCTCCACCATCTTAACCCACCTCCAACCACCCAAAAACCACCATTAACACCCACCACCAACAACCACCTTTCCTCCTCCTACATTCACCAAATCAAAACACCCACCAACACCCACCATTAACACTCGCCACCACCTCCTCCTACAACCACCAAATCAAAACACCCACCACCCAAAACATCAATTTTCGACATTTCAAAAATAAAATTAAATCTGGGAGCTAGATTGGGGTGCCGCGATTTGCAGCGGGGAAGCGGGTGGAAATTCTCTTTGGAGGAGGAAAGGAGTGGTTGAGGAAGGAGGAAGAAGTAGATGAGAGGAAGAAGCTGCGATTTTCTTTTTTCTTCTGAAAATGGGTGGCTGATTTGGAGTGGACATGGAAGGAGGAAGAGAAGGGGCGGCGGCAGCAGAGGGAGGAGGAGGAGGATGGGGGAAGAAGAAGGGCTATTTGGAAATTGCAGCTGCAATTTTTTTTTCTTCTCAAAATGGGGTGGTTGATTTTTACAACATGAAAGGAGGAGTGTTGACGGTTGTTTTTTTTTTTTAATGCTTTTGACTAGTCAAACTGGGGTATAAATATCCATTTTCCAAACTATTGTAATTAGAAAAATACAATTCAGAAAAATAGAAATGAAATGTGGACGGGGCTCTCCTCTTGTTGGAAGAAAAAAAAAAAAAAAAAAAAAAACGGAAATGGGAAAGCTAGGGTTTCAGCAAGAGGAGAGCCCATCGTCATCTCATTTCTATTTTTCTGAATTGTATTTTTCTAATTACAGTAGTTGAGAAAATGGGTATTTATACCCCAGTTTGACTAGTCAAAAGCATAAAAAAAAACAACCGTCAGAAGAAGGGGCGGCGGCTGAGGGTGAAAGATGAATGAGGGTTTCTGGTTTGGAGAAGAAAATATAAATTTATTTTTATATTAAAAAGGGTAAGTTTTAATATTTTAAAAGGTTTAAAGACTAGAGTGTAGTAATATTGTTTTTGTTTCTTATACGTGGGGCAGGAAGTAGAAACGTGGTGTGCAAAAATAAAAAAAATAATCAAATAATAGGTGACGAAAGTAGAAATGAGATGCCAATAAAACCACCCTATATATATACACACATGTTTGGTACCAGTATCCTATATCTTACAAAAATGGTATAGCCAAGTATCTTCTATGTGCATCTGCGTATCCGTACCAGTGCAACCTAGGTAGGTAGCCATTAGTTGTGGAAAAACATGGATAGAACCCGAAAAAAATTGGACCGAATTCAACTTTTGAGTCAGTTGCATATTGTGTAGCTAGTTGTGTTATGATTAATATTGATCACCCTATATATGCAGGAAAAAGAATGAATCCCCAGAAGCTTTTCTGCAGACGATACATAGGTTTGTTCCTATCTTCAACTAATTAATTAAACTTTTTTTTTTTGAGGAAACTAATTAATTAAACTAAATATTTTCTGAAAACTTGTATGACTTCCATCTCTGTTATATAAAATTTTGATCAACGTTTGGGTACATATATATATATGCAGGGAATTGAAGACCACGGAAAAGACGCTTGATAAATTGTTTGTTATCAATCTCTTTATTTTCTGCATTAAACTTATATATATATATGTAGAAACACAACACAATGTTTCAATAGATTCAACACACACAAAGACACACTTTGTATTAGAAAGCTTTGTTCTTAAGCTTCTCTTTTTTGGTTGTTACAATTACAATGATGAACAAGGCTATTTATAGCCAAATACACAAAGTGTAAACACTAGTTAGTCAACGATTAACACTACACATGTTGTAATCTTTTGTCAAAGTTATCGGTTGCGCACTACTTGTATCAATTGTAGCAAGACACCATTATTGATTTTGAGTTATGGTTCACATTGCCTCCCTTAAATCAAAATCTTCAAACTTCATCATTCCAAGCATCTTCACCAGCTTAGTAAATGACTCCATCTTCAATGGTTTTGTGAAGATATCTCGCAACTTGTTCTTCGGTTGACAATAATCAATAACAATCTCTTTTTCACGAACCAACTCTCTTATATAATGATATTTGATATCAATGTGCTTGCTACGACCATGAAAAACAGGATTCTTCGATAGTTCAATAGCGATGTATTGTCACAATAAATCTTCGTTGGTTCGATTGTTGATGATGTAGAAAATCAAGAATGCGCCTCAACCACACTTGCTTGTGTAGCACTACTTGTGGCCGCCATATATTCTCGCTTCGCTCGTTGACAAAGCAATCACCCGTTGTTTCTTCGACGACCATGAGAAAACGCCGGATCCCAAGAAAAATGCATAACCCGACGTGCTTTTTCTCGAACCGTGTCACCGGCCCAATCACTATCCGTGTATCCAACAAGAGAAATATCATTAGCACATGAATAAAATATTCCATGACTCGTGTACCTCGATATATCTCAATATCCGCTTAGCTGCTTGTAAATGAGATTGACGCGGCGACTCCATAAAACGACTTATAAGTCCAACACCATAGGTTATATCCGGCCTAGTCGAAGTCAGGTATCTCAAGTTTCCAACAAGTCTTCGAAAATATGTAGGATCAACAAACTCACCGGTGCCATCTTTTATCAACTTTAGTTTTTCTTCCACCGGAGTTAAGATTGGTTTAGCACAATCCATCTTAAACTTCTTCAAAATATCACCTGCATATTTCTTTTGTGAAATGAAGATTCCACTTGTCCAATTGATGTATCTCCGGACCAAGAAAATAAGACATCAAACCAAGATCTGTCATTTCAAAATGACTAGTCATAGCCTCCCGAATTCGAAATCATTTGTGCATTATTACCAAGTAAAAATAAGATCATCAACGTATAAGCACACAATAATTATATCACCTCCATCGAATATTTGACATATAAGGTATGCTCGTAGGGGCATCGTTCAAACCCATGATCAATAAAATAAGAGTCAATACGAGTATACCATGCTCTCGGGGCTTGTTTGAGTCCATACAACGCCTTTTTCAAGCGATAAACTTTGTTTTCTTGTCCTTCAAAAATATATCCCGCAGTTGATCCACATAAACTTCTTCTTCAAGAACACCGTTGAGAAAAGCGATTTCACATCCAACCGATAAATTTTCCACGAACTTTGTGCAAAGAAGTGAAATAACCATACGAACTGTATCAAGTCTTGCAACAGGAGCGAACACCTCAAGATAATCAATACTTGCCTTCTGCTTGTATCCTTTAGCTACAAGTCTGGCTTTATAGCGATCCACCTCTCCATTGGCTTTATACTTTGTTTTGTACACCCATTTTACCCCAATGGTTTTCTTGCCTGGTGGAAGGTTTGTCAGCTCCCAAGTATCATTCTTCTCAATCGAATGAATCTCATCATTCATGGCTTGTATCCAGTAATCATTTCTCGAAGCTTCATCAAAGCTAACTGGATCACAATCTGCAAACAAAGCGAAATTAACAATTTCTTCATCAGACATGTCATTATCATTTCCGATGACATAATCCCGCAATCGAGTCGGTAATCGTCTTTGTCGTTGTGGACGACTGAAGAAGATTCAAGAACAATTTCCTCTCTTGGTGGTTCTGTTTGTTGTATACTAGAACCAACAACCGGAATAAACACACTGCTCGGTTTTTCAACTTGCTTAGGTGACCAATCCCAAGCTTCCTGTTCTTCGAATATAACATCCCCGCCGATTACAACTTTTCCCGTTACCGGATTAAACAACCTAAAACCTTTTGTTTGATGAGAATATCCAATAAAAATACACTTTTCGGATTTATCATCCAATTTCTTCCTCAAAACATCGTGAACACGGGCATAAGCAATACACCCAAACACTTTCAAATGTCCAATATTTGGTTTTCTCCCCGTCCATACCTCATATGGTGTTTTTCCACCCGGTACACTTCGGTAGGACACCCGTTTAAGACATAAAAGGCACAAGCAACGGCCTCTCGCCCAAAAAGATTTAGGCAATTTCTTTGAATGCATCATAGACCTTACCATGTCCATGACCGTTCGTTTTTCCTCTCTCGCCACTCCATTCCGCCGAGGAGTATATCCGGCCGTCATCCGATGTTTGATTCCATTATTTTCCGTAAAATCATCACGTACAATATACTCGGCTTCCTCCGTCCGTTCTCAAAGTTTTAATCTCATATCCACTCGTTTTTCAATGTACTTTTTAAAACTTTTAAAAATATCACAGCATCGATTTATTTCTCGTAAAATACACCCATGCTTTTCGACCGAAATCATCAATGAAAGATATAAAATACTTACTACCTCCGTTTGAAGGTTCTTCAACATAACACAAATCCGAATGAATCACTCGCAATGGTGTACTTGCTCTCCATGCCTTATTCTTTGGAAACGGATCTCTCGTGGTGTTTCCCCAAAGTACACGACTCACAAACTTTGTGAGGGAAGTCAATATCCGGCAATCCCAATACCGACTTTTTCCCGGCAAGAAACTTCAAACTTCCAAAGTTCAAATGTCCAAATCTTAGATGCCATAACCATGTATCATCAAAACTCACGAACTAAAACAAGGTAAACTCGCCACAATTAATTTTCGCCGCGAAACAAACGGTTATTACTCATGTTTACCTTTGCAATGAATCCTTTCTTTGGATCACTTACTCGTGCATGTTCCTTGATTGAAGACTATGTTATAGCCTTTCGTGACAACCGTCCAATGCTCAACAAATTACGACGTAAACTAGGTACATAGAATACATCGAAATAGCATTAAAAGAACCGTCTTTTAAAGTGTAAGTGATTCTCCCTTTTCCAAGAACTGGTACCTCAGTATTATCTCCAAATTTAACAGTTGACTGTACCGAAGTATCCAAATCTGAGAACAATTCTTTGTTCCCACACATGTGATTACTACAACCTGAATCCAAAATCCAATCATTTTTCTGGTTCTCATTAGTTCCAAAATTTGCCAATAATGAAGTTTCCAGACTATTACCATCATTTTCTGCAACCTTAGCATGATTTTCTTGATTATTCTTGTAACGACAATGATTTTGATAATGCCCGAACTTCTTACAATTATAACACTGAATTTTCGATTTGTCTTTTTTTGAAAAATCATTTCGTTTTTCATTATTACCAGAATCATCATTATTTCTTTGGTAATTGAAATTACCTCTGCCTCGTCCTCGGCCACGGCCTCTACCACGAAAATTTTGACCACGTTGACCGAATTCAACATGATTTGATGATTCTCGCCTTTTGATTTGACACATTCAACCAGTGCTCGCAAAGCTTCCTCAACAATAGCAATAGATTGTTGATCAAGAGAAATTTCATAGGATAATAACTCACCTTCCAACTGATCTATAGTCATTTCATCAAGATTTCTGGTTGCTTCAATGACTGTTTTCTTCGTATGAAATTTTTGCGTCAATGATCTGAGGATTTTCTGCACTACCTGTGCCTCCGTCAAACTCTCTCCATTTGCACCCATTTTGCTGGCGATATCTCGTACCTTTGCAATAAAATCACCAACTGACTCAGTTGTTCTCATCTGCGCCAACTCGAACTGCCTCCGCAATTCCCGCAAACGAACCTTTTTAACTTCAACGTTACCTCGGTTGGCGTTGACTAGATCCTCCACGTCTCTTTAGCCGACTTGGCGTTCATAAATTTATTATAAACGCTTAACTCCACCGCATTATTTAGATAACGACGAGCCCAAACGATCATTCTTTTTGCTCTTCTCCAACGCTTTTATTTGCGCTTCATTTAAATTCCGCAAATGCATATCGGAACGTCAAAACCGTTTTCAACGACATCCCAAATACCGATAACCTCGAAAAAATCTCTCATTTTTCCGCTCCATTGATCAAAATTATTTTTACCGTCAAAGCGTAAAAACAGACAAGATTGTATAATTCTTTCTCCCTCCATAAATATAGGTGATATTTTGAAAGGACTGCCGAATTATTAATATCACTCAAGATATTAATAGTACCAATGAATAGTTGATGTTGACTACTCAATAAAACAACCGACAGCTAAGTACTTCACTCCATCAATTTATGGCTTTTATTCAATTCAAGATATAGCACAGGCTGCTATTGACAATATGAGCTCTTCGCCTCTTCCCTGTGCACTATTTTCTTTATATCAATAAAGTAGTTGATACTCTCCTTCAAGCATGTGAGTTCTCCTCTCCTTCAACTCCCAATAACAAACTTCTTTAGACCTTCATAGCTTTCCTTTTTTTTTTTTATATAACAAGGCTTCTTTGAAAAAAAACAAATATTGAAGTCAAAGTGATGGGTGGAAGCAAACGTAGGAAAAGATATGAAGCAAGCAGGTCACAATTCACAAAGATGAAGCGACTGCAACTTATTTTGATTCCTACCGGAAAACACAAATTTTTAAGGTAAAGTGACTGTTTTTAGAGAAACAATCACCGGAAAAGAACCCACTCACCGTAAAACAAACGGCGATATGAGAGAGACAAGAGCTGGAAATATTGCAACTGCAATTTTCCAAAGAACCTCACCGGAAAACAATCTCGGTCGGTTGGAGGTAATGGCTCAACCTTTCTCTGATACCAATTGTAGAAACACAACACAATGTTTCAATAGATTCAACACACACAAAGACACACTTTGTATTAGAAAGCTTTGTTCTTAAGCTTCTTTTTTTTGGTTGTTACAATTACAATGATGAACAAGGCTATTTATAGCCAAATACACAAAGTGTAAACACTAGTTACCAACGATTAACACTACACATTTGTAGTAATTTTTGTCAAAGTTATCACCGCACTATCTGTATCAATTGTAGGCAGACACCATTATTGATTTTGAGTTATGGTTCACAATATATATATATATATATATATATATATATATATATATATATATATATATATATATATGTGTGTTGTTATCAATTTCTTTAAACGATCATTTTAAAATGTTCTTGAGTTTGAGCACATATTAATGGCTAAATTACAATTTTGGTTTCTCTAACTGACATATTTTTTTATTTTTGGTCCCGGTTTTCGCGACAATTTTAGTCCTGTAAGTGGTCTTTTTTTGTAAAAATAATCCTGAACGCCGACTAAAATTGGTTTTTCCGGCGACAATTTTAGTCCTGTAAGTGGTCTTTCCGGCGTTCAGAACTATTTTCGCAAAAAATGACCACTTACAAGACTAAAATTGTCGCCGGAAAAAATCAGGACCAAAATCGAAAAACGTGTCTAGTTAGAGGACCAAAATTTAAATTAGCCCATATTAAAGTATTTCCGACGCAGTTTGAATAGAGTGAATAGAGTTCTTACACTTCTGTTTAAGTCTCCGATCCGACACTAAACGGCCATTCCATTAATATTATAAAAAATACTGATCCAAGTTGTTTTTTTTTTTTCATTTATGCAGGAGGCACCTGGCTGAATGGGAAGTGAATCATTCCAATAGGTTTGTTTTTGACTCGATTCGGAATCTGAATGCTAACAATGATTGAAATCATAAAAATATGAAACATACATTATAGGAGCAGCGAACCATTTATGTGTGTGTATATATATATATATACGTTCATGTCTTGGAGAATGAGTTAATATCCGAAAAAGAGAATTTGGTACGTGACATTTAAACAAACCTTAAATTTCACGTAAGTCTAATGTCATATTGGAGTAGTTAAAAAATGCACGGAAGAAAAAGAAACAAGCAATAAACTCGGAAAATGGATTTGGATCCAATGTATTCAGGGTAGGGTCATATGACCCCACTCAAGGACGAAGATCGAGAACTGAACAACGTAATACAAGTTTCTAATACATTAACTTTAAATATTCACATATATATACGGGTCAATGGTCAATGTCTAAAAAAACTAGCGGGTCAGTTAGTATATATTACTCCCTCTATTTTTATTTATATGTCTCAGAGAGAAAAATCACACAGATTAAGAAAGTAATTAATATGTCTAAAATATAATATTGGAAATGTAAATACTTTGTTGATAGATGTGTTTTTAATATTGGAAATATATTTTTTTTTATTGAAAATGTAAATATTTTATTGGTAAAGGAGGAAAAAATAATAAATGATGTATTGGAAATATAAAATGACAAATAAATAAAAAAAGAAAATTCTGAAATGTGACAGATAAAAAAAATGGGTAGTGTATAAAATTTTCAAATAATGACAAAAATACATGGTTTCATTTTTCTTTAGAGGGTCAGTTGACCTATTTTGTATAACATGGAGCCGCCCATGACCTCACTGAAATTCCGGTAATTTTATTAAAACGATATAGTTTTGTTAAAAATGTTGTTTGGACGACGTCTATAAATCATTAAATTTACTCCCATAATACCATTAGTATAAATTCCTTGATTTCTCGGTGCTCCCCACCCAGTTTTCTTTGGGTTCGTGTCATTTTTTTTTTTTTTTTTTTTTTTTTTTTGAGGAGGCTTCTTATCATATTTTGATTAGCTTTTTTTTCTTCTGTAGGCGGGTTGCTGTCTTGAAATCGAAGCTCGATGAATGGTTTGATCCAGTTCCCTTTCGAATCTTGATTGTGATGTGTTTTTCCTGCTTAAAATTCCTTGTGGTTTTTATATTAGTCACAACAAAAGTAAACAAAATATTTTTACATCGTTGATAATTGTTTTTCATTATGTAAAACATTCTTTAGCAAACTTTTGGGTTGTTTGCAGGACCAAAGGGGAAAACACCGCCCCCGCCCCCGCCCCGGCCTAAGGGAAAAATAGTTGTAGGGTGATGTTTTTCTGCATTCGTTTGGGATTTTAACGGTATTTTTTTTTAATCTATTTACATTTCTGCTGTGAAGGAGATACGATTATAGTTTTTTTTCTTTTTTTTTTTTCTCCTAAAGACTAAAACGTATATTTTTGATGATGGTGTGCAATGTCGGACACATATACCAAATTAGGGTCTGCGACCTCGCTAAAAATACCTATACAAATATATTTCGGACCCCGTGAAAATACAAAAAATAACGGTCCACACTGAACAAAATTTTCTGGTTTCGCCCCGAATTGTATGTCAAAATAGTCTTTCCATGTAACAATCACAGGATGTCAGGATCGTTGAGCAGCATGGCAAAAATGAGGTCTAGCTAGACAAAGTGTGTGAAATTACTGAAATATATATATATATACACACACATACATACACCGTGATTTTATTGAGACAACCAAGGACGTAACCCGACTTTTATTTTCGGTATACTAAAAATCCTATATAATCCAATCCAACATAGTTAATTGTTTTGATCTAGCCCATCCGATCATACATGTATAGTCCATTAGCTCACCCGACCAAAAACTCTTGGTTCCGTCGACAACATATACTTACTGAAGCAGCATGGCAACATTATACATAAGCGATCTTTGAAAAATCGAACTTTAAGTCAAAAATCGATTTCGGAAGATCGATTTTGAGGTTTGACCTAGGAAAGTTGATTATCGTTAAGATTAAGCGCTTACCGTTCTCCTAAAACCAATTGGTGTTAGTAAATGTGCTACACTATTTTCTTATATCACACACCCTCAAGTGTGGGCCTATAAGAAAGGAGAGAGACCCAACACTTCACTTGTTTTTTTTTTTTGTTTTTTTTTTTTTGTGTGAGCCTATAAGAAGAGAGTGCGACCACCACTTGACATGGTTCAAATAATGACTCTAAATCTTTCTTTTTTTGAAATAGACTCTGAATCTTATATAGAGAGAAACACCATACAATCCTAAAAAGTTTACTAAACTAGAAACCAGTATATTGGAGGTGTAAATGAGTCAAACAGTTAATGAGCGGCTCAAGTTTGATTCAATTTGATTTTTGTTGCATGTTCAATTTGACAAGTCTCGACTCAAAAAAGGCTCAAATACTGCATGAGTCTATCCAAGGCATTCATGCTCGACTCGTTAGCTCGCGAGCACGTTCAAAATAAAATATATTTGTGAAGAATTATATATTATTGGATTTATATTTATTAAATTTTATATTTCACAATTCTTAAATGTGAGTTGAGTGGATAATTTTAGATGTTCTACTTTATGAAAGGATTTTTTTAGGGACTATCTTTTCACACAAATGTTGTTTTACACTTATCAAGAGCCGAGAGTGGGCTTCGTTTGGATATTCCACACGCCTGTCATTCTGACCGTAAATGAGTCCGGAAAATATATACTATTCTGGCCAATTTATGGTCAATTCACACAACAGCCCATTCTGACCCAATTTGAGTCAGAATACGATCATTATACTGATTTTATTCTAGTCAGAATTTTGAATGTTTTTCATACTCAATACCGGTCGAAAGACATTCGACTAAAATTGAGTACAAAAAAACTTTTAATATTCTCGTCCGAAATTCAAATCGAATCAATAGTGGTGCTCTTATATTGTTGTTGTTATCCCGACCCAATTCTAGTCCGAATGTGTAGAGTATTCGGACTCAATATTGGTCGAATGATGCTTCGACTATGTATGAGTTTGGAAAACTTCAAACATTCTACATAAAATATGGTCAGAATCAACCAGGTGACTCTCAACACGTATATTCTGACCATATTTCAGTATGGATAATGTGTCATATTCTGACCAAACTTTGGTAAGAATGAACGCGCGTAAAATAGAAAAAATAAGGGCGAAATTGGAAAAAAAATTCAGTGTGGTAAGATAAAAATTTGTGTGAAAAGATATTCCATTTTTTTATCCACGCAAAAAGAAAGGATATTTTTATTTCACATACTCCTTCCGTTTTTTTTATCTGTAACATTTCATAATTTGTCATTTATTTATTTATCTGTCATTTTATATTTTCAATGCATCATTTATTATTTTTTCTTCATTTACCAACAAAATATTTACATCTCCAATAAAAAAACGCAATTCCAATACTAAAAACTCCTTTACCAACAAAATATTTACAACTCAAATAAAAAAATACATTTCCAATACACATATTAATTACTTTCTTAATCTGTGTGATTTTTCTCTCTGCGACATATAAAAAAAAACGGAGGGAGTATTAGTTTCAAATGAAATTTATTAAGATTATTTAATCTTTTTTGTACTATTATGAAATTTGAAACACATATTTTATTTAACTCAAAATAAGCTCGAATGTAACTCGAGTTAGGCTCGAGTTTGAAAGAGCTCGTGATTGTATTTGAGTTCGATAGCCATGTGTCAAGTTTGTGCTTGAACTTGAGTTCGTAAAATTTGAAGTACTCGATCTCGTCTTGATAAATTAACCCATTGGTTGATTCAACTCGGATTGTATATATACATGCTAGGGGCATAGGCGGATCTACCTTATAGCAAATGGGGTCCACAGACCCCTATATATCTATAGAAAATTATTTCGGACCTATGAAAAAAAATTACTTTGAAAAATAATTACGGACCACGCTCAACGAAATTTCTGGATCCACCACTGATTAGGGGAGTAAATGAGTCAAACGATTCATATATGTTCGTTTGACTTATAACTTGAATAGTTTCATTCGATTAGGTTTAAGATCGAATAGACTCGATAGAATACAACTCGGATACAAAATGAATCAATCACAAGCATTCTCATGCTTGACACGTTAGTTCGTTAGCATTCTCGAATTAAATATGTTTACGAAAAAATATATATATAAACTACTATTTATTGAGCTTTATGTTTTAACATTCTTATTTATTATCGTTTTTTAGGAGTTTATTATTGTTTTTTGTTTATTTATTATTGTTAATATATTAATTTTTTAGATGTTCCTATCTTAAATCATATTTCTCATACTCTTATAAAATAAAAATAAAAATAAAATGATATTTTATTTAAATTAAACAAGGTCGAATGTAGCTCATATCATCTTGAGTTTGAAGATGTTCGTGATCATATTTTTTCTGCTTAAAACCTCCGGTATCCGGAACCCACTGGTCCGACTAATCCGGAGTTCGGCCCAGGTCAAGCCTGCAGAGTATAACTCTTACTCAGGGGTAAGGCCTGACAAGAGCTTCGTGATCAAGTTAGCAAAACGAAACAAAGAATATGACAGAAAACTTGATGCGAGTGCAGTACTCTGTCCTTAAGACGTTTTTGCTCTGATTATTTGCACACGGGAATGACAATTAATCGTTTCCCAAGAAACAACAGACAGACCTTCTTCGGATTGTTGCACTTCAATAAGAAGAAGTGGGCGAACCAATCATGTTTTGTAAATCTCTTCTTGACTCAAAAAATATGCAAATGTATTTCCATATGCTATGAATAACACAATAAGCCGGCCTTTGAAAGAGAATTTCTTATAGAAAAAATTGCAGCCGCCTTTTTCATTTGTATACTTGGATTTGCTAGGATTTTATAGGAGAATGAAGGTTATTCACTATTGGTTGCAACCTTTAAAAAATGATTCAACCGAATATGTGCAACCCTTATTGGATTGTAATTTTTCACCGAACCGATACAACTCATTTGTCAAATGTCCATTCGGATTTTCCTTCCATTATTAATTTTTACGGAGCCTTTAATGGTACCACAACAAATTAGCAAAGTTTAAAAATATACGAACTGTCGTACCTTTAAGGGCAATGGTATATTTAATGTGTTGTTCTTAAAGACCCCTTTATTTTTATTCAAATTTCTCCGACAAATTGATAATAAAATTTTAAATACACTCGGATGCTCGACTTGACTCATGTGGTCATGTGGTTTACGTACACCCTTATCTAGCCCAACTCACTTACATACTTGCTCCACAAGATGCGATTTATTTTTTACATACCAAATTTATAAAACGCTAAAATCTTAATTATTCCACAGTTCTTTGAAAGAAAAAGAAGATATATATATATATATATATTCCACAGTTTAGGGTTTTTCCGATTTTCGAAAAGCGGATCTTGAAAATGGGCGATCGAATTAGGTAGCTCCCTATCACTGATTTAACATCTCTTTTTTCTTTTTTACGGGAAAAATAGTTGACGCAACGCAATATAATTTGTTACCTTTTCTTCTGAATCATATATATATATATATATATTCGGGTGTTGATTTTGCCTATTTAACGTTTTGACGTCTTCAGGGAGTTTAAGCAGCGTCTGGGATATGGCGGTCAGTTTTTTTTTTTTTTTTTTTTTTTTTTTTTTTTTGCATAAAAAATATTTTTGATAGTTTAGATGTCTGTAAAAATATGTTCCGAATCGGAAAATACTAGGAGTGTGTGCTTTTGTAGAATTTCGCGTATTTGATAATTTTTATTTTTATTGCAATGTAAAACCTAAATTTGATCAGGTTAAAGGATAAATTTTGTTTCTTTTTGCATATTATTTGCACTATTACCGCCAAAATTGATTTTTTTTTTTAACCTAAATTTGATCAGGTTAAAGGATAAATTTTGTTTCTTTTTGCATATTATTTGCACTATTACCGCCAAAATTGATTTTTTTCCTTCTCAAATCCAACTTACTCCGGGAGGATTGAAATTGAAAAAAAAAAAAACAAGAAGTCCATGTGACATAAGTAATTTTATAATTGGATTAAAAACATGACTAATTTTGTAATTTTGCCTTTATTTTTCTTTCCCAAACAATTGTAAAAGTGTGTTTACCAGAAAATTGACCCTACCAAGCTTTTACATACTTCAAAAAATTGGGGACGTCTTCTCAAAAAAAAAAAAAAAAAAAAAAAAAATTTGGGGACGTGGGGGACGTGGGAAAGCTTTTACACAGCTTCTCCCCTATTTTGTGACGTGGCGTGATCATGGCGGTCTAAAAATTGTGTGTTCTCTCCCCCTAATTGGAATGGACGGATATGATTTCGCCACGTCGCCCAAAACTGGATGGAAGTCGGGATTCAAAAGCCGAGGATCCGGACTCTCAAAACTAGGGTCAATTTCCTGACAATACTCAGCAAAGCAGACATTAAGAATTTTGCCCTTTTTATTTATCTTTAAAAGTACCACATTAATTTATTATTTTTGATACCTCAGTACAATTTATTAACGTTTACAACGTCAATTCTATAACTCGATTTTCACCTTTATTATTATTATTTTTTTTTTTGCAGGTGCCAAGATTTTTGGAGGAATGATTTTATCTTGGGTTATTTTGCATTGGTACGTTTAATAACTTGTTTAGATGGGTTATGTTTAAGCTTTTCTTACCGGGAAAATGTCACTTTTGGTCCATAATTTTTCCCATGTTCTCATACTAAGTATATATATTATATTGACATTTTCTTTCCATTAACTATACATTTTGGCTACATTTAATATTTGATAAATATCGAATATATCCGTTAATTATCGAGAAAGTGTAATAAAAATATATAGTTAGGAACAGACCCATCCCTCTGTGATTTGGAGCCATAGGCCAAAAACAAAAAAACTAGGTCCTTACTAGGAGCGTCCCTGTCCAAATTTAGGCTCGGGGCCAAAAAAAAAAAAAATTAGGCCCTCGCCCTTCGAAAAAAAAAAGAACTAAAATATATATAAAAAAATAAAACAAAAAAAGCTGCGTGTGATAGTCGTATGGGTTTGGAAGGAAAAAAACCTACTTATTCGACTCTCTACCCTAGTTTAAAAAAACAAAAATTATTGTAGAAATTGCAATTCAAAACCAGCCTCAGTGTTTCCTAAGATATCTTGAAATGCTAACCATTAAAGTAATCATTCCTTGTTCATATAAATACGTATATATATAATATTATATCAAAATTTCGTGGTAGCCCTTAAATTCATTGATTTTCGGGGGGCCGGCCATGTACGCTTTCCCCCACGGGGCGCCCCTGGTCCTTACTCAACTTAAAACTATAGTAAACTCAATCACATCACAAGTTAACTTGGTTTTTATTGGGATGAAATGAATATCTTGATTTCTATCAAAATATGATAGTCTCATACCTGATATGCCTTCTTGAGGCTTTGTAAAAGTCATTGAAGTCGTTCTTAATAAGAAAGATGTATCAATTGCAGCTAAGCATAAGTAACCAATGCTTTGATACCAATCAGTGGCCGAGCCTCACCCACTGTATTGGTGGCGGCCATCCCCATTGTTTTTTTTTACAGAACAAATGTTAAAAATGATAAAATTCGTATTTTAATTTGTATTTAGTCCAATGGAATGATTATAATGTCAAAAAAGACATATTACCATTCCACTGGACGATTATGTCCTTCTACCGTTTTTTGTTTTTGTGAATTTGTTTGGTAGTGGATTTGTTTGATATTAAAAAGTTTTAATGGATTAGTTTTAGTGGATTTATTTGATGATGCAATTGAAGTCGATAAATGTGGCAAGAGTATATTTCGTCTTTTTAGGTGTCTTTTGTTTTTTTTCCACCATTTTCAATCTACTCGTTCTTTTTAACAATTTCTTCTCCATTATTGTCATTTTACGAAGCACCGACACTTCACCAGGTCGCCGCGCGCGCGTCCGACACATTTTCGCCCGACACGCGCCCGACACGCTCCCGACACGTGTCGGAAACGTGTCGCTCGATTAAAATAATGTTAAATTCAAATTTTGAATTCCGACACGCTGGGGACACGCTGGGGACACGGCCCGACACGCTGGGGACACGGCGGGACACGGCCCGACACGTTGGGGACACGTTGGGGACACGGCGGGACACGTTGGGGACACGGCGGGGACACGCAAGGGACACGGCGGGACACGGCGGGGACACGCAAGGGACACGGCGGGACACGTTGGGGACACGTAAGGGACACGCGGGAATGCAATCCGTCCCGCGAATTGGCATCAACCTACGTCTATGTTTTTTTAATAATATATATATTAATATACATATATATATATTAAAACGTGTCGGCGGCGCGTCGTTCCCTCAAATTCGAAAGTAACCGTGTCGCCGTGTCCGTGTCGTGTCGTGCGCCGTTCCCGTGTCCGTGCCAAAGATGTCATTATGAATAATATAAAGATTATTTCTGAAACAATACGTAAACACAACGGACAAAAAAAAACATCATATTTTACTTATTTCTGCACCAATATTACATGTCCATGTGTCACATTCAATATTGCTAAACGTCAAACATCATACTTACATGAAATTTTCTGACAAAATATTATGACTAGAGGACCAATGATATCAATATGAAAGATTGAAACTAGTTTTGAGAAGAAAAAAAACAGGAGACCATAGGTGTAGTTTTTCATTTTTCTTATTGTGGTGTTAATTAACTTCATATTTCATGTGATTGCAGTGTTGAATTGGATTACTGGGGGCCTCGAAAAAATGTGTATTACAGGTTTGTTACAGGCATATATTATTTCATTTGACTGTTTATGTGTATCGCAACGGGATCCTCTCATGTCACTGTACTCTACTTTGAAATATATGGGCACCAAAACGATGTCGTGTTTTTTTTTTTTTTTAAACATTTCGTTTTAGGCCAATCTTAGGGCAATAGACCTAAGCAGATATTAAAATCATCATTGCTCAAATAGCGCCGCTAGCTAGGCGGCATTACAAGCGGTATCAGAGCCAACTACCAGATGGATCTAAGTGTTATTCAATGAGAGACGGTTTGGGTCCCCCCTCTAGAATCCTCTGGTGAGGGACCTGACGAGCTAGGACACATTGAAAAAATGAAATAAACATTACCAACATATAATTTTTGAATCCTCTAGCAGGGCCCTAACGAGGACGCTTAAGAGGGGGAGAGAGTGGAGAATGAAATATCCTATGTTGGAAAGTGTTGAGACAATGAATTTAGCGACCTGGGTTAACCATTTCAGGTCAAACGATGACGATGAGTTTAAAAAGTTACTTGATATATCCATTATAGGTCAAATAGTGTCAATAGGCTTAAGTTCTGGAGTGTTACGATTTGGCTAAAGAACATCAGTCGGGGTGATGTTTTTGGATTGAGATGTGGTCTCTCTATATATATTCGTCGTGTTCTTGATGGCCTTTTCGGTATTTATCCGTTGCCTTCACTGGCTACAGTTTCTGGATCCATCGCAGAGGGTGATGTTAACGAGAATGCAGGGGTTTATTAGTCTGATTTTGTTTTACTAAATCCATAATCATCTTTGTAATTTTGAAAGAACCAAGTAAATTAGTAACCTTTTTTCAAATTATGGAGAAATATTTTTTGATTAACATTTTCATTTATGCAGCTTAGACTGGGATCCTTGGAGGACTTACCAGAGCAGGTTTCTTTTATGCATCTTTAATTATTTTTGGGGTTCTTGGGGTGGAGTCTCCGTTTTCCGGAGACTTCTTATTATTGCGAGAAAAAATTAGCGTTTTCTAGTTTTATTACTAAACACACCGGCGTTTCTCCGTAAAACGAAGACTCCACATCGAAATTTCCCTTGAACCAACACTATTTTATTTCTGTAATTCGAAAATTAGGAGTGGACACTTCAATTAAAGTTACATTACAATTGTCGTGGATGAGTTAGATTTGTTATTATTTACATTACTCTCTAGTTGATTCATTATGCTGCGATTGGATTGTTGAAATAAGATGAAATGTAATGAGATTGTCGGAATGGAATAGAATGGACATGACTCCATTTCTGCGTGTGGCATTCAGTAGAATGTAATGAACGAGATTCTATAGGATATAACAAGTGGCACGATATGTGATGATGGAGGGTGATGACGAGTGATGGGTGGAGTGGGGGTGTGTGGAGGTGGTGGTGGTGGTGGATGGAAGCGGCAGAGTGGATGTTGATGGGGTAGGTTGGCGCAGCGTATGGTGGCAAGGGACGGCACTTGGGTAGGTTGTGGCAAAAGAAGAGGTTTGGGGAGGTGGTAGGGTTAGCGTTGGGTGGGTAGTCGCAAGAGATGGTGGTAAGAATAAGGTGGTAGGATAAGTTGTGATAAGGAATGGTGGTGTGCGGTGACGGTTGGGGATTGGGGATTGAGGATTGAAGGTGGTTAGGGTGGGTGGAGGAGGCGGTGGCAGAGGAGTAAGCATGAGATGGTAGGGTGGATGATATTTGAATTTCTTTTTAGCAATGATAGAGGCACAATCAAAATTACACAACGGATGACACAACGTCATCTTCCATTCTTGATTTTGATGAGTTTTAATTGATTGTGACGTAGACTCATCAAAATCAATTGTGGAAGTGTGGCGGACCTACATACAACCAAGAGGGCAACTGTCCCCCACTAATATTTGTAATGTTCATATAGTCCCCCTCTAATTGTTTTTTTGCCTTTAAAATTTTTATTGCCTCCCTTAACCGAGATCTTGCGTCCGGTCCCTGGATGAGTGATTATGTGTAAATTTGGTTGTGCCTCTATCATTACTCATTTTTTTATCGCTTTCAGAATTTATTTGATCCGACCATTTCATTCACTTTTCATTAAAAATGAAAAATGCTTACTTAAAATGAAAATTCATTTCATTTTCTTGCCTCTATTCTAGATTTGTGTTTGTTCTGGTGTAAGTTTTGGACTATCATATCATCGGTTATAAGAAATTTGATTGGTGGTTTTATTTTATAAATAGGAACTCATTTTAAATTCAATAATTTCTAATGATTTTGGTAGATCTAGTAAGATTTGGTTTGTAACAAAACTAAAATTTGTGCTAATCTAAACACAACATTGTCTTGGGGATCAGGGATATGATCGTAGGTTTCGAGATTAGTTGGAAATGAATAAATCAGTAAAATGCCCCTTTTTATAGTTTTAATATTAAGATATATTGAAGCTAAGATAATGGTTTAATAAATTTAATAGATATAAACCATTAAAAAGTTTGCTATTAATTTCATTAATTAATTCATCAAAAAATATTCAGTAATTAAGTAGTATTTTCATTACTTAAAATTTGTTAAGTGAATTGAAATGCACTTAATAAACTAATTGATTGTATGAAGCAGTTATCTAACATTTCTGAAAAATATCACTTTGTTCGTATTAAGTGATTAGTGGTGTTAACCCTCAAATTTTTTATTTTTTTTATTTTTATTTTTTTTGTGTGGTGGTCCTCAGGATAAAACGCGATGAAGCACAATCTAACTTGAGTCGCCTGCAAAGGTTTGTTATTTTTCTTTTTTTATTTTTATTTTTTTGTGTGGTGGTTTATAGTAAAACGATTGTTAATTTTAAGAAATTACGTACGTTACAACCGTTGTACTGTAATCTTTTTCTCGATATAAAAGATTACAGTATGATCTGACCACACAGTTATACTTTGAAGAATATCTTATCATATCTTTTTTTCCTAATTGAATTTAAAACTATGTTGTTTTATGAAAAACATTACACACTTTACGAATCATTCTAAGGGATCACTCCGGAGGACCCTAATTAATTCTTCAAAGATTGCTAAACTTTTCAGTCCTTAGCGCAATTGTCTTTAGTATTGAACATCGTTCTTTTACGCAGAGAGCTCGATGAAATCATGAAGAAACGGCTTCATTCCAGGTTTTTTTTCCAAGTCTCTTTTGATTCTTAACTTGAACTACCTTCTTTGTAAATTCACCATAGTCGTGTTTCTCATTACGGTCTTGCGGGTATCGATGAAGTGAGAGCCTTAGCACAACGGTTAAAGTTGTCATGTAAGTAAAGGGCACGTGTTTGAACCATGTGAACAGTCTTTTCTCATAAGACTACCTATAATAATTAATAAGTAGTTGTCATATAAGCGAAAATCACGCGTTTGAACCATAGTGAACAATCTTTTCATATAAGACTGCATAATAGGTAGTTGTCTTATAAGAAGAGGTCACGCATTAAACCATGTGAACAATTTTTTATAATAAAACTACGTATAATAAGCAAGTAGTAGTTGTCGTATAAGGAGAGGTCGCGTGTTTGAACCATGGGAACCATCTTTTCAGGTATGACTACGTATAATAGGTGTATTTACCTAGCCGGCCTGGCTTTTCCCTGCGCCTGCATAGATAGGATTCTTCCATGCATGCACCGGATTCCTCCTTTTTTTTTTTTTTTTTTTTTTTTGTGGCTTATGGGAATATTGGAATGGTAGCAGAGTTAAGGTTAGCCATAGATTGTGTCGTCGTATAATGGTGTATATATGTGTTATAATTACTTCCCGTAGTGCTCCTGTTACGGAAAAAAATGGAACCCATCGCCGTGTATAAAACCAATCCTAAACACTTAAGGGGGTCTAATAGAGGAAAAAATGGAAACTCTTGCCGTGTATAAATGTGATATCCCACATCGGTAAAATAAGTGAATGCTCACCCCCATATAAGTGTGAGACATAAATGTCTTGTCAACTCGGGTTAGCTTTTAGGCATCAAAAGGATGGCGGTCGGTCCGGTTGACCTGGATATTTATAACTCATTTAATTACTGGGCGGGGTGCGGGGCGTTCTGATAAAAGCAAGAGGTTCCATCTTTTATGGTTATGTAACTGTTTTTTTTATTTATTTTTCTCTTTATATTTAAAGTCAATAAAATGGTTATATCAAATGTCGAAGTTTTGTTGGTTTTATATGTTATGTATCTTGCTGTTTTTCATTTACTTTGCATGAAAGTATTGTTCGGCAATGAATAAAATATTCTCTTTAATATAAAAGAATAGATATGATAACCGTCCGAATTGAATTTTTTTTTTTATTATATGTGGCAAAACTTATTAGATTAAATAAACTCGATTTAAAACTAAATTTTGGCTCAAGTTTTCAAAACTATATTAAATCTTAGCTCGAGCTCACACTCAATATAATGTGCTTGAACTTGAACTCGAACTCGAACTCAGTCTTTTTGAATTGTTCAACTCGTTTTAAGTATTACTTGGTTTAACTCGACTCGTTTACACCTCTAATTTGCAGGGCTCAAAAGGACACCAAAGTGTGAAAGCTTGTTGGACTGAGGATACATGGAAGGCATTCTGAGACCCTGCTGCTGCTTTAAAATATTCAATGCTAACAATAAATGCCTAATAGTTTGCTTATGCTTTAATATCTATTTCAATAGCCATTTGCTTATGATCATACATGTAGTTGTTTCATTATTGTCTTAAGCTTTATTTATTAGCTGGTTGACTGAGGATACTTGTGATGCCTTCTTGTGTACACACACGTAGCAGTGTCGGATTTAGAAATTTGTTACAGAGGATTCATCGTAGCCTAAAACTACAATTTCTTTTATCTAGAAATTTGTCCAACAGTGGAGTCACCGGAACCTTAAACTAAATTTTCATCCAGGATTGAAATCTCTTTTTGGTTGGGTATGTCGAGCCTAAAACAACATTTTTATCCTGGATTTGAATCTCTTTTTGGGTGGATATGTCTTGTATAGTAACTCTATTTCAAGAGTCCGTAATAGTATTCTGACCGGACATTATAAATCATCAAACTGCATGTGCCGCCCGGATGCAGTCACATAGCTTAAATTAAATCCCTATTTGAGTCGCCTTACAAAACTAACTTGTGTTAGTTTAACTCTGTGCAAGATGATGTGTATCATAATTAAGGAGTTACGATCCGTAACATTATAAATCAATAAATTGCATGTGTGGTCCGAATGCGGTCACGTATCGTAAATCCTTATTGGAGTCACCATACAAGACTCACCCGCGGGTATCATCAAACTGCATGTGTGGTCTGGATGCGACCATGTATCGTAAATCCCTATTGGAGTCACAAACTAGTCTCACCCAGGTGGATTTGTCTTGTATAGCTAGCTACTCCATTTGAGTTGTTACAATCCGTATATAACAATATCCTGACCAGACATTATAAATCATCAAATTGCATATGAGATCCTAATTCGACCACACATCTTAAATCCCTATAGGAGACACCATCCAAAACTCACACTTTTTGGGTTTGTCTTGTATAGTAACTCCATTTAAGGAGTTACGATCCGTAACGGTATCCTGATCAGACAATATAAATCGCCAAATTGCATGTGTGGTTCAAATTCGACCACGTATCGTAAATCCCTATAAGTGTCACCATCCAAAGCTCACCCTTTTTTGGGTTAGTTTAACTGTGTGCAAGATGATGAGTATATGAGTATATACTTGGTTTGAGTTTTCGAACTATCGTTTTCATTAAATAGTGTTGTGTTGAACAAGTTTATAAATTAAAGGGCCTTTCTGCTTAGATTCCTTTTTACCTGTCAGTTGTATGCAAAGTAAAAGAATAAGGTTAAAATTGTGGACCATTTTTTCTCTGTTTTTTACAACTGGATGGATCACTTCATCTTTCACTGTTTTTGCCTTTGATGCATTTCGAATCTTTGTGGTAAATAGATTGAGCGAGACATTTGATTGATATATATATATAAGTAATGCTATTTTCACGATTATTCAGTTGCAGTAGTGAGACATCTGACGACATGCAACATCTAATAATATGATATCTGTCTAAAGAAGAGTCTTATTACCACATCATTTAACACGTAATTTGGAAATTATGATTTGATTAATTATTCACAGTTGAGCAGTATTACAATATATAGGAGATGTACAAATACAGTAAAAAAGCCTAGAATTAAGGCGCGTATACATCCCTACAAATCCTCTAACAATAAATACAAATATATTATCTAAATAATATATATAAATATAATACGCCTAATACCACCCCTCAAGGTGGACGAGGGACGAGACCCAACTTGCTGCGCTGCTGAACAAAGGCCAAGCGAGGAAGCGACTTGGTGAGACAATCAGCAAGTTGATCCTGAGCACTAACATGAGCAACCCGTAAAGAACCCCGTTGCACCTGATCACGTATGAAGTGATAATCAATGGCAACGTGTTTCATCCGTAAGTGAAAAACTGGGTTGTGACAGAACTGCGTAGTACCCAAATTGTCACAATAGACAACCGGAGCTCCAGGTGGGGAAAAACCAAGATCACGTAACAAGAAAGTGACCCACATGAGCTCCGCAGTGGTAGAGGCAACTGAGCGGTACTCAGCCTCAGTAGAAGACCTGGCAATAGTAGACTGCTTCTTGGAGCTCCAAGAGACGGCATTCCTGCCAAGATAGACAACGTAAGCCCCAGTGGAAGCATAATCATCGTGAGAGCCACCCCAATCAGCATCAGAGAAGGCATGAAGAACCGGAGAGGAGTCACGGTAAATCTGCAGGCCTAACTCAATTGTCCCAGCCAAATAACGAAGCATGCGCTTAGCATAAGTCCAATGAAGATCTGTAGGGGCATGCATGAACTGGGAGAGTTTATTCACCGAAAAAGCAAGATCCGGACGGGTAAACAAAAGATACTGCAAGCTGCCAATAACCATACGATACTCAGATGCATCATCAAGCGGAGAACCAGACTGAGCAGTAAGACCAGACAAATCAGCTGGCAGCGGAGTAGTGACCGGATTAGCCTGATCCATGTGAAGTCGAGCCAGGAGCTCAGCGGCATATCGCTTCTGAGATAAAATACACCCGTGATCATTGTGTATAATCTCAATGCCTAGAAAATAGGAGAGTGCACCAAGATCTTTGAGAGCAAACCGACGACCCAACAAAGATATGAACGTCTCAAGAGCCTTAGTGTCATTCCCCGTAATAATAATGTCATCCACATATACCAAGAGATAAAGAATAGTGGTACCGGTATTGTAGATGAAAAGCGATGAATCAGCAGTAGCATTCCTGAAGTTACTAGAAAGAAGGAACCCCTTGAGCTTACTAGAAAGAAGGAACCCCTTGAGCTCCTCATACCAAGCCTTTCGTAGCCCCTTAATCAGCAGTAGCCTGTTTCAACCCATAAATAGCCTTTCGTAACTTACACACATGGTCAGGAAGCTCAGTGCTGATGAACCCCGGTGGCTGGGCCAAGTAAACGTCCTCAGACAGATGACCCTGTAAAAACGCGTTGTTGATATCTAACTGGCGTAAAGACCACCCCTGAGATAGAGCCAGAGTAAGAACAACACGTACTGTAGTAGGTTTAACCACCGGGCTAAACGTCTCATAGTAGTCAATACCAGGGCGTTGAGTGAACCCTTAGCCACAAGGCGAGCCTTGTGACGATCAATAGTGCCATCTGGGTGACGCTTGAGACGAAAAATCCACTTAGAACGATAACATTCTGATTAGGACGGGGAGGAACCAGGGACCACGTCTCATTGCGAATGAGAGCGTCATATTCCTCCTGCATAGCAGTTCTCCAATTCGGGTTTTTAAGGGCTTGGGTGATAGTGGTGGGTTCAGTGTCAAGAGAAGTGGAAAGACGAGAGTGAAGGTTGAGCTTTTGAATGGGTTTATGAATATGATCACGAGCTCGAGTACGCATGGGATGAGTGGAAGTGGAGGGAGGTGGCGGGGGAGGGAGAGGTGGAGATGGTGGTGGCGGGGGGGGGGGGGAGGAAGAGGAGTGGAAGGAGGGGACGGGGAATGAGGTGGGGTGGGAGGTGGGGTAGGGATAGGAAGGTGAATAGGAGGAGAGGGAGGTAGCCAATCCGATATAGAGGCGAGAGCCGGGGAGATGGGTGGGGAACCCGAGGGAAGAGTAGATTTAAACGGGAAAACTGACTCAACAAACTTGACATGACGCGAGATATACATACGAGACTCGACTAGGTCGTAGCAGTAGTACGCATGATGGTTGAGGACATAGCCAAGAAAGACACAAGGACGGGAACGAGGTTGCAGTTTGTGACTGGTGTAGGGACGCAACCTGGGATAACAGAGACAACCAAAAATACGGAGTTTAGTGTAATTCGGAGGGGTTTGAAAAATAGATTCATAGGGGGTGTGCATTTTGAGGGTGGGCGTGGGCATACGATTTATGAGGTAGACAGCAGTGGAGGAGGCATAAGGCCAATATGAGGTGGGAGCGGAAGCATGAGCTAAAAGAGCTAAGCCAGTTTCAACAATATGCATATTACGACGTTCAGAAATTCCATTGTGTTCAGGAGTGTGTAAGGCGGAGTGGTGAAAAGGGAAATACCGTTGGTTGCAAAATATTCACGTAGAGATATAAATTCACCACCGTTATCAGAATAAATTATTTTAATGGAATTTTCAAAGTATTTTTCAACAATGGAGCGAAAGCGGATAAAAGTAGGTTGTACATCAGATTTTCGTGCGAGTGGATAAAACCAGATATAACGCATAAAATGATCAACAAAAATAACAAAATATTTGAAATCATCAGCAGAAATACAGGTGATGTCCACACATCACTAAAAATGATCTCGAGAGGACGAGATGAATGTAAAGTAGAGTCGCCAAAAGGCAGTTTATGACTTTTACTCTCTAAGCAGGCAGAGCAATGTGTAAATGAATTATTACTAGACTGTAAATTATAAGTGTTTAAAACAGACGATAAAATGGGATGAGCCGGATGACCCAACCGATGATGTCAGTCTTGCGAGGAGGCTTTATTGGAAGCAAAGGCGACAATAGGAGGATTTGGCCACTCGTACAATCCATTTTTAACTGGACCACGAAGGATAGGCTTGGTCGTCTGAATATCCTTCACAACAAATTCAGAAGGTAAGAATTCGACAGATAAATTATTGGCTTTACACAATTGTGAGATAGACAGTAAATTACGGGACATATTAGGGACGCAGAGGACATTACGTAAAGGAATGGATTTAACAGAATTAACGGGAATTGAAGAAATGCCAGTGTGAGTAATAGAGAGGCCCTTACCATCACCAACCAGAAGATCATCAGTTCCAGTGTATGGTGCATGAAGAGATAAATTCTGCAAGTCCGACGTCACATGATGTGATGCCCCACTATCCAAAAGCCAGTTGGGTGCATTGGAATCAAACTGAGTCGAGTCATGAGATGGGGTGGCAACATTGGCCTGGGGTCGTGATGAGCGTTGTCCCGGTGATCCAAAAATGTGAACAATCTGATTACCAAATGTTGGACAATTCTGCGCATAATGACCCTGAACAAAACACAGTTGACATTTACCCAGAAAAGGACGACGAGTCGAGCTGTTTGCACCATTGCGTTGATCCTGAAAAGAGCCGCGAGAGGGACCCCCCGAAATCCGCTGATTACCACTGTTCTGACCAAAAATGCGGGCCTGATCTTGCGCGAATGGCGAAGCCTGCCCATTACCGCGCGACGTCTGCCGGGGTAGCCAGCTATTGGGCTGTTGCTGCTTCTGTTGGTGTACCTTCTATTGGCGAGATGGGTGGGAGGGAGGACGATATGCGGCGTGGGCAGTGGTCGGGCCGAATGGAGAAGTCTTGTTGGCGGTGAGTAAGGCTGAAAATTGAGGAGTTTCTCATTAAGCTCCTCAAACGTGATCGTGGATTCTCGAACAGCAATTGCACGGGCAATATCCGAGTATTCTGGTCCAATATTAGCTAGAACAAGATGAACAAAATCATCATGATCCATGGGTGTCCCGAGTAAGGCGAGTTCATCCCGTTTGTGTTTCATCGTGTACAGGTATTGATGGACTGAAGTTGTCCCACGATGATGATCCCTCATGGCATTCTTGAGATTTCGAATTCTTGCCTTTGATGGGGTGGCATAGACATTTGAGAGAGTCTTCCATGCCGCAGCCGTTGTTTTGGTGCCGTAGAGAAGGGACGCTGTTTCAGGGGTGAGAGATGCAATAATCAGATTGCGGATTAAATTGTCCTGACGAGTATGAGTGACGAAGTCAGGATTGGGTGATGTTCGGCCATCAGCAGCGGTGATGGTTGCAGCCGGTGTCTCTTTGGTACCATCTACGTACCCAAATAGACCGTTTCCAACGAGAAGAGACTCAATTTGCATGTGCCAGACGTAGTAATTGGTGGCATCAAGTTTAATTGTGGCTTGAGCAGCCGTATTGAATGTGATAATAGTGGTGGCAGCCATGAAAACCGGTAAGAAGCTTTGGAGAAGAAGAAGGGGAAGGGAAACTGGCGGCTCAAATTGTAATTTAGGGTAAAAAAAAAAAAATTTAAAATGTATTTGATCATGAATGCTCTGATACCATAACACGATATTTGGAAATTATGATTTGATTAATTATTCACAGTTGAGCAGTATTACAATATATAGGAGATGTACAAATACGAAAAAAGTAGAATTAAAAATTTATACATCCCTACAAATCCTCTTACAATAAATACAAATATATTATCTAAATAATATATACAAATATAATACAGCTAATATCATTAGTACTATCAATGACACATTGAAATGTTGTATTCATTGCAATAGAGTGATTGTGACAATGACTTTACTCATAGCTGATATAGATTTGTATACACCATACCTTTTTGTTCTTACCTTCTTTAATTATACACTTTATGGAGAATGTTACCAACATAACCACTACGTCACAAAAAATAATACAATATGATATGTCAGTTGGATCACTTAATTATGATGCATTTGGAAGTCAGATATCTTTTTAGATAGATGCTACATCATAAAAGGTTTCAATATCAAATCATGGTGTGTCGTTTTCCGTATCGGAATCGTGTTTAGTAGTTGGGAAATGCCACTAGCTAGCTACCACAAGTCCACAACGATTAACCTACAACGAGTGTCATAATACACTTTTGCATCATTGATCATTATATAGACTCGTCATAATCAAGAGTGTAAAACTACTTTTTGACGGTTGTTGTGACATAACCGCTTTGATAGTTGCATCACATTTATGACAATACCATTAAGATATGATGAATGTCAATTTATACAATATTTATACAACATTTTATTAAAAATTAAGGAAACGCAACTAACACAAAAAAAAAAAAAAAAAAAAAAAAAAAAAAAAAAAATTTGGTACAATGAATGATAAGACAAACATGATTTAAAACCACCGTCTGTGACTCGTTTCAAAATATCAAAAAGATTGGGAGAGTGATCAATTTTCACATACTTTTTGATTTTTGGTAATATTAAACATACATATTTCAGCATGCAGGGAACCACAAAAAAGTAAAGCCCGCCCGTGATACTGGGGTTTCAATAATTCCCATTCCCCGAAAACTTTTTATATCTCAACAAAAACTTTATTGGGAAAATTATATAGTTTATGGAATATATGTATATTTATATATTTTTTGTGTTTACATCAAACAACACACACACTCTCTCTCTCTCTCTCTATTCTTTGTGTGTGAGTCAAACATATGATGATGCTTCATGTTATATATCCCACAAACAATGAGAGAATTCCACTATATAACGGTGTTGACTTCTCGATCAATTATTAGAGCAAAACAAGGAAGAATACTAATTAATGGTTACCACAAATGATCATAACAAGCTTTTACGGTGTTATGACGGTGTAAGATTTATTGATGAATTTGAGTTTTACGGTGATTAATGAAGTAAAATGTATTGTGATGTGCTAGGGTCTAACATACCAGACATTCGAGGTCTTGAATAGGCTTCAGACTTGAGATTGATAACAAGTTTGAATGCGCCCCTGAAGCTAATTACGTCACAAGTGTCGACATCTGCTTACTTGTTTTACATAATTTATTATGGTAAAATAATACCTATTGATGAATATTTGTCTCATCGCGATTTTGATGTAAAAATATGTTATGAGGGCTTGGGGACCTAACAGACAAGGCATTCAAGGCCTCGCATAGGTACTAGACTTGGGATGAGATTGGTAAGAGGTATGAATGCTCCCTTGAAGCTTACAAGTCTCGATATCTTCTTACTAGTTTTACACTAGTTGTCATGGTGTAAGGCCTATTGATGAATATTTGTCACATCATAATTAATGGTATAAAAGTATGTTGTGAAGGCTCCAAGACCTAGCAGACTAGGCATTTAAGGCCTCGAATAGGATTCAGACTTGGGATGAACTTGGTAACAAGTTTAAAGGCAGCCTTGAATCTAAGTTACAAGTCTTTGGTGTAAGGGATATCTATTGATGAATATTTGTCCCACCATGATATATGGTGTAAAAGTATGTTGTGAGGGCTCCAGAACTTTAGGACCAGACATTCGAGGCCTCATATGAGTACCAGACTTGGGATGAGCTTGGTAACAAGTGTGAAAGCACCCTGGAAGCTAAGTTACATGTCTCGACATCTCCTTACTTTAGGTTAAAACTCCGGACTCCACCTCGAGGTCATGAAGCAAGACTCAAACTCAAGTCAAGCAATCCCTTGAACACAAGCGAGCTTATACATTTTCATTTTGAAGAAACATGGTTCTCTACTACCTGATTCTCTGATAGATTTTGCTGCTCATACTCATGCGGATGCACCAAACACTGTCTTAATGATGACATTTATATCATTTTCTTTGCTCTCACAATTTCAACATTTATATAAATTAAAACTATTGATATCAACCATTTACACTTAGGCAAACTCATATATATATTTGCACTCCCAACTTACATTTAAGGGTAGGGGTGAACAAAAAACCGGAAACCAAATCAACCGGTCGAACCAAACCGAACCAAACTGGAAAGATATAAACCATTGTTTATTGGTCGGTTTTTGTATTTATAAAAACAAAACCGTGAAAAACAATCTGGTTCCAATTTAAAAAAATAAAAACCGGTTAAAACCGGACCAAACCGGATTATATATATATATATATATATATATATATATATATATATATATATATATATATATATATATATATATATATATATATATATATATATATATATATACACCCCCCCCCCCCCCCCCCCCCCCCCCCACACACACACACACACATACACCCATACCTACATCTATTAATATTTTAAAACATCAATGTGTTTTTTTCGGTCCAACTCAACATGTTTAAACTTTGTATTTGTAATGTATTAATTATCAATTACTAATCTCATATCCTAAAGATTTATATTTTGTTGATCATTTCACAGACTTGTTTTCAATTTCCAATCATTTAAGGGAATCTCGAGTACATGTCAGTTCACAACTCACCACCGCTAACTCTTTCTTCACTTTCTATTTCCTCAGCACGAATATTTGAAATATGTGAATGCTTACTTACTTCTTTTAATGATGTTGATGAACTTAATCATTGATATTTTCCGATTTGTTCAGTTGTTAGGTTTAACACCTTATATAAATAAATGCATTTATAGACATTAGTTTTATATAAGTTTTTTGTCTTTTATTTGCTTATAATTATATTATGTTGGATAATAACATTGTTGAGATAATCAAAATCAAAGTTGGTGTTTTGGAGAAAATAAAATGACGAATATGTTCTAACTAAATGAAGCCCAAAATTATATCACATGTTTTTTTCCGTTTGAAATGTGTGAAAGTTAGTTATCTTTAATTTATCTCTCGCTTACTTATAAAACAAATGCATTCCTCTTTCTCCCTTGACCATACTCAAAATATTATTTTATACAATGGATTTTAAGATTTGTATATGATATTCAATAATATAACGATTAGTTCATTATCGGTATTTTTTTATGTTGATGATTTATTGATGAATTGAAATAAGTAAAAGATAACTCTTTTATTATCTTGTTTGTCCCAAACTTGAGAATTCAATGGTAGGTGTCGAGTTCATTGTGTTGGATGGTGTTGAAGTATGATTGGTTTTTGGATCTTTAAATTTCGCACGGGTTGATGTTAGTTAAATATAAAACATTTGTTAAATCATTACATTAGATTTAGTGACATAATAGTCCTAATGTATTACATATATTATCATTTTTTTTACGAGACAATTTGTGATTTCTATCAATATTTTAATTGTTAAAGAAAACCGTAAAAAACCGAACCAAGCTGAACCAAACCGGACCGAACAAATGATTTACGTCTGAAAACCGTTATAGTTTGGTTTCAAAAATTGGAAACCGTATAAAATAGTTCGGTTTTAAAAAACGAAAAAACTGGCCGAACCGGACCATGTTCATCCATATTTAAGGGTACTTTCTTTCTCAAATGCTCACTTGAACATGGTGACGATGGTGGAAATAATATCCAACATCATCAGAGGGCTTTTCGGAGGACATGTCCTCTTATTTTGCAGGTATTCGAAGGCTTGGGAAAATCTTCAATGGCTCACAAAACCTCACTCAAACACACCGAAAAATAACTCAGAAAACCATCGTGATAATTTCAGACATCATCATTTACCAAACACAATCCTAAACTCAACGATTCATTTTCAACCCGTTCGTATATCTTTCCAAAATCCAATAATTTACAAATACACCTTATGAACAAAATAAAAAAGAAGAAAAATATGTAGTGGGAAAAAAAACAATCTCAGTCTCTTGTTTTAATTGCATAGACTGCAAAATCCGAAAAAATAAAATAAAATAAGAGAATGAAAATCATGCATTAATTATGGATTGACATTTTCAAAGGGAAATTTTATATCGTACAACCGTTGTATGCATTAATTATATCCATAAATTTCTACTCTCTTTTTACATACTGTAGAGGCTGCGTACGTATGTTGAAAGAGAGTAAAAATATGTACTTTGTTACAACGGTTGTATCGTAAAATCATTCGTAGCTGCTAGTGGTCAAAATGCAGAAGTTGACCACAACATTTAGGGCATTCTTCAACTAGTTTAGGCACCATGAAGTACATTAAACAACTCTTGCAACCTGTAACAACTAGTACTTGTTCTTCTTCTCCGTTGTCATCTGCACCGTTGATCTTGTATTGGCACAAATCTTTTTCATTCGAAACCACTGAGGGCGGCGATGAATTATCTGAATACGAAGATGAGTACCCTTCACTGTCGTAAGAGCAGCTATCGTCGTCGTCTTCCGAGTTGTAATATTCTGTATTATTGATAATTATCTCCGGGTTAGTCCTCGGATCTTCGTCGGATCTCATGCCGGTTCTCCAGTTAATGTAATATATCTCACCAGTCTGTAATTACAAAACTTGTTTCATCAAATAATTGAAAATCCATTGATTAATTGCTTAAGTATATATATATATATACCATTTTGCATGTTTAAGTATAAACCATTATGCAATCATATGACATGTATGCATGCATGCTATCATTTAATTTTTTATTTTTGTATGAACGAAGCCTTTTTTATAAAGAAATATAGAAAAGATTCATACAAAGCCGTATTTTACACCTCTTGTATCAAATTACGTACACGAAGAATAACCATGTTGCCCTCATTAAAACCTATGTGTGACAAACCCGGTGTGGAATAATCCAGCGCATAGAAAATAATATGTTTTTGAATAAGCAAGGCTAATGTCACAACCACCGTATACACTGAGAATACTGCATCCTTACGTGTCATTGAAACCACTCGTGATGTGTGACATTGGACCTTTTTCTTTAAATAAATGAAACATCGTTAAAGGTCTCAGTGTTACCTCAGGTCAGGTTCTGACATTCGCTGTGTAAGAACGATTGTGATACCAACATTTCTCTTTTTAAATAATATGAGCTAGTGATGGTCTTACTACGGTTGTGTCCCAATAGGTTGTGTCGTCCCAACATTTCTTTTTTAATAATACGGTTGTGTCCCAATAGGTGATTGACACATGCAACACACGTATAGACCTTTGATCGTTATAGTAGCACTTCTTGATATATAGGTCTTACAAAAGCACAAGAGAGTAGCAATTACTTTTCCCTTTTTAAAAGAGCATTAGTTAATCAACAAGAATTTCAGAAACCTAAGAGTACAATAACTAATGACTTGAATACTGGGCAAAGATGCTTTTCTGGGTAACTTTTTCTTTTTTCAGTATACTATTATAGTACTATTTATCAAACACCAACTCCTACCTCGATCATGAGCAACTTTAATTCTTAGGGGAATAACAGAAAGTTGTTTTCTATTTGAAGAAAATGCAACAGAAGAAAGATATAATTTTAATTATAGATTTTTGTCGACAAAATTATCAAAAAAAAATCGGGATAGAAGGAAACTGTAATTTAATAAGGACAAAAGAACAATTGTGAAGTAACAAATACGGAATAGAGTAAATATGAAGTAACAATTGTAAACACAAATTAACATTAACACGCGTGAATAATCGCGATTGTGATTTTTATCCTTTATAATCATGAAAAAGTTACTTTTGTCCTTCCAGACTCATTTATTAATTTTTTTTTTCCTTGTGCCCCTTCCCCTTTTAATTACTCTCTTTTTTACGGCTTTGATCTGGATATATATATAGACAAACACTTGATAATTGGTGGAGAAGCAACAGAAATTACCAGATGCAAGATCTCAATTAATTAATGCAATTGCAATGATAAAACATTCTTAATTCATAATAAGATGGTATAGGCTTGCAGATTTAACTCCTCATTTTCAACCTTTCTAAGACGGTTCAAAACTAAGTATATATAGCAAAAACATTGATAAAACAAAGCATCAGTTCGCCAAACCTCGTTCCATGTTTTATAAAACGACCATTTGGCGAAGCGAAAGGATCAGTTCGTCGGTCCCATGTTTTAAAAAACAAACATCACGAACGGATACTGCTTTGAGATCATTTGTTGAGCAGCATTTTTATTAATTATTATTAATTAGTATTATTATTTGTATTGAAAGAAGTTTGTACGTACCTTCAGATCGAGACACTGTTCCCAAAAGTAAGGTAAGAGAGTTTCTGAATGGAGTTGTAAGGATGACAGATCAACATTTCCGGAGGAATTACCGGACGACACCGACGACGATGACTGTATCCCGTCGGCATACGGAGGCTCCACCGTTATGCCGCTGCTATTGCTATTACTGTGTTGATCATTAATAGAGATACCTTGAAGCGATCTCTCCAATGAAGCCATGTTCGGAGACGTCATAGCTTGATCAACAACTTGTCTGTAATTATGTTGATTTTATCAAATCAAATCAAATAAAAAAAATTGATCAAAATTCGATTTAAATATATCAACTGATGAAAAAAAAAACAAATATAAGGTGAAAAAGGAGAGGAAAAAAAAAAAAAGGGATAATTTTGTTTTTGAAGTTTTAGTTTCCGGAGAGAAGAAGGAAGTGGAGATGTTGAGAAAAGTTGTTAAGAGAGAGAGATGGGGGGTGGGTGGGGGACTAGGGGGTGGGTAGAAAAATATAAGAGAAAAATGCGCGTGAGGAATCTTTGAAAGTGAGGGTGGGCCCCACATCTGGCGAAACTGATTCTCCCAGCAACTAAGCATTTTGCCTCTTCTTTTTGTCTTTATTTCCAATATTTACCTCTTTAAAAAATCGATGATAAAAGTTGATTATTTAGTAATTAATCCACTTTTAAATTATCGATGTGAAGAATTAAACTTGTGATAGTCGATGAAGGTTGAATGTTGCTTGTATACCATACATGATTGACATTCTGAAGACAACTTTTAAACGGTCGAATATTACTTGGATGTCATATTCAATTAATAGCTTGAACTTCGATTTTTGAATTAATAAACAGACTTTTCAAACATTCCATTCGAATGTCATAATCAACATTGTGAAAAAAGGAAGAAATACGGACACTATATGTTTATCACACTGAAACGAAATCCTGAAAGTCCAATCTTCACATTAATAAATTTTCAAAAAGTTGAATGTTATAACCAATCTTATGAAAGTCAATGACAATAGAACATTATATGTATACTCCTAAAAAAAACATCATATGTATACAATACCGACTCAGCATTAAAGTCGATTCTCGTCTTTAAAACAGAAAAGACTTGAGCAAGTCTAATGCTTAAGTCGATCAATAACATTCAAATATGAAAATATGTTTGAATCCGTCATGGAATCCTGGGAAGCAAGTCAAGTCTGTAATAGAATCGTCATTTACAAGTTTTATCAACATGCATGAATCTGTCAAGGAATCGTGTTGCAAGCAAGCAAGACCCTCTTTCTAACGGAAAAGAATCGAGCTCTTACAAGCTTTGATGTTGTTCGAATTTAAGCTCTATGTTGAGACTTCAATGTGAGGCCTTTATATATATAACGGTCGAAAATGATACGGTCCAGAGAATTTACCTGTCTCGAATAGTCATTGTATGCTAAACTCTCATGTAATCATAATGCATAACAATTGTCTATCCCAATAGAATCTCAAAAAAAAATTTTTTTTGAAGGAAGAAGTCCAATTATATTGACAAAACTCTCACATGTGCAACATGTTTTTCGCCACTAATAATAAAGACAATTCTCAAAAAATAAATAAATAAAGAGATAAAAACAGCTAAGATTATTCCCACTTTCACCAGTTTACATTCCTTAAAACCCGTAAAAGAACAACTCGCCAACCCAAAAGAATGCCGGTTCTTTCTTTAACAAAAAAAAATCCTCTCTCCTTATTTATTTATTATTATTTAGAAGACATGATCGGCAAGTGGAGGTGCACTCCTCTCTTTTGACCCTACTTTAGTGTATAGAATGCTTAACCAAATAGTAGATGCAAGTTGACAATTTTAGTATTTATCTTTTTTATAAGATTTTATTGTATGTATTAGATATGTTAGATAGAATTTTATGGAGATATGTAGCGGGTGTATTTATTTTATTAGATAGAATTTTATATAACTAAAAATGGAGTAGAAGACAGAGACCAAAGAAAGACGAATAAAGATCATATTGGAGATGACGCATTAAAGATCCTATTGGCGGTTGCAGCTACCCTTATTTTATGGATACTTACACCACACATTGCATGTAACGCCCCGTTCCCGGACACCGAGTCCATATCCGGAAAAGGAACTTTCGGCACGTATAATATACAATAAAATTTATATTATACGTAAGCATCTACTACGTCGTATCGAGTTAAGCAGAATTGAAGCAGAAGACTCGGGTATAATTTTTTTCAACAAACAAGAATAGAAACATCCAACTAAAGATAGAAATGGGTATCTTATTACAACGAAAATCTCCAAAGAAACTTACAATGTACGCAACCTCCAAAAGTATAATAAAAGAAATTACAAAGTCAAAAGGAAATACATCATATTCCAAAACCCAACTTAATAAAACTAGAATGTTATAATAAGATATAAATGAAAAACTTCAAGATAGCATCCTCAAACGTCGTCTTCGAAATCCTCATCGAATTCCGGCTCAACCTGTTCATCTTCTCTCCCCAAACACATAACAAAACATGCATTTGAGGTAAGTACAATGTACTCAGTAAAAGGTAGAAGTTACAATTCAATTAAGGCTCACATTGCAAGATTTATAATTAATAGATTATCTTTATAAGACCGACTCCATCTAGGGGTTCATGTCCATCAACATGTCATGACTATACGTATCTAGCTTAACTTATCTTGGTTACGTCATCATTCAAGGGCACTACGCGAGGTGTATGTCCACCACGAGACATCATTGCCGACTATGGTGGGTAGTACCGATAGCCCCGGGATCTCCCCGGTAGGTGTACATGTTCCGAACGTCTACACATCGCCGATATAGACTTGTGCGAATCCAAGAATGGCGTGACGCTTAAACTTTTTACTAAGCAAGTATGTATTTTTTAATAAATCGTTAACTAACCACCTGAGTGTTTTCAAGCATAGCTCACTTCTCAACACTACTCCCTCACTTAGACAGCTAGACATCAAGTCCTATCACATACACAGACATTGATGAATCTACTCTAGCAAAGCAAAAGCCAAGTCATACTCTTTCGACGGTCCCGAACTTCAACTCTTGGATTCTAAAGAATCCATTCGGTGACGGAACTAAACGCATCATTAGCTTAATCATGGCTTGTTCATGTTCATATAAGGTTATTAGATCAAGAACAACATTCAAGACTAGATTCGGGGCTTAGAACAAGCTAAACATAAAAAATAGGGTCAGTGCTCCCGCACTGAGTGACCAGAGACTCACCAAAACTCTCTGCTGAGCCAGTGCATCCGCACTGGCCTCTGGTGTGTCCGCACCAGGTGTCAAAACTCAAAAACAGACATTCTGCCTGCTCGGTGCGCCCGCACTAGCCTCTGGTGCGCTTGCACCGAGCGCATCAAATCCCAAAACTCAAATTTATGCACTTAAACGATCTCTACTCGATCCCAAACAAGTTCAACATCATATTACTAAGAAAAATAGAAGAAAAACACAGCTTTTATAAACCATACAACCCTTGCACCTTAAACAACATATAGGTAGGATTTCTAACATAAAACCACATCAAAACCTCAACTTAAACCCTATAAACCATAAGTAAATCATAGGAAGATCCTCTTACATGATAGCCAGCAAATACAAATCCAACTTCTAGAAAAACTGCAGCAAAACAATCTTTTTCTCACATAAAACCTATGTGATCAATTCTAAAATAAGTTAGATTCGATCACACGCTTCTATTGTAACAAAACTATATATAAAAGCTATGAGTTTTAATCCTTAAAACTCATCCAAGAACATCTATAGGTCAAATTTTCTTACCTTGACAAAGCTCCAAGCTTTGAGTATTGGAACGACGCCCTCTTCACGACGATTCCAGCGCCTACTCAAATCTGAAAACGGACAAGAACTCCGTGAGTAATCGGAAAAACCCTTTTGGCCGCACCTCCTTGCTCTCAAGCGCTTCTCAGTGTTCATGAAAGTTTTATTTTGATTAATTGATATAGGTTATAGGAAATTATGGTATTTATTTCCTTTAAATATCTTTTCCCAAAAATAAACTCCTTTTATTTTCCTTAATTATAAAAGTCCATATATATTTGACATATATATATATTCATATGCTTTAAATCCAAGAATAAAATGATGAACCTAATATTTTATTTTCGCAAAATGACACGTCTGCCCTTTCCCGAAAATAAGAATATTACATTCCTCCCCCCTTAAGAGGGGTTTCGTCCTTGAAACTAAGCATACCTGGTAAATCCACAAAATCTGGAAATTCGCTGATCATGTCGTCCTCAACTTCCCAAGTTGCTTCATTCGGTGAATGATTGCTCCATTGCACCAAGACCAAAGGAATCATCCGTCTCTTGATCATCTTTTCCTTCCGGTATAGAATCTTGATCGGCTTCTCATCATAAGCAAGATTATCTTGAAGAAATTCCGGATTAACTGGATTAACTGTAGCTTCAACATCAGTCCTTGTCAAAAACTTCTTCAACATTGATATGTGGAAAACACCATGTACTCTTGACATCGATTCCGGTAACTTTAACTTATATGCCAAGGGTCCAACCTTCTCAATGATCTCAAAAGGTCCAACATACCTTGGACTTAGCTTTCCTTTCTGTCAAAACCATTCAACTCCCTTTATCGGTGAAGCTTGTAGGTAAACTCTTTCTCCAACATCAAACTCTAATGGTCTTCTTCTAACATCGGCCCAACTTTTCTGTCTGTCTTGTGTTGCTTTCAAGTTCTTCGTAACCAACTGAACCCTTTCTTTAGCTTGTTCAACCAACTCCGGCCCGGTGACTTATCTTTCCCCGACTTCATCCCAAAACAGCGGTGTTCGACATCTCCTCCCATACAAAGCTTCAAACGGTGGCATACCTATGCTTGCGTGATAACTGTTGTTGTAGGCGAACTCTGCTACGGGTAGGTAGTCATCCTATGATCCGCCTACTTCCAAAACAACAAGCTCTTAGCATATCTTCAAGTGTTTGGATTGTCCATTCTGACTGCCCATCTGTTTGAGGATGAAAGACCGTGCTCAAACCCAATTTTGTACCTAAAGCCTTTTGCAAACTATTCCAAAAATGACTCACAAACCAACTGTCGTGATCCGAAACTATCGAGATAGGTACTCCGTTTACCTTCACTATATTGTCCAAGTATAGTGTCATCATCTTCTTCAAGGACATATCAACTTTTGTTGGCAAGAAATGGGCTGATTTGGTCAATCTATCCACGATCACCCAAATCGCGTCATGTCCACTCTTTGTCTTTGGTAACCCGGTGATGAAATTGTTAGGAAATCTACGCGGGAACGCAGCGGAATTTAAAATTTATTTCCTTTTTACCTAATATCGACTTTGTTTAAGCAACAAACATAATAAGTTAGTAGATGGGGGTTACCTTGCTTGATCTAAAAGATCGACGCTTTGACCGTCTAAGGAGAGTATTGGTGCACGGAGGCGCGCAAGCGTTCGGCCTCTACCGCTAGTCCACACGAACAACCCGCCGGAATCCACCATTGGATTGCTACTAGAAAAACTCGGTTGCTAGACCGACCTTTTCTCTCTCTCAAAATCTCTCTAAGAAGCTCTCTTATTTTTCACAAGAACTATTAGTCTCTTGGAATTGTGATGTACAAAAGTTGAAATAGTGACCTAAACCCAATCGGGTTGGACCGGATCCGACCGGGTCAGGTCATTTCTACTATTTCTTTATGTTTATACATATGATAAATGGCTTTAATGTTATTATATATTCTGTTTATCTATATGAACCAATTTGTGATTGTATATATGATAACGTCCCTAGTGTCAAACTATGAGAGGGAAATCATAATAGTGATTATGATTGATGAGATCTCGACTTACTTTAAAGGGTTTGATACTTAAATGTCTCTAGTTGTATGTATTATTAAATGGGACATTGATTGTACGATTAGACTAGCACGTATTGGATGTCTTCTATCTTATTGAAGGTAGGGATAGATCTCGTCTATCAAAGTGTTGAGACACTTGGACTGTACATGGACGTGTATTAGGGAATGCATACGCTAGACTGACCCATTTACATTAAGTGTCACAGTATGTGGCAGTTGTGTAATTATCCTGAGACCGGAGTCTTCATGGTATCACGGTGTGGATTGTCATGCTTTGACACTATTGAGGTTTCCCCTGGCCATAGGGCGATTATGCGGTAGTGATTGTATATGATACTGAAGCATGCGTAGGATTCATGTTGCTCGTCCGGAAATCGTGTATCCTTTGATTAGGAGTAAATTAAATATCATAAAGGGCCTTCTTATAAGGAATGTCTTACTCTCGTGAATCTTTGCAAAGTGGAAGTAAACGAGTTACTTCAAGAGAGCATGATATCCAGATTATAAGATATGGTCGTTGATGTTTGACACTCGACGTACGACCGTATGAATATTGTAACAGCGATAGGATTCTATTTACACGGTAACTGTTTCACATGAAAGGTAGTAATCATTGCATTTGACTCTTCCAATGATTGGGGGTCACGGTGTGTTGTTAGACACTATTTCATGATCGTTAGGTATGAAAGGCATTTTCGTAATTTGCACTTTGTGCCTACGGCCAGCATATTCGGAAGTCTATCGGGTCACACACATAAGAACATCTAGCCGGATTAAAATGCGGTTATAGCAATAACCAAATAAGGAAAGTTTGTCTCGACTATAAAGTGTTATAGTAATAAATTAATATGGTAGTATTTATTTATTATGAATAAATTAAATATAAGATATTAATTATGTTGATTAATTAAATATACATAGTTGATGTATAAGTCTAAATATATATTTGTGTATATTGATACACATGTATTTTGCAAATTAATTAATCATAGTATTATATTAAGTAAGAATATTCCGGAAGCCAATAAAAGGCTATATGGGGCGCGGGTTATTAGTGTATAAGATATACTTGTATTGTGCAATTTAATTAATAGCATTATCATATATTACTATTAGATATTAATGAGTATAGATTTGCAAACATGTGTAAATTGATTTATGGTAATATAATCAAGATATATTCAATATAAGATATTGTCAATATATATCATGGGAAAAATATTTAATATAAATTATTAGATATTAATGAAATAAATCTAGAATATCTATTTTCCTTATTTTACTAGTAAAATGTTTTCTTCCTCTCTACTCTACATTGGGGTGCCACCTTTATTATAAATAAGAGGTGTGTGTCAAGCTCTTTTGCATCATCATAATTTCAAGAGACTAATAGTTTTTGTGAAAAATAAGAGAGTTTCCTAGAGAGAGTTTTGAGAGAGAAAATGTCGATCTAACAACCAAGTTTTTCTAGTAGCAATCCAATGATGGATTCCGGTGGGTTGTTCGTGTGGGCTAGCGGTAGAGGCCGAACGTATATGTTTAGATGGTAGTTGTTGGATTTGGGGTGTTTGTTTTGAATTATTATTGAAGAAGGAGAATAAGGAAAGGAGAGATAATAGAAAGACGAGGAAGACAGCAGGCAGCCAAGTGTTTTGTAAGGTGGATATCGAGAGTTTCCATGTTTAGGAAAGAAATGGGGACTGCATTTTGATTGTAAAATATGTGGGGGATTTTATAGAGCTGCACAGCAACACTACACTGTTAAAGTAGTACTAGGAAAAAGATGGAGTATTGTATATGATATATATGTATACCGTTGTTATTGGCATTATAATGAATTTGTCGGGTATATATTACATTGTTGGCGAAATTATGCATTTTGGTTTCGAACGCTTCAGAGTTTAATTTTGAGCTTAAATTCAAATTTTCAATGTGGTGTCTATAATAAGATATATTCCCTCTCGTTTTGTTCGTAAATGATTTATTTTTGTAGCTGTTGTTGGCTCCACGTCGAAGTTACCTTTGGAGCACCAAAGTACGTTACCTTAATTCGATATCTGGAAAGTCGAATGTGAACTAAACATTTGACTGTGTCAACGGTTGAAAGCCCATTTCCGACCTACGTAAAGTCGAAAGTTGTTTGTGTCACAGTTGATTAACCGTGGTGTTAACAATATTATTAGTATCACAACAAATCTATTTTCGAGGTACAACGGTGACATTCGACCCTTGAAAAAATCGAATGTCAACTCGACATAACTTGTTCAGAGGTCGAATATCTATTTACGATTTTTGTAAAGTCGATATTGTCTAAAGTTGGTATCATGGTTGATTTATTGTGGTATCATCAATAACATGACTTTGGTTTTTTATTAATGTCATAAGAAGATGGTCGCAACAATTCGACGTAATACATTTTTGAACCCTTAATGATGATATAGATTTATTGATTTTTATAATTTTATCATAACAAAAGATGTAAATGTGTATTGTAACTATTTTATTGCAACGTTGCATTTTTCAGTTCTAATTTTATTGAGATTAGAAAATATTTGGGGAAATTTTGAAATCTGGACCCGTCAGGTCTTGACGTCTTTTTTTAGGTTTACTTTTAATGACATTTTTTAGCTCACCGTCGATATTAATCACGTGAAATTAGGTTCAACAAGTAGAATACACATCACGTAGATATTCTAAATAATGATTATCTGAATGAAAGATGTTCGTATCAAGCGTCCCATTAATGGCTAGTATCAAAATCAAATACACTAAACTCTCGATAAATGCATACATTTGGGACCGACCAAAATTATTACTTTAACGAGTTTATTTGTTTATCAATAAATGAATAATTTATTCATTTATCGGTAAATTAATATTTATTACTTTACAAAGAAATAATTAATATTATACATCTAGTTTGTAAAATGAAGAGACAAATATTAATTAAAATGTTTGGGAAGCTAGAAAGATTATACGAATTTGTGATCTTGGATTATTATCGAAATAAAAAATGAAAAGCTTTCAATTCTTTATAAATAAGTACACAGTAGAACATAATTTACAACCACACATTGTACGTATCTTGTTTTCTCAATGGCTTCTCGTCATTTGAAAGGAGTTAAGAAAACAACTCTAACAGATCATTATGTGAGCATAAGAAGGAAAATCCTTCTTTTAGTCAAAAATATTTGCAAGAAACAAAAGTTTGATATTTCCATTAGTCAATCAACAGATCAGCAAAAAAGGAGAGCAGCAAACTATTTGTCAAATTATGTGAGCATTTGAATAAACTTTAACTTCTCAAACAAAAATGCCTGGTGAAATTGATCCAAACTTTAACTTCTCTATTGGTTGGGTAGAACGTTTTAAGGCAAGATTTGGAATCAGATCTTACCGACGATTTGGTGAAAGTGGTTCAGTTGTAATGGAGAACATTGAAAATGCTTTACCTCAAATACGAGCTAAACTAGACCAATTTCAGTGGAAGGATATCTACAAAATGGATGAAGCTGGATTATTTTTTCGATTGGAAGCCAACCATTCTCTTGCTACAAAGCAATTGGAAGGACGAAAGAAAGACAAAGAAAGAATTATTGTTTCTATTTGTTGCAATGGTGATGGTTCTGACAAGGTACTGTACCACTTTTTTTGTTTTTTTAATATTTTAGGGTTAAATAAAATTTCCTATCCTTATTCATTTCTAACAATTATTTTCATCTCTATTGATAAGATACCTCTTTGGGTTATGGCAAATATGCAAATCCAAGATGTTTCAAAAATGTGAACATGAACAATCTTGATTGCGTGTATCGATCTAACAAAAATCTTGGATGACTGGCTTGCTTTTTCAAGAATTTGTTGGTTGGTTTGACAAGAGAATGAATAGCAGAAAAGTTCTCTTGATAGTAGACAATTGTACAGCTCATCCAAAGGTTATTGAAGGCTTGCAAAATGTAGAATTATTTTTTTTTTGCCTCCAAATGCAACATCAAAGATTCAACCATGTGACGCTGGGATAATTCGGTCTCTGAAACTTCATTATCGACGTCGATTTTAATCTAGCATCTTGGAGGGTTTTGAGCTTGGAGCAACAAATCCAAAGAAAATTCATGTTTTGAATGCTATGAATTTTGTCAATGCATCTTGGAAATTTGATGTGAAAACAACAACAACTGCAAATTGTTTTCAACATTGCAAGATTCGATCAGAGGAAAATTTTGTTCCTGAACCAGAGTTTGGCCAAGATGAAGAGATCCTACAAGAAGTCATTTCTCGTTTATGCTATATAAATGTTATGGAGGTAGAACATCTTTTGAACTATCATAGTGAGAATGATGCTGTGATGGAATCACCTACAGATGATGAAATTATTTAAGCTGTGATGAATACGTCTAATGATGATGAAAATGATCCTGAACCGGACGATAGTTCGGTTTTACCCAATGTTTCATCGAAAGAACTCTTTCAAGCAACTATCACCTTACAGAACTACTACTTCTGCTATACGTATGTACAAAATATTCCTGAAGTTGTGTATGCTCTACAAAAAGTTAAAGATGAGATCGAATTTGGTTTAGCCACTAAGAAGAAATAACTTACTCTAGATAAATATTTTCAGAAAATATGAAGTGAAATATGAAAATTTGAAAATATGTAAGTTTAATATATAAATTTCTAACTGGAATTATGCATTTATTTTTTTATATTTTTATTAGGCTTTAATGTATTCAATTTCTTTTTATTACTTAATGCATTTAGCGAAATTATTACTTTAGTACACATGCCCAAATCGGGACCGGAAGAAATTATTATCTTAATGAAGATATTACTTTATCGGATATTCATTTATCGAGAGTTTACTGTAAACGTCTCGTGAATAATATCGAAAGGAAAGAGTGTCATTCATATATCCTCTTCTTTCCCAAAAAAAAAAAAAAAATTTATGTGCCTCGTCACGATCAATTGTTTAAAAATTACTACTCCCTTCGTTTCGAAATAACTGAGGCAGTTGATGAAAGTACGTATATTAAGCATGTGAGTTAATACTATAATTTAAATGTCAAAATGACAAAAACACCCATATAGTATATTTGATACAATGTTGTATTTATTCTATCACTTCTTAATAAATAGTGGTCGATATAGGAAAAACACATTAAATGTTGCATTGGAAATGTAACTGTCTCAGTTATTTTGAAACAATTTTTTTTAGCAACTGTCTTTGTTATTTTGAAACGAATGAAATATAATTGTGAATGTTGATGAACATTTTGACGGTGAGAGGAAAATTGTTAAATTGATAAGCTCTTTTGTGAATCGTGAGAGGATTTGGGAAATTAATATGAAGAAGAATAATGATTTGTTGACTTGAGTAGATATTACCAGCTTGAACGCGGATTTCTTTTTATAAAGAAAAACAGAGCACACGCTTGACCTGGCAAACTTTATAAATGGGAAACCATGTAGGAAAATTTTAAATTATCATTACTGTCATAATATTTTGTGTCCTTTAATTTTTTTCACAAATAAAATGACATTTTAAACATTTTTTAGAGTATCTTTAATTAGTTATAAAACTTTAACATCATTATTTATCATTTTTTCCGTCCACATGTATAACTTGGTGGTCCGGAACATATCAGATTTAAAGATTTTTTTTTGTTGGTCTCACATGTATAGAAAATAAAATATTTATTGTAAAATATGTGATTAGTGGATAATGTGATAACATGATGTTCCTTAACCACAATAAAACTACTAGTATTTTATAAACATATTTATTCATTACATTTAAGAAAATTATGTCGACTCATTACTCGAGCCCGAGTAATTTCCTTCCTCGTAATAGAGGTCTTATAGGAAATTAGTTTTTCCAAGGAGATATGCTAATTTTATCTAATAGGTTAGTTAAAAGGATATTTAATCCGGTTAAAACTCGGCTTTGATGAACGGTCGAGATCAAAGCAAAACCTTAGGATATTCGGATTTCGGTTCTCTCTCCGCCTATAAAAGCAATGTTTTATTCCATCATAAAGCATGTGAAAGAAACCAACACATCACGGTTGTAGACAAGGAGATAGATATCGAAATCCTCATCAAGGCAGCAACAATATCTTGGCAAAACGGAACATAGGCCAAATAACAACAGATGTAGTGAAACGGCCCTGATGATTTCTTCCGTTATTCAAGTACTCTGAATCTAGTTAAGTTACATTCAGCGGCGGATGCAGGATTTCGGGTAAGGGGGGGCAATAAAATTTTTAAAGGCAAAAAAAAAAAATTTAAGGGGAGGCAAACTATATGTATCATACAAATTTTAGTGTATTTTTTTCGGATTAAGGGGGGACAGTTGCCCTCCCTTGGCTGTATGTAGGTCCGCCACTGGTTACATTACACACTAAACTTAAAAAAAAAAAAATTTGCTATAAACTGATTCATGTAGATTTTTTCTCTCTCCTAATAATCATGATTGAATCTTTAGAAAAAGGTTTATAAATCTTTCTTCAAAAAAAAAAAAAAAAGGTTTATAAATCTTTAGTTTCCGACCATCGGAGATGTTCTTAGCAACAAGACAGCCCTTAGTGAATACTCCGTTTTTTTTTTTTATTTTTTTGAGGGGATGTATTCACGTATTGATAAGGAAAAATCATTATTCTAACATTTCCTTTTAATTTATTCAAGTAATGTTTGTCCTAGTAAGTATGTATTCACCGTTGTTTTTTTTTTTTTTGAGGGGATGTATTCACGTATTGATAAGGAAAAATCATTATTCTAGCATTTCCTTTTAATTTATTCAAGTAATGTTTGTCCTACAAAAATTGTTAGTATAACAAAATTACACAACATGCTTTAAGATCAAATCATGATAATAATTATAAATAATAGTGCAAAAGTGTATATAATCAATTTGATTTTACAGATAAACACGGTGAAATTCGAATCCGTGACACGGAACATCAACTTAAGGTAAGCCTCGTGTTACTCTACCAATTATTATTTGTTTCAATATTGGGCCAAAAATTTGTCGCCTTACTAACAATATGTTCACCCTGCCAAAGTGGGTATTGCTTAAAGGGTTTTTCTAAGTACTGTATTCGTGTTGAATCTTGGCCCAAAAGAAAAGCCTTTTCTTTTGTTTTACGATATCAACTTGGACCATGGCATTTTTAGGGACCGATGTGCTATATTCTTAGGACAATTATAAAGGCATTACGTAATTATTTCAACAAAACGTTTTACGGAATTTTTACGTGAACGAGGTGCGAAATTTAAAAAATAGGGTGCCTTTAGACCCCTTTTTTACATAAAAATGCTTCGAACATCATATTGTTGAATTTGTACTTTTTTTGATGCCATCGTACAACGTTTTCTCATGTAGAAATTTAAAAAATAGGGTGCCTTTAGACCCCCTATTCTTAATGAAGTTCTATTAGAATCATAAAAATGCTTCGAACATCATATTGTTGATTTATTTGTACTTTTTTTGCATGCCATCGTACAACGTTTTCTCATGTAGAACCGTGAATGCCTCGTTTTGTACAAAAATATCATTGCTATTACGAACATGCTGGCAACCAGTTGGGTTGATGACTTGACGGTTTAGTGAACTGCTAGTTCAACAATTCACAAGGTTACTAACTTGTCCAACTCACCGATTCAAAAACTAATGTGTTACCCTCAAAAAACAAAACAAAACAAAAAAAAAAACTCATGTGTTATTTTTGGACACCTATATATCAGGGGGCATTATTAAAATACATGTACTATTTTTTCGAGGGAATTGCCTATTTAGACTGTTTTCAACAAATAATGATTTATTTAGATTCCATCTTTTAAACATGTTAAAATACAAACATGCCTCCATCTTCCTTCTTCCTTCTTCCTTTCTCCATTAACAAACCTCTGAATAGACTCTATTAATACCACATCTTCCACCTGTTTTAGTCCATATTTCCTTCAAAAGTCGTCCTCGTTTTTCTGCACGCAAACATTCAAATTGTAACGAGTTTAAATTCGTGTTCTTGTGGAATTTCAACCTGTTCTTGTGGAATCTCTGGTAACGATTTTGTGTTCTTTGCCTTCAACACAAGAATCCTATTGCTAAGAAATCAAATTCGTGTTTTTCCCTAGTAACGAGTTGAAATTTGTGTTTATCATTGGTAATGAGCTTGCTGGAAAATGGCATGGAAAGCGTGGATTCGGGTTCAGGGGTTCAGGGATTCATGGATTCATGGGCTCAGGAGTTCAGGGGTTTCAGGGGGTTCGGGGGTAGGGATGGATCCTGGAATTTTTTCCAGTTGGGTCATTGGACAGTAAAACTACACTTTTATCTAAAAATTTGTTCCAATTGAGTTACGGAGCCTAAATGTATATTTTTTAACAAAAAAAAACAACATCGTTTTAATACGAACAAAAATTACGCATCTCGGTGGGGTCGCGGGCCACGACCCATCACGATACACACATCCGCCCCTGTTCGAGGGGCTACATGGGGGTTTAAGATTTAGTTCCGACGGGATTCCAATAGGGTTCCGGCGAGGTTCGGGTTCACGGATTCTCAAGGGATTTTAAGATTGAAATAGATGGGGATAGTTTTTGTATCAAATAGTAGAATAACCTTAATAAACAAAAAAAAAATTGTTGAAACATTTTAAATAACCAAGAATTTGTTATGAATGTCTACCATAGCCCACGACCTTTTTTTCTAAATAATTACGCAAAAATATACTGTCAAAATCTCTGATTTCTTGGATTCACTAATAAGATAGTGGGAAAAGAAAAAAAGACTTCAAGAAAATATTATAGTAGTACTACATAAATCATTAAACTTTATTATATATTGAAAGGGATTACAGCTATTTTACAAGAAAATTTATTCATGTAAATGCATAAGCCATATTCAATTGAAAGGGATTACAACCTGTTTCCAAGAAACTTTATATGCACAACTTTATTCAATTCAAAGAGAAGAGATTACCTGGTTTCAGGATCAAATACAAATACCACCCTTACTATATTTAGTGCATTCATATAATTAACTTCAAATTCCAGAATTAAATCTGTAATTCGACCACATTCCCCTTAAGAATCCAAGAGAGAGGGGGTAATAAATCGGGATAATATGGAAAACCGGTTTCTGGAAGCCACTCATCTCCTTGTATAAAATTGCCAACAGTGAATTGACTTGCTACGGTTGAGTTTGTGATCACTCTATAACCGGGCCAATCAACCCTCTGGCTAGTGTTTGAACCAGCTCCTCTGTTTTCATACTCCCCGTAATAAAGCGTATCCAAACCAAGACCACCTGGCCATTCCACCCACCCTTTCGGGTCGATCAGGCTGTGCAAATCTGACAGAAGATAAACCGTTCGTGAGTAAATTCCCCAAGGACGGCCTAGGTATGTCCGGACCGTGTGTTGAACTGGGATTAAGTCCTTTGCCGCAGCAACATTACAATCGATGATTGAAATGCCGGTGTTTTCATTGGGGTCTCCTCGATTCTGAGCTGTGTAAACGTTGCTTTGGCCCGGTAAGGGCATAAAGGTTGCATCTTTGGAAAACCACAGCAGCGTTGCCAAAGATGAAGTCAACAGTACCATATATATCGCAATGTGTGTAAAACTGGCGGAAGGAATGGACGTATAGTGTGTCTTGATAGCCGAGGAAGCTGCATTTATAGAATGCCGAGAACTCGGAGTTGCTTCGCAGGGCCACTGCCTGGTCTAGCCTCGGCCCTGCGAAGTTCTCAAAAGTGATGCCACTCGCCATAAATCTAACGCCCACCACCGCTGCAAAAATGAATTTCAATACTAAAAAATCATGGTAATTTATTGTTCGTGAAATGGTACAATCACGAGGATTGTGTAATAATATAAAATGTCTTTTACAATCAAATGACTCGTTACTATCTAGCAAACGGTTACTTCTATGGAGTTGGTTAAGTATCTCATAAAACCATAAATTTTACTTGTAGTAACTTTTGAATTTGTTTATAATACGTTATGATTTTTTTAAGAACAAAATATATTAATTTTGTTATAACATGATAGGGAATCCAGATACAGAAAGATAAACACAAAACCAATCTAACGTAAATAAATAACACAGAGGTAACACAAACAAGAAGAGCACAAGATTTAACGTGGGTTCCGGTGTTATACCGACTACTCCATGGGCAGAAAAGAGATATTTTATTATACACTGAATTTCATATTTTCACACACATTACAATGACCAATACAGTTGATATTTATAGGCACAGATCCCTAAACCCTAGCCGTCCGAGGATCTTTGTCAGAATGTCATAAATGCCCCAGATGTGAGTCCTTCTGCTGACCTCACTCTGCTGATCATTGTTCAGATGTAGAACTCTATTGTATTCATAACACTTCAGCAGACTTAGACTTCAGCAGCCTACTGACCCTAGAAGACACTCAGCAGAATCCCCAGCTGACTGTCATAGATTTGAATACACTTCTCAGCTGGCCATCACTCAGCTGACTCCCAGATTAGTTTCACCAGATGTAGAGTTTAAGTCACTTTGCTGACAAATCTCCACCTTGACTTGAACTCTCATTCAGAGTCAAACAGATTGCATAAACAGATGTACATGTACCAGATGCATTCGTCAATGCCAGAATGTACTTGTACCAGATTTCCCCATAGAATCCACTCAGCAGACCTGCCCTCTACTGAGCTTCCGGATTTATCAGATCACAAGCTTTGAATATTCAGCAAGTCCAGGCACAACTGAAACTTGCTCTGCTGAACTGGCTTAGTGAACATATCAGCAGGGTTCTCCTTAGTGCTGATCTTCTTCACTATAACTCTCTTCTCATTTCTTAGAAAATGATACCTCACATCAATATGCTTGGTTCTCTCATGATGAACATGATCCTTAGCTAGTCAAATTGCACTCAAGCTGTCACAATAAATCTCAGCATGATCATGATGTAGCCCAAATCACTGACTAGCCCCTTAAACCAGATACCCTCCTTAGCTGCTTCAGTAAGAGCCATATATTCAACCTCAGTAGTTGATAAAGCCAATATGGCCTGAAGAGTTGCTTTCCAGCTGAATACTGAATTCCCCAATGTGCAAACATAACCAGTCATTGATTTTCTACTGTCCACATCACCTGCATAATCAGCATCACTGTACCCTGTGATCAGACTCTGAGTATCAGGTACCTGAACATTCTTTTCACAGCTTTCCAGTGTTCCTTTCCAGGTTGAGCCATAAACCTGCTGACAACACTGACTGCTTGAGCCAGATCAGGCCTATTGCACACCATGACATACATCAGGCTGCCAACTGCACTAGCATAGGATACTTTTGACATGTACTCCTTCTCTTCTATTGATTGCAAAGCATAAACAGACAAATGAACAGTGGATGTCATAGGAGTATCTATTGGTTATGCAGCAGACATACCAAATCTGGCCAGTATCTTCTGTATATAACCTTGCTGAGATAAGAACAATTTTTTCTGACTCCTATCTCTCCAGATCTCCATCCCCAAAATCTTCTTGGTTGCACCTAAATCCTTCATTTCAAATTCAGCACTGAGAAGGTTCTTCAGATTTTGAACATCAGACTTCTTTTCAGCAGTTATTAACATATCATCCACATACAAGACAAGACAGATATGTGATCCATCTCTCAGCTGACTGTTGTATACACAACAATCATATGGACTTCTATTATAACCCAGCAGGATCATTAACTGTCAAACCTTTTATACCACTGTCTAAGAGCTTGCTTCAGTCTATATAAGGACTTTTTCAACTTACACACAAAACCTTCCTTGCCAGGAACTTGGAAACCCTCTGGCTGAGTCATGTATATCTCTTTATCTACCTCACCATGTAGAAAAGCTGTCTTCACGTCCAATTGCTCAAGTTCGAGATCTTGTTGTGCCACCATTGCTAGTACCACTCTGATTGAAGTGTGTATGATCATTGGTGAGAAAATCTTATCAAAGTCTATCCCTTCTTTTTGCCTGAACCCTTTTGCAACCAAACATGCCTTATACTTAACTCTTTTTTGCCTCAAATATCCCTTCCTTTTTTTTGAAGATCCACTTGCAAGTAACAACTCCTTTATCAGCTGGTTGTTTAACAAGATCCCAAGTCTGATTCTTCAATAATGACTCTATTTCATCTTCCATGGCAGCATGCCATTGAGATTATTCAGAACATGTCACTGCTCCCCTGTAAGTATAAGGTTCAAAACCATCCACTTATTCTGCAACTTGGTGTGCATATCCAACCATATCATCAAAGCCATACCTCCTGGGAGGTATCCCAACATTTGATCTTCTAGCTCAGCTGACCGCTATACTCTGCTGACCCATGTTTGCTTGATGCTCTGCTCTCTGATGTTTAGAAAACTGGCTTGGATCTTGTTCTGATTCATTAACCAGATCAGATGAGTGCTGACTTTGATCATCTGAGTGTTGCATCTCAGTTGACTCCACCTGAAGCTCCACCTTACTGTCAGCTCTCTCAGATTCAGTCCTGGTTTCAGATTCAGTAGACCTCCCCACTGATGAGTTAATCATAGAATCTTCATCAAAGACCACATCTCTACTGAGTATGACCCTCGACTCTGTTGATGACCAAATTCTATAACCTTTCACTCCATCACCATATCCCACAAACACTCCTTTTTTGGATCTTGGTTCCAATTTCCTTTCACTGATATGATAGTAAACTGTGCTTCTAAAAACTCTTAGAACTGAGTAATCAGCAGGTTTATCTGACCACATCTCAACTGGTGTCTTGATATTGATCCCTGCGTGAGGACTCATGTTGATTAAGCAGCATGATTTACTCATCGCCTCTACCCAAAATCTCCTTGATAAACCAGCATTAGAGAGCATACATCTTGCCCTCTCCAGAAAAGTTTGATTCATTTTTTCAGCCACACCATTCTGCTGAGGTGTATTCCTGACTGTATGATGTCTGGAAATACCCTCATCTTTGCACAATGTATCAAACTCAGACCAGCAGAATTCTAGACCATTATCTGTCCGAAGTCTCTGGATCTTCTTGCCTAATTGATTTCCCACTAGAGTCTTCCACTGCTTGAAACTATTGAATGCTTCACTTTTATGTTTCATCATCACCACCCAAGTCTTTCTTGAGTAGTCATCTATGAATGATACAAAATATATGTGACCAGCCAATGATTCTACCATTGATGGACCCCAACAATCAGAATGGATATAATCAAGTGATGCATTTGTACTGTGTATGCCTGCTGAGAACTTGCTTCTATGTAGCTTCCCAAACACACAGTGCTCACAAAAGTCTAGATTTTTGATCTTATATCCCCAAGTAGACCTGCTGAAGAAAGGACCTGCATACCTCTTTCACCCATGTAACCTAGTTTCATGTGCCACAACTGAGTCTGCTGTGATTGGTGCACTACTGAGGATGCTACAGGAGCAGAACCAGATACATTAGAGCTTTGCGAAATGTACAAGGTTCCCCTCTTGATAACTTTGAGAACCACAGTTGAATTTTTGTAGACATTCAGCTCTTCATCTTCTCTCTTGAAAATGAACCCCTTGTTGTCCAGTAGACTAAGAGATACCAAATTCTTGGTCATCTGTGGAACATGTCTAACATCTTTCAGTGTACAGAATCTACCATCCTCTATCCTCAACTGAACTGAGCCAATTCCCACTATCTTGCAGACCTTGCTGTTTTCTATTGATATATGACCACCATCTATCTGCTCCTAAGTAGAAAACCACTCCATGTGTGGACAAATATGATAGGATGCTCCAGAATCTAGGATCCAAACATCAGCATGATGTGCTGAATCCCCAGCAACTAGAACCAGATCCTCATCAGATTGCTCAGCTTTGGACAATTGGACTTCCAACGTCCCTGCTCCTTACAGTAATTACAGACATCTATGTACTTAGGACCATTGGATCCTGATTTCTTGGATTTCTTCTTCCCAAAATGATGTTCATATCCTTTCCCACTGCTGCTGACTACTAGTTTAGCAGCCTGACTGTCTGACCCTGGTGCCTTGTGTTTCAGCTCCTTAGCATGTAAGGTTGACCTTACATCTTCCAATGCCATTGTATCCTTCCCAACTATGAAAGATTGCACAAAGTTTTCATATGATGCCGGTAATGACACCAACAGGATTAGACCTGCATCTTCAACTTCAATTTTAACAACAATATTCCTTAAATCAAGTAATATTGTGTTCAGCTAATCAAAATGATCCCTCAGCTGATTTCCTTCATGCATCCTTAGACTAAACAGTCTCTATTTCAACAACAACTTGTTGGTTAATGACTTAGTCATATACAGTGTCTCAAACTTTGCCCACAACTTGGCAGTTGTGTCTTCCTCAGAGACTTCAGTGATAACATCATCAGATAAGCACAACATGATGGTTGAATGTGCTTTCTCTTTCAGATTGGCTCTCTCAGCAGCACTTCCTTCTGTTGATTTAGACAAAGGACCCCATAATCCTTGTTGTTTCAACAAAGCACGTGTAATATTCCGATTTTCGGGAAAGGGCAGACGTGTCTTTTTGCGAAAACGAAATATTGGGTTCGGTTCCTTTTAATCGGAGTTAATTAATTTGGACGTCATATTTATATATTTCGAGTGGTATATATATATATATATAGAAGGAAATCTTTTTTTTATACAATTAAGGGCAAATAAGGAAAACTAAGGTTTTATGGGAATGGGTATTTAAAGGAAAATTTGACTGATAATCCCCATAACCTTTTTACAAAAAAAGAGCAGCCACGTTTTCTCCTCTCTTCTGCGCATTCAAGGAGAGAGTTGAGGGTTGGGAGAGTTTCACCAATAACTGAAGCAACTCTTGGTGATTTTCAGATCAGACGGAAGATTTGGAACCGTTGTGAAGGGAGCAACGATTGGTTACCAGTTTGGTTGGCAAAGTTGCAGGCTTTTGTTGAGGTTTTGATCAGTTTCTGCGGCTGCAAATAGGTAAGGAAACTATCCCTATGATCTCAATTGTCTTTTATGAGGTTTAGATGAAATTGTAGGGTGTTTTGATGCTAGATTGATGAGTTTATGGATTGATCATTGACCATAAGTGCCATGATATGTTTAGACATGTTTTTCTGAGTTTTCTGTGATGTTCTTGCTGTGGTTTGGTTTGGAATCGTTTTGGAAATCGCATGATGAAGGGTTAGGGTTCTAGTCGAACCCAGGTGGACGAGCGTTTGGCCTCCCTGGACGGGCGTCTACTTGGGGCACACTTCGGACGAGCGTCTGGCTTTACTGGACGGGCGTTTAAAGTGTTGTTTTACATTCAGGATTGAAACTGTTTTAAGTGGACGGGCGTCTGGGTATAGTGGACGGGCGTCCATCTTTGGACGGGCGTCCAATATGGTTCAGACGGGCGTCCAGAGCCTTAAACGGGTGTCTAGCTTGTTTTGTCCTTCTTCCTTTGTTGGGTGTGGTCCAGCCCTATAAGCATGATTTAGCTTTATGAAACCTTTAAACATGGTATGTTAATACTGTATAAACTTGGACAAGCCTGAATTGAGCTTCTGATTCGTTCAGTTAAAACACCGAATGTACTCTTAAAAGGAGTTGAAGTTCGGATCCGTCGGAAGAGCATGATAGGCTTGTGCTTTGATGAGTTAGTATTCATCAATGTCTCGTGTAATTGCTAGGACTTGTCCGTGTCTAAGTGGTCTAGGAAGAGAGTAGTTTGTGTGAGGGAGATTATTTGAAAACACCTAGGTGGCTAGTTAATCATCCTAATAATCAACGTACTTGACTAGTAAAAGATTAAACAACATGTATCTCTTGGCTAGGCACCGGGCTAAATCGCGATGCATGTGCTACCTCGAAGGTGGAGGAACTCGTAGGTCAATGACCCTAAGTACGAGGGACTCGCCGAGACGCGCAAGCTATCGGAGTCTACCTTTTCTAGACTTCGTGGATATTGGTGTGATCCACTAATATGTTGCAAAAGAGTGTTCCCGAGGTAGAAGAACTCCGTAGGTCATAATGACCCTAAGTACGGAGGGATTCTGCCAAGGTGGATGCGCGTAGTGCCCTTGAGTGCGGTCGTAACATAGATAAGCTAAGTAGGAACGTTTAGTCAATTTGTGTTGATGGACATGAAATGAACCCTTGGTTGAGTCGGTTTCACATAAACAACCAATTTAATTAAATATCTTTTCCGTATAAACTATAGTTGTTATCATAGCTTCTCTTTCTTATTAAGTACGTTGTACTTACCTCAAATGCATGTTTTCTGTGTGTTTGGGGATGAGAAGACGAACAGGTTTTCGAGGAGGAGTTCGACGACGACGTTTGACGGCGCTCGTTGAAGACTTATCATTTTCAAGTTTTACTTTTACATTTGGATTTCTTTGATACTTTTGAGGTAGAGTTTTGGTCTTTCGAGACGTGTAGTGCTTTTCTTTTGGGATTTTCGTACTTCTTCAAATGTAATTATAATCAATTTGATTTTACAGATAAACACGGTGAAATTCGAATCCGTGACACGGAACATCAACTTAAGGTAAGCCTCGTGTTACTCTACCAATTATTATTTGTTTCAATATTGGGCCAAAAATTTGTCGCCTTACTAACAATATGTTCACCCTGCCAAAGTGGGTATTGCTTAAAGGGTTTTTCTAAGTACTGTATTCGTGTTGAATCTTGGCCCAAAAGAAAAGCCTTTTCTTTTGTTTTACGATATCAACTTGGACCATGGCATTTTTAGGGACCGATGTGCTATATTCTTAGGGCAATTCTAAAGGCATTACGTAATTATTTCGACAAAACGTTTTACACATAAATTTTTACATGTGAACGAGGTGCCGAAATTAAAAAAATAAGGTGCCTTTAGACCCCCTTATTCTTAATGAAGTTCTATTAGAATCATAAAAATGCTTCGAACATCATATTGTTGATTTATTTGTACTTTTTTTGCATGCCATCGTACAACGTTTTCTCATGTAGAACCGTTAATGCCTCGTTTTGTACAAAAAAAGTCACTGCTATTGACGTTTCTCATTATTTTCCCTTGTGCGTAGTTCGGTAAGGGTTGGTACATCAAATTACGTGACATTCCCTTCCATGAAAGAATAATTACAATTCCATAAATAACTATTCGTGCATCTTAACCATCCAAACAATTTTGTGGAGTTAAAAAAAAAAATTAAAAAAAAAAAAATTGAAGAAAAAAGAAGATACGAACCTGAGGTATAAGGACAAATGGTAATAAGTGGTTTTTGGAGTAGTCCATTTCGATGATTGGGCCAGGTGAAGTTTGCTTTTTTTTCTTTTGGTTTTACTTTATATGGTCCGAGAATAAAGCACTTTGGGACCATTTTTGACAACGTTGGAACAGCCACCAACCAGTAAATTTTTTGCTCGCCTTTGGTCCAATCACTCATTTTCAGTCCTTTTCGAAGGGAAAATTCTACCACGAAGAACTCCATTTTGAAGCGACTCGAATACAACACACACAAAATCTTACTTTTTTTTAATATAATTTTTAATAAAGTACACGTAAAGTCTTAGGATTTTTATATGTTATGTGCGACTTCGAGATTCCTTAAAACGGAGTCCTTACGCAATAGGCTCTCTTTTTTGACTTAAGCATTCGTTGTTATTTAAAAAAATAGCAAGGATATTTTAAAACAATTGTGATGATAAACTTCTGCGTCTTATCTATTTTTTTCTTGGAGGATCGCTAGGTCCATCGGTCCACATGCTGGCAACCAGTTGGGTTGATGACTTGACGGTTTAGTGAACTGCTAGTTCAACAATTCACAAGGTTACTAACTTGTCCAACTCACCGATTCAAAAACTCATCTGTTACCCTCAAAAAAAAAAAAAAAAAAAAAAAAAAAAAAAAAAACAAAACAAAACAAAAAAACTCATGTGTTATTTTTGGACACCTATATATCAGGGGGCATTATTAAAATACATGTACTATTTTTTCGAGGGAATTGCCTATTTAGACTGTTTTCAACAAATAATGATTTATTTAGATTCCATCTTTTAAACATGTTAAAATACAAACATGCCTCCATCTTCCTTCTTCCTTCTTCCTTTCTCCATTAACAAACCTCTGAATAGACTCTATTAACACCACATCTTCCACCTGTTTTAGTCCATATTTCCTTCAAAAGTCGTCCTTGTTTTTCTGCACGCAAACATTCAAATTGTAACGAGTTTAAATTCGTGTTCTTGTGGAATTTCAACCTGTTCTTGTGGAATCTCTGGTAACGATTTTGTGTTCTTTGCCTTCAACACAAGATCCCTATTGCTAAGAAATCAAATTCGTGTTTTTCCGTAGTAACGAGTTGAAATTTGTGTTTATCATTGGTAATAAGCTTGCTGGAAAATGGCATGGAAAGCGTGGATTCGGGTTCAGGGGTTCAGGGATTCATGGATTCATGGGCTCAGGAGTTCAGGGGTTTCAGGGGTAGGGATGGATCCTGGAATTTTTTCCAGGTTGGGTCATTGGACAGTAAAATTACACTTTTATCTAAAAATTTGTTCCAATTGAGTTACTGGAGCCTAAATGTATATTTTTTAACAAAAAAAACAACATCGTTTTAATACGAACAAAAATTACGCATCTCGGTGGGGTCACATGACCCATCATGATACACACATCCGCCCCTGTTCGAGGGGCTACATGGGGGTTTAAGATTTAGTTCCGACGGGATTCCAATAGGGTTCCAGCGAGGTTCAGGTTCACGGATTCTGGAAGGGATTTTAAGATTGAAATAGATGGGGATAGTTTTTGTATCAAATAGTAGAATAACCTTAATAAACAAAAAAAAAATTGTTGAAACATTTTAAATAACCAAGAATTTGTTATGAATGTCTACCATAGCCCACGACCTTTTTTTCTAAATAATTACGCAAAAATATACTGTCAAAATCTCTGATTTCTTGGATTCACTAATAAGATAGTGGGAAAAAAAAAAAGACTTCAAGAAAATATTATACTACATAAATCATTAAACTTTATTATATATTGAAAGGGATTACAGCTATTTTACAAGAAAATTTATTCATGTAAATGCATAAGCCATATTCAATTGAAAGGGATTACAACCTGTTTCCAAGAAACTTTATATGCACAACTTTATTCAATTCAAAGAGAAGAGATTACCTGGTTTCAGGATCAAATACAAATACCACCCTTACTATATTTAGTGCATTCATATAATTAACTTCAAATTCCAGAATTAAATCTGTAATTCGACCACATTCCCCTTAAGAATCCAAGAGAGAGGGGGGTAATAAATCGGGATAATATGGAAAACCGGTTTCTGGAAGCCACTCATCTCCTTGTATAAAATTGCCAACAGTGAATTGACTTGCTACGGTTGAGTTTGTGATCACTCTATAACCGGGCCAATCAACCCTCTGGCTAGTGTTTGAACCAGCTCCTCTGTTTTCATACTCCCCGTAATAAAGCGTATCCAAACCAAGACCACCTGGCCATTCCACCCACCCTTTCGGGTCGATCAGGCTGTGCAAATCTGACAGAAGATAAACCGTTCGTGAGTAAATTCCCCAAGGACGGCCTAGGTATGTCCGGACCGTGTGTTGAACTGGGATTAAGTCCTTTGCCGCAGCAACATTACAATCGATGATTGAAATGCCGGTGTTTTCATTGGGGTCTCCTCGATTCTGAGCTGTGTAAACGTTGCTTTGGCCCGGGTTAGGCTTTCGGGCATAAAGGTTGCATCTTTGGAAAACCACAGCGGCGTTGCCAAAGATGAAGTCAACAGTACCATATATATCGCAATGTGTGTAAAACTGGCGGAAGGAATGGACGTATAGTGTGTCTTGATAGCCGAGGAAGCTGCATTTATAGAATGCCGAGAACTCGGAGTTGCTTCGCGGCCACCGCTGCCTAGCCTCGGCCCTGCGAAGTTCTCAAAAGTGATGCCTCTTGCCATAAATCTAACGCCCACCACCGCTGCAAAAATGAATTTCAATACCAAAAAATCATCGTAATTTATTGTTCGTGAAATGGTAAAATCACGACGATTGTGTAATAATATAAAATGTCTTTTACAATCAAATGACTCATTACTATCAAGCAAACGAAGTTACTTCTATGATGAAAGTTGGTTAAGTATCTCATAAAACCATAAATTTTACTTGTAGTAACTTTTGAATTTGTTTATAATATGTCATGATTTTTTTAAGAACAAATTATATGAATTTTGTTATAACAGGATAGAGAATCCAGTTGCAGAAAGATAAACACTGAATCAATCTAACGTAAATAAATAACACAGAGGTAAAACAAACAAGAAGAGCACAAGATTTAATGTGGTTTCCGGTGTTATACCGACTACTACACGGGCAGAAAAGAGATATTTTATTATACACTGAATTTCAGATTTTCACACACATTACAATGACCAATACAGTCAGGGCCGGCCCTCGCATTTGTTGGGCTTAAGACCAAGTCCCCGAATTGGGCCTTTTAGTTGAAGTTGTTTTTTTTTTTTTTTTTGAAAAACATACTTATCGCGTTTTTAATACCCGTAAATACAAAATTCAAGTTATTTGTTAGATATTTTATTCATAAAGTCTATTTTTATTTTTGTTTTGAATGTGTTGTTGCACACTGAGTGCGACAGGTGTCGCGGTGGGTCGAGGGGGCAGCGCCCCCCGTGGGGGCTCGGAGGCAACGCCCCCAAAACCTAAACGAACCTATGCGAATGACACACTATTTCGTAGAAGGGATTTTTCATTGAGACACATCATTTCGGTGGTGCATGTTCATTGGGACACATCCTTTGAAGACGAACAAATTTGTTTTTTTCGTGAAAAGGTACAATATCTTTTCGTTATCTATATATAGAGAGACATGAGCATTCGGTGTGAAAGATAATAAAGTTTTTTTAGAAGCATCAACAGTACAAACATATTGTGTCTCTAAAGTAGACTCTATTGAATCCCGAGAGAGATCTTAAAACATCTCTTTAAAGAAACGTTTTATACGTGCCCTTGAAGATCATTCAATTCTGTTTGTTTTATCACATTTTTCTAACATTATTGATAGTCTCAAAACATGTCTACAAAGTAGTCTTTTCTAGCATATTTAGAAACAAAAACCAAATTCATACGTATACATAAAACATACTTACATATTATTATTTCAAGATCGCTCTTGCAACACATTTAGAGGCGAAATCACTAATCAAAGTAGAATTGTCAATTTCATTAACCATATTCTTCTCAATTGAGAATTTGAGAATATAATTTATCGTTTATGAATGGGAAATTGAAAGAAGGAAAGGAAAACAAAAAACAAAAAAAAAAAATCAACAGCTCAAGCAGCAGGGGAGCTGGGGAAACGAAGCGGGGGCGAAGGGAGGACCGGAACTTAGGAGTGAAAAATGAGTTCTATCTATTTTTGTTTGTTTTATTTATTTTTGTGTGTGCTTTTTTTTTATAATATAGATATATATAATAAATTAATAATATAGATAAAGTCACAAAACAAAAACAAAAAACTTGTTTGTACATATCTATTTTTTTTTTGTCAGGTAAAATTTTTTATTGGGGCCTTTATCAATTAGAGTAAAAAAAATTTGGGCCTTTATCAAAAAAGAAAATTAACATATTATATTAGGTTGGATCGGATTAAATCTACACGATTTTTTTTCTTTTAGCGAAACATGTACTGTTGGGCCCTGCGACACAATTGGGCTTAAGACCCGGGTCTCGCCGGCCTTAGCATAGGGCCGGCCCTGAATACAGTTGATATTTATAGGCACAGATCCCTAAACCCTAGCCGTCCGAGGATCTTTGTCAGAATGTCATAAATGCCCCAGACGTGAGTCCCTCTGCTGACCTCACTCTGCTAATCATTGTTCAGATGTAGAACTCTGTTGTATTCATAACACTTCAGCAGACTTACACTTCGGCGGATGCGACCCCGAAAGACACTCGGCGAAATCCCCACCGATCGTCACGATTTGAATACGCTTCTCAGCTGACTATCACTCAGCTGACTCCCAGATTAGTTCCACCAGATGTAGAGTTTAAGTCACTTTGCTGACAAATCTCCACCTTGACTTGAACTCTCATTCAGAGTCAAATAGATTGCATAAACAGATGTATTTGTACCAGATGCAATCGTCAATGCCAGGATGTACTTGTACCAGATTTCCCCACATAATCCACTCAGCAGACCTGCCCTCTACTGAGCTTCCAGATTTATCATATTACAAGCTTTGAATATTCAGCAAGTCCAGACACAACTGAAACTTGCTCTGCTGAACCGGATTAGTGAACATATCAGCATGGTTCTCCTTAGTGCTGATCTTCTTCACTATAACTCTCTTCTCATTTCTTAAAAAATAATACCTCACATCAATATGCTTGGTTCTCTCATGATGAACATGATCCTTAGCTAGTCAAATTGCACTCAAGCTGTCACAATAAATCTCAGCATGATCATGATGTAGCCCAAATCACTGACTAGCCCCTTCAACCAGATACCCTCCTTAGCTGCTTCAGTAAGAGCCATATATTCAGCCTCAGTAGTTGATAAAGCCAATATGGCCCGAAGAGTTGCTTTCCAGCTGACTACTGAATACCCCAATGTGAAAACATAACCAGTCATTGATTTTCTACTGTCCACATCACCTGCATAATCAGCATCATTGTACCATGTGATCAGACTCTGAGTATCACCTTCATAAATAAGACCAACATCAGTTGTACCTCTAAGGTACCTGAACATTCTTTTCACAGCTTTCCAGTGTTCCTTTCCAGGTTGAGCCATAAACCTGCTGACAACACTGACTGCCTGAGCCAGATCAGGCCTATTGCACACCATGACATACATCAAACTGCCAACTGCACTAGCATAGGGCACTTTTGACATGTACTCCTTCTCTTCTATTGATTGCAAAGCATAAACAGACAAATGAACATTGGATGCTATAGGAGTATCTATTGGTTATGCAGCATACATACCAAATCTGGCCATAATCTTCTGTATATAACCCTGCTGAGATAAGAACAATTTTTTCTGACTCCTATCTCTCCAGATCTCCATTCTCAAAATCTTCTTGCTTGCACCCAAATCCTTCATTTCAAATTCGGCACTGAGAAGGTTCTTCAGATTTTGAACATCAGACTTCTTTTCAGCAGCTATTAACATAACATCCACATACAAGACAAGATAGATATGTGATCCATCTCTCAGCTGACTGTTGTATACACAACAGTCATATGGACTTCTGTTATAACCCAGCAGGATCATTAATTGTCAAACCTTTTATACCACTTTCTAGGAGCTTGCTTCAGTCTATATAAGGACTTCTTCAACTTACACACAAAACCTTCCTTGCCAGGAACTTGGAAACCCTCTAGCTGAGTCATTTATATCTCTTTATCTACCTCACCACGTAGAAAAGATGTCTTCACATCCAACTGCTCAAGTTCGAGATCTTGTTGTGCCACCATTGCTAGTACCACTCTGATTGAAGTGTGTATGACCACTGGTGAGAAAATATCATCAAAGTCTACCCCTTCTTTTTTACTGAACCATTTTGCAACCAAACGTGCCTTATACTTAACTATTTCTGCCTCAGAAATCCCTTCTTTTTTTCTTGAAGATCCACTTGCAAGTAACAAATCCTTTATCAGCTGGTTGTTTAACTAGATCCCAAGTCTAATTCTTCAATAATGACTCCATTTCATCTTCTATGGCAGCATGCCATTGAGATTATTCAGAACATGTCACTGCTTCCCTGTAAGTAAAAGGTTCAAAACCATCTACTTCTTCTGCACCTTGGAGTGCATATCCAACCATATCATCAAAGCCATACCTCCTGGGAGGTATCCCAACATTTGATCTTCTAGCTCAGCTCACTGCTATACTCTGCTGACCCGTGTTTTCTTGATGCTCTGCTGACTGATGTTTAGCAGACTGGATTGGATCTTGTTCTGATTCATTAACCAGATCAGATGAGTGCTGACTTGAATCATCTGAGTGTTGCATCTCAGTTGATTCCACTTGAAGCTCCACCTTACTGTCAGCTCTCTCAGATTCAGCACTGGTTTCAGATTCAGTAGACCTCCCCACTGATGAGTTAATCATAGAATTTTCATCAATGACCACATCTCTACTGATTATGACCATCGACTCTGCTGATGACCAAATTCTATAACCTTTCACTCCATCACCATATCCCACAAACACTCCTTTCTTGGATCTTGGTTCCAATTTCCTTTCACTGACATGATAGTAAACTGTGCATCTAAAAACCCTTAGAACTGAGTAATCAACAGGTTTGTCTGACCACATCTCAACTGATGTCTTGAGATTGATCCCTGTGTGAGGACTCATGTTGATTAAGTAGCATGCTGCATTCACAGCCTCTGCCCAAAATCTCCTTGATAAACCAGCATTAGAGAGCATACATCTTGCCCTCTCCAAAAAAGTTTGATTCATTCTTTAAGCTACACCATTCTGCTGAGGTGTATTCCTGACTGTATGATGTCTGGCAATACCCTCATCTTTGCACAATGTATCAAACTCAGACCAGTAGAATTCTAGACCATTATCTGTCCGAAGTCTCTTGATCTTCTTGCCTAAATAAATGTGACCACCCAATGATTCTACCATTGATGGACCCCAACAATCAGAATGGATATAATCAAGTGATGCTTTTGTACTGTGTATGCTTGCTGAGAACTTGCTTCTATGTAGCTTCCCAAACACACAAAGCTCATAAAAGTCTAGATTTTTTTATCTTATATCCCCAAGTAGACCTGCTGAAGAAAGGACCTGCATACCTCTTTCACCCATGTAACATAGTCTCATGTGCCACAACTGAGTCTGATGTGACTGGTGCACTGCTGAGGATGCTACTGCAGTAGAACCAGATACATTAGAGTTTTGCGAAATGTACAAGGTTCCCCTCTTGATACCTTTGAGGACCACAGCTGAATCTTTGTAGACATTCAACTCTCCATTTTCTCCCTTGAAAATGAACCCCTTGCTGTCCAGTAGACTAAGAGACCAAATTCTTGGTCATCTATGGAACGTGTCTAACATCTTTCAGTATACAGAATCTACAATCCTCTGTCCTCAACTGAACTGAGCCAATTCTCACTATCTTGCAGACCTTGCTGGTTTCCATTGATATATGACCACCATATATCTGATCAAAAGTAGAAAACCACTATATGTATGGACAAATATGATAGGATGCTCCAGAATCTAGGATCCAAACATCAGCATGATGTGTTGAATCCCCAGCAACTAGAACCAGATCCTCATCAGATTGCTCAGCTTTGGACAATTGGACTTCCAACGTCCCTTCTCCTTACGGTAATTACAGACATCTGTGGACTTAGGACCTTTGGACCCTGATTTCTTGGATTTCTTCTTCCCAGACTGATGTTCATATCCTTTCCCACTGCTGCTGACTACTAGTCTAGCAGCCTGACTGTCTGACCCTGCTGCCTTGTGTCTCAGCTCCCTAGCATGTAAGGTTGACCTTACATCTTTCAATGCCACTGTATCCTTCCCAACTATGAAAGATTGCACAAAGTTTTCATATGATGCCGGTAATGACACCAATAGGATTAGAGCTGCATCTTCATCTTCAATTTTAACATCAATATTCCTTAAATCAAGTAATATTGTGTTCAGCTGATCAAAATGATCCCTCAGCTGACTTCCTTCATGCATCCTTAGACTAAACAGTCTCTATTTCAACAGCAACTTGTTGGTTAATGACTTGGTCATATACGGTGTCTCAAACTTTGCCCACAACTTGGCAGTTGTGTCTTTCTCAGAGACTTCAGTGATAACATCATCAGATAAGCACAACATGATGGTTGAATGTGCTTTCTCTTCCAGACTGGCTCTCTCAGCATCACTTCCTTCTGTTGATTTAGACAAAGGACCCCATAATCCCTATTGTTTCAACAAAGCACGCATCTTGATTTGCCACAGACTAAAACTGTTTCTTCTTGTAAATTTGTAAATTTTTACGTTAACTGCAGACATCTTTCTTGCCGAAGATCACAACTTTTATCACAGAGTCCTAACACCGATCAAAGGTCTTGGTGAAGATAAAGGTTGTCCGTACAGATGATTCCCAGAACCTACGCTCTGATACCATTTTGTTATAACATGATAGGGAATCCAGATGCAGAAAGATAAACACAGAAGCAATCTAACGTAAATAAATAACACAAAGGTAATAGAAACAAGAAGAGCACAAGATATGACGTGGTTTCCGGTGTTATACTGACTACTCCACGGGCAGAAAAGAGATTTTTTATTATGCACTGATTTCAGATTTTCACACACATTACAATGACCAATACAATTGGTATTTATAGGCACAGATCTCTAAACCCTAGCCGTCAGAGAATTTTTGTTAGAATGTCATAAATGCCCCAGACGTGAGTCCCCCTGCTGACCTCACTCTTCTGATCATTGTTCAGATGTAGAACTCTCGCTTGTATTCATAACACTTCAACATACTTAGACTTCGGCGGCCTGCGACCCCGTAAGACACTCGCAGACTCCCCACCGTGGCCGTCGCGATTTGAATACACTTCGGTGGCACCGACCATCACTCAGCTGACTCCCAGATTAGTTCTACCAGATGTAAAATTTAAATCGTTTTGCTGACAAATTCATATCAGAATTACTAGCAGAAATGACTCGAAAATAGATCGAGAGTATCCCAATCTACTAAACGGACTGACACCAAACCCTCCTTAGCCAGAAAATAGGCCAGAAAGTTAGCAGTTAGCAGTTAGCAGTTAGCACTGGTCTTAATAATAATATAATAATAAAAAGAGCAAGACAAAATAAATAGAGTTGTTGATAATAATAATCTTTTAAATGAAAATAAATTGGTTTGGATATTTGAAATAAAAAGAGAGACAAGGAAAGAAAAAGACGATACAATAAATAAAATATTGCCCCATGTGATATTAAATTGCAGAATTGACAGAATTATTCGTAATAAATGTAAAATTGACTGCAGAATTGTCCTTAAAAAAAACGTTCAAATCATCTCTCTTTCATGCACGCATGTGTGCTAAAGTCTTTTGACATTTTTCATGCAATGCATCCATGTTTGGAAAGTTATTGTGTGGTTTTTCCCACTGGCGGAGGTATGTATTTAAACGTTTCGATCGTTTAACCCGTCACTTCATATTACACGTAACTTCCTCACCGAGATGTACGTTAGTGAATCATTTCCGAATTTTTAATATTAAAACGATATAATTTTGTTGTTAAAAATTATCGTTTTATTTGTAAAAAAATATAATTTTAAGCTAAGATAGTGCCACCGGAACATGTTTTGAAATAAAAATATAGTTTTTCATAATCCGATAACCCCATTAGAAAAACTTCCGGGATTCGCAACCTAATTAATATAATGATGTGGGTTTCAAAAAAATACAATGATGTGTTCTCTAAAAAGAAGAATTGATGATGTGACATTATTTATGTAAATAGTTGTCTCACTAACACAATATATTGTATCATTTGTTATGTCCGAGAGTCACTCGCATTACTCAATTCCTATCACATTCTAAATAGATAAATTTATTGAACAGCCTTAAACATTCCCAACTTATTAAAAAACCTTAAACTTTCCTTTCTTTTTAATACAATACACGGAATATGTAGTGCAAATAATTCAGTTCCAGGACATTGACTAGTGACAAATGATTTGGATATCATAAAATGATAGCTGAACCTGAAGCTGGAATGTGAAGATTCGAATCCACAAATTAGCTAATTAACATCTCCACTCATTCCGTGAAATAGAGAGATGAAGACTATTTTGGTTAGGGTTTTACCATTTTGAGTAATACATAAAACATTTATTATCATGTATCGAAAGGTGTTGGAAAGAGAACCGAATGTGATGTCTCAATTTGGAAATGTGGAAGAAACATTAACACATTATAAGTGTGAGACATTAAAATATCTTGTTAACTCGGATTATCTCTTTTATATCAAGCGATGACGACGTGTAGGTAGTAAATTGGATCATTTATAACTCACTTAACACTACCAGACTCAGGGTTTAAAGAGAATAATAATAGGTATCAGAGCTGACTGCCCAACAGAACTAAGTGACACACCCTGAGAGATGGTGAAAGCCACCTCTATAATCCTCTAAGGGGCGTTAAAATTGTTATCAGAGCCAACTATCCAACGAAACTAAGTGACACACAGTGAAAGATAAAAGAGGCCATTTCTAGAATCCTCTAGGGATGAGTCTGGGATAAATAATGGCACGGACGCCATAAAATGTCTTGTTAATTTGGGATAATTATCTCTTTTAGGCTAAGGAGGACGACAACCTAAGTAACTGGCCAAATTATTTATTACCCATCTAACTTTACCAGACCCGGAGTTTGGAACGTTACGCCGGATTTGGGGCTTTGACCTTGTGGTATAAACAACTGCATATTAGTAAGCTTATCGATATCATGATGTAGTGAAAAGTCATAGAGCAACAATGATTAATGAGTTATACCAATACCAAGAGGAGGGTTAGGATGAATTTCGATTCATTTTCTTTTACATGGTGGTGGTGTACAGGGGCGGACCCAGCCTTGTAAGGATGGGTGCATAGATCCACTCAAATTTTCGGACGAAATTACTAATATATCCCTCTAAAAATATTAATATTGTGTACGTATATTATTTCGAGACATGTTTTTAATGTAATAATCCATTTAATTCACTTAGTTAAAAGCTTTATTACTTATCCTAACGAGATGGGTTCGAAACTTGATTGTCGGGTATTTGGTGCACCATATCATAAACGCTACAACTTTATAAACGCCACAACCACCATTGTTGAAGGATCATTTTGCCATAAGAAAAAAGAAATGAGTAGAGAAGGAAAGGACTTACCGACAGTAAACGACCGGTAAGTGGTCATCCCCCCACCTGCACCGACGCTCCGGTTGCCTTTGATCAAAGTCTTTCCAATTCCATCTCCGAGGAACATTATGTTCCTATATCCGCTGACCACCTCAACGTACTCATAATATTCCCCTGTTTTTATATATATAACAAATCTCTTTGAACTAAGCTGTGGAGCAGCTTCTAATGCTTGGTTTATCGTCGTGAAATTACCGCTGCCGTCTTGCGCCACCACCACATTGACTTTAATTTTGTCCACCGGCGCCTCCAACAATGCCCTGTCCTTCTTCTTTAACCATGCCGGAAATCCGTCTTTCTTTATTCCGTACAACGGAAAATCCTCGCCGTCCACGTCAGCAGCTACTTGAGGTTTCTTCTTCGTCGCCTTCTTAACTTTCTTAAGCAAAGCCAACGAATTGCTTACGTGGTGTGAAATTCTTCGAATCCCACCTTCAAAATATATGGAGCCATTTTTTTATTTTATATATATATATATATATATATATATATATATATATATATATATATATATATATATATATATATATATAGATAAAAGACTATATCTAATTAATTTTTAATCATTTAATATCAATTATTTATGTAATATGCATGGTTTTAATAACTATATCGGTTAAATATGAATTAAGTGAATATTATTTTCATCAATCATAACTATGTCGAAGGAGTTTTGTGTCAAAATTTATGCAACACTGCGCATGACATCATGAACGATGAAATGTTAGAGTTTCTTTAGGGTGAGTTAACATGTGTGTATATATATATATATGTATAGATATGGTGTACATGTCTACCTTCAATGTAACTTCTCAAATTTTTATCACCATAAGCAAAACCATCAAGACAAGGATACTAATTCGTCATTGCAGCACTGAACAGTATATTCAGATCTTTTACATGTTTTGATGATGACACGTCAGATGACAGATAAGACAAAGCTTGTTTGAGCTCGTCCACGGTGTCATGAAAGAGTTCCAGGCAGTCATCTAAAGCTCGACGGTCAATCAAATGCAAAGTTTTCCGTTTATTTTTAATGTCGGTACAATTCGTTTCGGAGGCGTGAACCTCCGATATGGTGATGTTTAGTATCCCGGAGATGATTTCCGGGATTGATTTACGGTGTAGATCTAATAAAGTTGATATTGTAGATGAACATATGTCTGGATAGAGTGTGTCTTCGAATGTTGATGTAGCGATAAGTTGGATGTGGTTTAGGGTATGGATTTGGGAGGTATGTTTTGAGTTATTGAAAAAGGATAAGGAAAATAGAGATAATAGAAATAGAGATAAAAAGAAAAGGAAAACATGTACAGCAGATAGCCATTTGGTTTTAGTGTGGTTGATGTTCATAGTTTTCATGTTTAGGGGTTGGGGAGAGAATGCATTGGGAAGAGAAAACTTTTGGGGAATTTTTAGAAGGTCAAGGAAACACTGGTTGTAAAAGGAAAATGACACTATATCCATAGGTGATTTTAATGATTTTAGGTGGTCTGATATTAATTACCGTTATAACTGCTTTGACATAGTCGTATTACGTGACATATATTAGAATTTTTTATTTTTATCTTCTTTCATGTACATAATACACTTTTATCGCGTGTGAAGGGTTATAGAAATAAAATATTGTAATGTATGTCATTTGGTATAATCTTCATATAATGGTTGTATTGTAAAATATGTCTGCACACTTTAGTATGATGTATGACCTATAGATAATGATGTCCACCCATCATTATAAAAGATGAAAAATAGATTGTGTCACTCATTGTGACCAATTGATTGTGGTAGTAGCATTAACATATTTGTAAGGGTGATGTTATTGCTACACTAATTATGGTGAACTTATTTCATTATCAATTATGTAAAAGTATGAGTTTGTCATTCGTCGTGATACAACCGTCGTTATATTAGTATTTCAGTGATTCTAAGTAAGCAAGAACCGTTGGAAGAATATAAACTAAATGTAATAAAGGTTAATAATATGAAACTTTTTAGGGTAATAATATGATTTTGATATGGTAAAACGATTTATACTATACGACATATGATGCTTAAACGACTTGTATTATAGACGAACGAAGTTATAGATAGGATACAATTTTTTTTTATCAACAAGGAAATTTATTTATTTTTTTACATCGAGGAAATTTATTTTATTTAGAATGAGAAAAGAAAGATATAATAATAAGGTCAAATTCTGGTCCCGGTAAAGGCACAAAAAGAAGAATATTGAGATGTGTTTAATTATAAAAAAAAAACGGTTAAAACCTAATCGGAAGGGTCCCAACTTCTCCTATCATACGGAATGTGGAGAGGTAAATCAGGGAACCTAGCAGCTCAGAGCATGAGCTGCATTTTTACCATGATAAGGAAAGAGGTCGTTCCTTTACGGGAATCGAACCTCCACATTCCCGCTCCCGACGCCATCTGTATTTAAACACTCATGCCTTTAGCACTAACTTATGTCCTGGGGACAGATAAGTTCCATTATAACCTCATATTGACAAAGCCTAATGAACAAAATCAATAAGAGAAATATTACTTGAGGGGAAAAAAACATTACTTTATCCGTTCAAAAATAAAATTTTATTTTAGGAACAAAAAAAAATAAGTTTTTGGTGGGAAGGACAAACTAATAACTAAACCAGGATGTAAGGACATTGAAAATTAATCAGGACAAAACATATGTAATTTTCCAAAATCACCCTTTTCCTATCTATCTATAAATTAAAACACCCTTCTTCCCCAGAAAAAAAAAAATTGCATCAGCGGCTCTTCTCCTCAACTCCTGCCGGCACTAGATGATAAATAATGCGTGTCAGCTACTTTTTTCTACAAAAATTAATTGTAATCTTCTTTCTTACATAGTAGCTTTAATTTCGCTGATTTTTTGGGACCGATTTGGTCCAAATCTGACCCCTCATGGGGAAAAACGCGAAGAAAAAGGTGCAGTCATCGTCTTCTCCAAACTCGAAGAAATTGGAGGCTGCTTCACCGTTATTAGCTCTTCCAGTGCCTGAGAATGGGGGTTCGATGGATGCTCAAGCTGTTTTGGACACCATTGTTGCAGGAAAAGAAACTCCGGTGGTTGCAGGTGCTTCTTCTCCGGAGACTGAAACCTTGGTGTTGTAGAAGAGAGCTCCGATTGATGAATCTGTTTTTTTTTTTTCTTTTTTTGATGAATGGAAAGGAAAGAGTAACAGATAGATTGTGATTGAAATTGATGAATGGAAGGGTGATTGGAATTGACGAAGAACGATTGAACGATTTGAATGATTGGGGATTAGGGTTTGTGGATTTTCGGCTGCAACCACTGCTCCGCCCAAGTCCACTTTCCGGCCAAGAGAAGGCAGGCTGTTTTTTTTTTTGTTTTTTTGTTTTTTTTGGATTAGGGTTGTTACTATTAATTTTGTAACGTTACTAGGATGTTACGACATTTTTACGGACTATTACGACTTGTTATTGGCCGTTACTACATTTTACGGGGTACATTCTTATTTGTTTTTAGTCCGTTACTACTTGTTTTTAGGATGTTACGACATTTTTTTGACTGTTACGACTTGTTTATTGGCCGTTACTATATTTCACGGGGTTGTTACGACTTGTTTATTGGACGTTACGACTTGTTTTTAGACCGTTACTACTTTTTCATTAGATGTTACGACATTTTATGGGATGTTACTAATTGTTTCTTGACTGTTACTATTTGTAGAGGAGGTAAAAAGTAACAAGGGGTATTTTTGTCCAAATATTTTGTTTTTGTCCTTTATAACATCCGGAAAAAAAGAATGTCCTCTATGACCCATTTATTTTTTTTTTTTTGTCCTTTGTGCCTTCCCCCAAAAAAATATAGTGTTTCTAAAATAATTATTATTAGTTTTAATTATTATTAAAACTAGTGTTTTTCATTTCAAAAAAAAAAAAAAAACTAGTGTTTTTTTGTGTGTGTATAAAATAAGTGTTTCTACGTATTTTTAAAAAGTTTTACCCGCATTTCTATAAAAAATGCCCTTAATTATTTAAGATGATAGATAAAAGTAACCCTACAACTTTAAATGAGAATATATCAGTCATTTTATATGTTTTATATATATATATATATATATATATATATATATATATATATATATATATATATATATATATATCATCGTTATATAAAATGACATTTATTTCGGGGCAAAGAGAGTATTTAATAAAATATACTGTACAAATGAAAGTTTCGAATCAAACGAGCGGAACAAAATCCTTGTCAAATACTACTACTTTTATTCCTATTTAACTGAAAGAGTCGATAAAATAATTGTTTTTATTTAGCTGAGTGAGTACATTTTCCAAGGAAACATTATTGTTTTCTTTTTTTAGGAAAGGAAACATTATTGTTTTTTTTTTTTTGGCGGGAAACGAAATACCTAAATTCTACTTTATGGATTCGAACGCAGTCTCAAACACGGGAGCTCGAGTAGACTCTAGTGGCGACCACTAGGGTATGAGCTCAAGCTCAGGAAACATTATTGTTATCTGTCATCTCTCACCCTTTATTTTATAACAATGTTAGAGTTTGATTGAGTAATTATGTTAATTATATCTAAGGAAATGTTAGACATTTAATTATTGAAGTTAGATTATTAACAATCTTTTTTACGGATACGAAAGAAATACATACACGCACACTTTTGTCTCGACTGAGACTCGAACCCAAAGCTTCCATGTTAATAATCGCAATATTTACTGCTGGACTGATGCCGAGTTGGCATTGTTAACACTTTCTTAATATACTCCATCCGTCCCGTAATATAAGTCTTTTTAACTTTTTTATGGTGTCCCAAAATACTAGTTTTTTTCACATTTCAATACAATATTAAATGCATTGTTTTTATTTTCACACTAAACAATACAATATTCCTTTCAAAAAAAAAAAAAATACAATATTATTAGTCAATCCCATAAAACAATACAATATTTCACATTGAAATATTAAAAAGTAAATCATTTATTAGGTTTTCTTAAACTGTGTGAAATGACTAAAATGTCATATATTGTGGGACGGATGGAGTACTATTATTGACAACTCTTTCACTGCGATCGAGAAGATGAAACAAATCTTTACTCAAGAAAATACTCCTTTCGTTCCAAAATAAATAAAACAAAAGTTATTTGTTCAATATTATCTGAGACAGTTATTTGTTCCATATTATCTGATGCAGTTATATTTTTAATGCAGCATTTTTTTTTGAAATACAATGCAGCATTTATTGTATTTTTACTTGTTTTACCATTATTTATTACAATGAGAGATAAAAAAGAATTCTACATTATTTATATCCAAGGGTTTTTTAGTCATTTCATTTTTAAAATCAATTTATTAATTCACTTCCTTAATATGTGTGCTTTGAAAACTGCCTCCGATAAATTGAAACGGAGAGAGTAGTATCTACTCCTTATGTTCAAATTTATCTGAGACGGTTGTAAAAATCATTTATTCCATTTTATCTAAGGCAGTTATATTTCCAGTGCAATATTTATAGTACTTTTCTTTGCTTTACACTTATTTATTGCAATAAGATAGATTAAAAAGAATGTCACATTAATTATATCCAAGGACTTTTTAATCATTTCATTTAAAGTCAACGCATTAATTCACTTTCTTAATATGCGTAATTTTGACTACTGCCTCAGATAATTTGAAACGGATGAAGTATTTAAAAACATTCTCTTCCACTAAAACATTCTCCAAATTTACGGGTATAATAATTTATATTTTTTAATAAATATTCATAGCATCATGTCGGCAATGGTCGACCTACATACAGCTAAGGTGGGGCAACTACCGCACTCATTCCGAAAAATCTATTAATATATGTAACATGCATCATGTTTGCCCCTCTTGATTTTTTTATTTGCCTTCTTAAAATTTTTATTGTCCCCTTATCCGAATCTTGCGTCCGGCAGTGTATATCAACCATTCATATATTTGCAAGAAAACTATTGTAACATCAACACAAAAACATATTTTTCAAAGGGACCAGGTTTGCCTTCGTATGGTTGCAATCCTTGACAAAGAAATTGTATCACATGATAAATGTGCTTTAGCCCTATTGCTGTTTAATTTATATATATATTTTTTTTGAGATGATTTAATTTATATATTGAATAATGTTAGTTCCACAACATATTTACATTGTATATTATAATTTATATTTGGAATAATGTCAGTTTTATAACATATTTACATCATATATTATAGTGTGAGAACTAGTAATTGATGTGGATCACATCATGCTGATATTATAAAATATGAAGTGTCATTTGATTTAATTTCTCCCATTGACTTAACGAATCCAATGAGAATGTTGCACTAAACTATTTTATTTAATGAATTTTCTAAATTCTTGTATAAGGAATATGCTTTTAAATTAGTTTTCAAAATGAAATAATTAAAGTAAATATTTTTCTCAATAACCATTTTCTTCAATGTTGGGCCAAAAATGTGTCGCCTTACTAGCTGTAGCATTAGCCTGCCAATGAGAGTAACGCTTAAAAGGGTTACTTTTAGCCCAAAACGAGAAGCCTTTTCTTTTGCTTTACAAAATCAACGTGGGCCATTTGCATTACTATGAGTAATGAACGGTGCAGATCACTGTTGTGTCACAATCGTTGTACCCGTATCATTGCTCAAGTACTATAATGTAATCATCGAAAAGTAGAAAAGGTGCACACTAGTTATTGTTAAATTTTTTTAGTGGGTTTTAATCGGCACCACATAATTAGTATTGGCAAACCCTTTTTGAATATTAATTTTCAATTACTTTTGGCACCACATGTATTTCTTCTTTTTACTTTCGACACCACACTAAGAACGTCAGTGTCAGTGACGCGCGTTTTCGATAACAATATCAGTGGACTAACGTTTTTAACCAGTTATACATTTATAACTTTAATATCAGTGTCACTAACGTTGTTATCGAAAACCATCGTCAGAGCCCGTGATGCGCGTATCGAAAAATAACATCTGTGTCGTTGACGTTTATTTGCATAAAAATAATCGTGGTTCTCAAAGTAATTTTTCGAATGTCAACAGTAAGTATATGTGGTGCCAAATAAAACCGTGGTGCCAATAAAAACCACATTTCTTTTTCTTTTGAAAAGACAATTTGCCCCTTTATGGTTTGGCATATAAAGTGTTAAACCCTTATGGTTTCTTATTATATAGTTAGCCCCTTAAGGTTTGTCATAGACCGTAAAACAGAACGTCTATGTAACCAAAGGGGTAAGATGTTTTGCACGAAAAATCACAAAGAGGTAAAGTGTCGTTTCATTTAGAATGTTTTACCAAAAAAGTTATCTTCCTACATAAATTATGTATGGTTTGCGGTAAACCCTATGAGGCAAAAAAATAGAATAAAAACGACATGGGTTAAACGCATCGTATGTCTGACCACAATGGAGCAAAGTACCCCCCCTTCTTTTGTGTGTATAATGAACTTGTGTCTAATCGACGGGTTCTATAGCATGCAAATTGTTACATATGAATGTTATGTCGTATTTTTCTATGTCTCAATAAAACACACCGTCTAATCAAGTTTTTGGTATCAGATCGACTCTAAGACGAATGAGGCATTATCTTGATGATGTTCAAGTCAGGAGATTTTTGCATGGTGTGTGATTTAGAGAGAAATGACGGGTAGAGTAATTAGAAGTCTCAACCACACAGTTTATATTCAACTGTGGGATTTTGAACATTCCGCACATCACTTTACTCCAAATGGTTGCGCCCGTGTAATTACTCGACATGTAAAACCGCGTGAAAGCAACAAGATTATTGAACTAAAGAATTGCTACTGTGCTTTAAGAAGCCAACTTTTTTTTTTTTTTTTTTGGATGGATGAAGCCAACTTTTTTAATGCTAGATTTCTTGGAAAGATGATATTGTATGACTATTGTGAGTCAACGCGTACACCAGCTCATGTCAGAACTATATATATATATAAAATATGTATTGAGTTTACGGGACATGGTTGGTTTAGTGGTAAATGGATTGGGTGTTGTAATGACATTCTGGCTGGGAGTCGAAGTGTGAAGGTTCGAATCTCGTAAATGGACAACTTCTTTCAATATCTGGGAAGACCAGTAAGCCATTGACTCTGAGCGACGAAGTTACCTGATTTACATCTCCACTCATTCGTTATTGACAGGGAGTGTGGCCTTTCTTTCGGTTATGGTTTAACCCTTTATATATATATATATATATATATATATATATATATATATATATATATATATTAAACTAGTCGTTACATGGTTTCATGTATAAACAAACTAGAGTAATGATACGGGTATAACGGTCGTGCCACAATGAGTAACACAACGATAATTTGCATAACGATCAACGGTACAGATCATCGTTGTGTCTGGCTCGTTCTTGTATCGTCGATCGTTGTCGTATCATAACTCAACGAACTATATATATAGGCTAGTAGTTTATTCTCTTCATGAAACGTTTAGTCATTGTTGCGTGGACTTGAGATAGAAGACGAGTGAAATCGTCGGCGGGAGCTGCGCAGTTTGTATTGGTGATAAAAGTAATTAATTTTACCATATTTTGATTTATCTGATATAGCAAATGTCATAACAGGTTGATATAATATGTATTTAAACAAGAGTTTCAATGCCAATAAGGCATCGGTCAATCGGTAAGTACTGTGGTCCTTAATCCATAGGTTTCAGGTTCGAATCTCAGTATGTATATTTCGTATCATTTAAAACCGTAAAAAAAAATAGATTTTTGTCCAAAAGGACAAAATTATTAAAAAATCAGGATAGAAGGAAACTGTAATTTAATAAGGACAAAAGTAACGATTATGAAGTAAAATATGAAGTAACAAATGTGGAATAGAGTAAATATGAAGTAACGATTGTGAAACACAAAGTAACGTTAACGCGTGAAGTAACGATTGTAAAAGTAACAATTGTGATTTTTGTCCTTTATAATCGTGAAAATGTTACTTTTGTCCTTCCAGACCGATTTATTAATTTTTTTGTCCTACTGGCCACTTCCCCCTAAAAAAAAAAAACAAGGATCTCAATGTCATATTATTGGTAAGCGCAATGCATCAATGGTTCAATTGACTAAGGGCCGTCATATATGGGAAGTTCTATAATGGAGACTCCCCTGTGGAGAGCGTGTGTGGCGTCGGGCGCGCATTTCATTTTGAAATTGAAATGTGTGGCGCCCGATTAGCCACACGGCCTACCATGCGAGTAGCCCCATTGTAGAACTTCCCGTCATATATAGTCATATGGAGACCTCAAGAAACCGGGATCCTTTGATAACTACAAAGCGTTTTCTAAAGATATGTTGTATGATTGGACTAATAAATTTATAAGACCCACAAAAATTGAGAATCCTAAATTCAAATAATTTTTTAGGGGTTGATGTCAGGCTTGTCACCTCATACCCTGACATTACTTTGTTATGTGATACTAGTTATTTAGGAGCGAAGTGATGATATAGTTGTGACGAATGCAATACACATGGCATGTTATCATGAATGCATTGAATTTATTATTAATATTGTTTTTGGGATGAAGGCAATTGAACGTCGGAGTGTGAGCTGCGGCATACCCAGGCGGTGAAGTATCAGGGTCTACCATGGCCTCTTGTGAGAGGTTCAGGGTTCGATCCCCGCCCCTTCCTTTCGTTTCCGAAAAAAAAAAAAAAAAAAAAAAAAAAAACGTCGGAGTGTAATTTGAAAACATGTTGTAAAGCGAAAAAAGATATTAACGCACAAATATGTTTCGGAATATGCTATGAGAAGCAAATACTTTTGTACTTATTATTCGAGTCTATGGAGAACAACCTCACAAGCCGGTATTTTATAGTTGCCGTAAATTAAAACATGAACAATGAGAAAAACGTGTTAAAAATCTTCAGATCGAGCCAATTATGTAAGGAAAATCAACAAAGATGTCATTTCCAAAACAAAAATACCACTCAACATGAAACCTTGAAACCATAAATTACGACAAAGAAGAGTTTTTTAGTCGCTATAGTTCCGCACAAAAGCATAGTACATCATGCCCAATCAATGAATCCACCACTATATCATGCTCCAAATGATCAAGTCAAACGGAACCGCCTCAACACTCACATGAATCTCTGACGAGACCCTGGTCCTTGTTTCAAGCAATGAATCCACCACTATATCACCTATATAGTAAAGGTGGAAGAACCGCATTAGGTTCTGAAATGAACCTCTTAGATCCATGCCCCCGCTGCGCCTCTAAGGCACTATTGTGTGTTGGCCCGATTGTAGAATCTGCAGTGATTTCTAGCTAAGAACATTTCTAGCTCACTGTATCACTTAATCAAAGTGATTGCAAACTCAAACTGTAGCTCCCACTATCTTCATAAGACTGTATATCTACGTTTATTCGATTCCAAGTTTCAATAAACTAGGAACTCATCCTTAACACTTTAAGGATATTCTCGACATATACCAGAATCACTTTCATACTCGCTCATGACTCTTCATAAAGTATGAACATCTGGTTTAACTCACAACACTTATGATGGATCCTATTGCAGTAGCAACGAGGACCTTCCATAAGTACCATCTTCCACATTATCCTTCAGGACTGAAGTCCTAACATAGATAGATCCCGAGAATACCGGCTAGCAGTATCTCCTGACGTGATCTATGCTAAACTCTTTTAGCATCTCATCTATGCCGGTGAACTGTGATAATCAAGCAGTATCCAAATCTATCACTATAGATTTTTATTTCTAAAATAAAAACTGCTACTTCCAAGAACTTTTGTAAAGTCCTTAAACTACCAAACGTTAATTGACTGTGATACGGGATGACAATTCCCAAGAAGGATATGGAACACCTTACTCGAAAATCATAACACTCCCACTAACCCTTCCGCACATAAGGCAAATCTTTCATTTTGATCAAATCAAACTCATTTGATTATCAAAGTAAAAAACTTATAGAGAAACTTGTTTAAGTCCATAAATGGATCTCATAAGCTTACACATCATGTTATCGTCTATGAACATCAAGCCTTTGGCCCAACGTTTTTCAACACTATCTTATAGCCATGATACGAAGCTACAACAAGCACTATATGAATAGACTTAAGCGTAGCCGGTAGCATAAGGTAATTACAAGGTTTTCACCCTATATCCTTTAGCCATCAACTCAGCTTAACTAGTAATCGCTTACCTTCCATGTTAGTCTTCAATAAAGACATGCTACACCTTTCAGAGACATTCCCTTCAGGTAAGACAGATTGGGTTCATAACCCGGTTGTCACACATGGAATCTACTTCAGACATTTTGGATCCAAGCCATATCTCTTAATCTTGCCTTTCAAGCATTCTTGCATAAGTCGTGAGATCTTCATTATTCAAGATGAACGTACCAGTAGTCCTTTCAGGCTCGTGGTCATTTGCAGACTCATATAGTACTTTTGTGCATTGGGCAGTGTCTTAAACATCATCCTTATGCGGCTCATGTTCTAATGGTTGAATATCTCTTTGTGGTTCTCAAACTCTTTTGAGATCTTAATTTAATCCCACTGTTTCTTTTGGAAGAAACACTTCCTCTAGAAGACAGCATGTTTGGAGACAAACATTTTTGCTCCGCAGGTAAGTAAATAATAACTAGCGCACTTGCAAAGATACCCCACAAATTTTCATATGTCGTACTAGGCTCCAAGCCTTTCAGACACTGCCTGTTTGCTAGAAGCACGACAACCCTAAATCATCGGTCAAAATGGATTTGATGTCATCGATTCCACATTTGATATGGAATTTATTCAACCTTTATTCTTTGGAACTTGGTTAAGTATATGTATTGATTAAGGGCACTATCCCGAAACAAGTAAGAGATACTTTGCATGACTTACTTTACTTCTTCATCGTATGAAGTGTTGTATCCATTTTAAAAACACAATCTAATTGCGTGTCCCAAAATGGTATCCTTTCAAGGGAGAATCTAATTCCTTTTCAGACGACTTCTGAAACACCCTGCTTCAATCCAGTTGAAGATTAATTCCCCAGTAGTTCATCAATCTCATGTTCGTACTAGCTCAAACTTTTCGGGCTTTCTGAATTTCGCACTTCACTGAGTACACTTGACTATTTCTAAAAATAGTCATAGAGAGTAATAAACAATTATTTATGGCATTTATTGTCATAATCTAACAAGCATCAATAGGTGCTTTAGTCAATATTCTAGAATGTATCACTTTTTTCATAAAAAGGTACTTTAGTCGCCTTTGGATAAGATATGTATCACTCACATGATTCATAATCACATGGTTCAGACATCATTAAAATGACATTTGATTACACGTTTCTCTTCCACAAGAACTATGTCTAGAACAACCACAAAATATTAAGGGCAATAGCTATACAAATATTTGGTTGAGATGTTATCACATATATCAACTATATAGTGATACCAATCTAGTATGTTAGATTCAGTGACCGTTCAACTATATCAGAATAACATTTATTCCTTACAATTGAATATGTCTACTAAATCCTAACAAATAATTGAACTCGTGTTCTTCATAAGTCCCGGAACACAATAACATTTATATAGTTCCTTTATCAGTTTAATAGACTCAGAATATTATATAGTAAATGCTGCAACGTTTGCTTGACTTTCCATATCTTTGAATATTCTGTATCTAATCTTTCTAATATAATCATACTCCAAAGATATCATATATCTAAGAGTTGACTTAGACAAATTAATTTATCTCAACTTGCTTGCTTAGAATAGAGACTTCAATAAGTTCTCTTAGTCAAGCACTTGCCCTAACTTTCCTTTTTAATCCTTTAAGCACTTGTAAATATTTCTTAGTTTAGTCTTCATAAGACTTAAGAAAAATCACTAAAGATATGTCTTCAATTTCATTTCATAAAGAAAATCCAAGGTTTATTAGATAGTTTGTTTAACCTTTTGAATCATATTCAAAACATGAACTATTTAATTAACCTTCAAGCAATGATTAAAGATATAAGTCGATACTTAAATATTATAATTTTGAAAACAAAATTTCCAAAATTTGATGTGATCATTCTTATCCAACGTTGGAATTAATTGTCGTCGTATGACATAATGATCATAGTGGATCGTATCCAATTTATGATTAATTCGTTGAAACTTATTTCAAGTGATTTTATCATATCATGAGCTTGCGTTTTGCATTAATAATTAAAGTCTTGGAGCACTCAATTAAATATGTAGTCTCCTTGTCTCTAACTACTATAACGAGATTGCTCGTGTCATTGCTTATTTTAAAAGGAAAATTACATAACAATACTTGAGAACGTTTCTAAAAAGGTACGATTATATTTGGTTTTACTAATCGAGAATTAAAAATATAAATATAAAAGCTTGCTAAAAACTACAACATAAAATAAAGATAAAAAGAGTGTTGTTGTTTATACATGCAAAATAAAAAATGGTCTTTTGGTTTAGGATTTTGCTCCCACTAGTCAACAACTCTCAATTGACTTTTAAGAATTTTTTAAAATTCTTTAGTGGCCGAGATCCAATCTAGTTACCTCGATTCCCGGCGGTGGTCGATCAACCAAAATAATTTTGAAAGGTTGGTAACTATTTACCAATCACATCACTATATGTTAGTCAACCCCTTATGTCTAAATTAGACGGTCCTCACTGTTAGGTGTAATGCCCGAAAAACAATTTTGTAATTGTTTTTTTTAATAAAAGAAATGATATTATTATTCATATTTATTATTCTCATATTCACCGATGTGACAATAATATTTCACTACAGAAAATCCTAAAGTATATCGTTTATGTAATCACTTAACTCAGTGTATGGGATATACACGGGAGGATTGAGTTAGTGAAGATGTACTTAAAATACAATTAGCCCGTAGTGAAGTTAATCGAGAGTATCGGGTCTCTCCTTTAACGTGCTATTAATGCGCCCGAACACAATAGGTGTGATTGTCTTATCCGGACTTTCGGTTAAGAGAACCTAATGGGGCATTTATATATGATAGATATATCATATAGGGCCGGGACCGATTTGATTAGAGTTCACGATATAATTCCGTAATCGAGAAGTCTTATCGAATCAATCGATGATCATATTTATGGATATATCTTAATCCCGAGGTGATCACGATCAACCGCTTGAATCGGTATGAAGTTTGACTTGACGGTTAAGGATTACACCGAGTCCGTGATCCGAATTACCCCATCTTGGCATTGTACTTGGATTGAGTGAGTAGTACGTGTTATCAAAGATACGGAATCCATTCCTTCCATTTATGGAAGTAGATAGAACAGTTCCTTATTTGTTAATCCTAGAAACCGATCGATCGTACGAGTTCATATTACAACGATTAGCTACCGGTGAGTTGTATGAATTAATTGATTACTAGGGGGTTGATGATAAATAAGGATAAGAGGTTCTAAAAAGGGTTAACGGTAACTTCCCGATTTAGAATGAACAGTCTATGGAGGATTAATCCATATGTAATAATTATATCAATGGACGCTTATTATCATTCTCGTGAGGAGATAAATATAATCTCATAATCGGAGGAGTGCAGTCACGGAATTATGGTGGCATATTCATGTGATTGATTTATCGAATATAATTATTCTGTTCGTAAGATAATTATTTATTTGATTTATCGTAGCCGCTGATTATTAGTCCATGGTCCCCGACGTGCCTCCAAATATAGCATAGCTATTCTCGGACGTCGAATCCTAATAATATTAATTTAGGTCTTATTAGAATTTAATTAAAACGATATGTGAATTAATTGTTTAGTGAACTATTAAATTAGTTGGGCTAAATAATTAAATATGTGAAAAAGACATTTTTCAAAATCTTGACCAAAATTAGTGTTATGGCCGAAAATTCATATTGACTAGGTCAATAAGAGAATTTTCGGCCCCAAGCATGTTTAGGAAACAAGAAATTGGTTTTCTTGTGGATTAATAAGACATGTGCACAAAATATTTATTGGATAAATATTTATGGTAAGAAATAAAGATAAATATTATTCTAGATTTTTTCTAGAATATTATGAGATTATTTTTATTTATAGGATTTATTTATTTGCAAACTAAAATCCTTGGAGGTCAATGATTACTCTCCTATATAAAGAGAGTTCTCCCAAGCCTAAAACACTAGCATATTTTCGACTTCACCTCTTAGAGAGGAGAAGAATAAAATTCGGCCAAGGGGAAAAAGAGGGAAAATCTTGGAGATGTTTCCGGGTAGCATATCGAAAGGATTCGAGACGAGAATTTCCTTCCACCGGGATTTGCTTGGATCACACGTACGGAAGATCGTGGTGCTCTTCACACCTTCGTTTGTTCTTTCTATTGCGGTTCTTCAACTTGGATTTTGAGATCCAAGAGGTATATTCGACAACCCCCTTGTAGAGTAGATCTAGCTATTTTATTACGTGTAATTTATAGATCTAGATCCTTAAATCGCTTCCGTTGCGGATGATATTACTAACAGTGGTATCAGTCGCCAAGGTGATCTATATTTATACGTATAAAATATTAGATCTCGGAGTGGTAAACATGTAGATTTTTTGTTCCAATTTTTTGATAGGGGCCGAAATTTTGTTTTTATTTTTTTTATGTTGCGATGGTTGTGGTTTGAAGAGATGGATTGGGGTTGAGTGCTATCGCTTTACTCGTTAGATCTATTGTAAGCTCTCTCGATTTAGATCGTTTGAGAATAGGATTGATGTAAAAGTTGTTGTTTTTTTTATTTCTTCTTTTTCGGCTAGTTGGCTATTTTATTTTTTTGTAATTCCGGAAAAACGACGAAGAACGATGAAGAACACGAAGAACATGAGATGAAGACGGAACTCGAGGTATGAATAGGAGTCGGAGCTGAAATTTTTTGTTAATTTTTTTTTTGGTAGAACACGGCTAGAATTTGATTTTCATCAAACCCTAATTTTTTTAATAATCGGCGGCTGTTTAAAAAAAAAAAATTAAATTATTTTTTTCTGGAATAATAAACAGCAGGAGTTTAATAAAATAAAATAAAAAATTATTTTATTTTATAAAATAAAGGCCCCTTCTCCTTTCGGGTTCGCGGTTCGTGGTTCAAGGTTCGAAGATCGAAGACATGAAGACAACAAGATTGTAATTTACTGTTTTCCTAGGATAGATTAGATACGGGGGTACCAACAATCCATCTCGGTGTTTAAATTTTCCGCAATTTATTTTTTATGTGTTTGATCATAAAATAGATACAAAATCGGAATTGCCATGACATGCATCATATCATAAATCCACTCCATGCATACATGTAGAATTTTAATTTTGATAATTAAAATAGGCATGTATACAAACTCGCGTAATTAGTTGAAATTTAATTAATACGTGGTAATTAATTAATTTAGTAACTAATTAAAGATCCGAGGACGGGTTATGAAATCGTTAAGCCTTTCGGTGTGTGTTCTCGGTGAACCGCCTTAAAGCCCAAACGAGATCACGTTTTCGATTCGTAGTGTCTACGAGATTGAATGATGGTAAAAGAACAATAAATCTTGGATAAAAACGGTTCGCCTATAGTTTGGGTGGTCATCGAGCTTCGCTCGACCGGCCGAACCCTCGTAGTGTGATGTATGCACGGGGGTCCGGCAAGACTAAGCTACACCGGCGAGCGGAGGGGTGATTCCTTCTTATCTTCATGGGGCTCTCTTGACCCGACTTCGTCCGGCCGTCACATATGTTCCAACGAATAGGACGGGTAGGCTTGCCTACGTTACCGACACCATTCGGAATCCTTGATTTGATGTGCTTTTATGTTAACATCAAAAAGACGTGGTTAGTTGACCCACCACCACTTCCAAAATATTGAGTGGGAGCGGGGGAGGCGACAGCCAACCCCACGGCCTCTACTATAGATACAAGTAAGTGAGAGAAGGGTGACGCCTCGCGGCGCTTTGATTTCGTCCCCCAAGGATGGTGTTCACCCCTATCAACATTCATGGCTTGGTCTCCGAAAGGATAGGATTTTTGGGTACTCGTCGGGTCACTGACCTATCCTACGACGGCACACTCGGGGCGTACCTAAGAGATCCGATATAGTAGGTCACACTCATAAAGGATATTCTTGATAATATCTAGGCTAAAAAAGGAAGGTAGTCAATGAATAAAGGGATGTTCGATTCTCGTGGGATGTTCGATTCTCACAAGTTATTCATTGATGAGATTGTCTCGATTTAACCATCATCTCTTTGACCTACCCTAAGGCGGCACTGAGATGCGAGGTTAAAACCTTGGAATGGTAGAGTAGACTTAATTATAGTTTACAATTCCTAAAATAAAATCATATAGTAGTGCTAAACTTGAATTAATATATGTCATTTTATTTACAGCATTATATCCCTTACTAAATTGCTTAAAAATTAATAATTTACTAGTATGGACTTCGTTAAAAAGTGGAAAGTAACTAGGACGTTGAACTAGTTAATCGATAATGCAATTATTTTTTGAAAGAGATATTTTCTCTTAAGCCTTTTAAAAAACCAGAGTGACATATAGGTATGTCACTAGTGTCATTCGTGTCAAACGGAAGACAAACTTAGTTTGATCAAAAGTGATTTCGGACTTTGAAATTCTTAGTGAATTTTGAGTGTGTAGTGATTACACGAGTAATTTTCTAATTGAAAAATCGGAAAATCATGAAGTGTTACTAGTTGGACGATATTTGGAATCGATGAACTAGTGGGAGCTTTATGATTTGTTGTTTTTCTAAAACATTAGAAAAGTGTAACGACTACACACATAACCGTTCTAATTGAAAAACCGAGAAAGTCATGAAATGTCGCTAGTTGGACGATATTTGGAATCGATGAACTAGTGGGAGTTCTATGATTTGTTGTTTTTCGGAAACATTGGAACTATGTACTAAAGATTTTTTAATCGAAAAAATCGGAAAATCATAAAAAAATAAAGCATTGCTCGTTAGACGGTATTTGGAACCGATAAACTAGTGGGAGCTTTAATGTTATGATTTGTTGTTGTTTCTGGTATATTAAAAAATCCGAGAAGTCCTGACGAGTAACACTCGAAATAGACATCCCACGGTTCAAGAGTAGTGTCTACTCAAACGAACCGCTGGTTCAAGACTGTTTCCATTCACGGAATGAATGGGAGAATATGTCTAAAAGTGTTAGTCATCTAACTCAGAAAACTTTAAGGCTGAACCGAAAATTAATTAACTGAAAATCATAGGATACTGACAGTGATTTTGGATCACCAACCTATGAATCCTTGGCGATTTTCTCGAGCTAAGTTCTTTGGAAGAACAAGGTAGCGGTGCATTTAACGATTAAAAGAGTAAACAACGGGCAGTTAATTTTAGCTAGAATAGTGGGAGTGATATAAGGAAATGAATCTCGGATTCAATCCTTGGATATCGCGGAAAAATTATTTTCTGTTCAAGATTCGTTGGAACGAATGGATTTACCTTCTATTCGATAATTTGTTTGTCGTATAGAAAGTGAATATACCATTTGTAGTACGAATCCAAGACTCTGACTTTTGTTTGATAAAGTCAAAACCACTTACAAGCTATTTGAAATATGTATATAAAACACATCTTAAGAACTATTAAAAGCAATTGGTTTCTATATTTAGATAAACGCTTCTTCATATTCCATAGTGCATAGTCCACTAAAAGACAAGACCTGAAGACTGGCTCAGGGTGATTCCATTCTCCCAGTCTGGTTATATTGTCTCAAAGGTTCAATGACTAAGTTTCCTTTCAATCGGGAAAGGATAATGGTTATAAGGAAGTAACATAGCTTGTTCTTGACGACCTTCGGGGTCTGATGAAAGACACAAGCTAGTAGGAGCTTCCGAGTAGTGACTTCTTGTCTGATAACTATTCAAACACTCCGGTAAGTTTATCCAAAATATTTTGAGGTTTCTCTGTTTTCAACAGAGATAGAGTATTCTATACTCGGAATAGGCCATTCATAGTCCTCGAGACTGATGCTCAGCTTGCCTCATTGTGACATGTTCTCACTAAGTGAGAAACCGTTAAATTGCCTTATATAGTTTTAGATGTGCTACAATACACTGCTTAACTCAATAAAGATATTGGAACCGAAATAACGGTTTACATTGAAATGTAAAACCGAGAAGTCTACCTACAATATGCTTTAGAATTTACGGATAAGGTGTGGATTCGGTTCACCCCACTTCCATAAATATAAGCGTTTAGCACGCGGTGCTTGAAGGTAAGGCTGGAATTTCGCGCATACGTTCGGTCAATGACCATTCGTGAGATATCTTTTAAGCTATTGTGTATAAAGGTTAGATATATGATTCTTGAAATCGGAAAGGGACGATTATCTTGTTGCATCCTTTCTGATAGAGTCCATGAACAGCAAAACCTTGAAACCTTGAAGTACGTTTACTCAAGGTAGTTACTAACTGATTAAAATCAGACCACATCCAACATCGGTTGTTGGTGATAAGACTAAATACTACTAAACTAGATCAAAATTTCGATCCACCCAGTAAGTATTGGGAGTATGGTTTATCCATTACCTATTACAGGTTCTGCGGACTTTTGTAGTCTGAGGATCGATTGACCTATGGCTCTTTTGTGAGCAGTATAGGATTCTGAAAATAGAGGTTGGTTTAATAGCCATAACCCTGTGAATGGAGTTCGGTACTCCAGTTCTGTTCATACTCTTGTAGAACCACCTGGGCGTCTCAGGCCTAGTGGGAGTAATTGGATCTACACGGAAAAGAGTAGAATGAATATGAAAGTTTATCTTTCAGAGCAAAGCTTGAGTGGTCTAGGGGTAATTCCCTAAGAAGTAGAGAGTTAATCAGACCTTGGACTCTCTTACCACTTAGTATTGCATGATTTCGTTCAAAATCAGAAAATAGGGGTGATTCCCTGAGACTTTCTTGCCAAACAAACGGAGTCTGGATTCATTCGGAACAAAAGGGTATTGCGTTATGAACTTATGACAGGATGACTGTCAAGGCTTATGTCTTTTATGGATAAAAAGTAAACCCCTCGGTCATTGGAAGTCATATATTTCTACAATATGTGGATTTGACCAGAATATTGATAAGTCTTTTGTAGACGGATATCAATTTTAGTACGGTAGTGAATATATACATTAGTGTTTGTGACAACGCACCGGTTGGAATCAACATGGGTGTGTTATCGAAGTCGAGAATCGACAATGCCATAATTCTCTCGCAACGAGAGATTTGGATAACATTCTAAAGAGTTTGACTCGGTCGAATTCATTAGAATCAATCACTGGTTTTCCATCCATCTTATTGGTTAAGATGATGCATCTGTGTGTGCAACATTCAACGAGGAAGTTCTACCCTATGCCTCAGGATTGACTCTCTAAATCTTTGGATCAAGAGAAATGGGATAGATTCTCTTTCTAGTAAGAGATGGTCAGGTTATTGAACGTCAACTTTGATCGAATCTTAGATTCGGCTGTTAACAAAGCAAGTTTAGTATGTCCTTTAGTATTTTGAGAGAACGAGGAATAATATGCGGACATATTCATGTATGAACTTGGATATGTGTGATACACTGATTTTGATTTTAAATCAGATTGAGGATGATCGTTAAGTCAATCTCGGGCTCAGTGTTTACTCTTGTGTTGAAGCTATTTCCTGGAGGAATCCAGCAACGCCAACTCGACTTTAACTAGTTGGTGATTAGCGGCTTTTGTACTAGTGACAGACCTAATCCTAACCTTGGAAACGGCGCCAGAAAGCTGACGGACCTTTCCTAGGCTATACGATCCTAACCGGCGGTGTACCGGGTCAAATTGTGGTGCTAGTATGGTGAGTCGAGTGTCGAATCCTCGGGGAACTTGGTAATTTCTTTTACGTGTGGTTAAACACCAAAGAGTACGTTATTAACTCGATCTAAATCGCAATTTTATAACACGGATCACTACTATTCTAGTCAACATAAAATAAATACGTAATTTAAAAGTTATTCTAATATAATATATATAGATATATAAATATATATAGATGTACATAAATTGCAAAGTATATATATAGATATAATATATTAAACGAGATAATTTTAGAGAAGCGGCCAAAACTTATATAATTGGTTTATACGATCTTTTCGATTAATTGAAATGTGTTCGATCTCTCCTTTTATTTTAGGTCCAATTGAGTAAGTGAAACGGTGCACTCTGAGGTAAACAATTCCTCCTCACACGAGCGTATGAAATTGTCATATGTCCATTGCATCGGTCCAAGGTCCACATCGTTACGGTAAACGAATTAATTCGAACAGGTCCCGAGTACAAATCTACCTTTAGATAAAAAGGAGTCATTCCGTTCGTCAAACGGTCAATTTTATTTTAAAGGCTCCGGTTGTCAAAGCCGGACGATTTAACTTTCCGGTTTAAGTTTCAATTAAACTGATGATTTAACATTATTACGATCTCGAGTACAAATTATAATAAAATTCATTTCTCCCAAAACAAATTTACCCCCGGGTAGGAAATCGGATTCCGTTATCACGTTGTTCACACGGCCAATTTTACCCTCCGGTTTTTCTATCTTTTATTTCATATCCTGACTACGAGGCGTTAATTCATAATTAGATTATGAATTCCTCAGATCGATTAAATATGTCAATACGAATACGATTGAAATAGAAAAAGATTCAATTAACTCAATTTTAGTCATTTTAACTTAACAACATTTCTTTAACGAAAAGATCGAAATAAAACCGATTACATAGTTTTGGCCAGTATTATATTTAGCCTAAAAACATTATAACAATGAAAAATATAAAAACAAACATAAATACTTAAGAAAAGTTACCCGAATACGGCAGTTGATTCAGAAATCGTATTTCCCGGACATTACAACTTCTTTAGCAAAACCGACTTCCGAGATTTTCCCGAGTATTATAACGATACTAAAACTACATTATTACGGCGTAAGGCCTTATTTACAACTACAACTAAAAATTAAAAAGAAAAGAGAAGGAAAGAAAGAGAGGAGATATATATATATATGAGATGTATATATATATTGGTACCCTCCGTCTGCTCTCTGATCAAATCCTTTATATAGACAAAGGTCTCAAGGCCGGACCGGTCCGGGATCAAGCCGGATCGGTCCGGACTAATGATTACATCCACTAACTTGATCTCTTCAGCATGTGCGTAGATTATATATATTTTTATATATAATTATTAAACTTCTAAAATTCATATCTCGAGTTCTGGACCTCCAAAAATTGCAAACGAAATGCCAAAATTAAGGTCTCGAGAAACTCTACAACTTTCATGAAGGACTCTTCTTCAGATAACGCCTTCTTGATAACCTCGTGTTCTCCCGAAGCTTTTATGGGATTTTTCTTAATCCAAATTGATTAGCCACTTGATCACTGTTTAAGTTGTAGACCTCCAATCTTCATAATTTAAATTGCATTGGAAAGCTCTCGGAAAAATCTACAACTTGCGTGAAGAATACTTTCTCTGAAAATGTTGTTTTGATGAGCCATTCGTTTGTCGAAGACATTTCTCTATTACCACTTATCCAGATTGGTTGGCCACTTAACCACTTAAACTTTTCAATTGACCATTTAAGCTCGTGGCACTCTCTAAATCATTCTAGAGATATGATTAAACTTCAATATGTCGATTCTCGGGGTCTCCGGTTATAAATACGCAATAAAACATCACAAATACCCACGTAAATCGACACGACACTCCGATTTACTAAAATCGGTACAAAATTACAACTTTTTATTATTATTATTACTAAATACTCTAAATTATAAAGACTAACATTTTATACCATAATTTCATATATTTTATATAGAATTCGTTAATAAAACATAATAATATAACGTATATTTAATCATATAAAAATAATACATCAAATTACTACCCACTTAGCTTTTGATCGTCCTCGAGCAAAAATAAGCGGTAATAAAAGATAGTATAATTTTTCGATTATATTTTATATTGTCAATATTATAAATATATTATCTATAAAAATCTTAAGAAGACGAAAGAGTATATATCCGAAATAACTTAAACATTAAATATTATTTAGATAAAATTATATATGTAATACTTAAGAAGTATAAATAAAATATCGAATTATTTTTAATCGCAACTATTATGAAATTCGGAATTGGAAACTTCGGTAAAGTAGTCGACAAAAATGGCTTATAAAGTTCAAGATGTTGGTTAATCGGAAAAAAAAAGAAATCAAAAAAGAGAAAGAGGCGAAGTCGTACGTACCTACATCTTTATATTCTTGATCAAAAATAATCATCGATTAATAGCATCTCTTTTCAGATTTTCTCTCTCTTTTTTTTTTTTTTTTTTTTTTTTTTTTTCAAGATTAAGAACTAAAAGCGTGAGTGTGTGTAGAAAATCAAACTTACAGGCATTGCTTCATCAAGATTGATCGGAGTACTACTCTTTCGATCGAAAATTACAAGTCCGGTTTCCTTAAACTTGTAATAATTCCTGAGATCTTATGATTCAACTTTTCCTCTTTCATTTTATATTGTGCCCTCATTCCCAGCAATAGGACATTTCGAGATAATACCCTAGGGACTACTATCATCGTGCAATCGGGAGCTTAATTACCTCATAGTGATATAGGACATTTCGTGATAATACCCTACTCACTCCAATCATTGGTAGCTACAACCGATTTGTTCTTTTTATTTTTAAGTTGTTAATCACGAGATAAGGAAGATACGATATTTGATTAATTCGTGTAAATATGGTGCTTCGTTCTTAATTCTTTTATAGAATATTAATATATCCGAACTTATTACCAAAATCGGCTATGTTGCAAGTGTCATGAGGTAGGATCGAATATACTACTACTTATCTAATCTTTCCAATCTCAGCATATACCAAAACTTAGCTTTAATGTCTCCATCTCTTTTTATAAGTACGTACAAACTTGCGGTATTTCAAGGAAATGTAAACCAAAATTAGCTAAAGCTCGGTTATTTAATCACAATTTACAATTTCGAGTGAGGTCTTGATCACTCTAATCAAGGCTGAGGTAGGTTATTTGGCTCTAGTTATATTTTTGTGGTGCCAAAAATCGACAAACTTAGTCCAATTCCAAACTCATAATTCATATTGAAAATGATTCTAAAAATTTTACTTATAAATATCAACATACTTATATAATTTTATAAAAACAATATCTAATATTAATTACTCAATTATATAAACTTAAAATCTTATTAAAATCTAAATTAGACATATAATATAATTATTGTTTTGACTATTTTTCGAAAATTTTAATGAATTTTCTAACCTAACTCTACTCCCCACTTACGAAGTGGCATCGTCCCGATGTTCAATAAGTAGTAAAGAAGTAGGTTTGAAAATAAAATTAAAATTATCTATTAACGTTATTTTTCGATTTTATTTTAGCGTATACTAATTAAAACAAACTTAAAAAACTAAGACATATATATTAAACAAGATACATTTTTACAAACTTAAAAGAAAAACTTAACTTAACTAAAGAAACTTCAAACTTAACTTAATTTAACTTATTCAAATTTAAATAAAACCAACAAACAACTCTCTAAATGGTAGACGAACAACCCGATGTATCAACCGGTAGCAAACCAAACCGACTATCTCTAGAAGGAAAAATCTCATCCGTCTCCAGCTCTTCTACTCCATTCATAAGAATACACAAACGTGATATCATCCATGAATTAGGCATAGGTTTCCCCCTACTACCTCTCGTGATCGCAAACTCCAACACTGTCCTTTGAATCAATATACCCCAATCAACAAATACACCGAATGCCAAAGCAAAAAGTAGAAGCATTTCATTCTCAGCCAAACTTCCAAAATCCCAGGTGGGATAAACTCGAGAATTTATAAAATGCTTCCACGCCTTTAGATGTGGAAGTAAAGCTCGTGTTGACATGTCGTGATTTGTATCAAAAAGCGGGAACGGACATTGGAAAGACTCGTGTACTTTATTCAAATGATTGTATGCATTGTCTAGTCCCCATTTTATTTCAAAGTGCTTGCATCGTAATCGGTGGTATTTCAAAGAGTTGATTTATAATAGATGAAGAGAAGGGAACGACCACTCCTCTTACTAGAACGATTTGTGTAGACTCTATCATAGATGTCGTCATAAGTGCGAGAATAAAATTCTCGCACTATTGAGACATTTATCCTACCTCTCGGTGTACTTGACAAATTTCTTCCAAACCACAACTACGGATCATAGTTTTTCCCCATTGATCAAGCTTATCTAAATTTAAACCTTTCTCCAATAGGATTGGAGAATTTGCAAAACGATTGTGTAAAATGATATTCTCGTTAGAAGCTTGAGATTCACGATGATCCGGTGTATCAGGCTCGTAAGAATTAACCGACGGTGAAGAGTGGTTCGACATTTTTAAAACTTGATAAAAAGTGATAGAAATATAGTGTAAGGTAGATAGACAGTGAAAGAATGAGCATTTGTTGCTCCAGCCCTTACTTCTATAAATAGATGGTAAAATTATACGTACGTGGCTGCATTAGACAGACTCCAAAATGACTCAGCCTTCTTTTCTTCACGGCCCGGTCCGGGAATATGCCGGACCGGTCCGGCCTCATCCTGCTTTTACTGCGGGACAGAGGTGAAAGACAACTTGTATTTTGGTTTTTTACTTCACGTGCTGAACAATACAAACCTTTTCCTTGAAGATACTTGTAAAAGTTAATTTAACTTGATACGAACGGATAAAACGACACATTATATTTTTGTAAAATGACGTAGTAATTATACGAAAATTATTTTTGGGATTTTTTTTTTTTATATTTTTATTTTTTTTTATAGTTTTTATAATGCAAACCAAATTTTGATGAAAACGATTGTAAAATCAAACTAAACGAAAAACGAAAACAAACCAATATTTAAATGACAAATGTCGAATAAAAAGCGCAATAAAAATGTTTTAATCAAAAATTATTAAATTCAATCTTCATCGTAGTCTTCCTCAGGATCAACTTGAAAACTCGAACTCGGAAACGACTGAGAAGCTGATGGCTGAACTGTAGTCGTGGTCCTGACTGAACTATCAAGACCCATCGAACTCATACCAGTTGTGACATGGGCAAACTCAGTGAATCCTCCCCAACTCGACATTGCTGGTCTCTGAGCACCTGTAGAAAATACACCTGTTCCACTAGATTGACTTCTAAAAGGATATGACGATGGATGGAAGCTCGAATGTGGTGGGATAGGTGTTACCCACTCTGGTAAGGTGTAAGGATCGGACGACAAGATGGATAGGCGGGATCATCAAAAGTAGGATTACGAAACAGTTGCTCGTTCCTTCTTATACCTCTACGAAGATCATCACACCACCGCCTATTACTCTCGGCCTACTTGTCTAGTATGCTCGGCATATAAAGCCGGGTTGGCTTGACCACGTGCAACATCTCGTCACTAAAGATTGAAACATATCATATGTGATAGTGTTGGAGAAAGGAGTTTGTTGAGGCCGACTAGAAAAAGATGGAAAAGAAGAAGATGTAAAAGCCGGTGGAGTGGTGAGTTTGACTTCTTCTAAGTAAAGAGCTAATACTACCATCCGGAAGACTAGTCAAACTAGGTCCAATCGATTTCCATCGACCGGAGATAACTTGTCATTAGGCGGGAATGGTACTCCCAACCTACGACATAAATCGAGAGATAAAACAAGGGAAGTATAGATGACTCCCTGTCCGGCGATGACAATACTCTCAAAAATTCTTTTAAACATGACCTTTCCAACATCCACTCTAACATCATTTACCATTGCCCAAGCGATACAAACATCTTCCTTTCCAAAAGCGGTATGTTTACTAGAAGGATAGAGATTATGGCTAATAAATCTTTTAATTGCCCTCAAACCTCTAAAACGAGTTCCCGTAATTAAACCGATTTTCAACCCACACCGCGGTCGGGTCAAAAACGATCACGGGCTCTCGGGGCGATGCGCTCAAAACTAGCAGGATCATCTAAATTATAAACTACCCTGTAATCCTCCTCATCAGGAAAAACCTCAACTCCTAAGATTGCATTAATGACGGCAGGGTTAAAAGGAATATTTCTGGCTCGTAAGGGTACAGTTTCCAACTGAGTAAGCTGTTCTTCTGACAAAGTAGATAAAACCGAATAAAACTCAGCTACTATAGTCGTGTTAATTTCCCCTTCCCTTCTGGCTGCTAAATCTAACCACTGACGCTTTCTAAAGATATTCTTAACTTCATCACCTAAGTCATCCAAGTCTAATCCTTTTTCAACCAGAACATCACACTTACTATAGATTTTCGCATACGCTTTCTTAGCCTCAGGTGATGAAATTACTGTGCCTACGACAGGAGTTGAAATTGGAATTTTTGATTTTCTCTTTTTAGAGATTCTAGTACTCGACTCAGCCATTCTACGATATTGGTAATGCCAATCAACAACAAAAGCAACAACAAAAACAGCAAAAAATAAAAATGTCATAACACACTCAAAAATCAAAACAGTTGAAATTAAAAAAAATTATGAAAAATACCAAATTGACAACTAAATAAACTAGATTATACCTTAATATGTAGAAAACGTTGAAAAGTAGGCCGGAAAAGTTCAAAAGTCGCCGGAATGAAATGGAGCTTGTTTTTGACCCTTTTTGAATTTTCCACTTTGTGTTGAAGAGAGGAGATGATATTGAGAAGAAATTAAGTAATGGTGTAGTGTGAGATGAAGTTTTGTTGAAGAAAAGTGAAAAATTTCGTAATGGTGGGGTTTGGTGTGTGGTGCGGCTGTAAAGAAAAAAATTAGGGAAGAAGAAGAAGAAAAGAAGGGTCCCCGTCTTTTCTATGTTTTTAGACCCCGGACCGGTCCGGATTAAGGCCGGATCGGTCCGTGCCCAATTTTTTTCACTTTTTCGATTTTTTTTACTTTTTATGATTTTTGAATAAAACTTATACAAATTCTAATAAAACTTAATTAAAATCTTAAAAATAAGTTTATAAAATTTACTTAAAATAAAATTTGAAGGAACTTTTATAATTTTATAACAATTTCTAAAAATTTAATAAAATCTTTATAACACTTTAATAAAAAGCTTATAAAAATTTAATAAATTTATATCAACTCTTATAAAATGTTTAAATTAAAACTAAAAAAAAACTTTTATAAAAATTTTATAAAACTCCTCAAATTTTCATAAAGATCCAATTTTATAAAATTTTCAGAAGTTATGCGAAAATTTTATAAAATAAAATAAAATAAAAGACTCGAAACTTAAGGGGTTCCTGATTCTTCGATTTCTAAATCTTCCAAAGTTCTTATATAACGCTCGATCAACCTAACTCCTAAAAACGAAGCATTTGAATTATCTCTCGGAATTCCATCGGGATTTTCGGATAACCACCTAATCGTTTCCTTCCTAACAATATTCAAACACTCATCCTGGGATTTGGTTGTGTTTTTCCCACAGGCGTCCAACATGTTCACTTTTTCCACAGTTACGCATCTCATTAGAAACTTTGCCCTTCTTTTTATCGCACTTCTTGATGTTCCATTACATACTTCTCTCAATCTGATCTCTCTCAACAATTTCTTGTTTTGTTCAAAAACTAAAGCTTCTATAGAAAACGCGACATCTTTATCAAGGCCTAATTTCAAAAGTAAAATAAAAACTCCTATTCTATCTAAAAAAGACATCCAGGTTCTTTTACGTCTATCCGGTAAAAGACGAAAAGAGTTTAAACATAATTAAAATTACGGAAAAGTAGAGTAAAGATAGATAGCACCTGGTATTCGGTGATTCCGGTTCTCTGCACTTTTCGCTTTTTCATTTTTCCTCTCGCTTTTTCAATTTGTCGGGGGATCAATCGGTAGCATTATTTCTTCTTTCGGTGTGATTCCTTCTCCCTCCACAAATAACTTTACTCGTGGCCATTGGCTATAAAAGTTGTATTTCCATCAGTTAGTCCAACAGCTCCAGTTTTGTAAACCCGTGTTACTTTAAATGGACCTGTCCATCTTGATTTAAGCTTACCTGGAAAAAACTTTAAACGTGAATTGTACAAAAGCACTCGATCACCTACATGGAACTCACGCTTAAAGATTCTCTTATCATGGAAAGACTTCGTGCGTTCCTTGTAGATTCGAGCGTTTTCATAAGAATCGAGACGAAATTCTTCTAGTTCTATCAATTGAAGCAATCTATGATCACCGACAGTCTTAGGATCGAAATTTAGAAATCTAATAGCCCAGAAGGCTCGGTGTTCTAACTCAACTGGGAGATGACATGACTTACCAAAGACTAACTTATAGGGAGAACAACCAATTGGTGTTTTAAAAGCTGTTCTGTACGCCCATAATGCATCATCTAATTTAATTGCCCAGTTTTTACGATTTGAATCAACTGTTTTTTCCACGATTCTTTTGATCTCTCTATTTGACACCTCTGCGACCACCGGTTTGCGGATGATAGGGCGTTCCTAGTTTATGCGTTACACCATATTTCTCAACTAACTTAGTAAATGGTCGATTACAAAAGTGTGAACCTCTATCGCTAATGATCGCCCTCGGAATGCCATATCTAGTGAATATGTTCTTTTTAAGGAATCGTATGACAACCTTGGTATCATTAGTGGGAAGAGCTTCGACTTTCTACCCATTTTGAAACATAATCTACCATTACAAGAATAAATCTTTTTCCAAACGATATAGGAAAAGGTCCCATGAAATCTATACCCCAAACATCAAATAACTCACATTCTAAAATAGGTTGCATAGGCATTTCATGTTTTTTAGATACATTTCCCCATTTTTGACAAGATTCACAAGATTTAACATATTTATAAGCATCTTTATATAGTGTAGGCCAATAAAAACCACATTGTAAAACTTTAAAAGCGAGTTTTCCATCCTCCATGATGACCTCCCGCCTCACGATCATGACAAAACGATAAAATACTTAAAATTTCATTATCGTGCACACATTTTCGATTATCCCATCCGAACATTTACGGAAAAGGTCCGGTTCTTCCCGGTAATAAAATTTTAAGTCGTAAAAGAACTTCTTTTTCTGTTGCCAAGTCCAATGAGACGGAATATAATCACAGGTTAAGTAATTAATGATATCTCCAAACCAAGGTGAGATTTCCTTAGAAGGAATTCTATTTTTTAATAACTGCATGGTTGAAGGAGTATCTATTCTAAATAGTTGTTCATCAGGAAATGAATCTTTAATTTCATTCCCTATCTCTTCCTCAGTCTCCATTCTACTTAGATGATCTCGCTACTACATTCTCACTTCCTTTTTTATCTTTAATTTCAATATCAAATTCTTGAAGTAGGAGAATCCATCTAAGAAGACGTGGTTTCGCATCCTTCTTACTCAGTAAATACTTCAGAGCTGAATGGTCTGTGTAGATTATTACCTTAGAACCAACAATATAAGATCTCGAACTTATCTAAGGCAAAAATTACGACCAACGCTTCTTTTTCTGTAGTTGCATAATTAAGCTGAGCTGCGTTTAATGTGTGGGATGCATAGTAAATAGCTTTGAGAATTTTGTTATACCTTTGACCTAAAACAGCTCCTACAGCTAAATCGCTTGCATCACACATAATCTCAAAAGGCAAATCCCGATCAGGTGCTACCAATACCGGTGCAAGAATCAACTTCGCTTTTAAGGTCTTAAATGCTTCCATACATTTACTATCAAAGTTAAAAGGTACTTCTTTTTCAAGTAAATGACTTAGAGGCTTTGCTATCTTCGAAAAATCTGCAATAAATCTCCTATAAAATCCTGCATGTCCAAGAAATCCTCTTAGAGTCCTTAGATTAACTGGTGGCGGTAATTTTTCAATCACCTCGACTTTAGCTTTATCAACTTCAATTCCTATTTCAGAGATTCTATGACCTAAAACAATTCCTTCTGATACCATTAAATGACATTTTTCCCAGTTTAGAACTAAATTGGTATCCTCACAACGTTGTAAAACTCTTTCTAAGTGCGATAAACATTTACCAAAAGAATCTCCATAAACACTAAAGTCGTCCATAAAAATTTCTAAGAATTTCTCAATCATATCGAAAAATATAGACATCATACATCTTTGAAACGTAGCAGAGCATTACATAAACCAAACGGCATTCTTTTATACGCAAAAGTTCCATAAGGACAAGTGAAAGTAGTCTTTTCCCTATCTCCCGCTCGCAATGAAAATCAGTAAATAACTTTGAATAACCATCTAAGAAACAAGAAATACTTATGACCACTTAAACGTTCCAACATTTGAACTATGAATGGAAGCGGATGATGATCTTTCTTAGTATGATCATTTAGTTTTCTAAAGTCAATGCACATTCGATAACCCGTAATTTCCCTTGTTGGAATCCATTCATTCTTATCATTCTCTTTCACCGTGAAACCTCCTTTCTTTGGTACAACTTGAGTTGGACTCACCCATTCACTATCCGATATAGGAAAGATTATTCCCATTTCTAATAGCTTAATCACCTCTTTCTTAACGATTAACCGTAAATTCGGGTTGAGGCGGCGTTGCGGTTGAATACAAGGTTTAGCATCTTCTTTCAAAATTATCTTATGAACACAAATCTCGTGGCTAATACCTCGAATATCGGCAATCGTCCATCCAAAAGCTTTCTTATGCTTTCTTAACATTCTTATTAATTGATCTTCTTGTCGCTTTCGCTTAAAGTTGATGAAATAATAATCGGTAATAGATTATCGAGTTTCAAGAAAAGCATATTTCGCATTTAAAGGTAACGGCTTCAATTCCGGATTCTTCGGCGGATCTTCTATTGACGATCTAAGAACCGGTCCTTCTAGTTCTAACTCCAAATACTTATGCCATGGTGGCTTAAAAGTAAAGCTTCCTTTATCTAGAGAAAGGATTATCTCTTTCATTTCAATGTCTTCCTCATCTTCTTTATAGATAGACAGGGGTTAAGCATTCTTCTAATCTGTCTTCAAAAGTTGGTAATCGATTATCATAGACGAATGAATATCTTCTATAAAAGAACATGATTCCGTGATGTATATGGAGGGTTCATAGCTTTGAAAATATTGAAAGCAACTTCATCTTCATTGACTCTCAAAATTAACTCTCCTTTATGAACATCGATTAAAGTTCTTCCCGTAGCTAGAAATGGACGACCTAGAATAAGAGGCGCCGAATATCCTTCTTCCATTTCCATAACTACAAAATCTACCGGAAAATAGAATTTGTCTACTTTAACCGACATCCTTAATCATTCCTTTAGGGTACTTAATCGATCTATCCGCCATTTGCGAGTCATTTCGATCTTAGTAAGCTTTCCTATGCCTAGCTTTTTATAATCCTCATAAGACATGAGATTTATACTAGCTCCAAGATCACATAAGACTTTCTTAAACGAAATCCTCCAATTTCACATGGAATCGTAAAACTTCCGGGATCTTTCGGTTTAGGTGGTAACTTATGCGTCAACGCGAATTGCGAACATTCTTCATTTAGGCATATATTCTCATATTCCTCTAATTTTTTCTTATTTGATAGTATATCTTTCGAAACTTTCCATAGGCGGTATATTAATCGAGCTTCAATAACGGGGATATTAACATGAAGATGACGAAAAGTATCAAGGAAACGAGCATACTTCTTATCGGTTTTGCCTTTTTGATTTGATCTTTAGGAGGGTAAGGTAAAGATTCTAGATCTATAACCTTTGGCTCCTTAGTCAATTTCTCTTTTCCTTTTTCCTTAAACCTTTGAGTATTACTTAGTCGCCATGTTTCGGGTTCTTGAATTTTTTCCTTTAAAATGTTCCCTGAATCAATCTCTACTTCAGATTTTTTCGGTTCTTCCTGTTTCTCATCTATTCTGACATGTTCCTTGAATAAATTCCTTAAATCTTTATCCATAGGGTCTTTCAAAATCCTAGGGATTTTTACCCAATTTTCACCTTCATTTTCAGGTTCCAAACTTCTATTCCTTTTCAAGAAAGTATTTATAATTTCTTCTTCATCATCAGTGAATTCAATTTCATCTTTAGTTTCATCATTTTTTCCATCTAAATCATTTTCTACTTCATTATTCCCGAAGTTTTCTACTCCATTGCTTCCACCGAGCTTCCTACTTCTCGTAACTACAACATTTACCTCTCTTGGGTTTCGTCGGTGTTACTTGGTAATCCTCCCGGGTCTCTACCGTTGTTACGTTCACCTTCCCTACTCAAATGATCTTCCATATTCCTCAATGAGGCTTCTATCGTTCTCATTCTGGTATCATGTCCACTCATAGATGTTTTTATTGTACTCATATCTTTAGTGACTGTACCAATAGAAGTCATCATTGTTTCCATATTCTTAGCTTGAGTAGATACTATGCCCATCATATTTTCCATAAGTTTTTCCCATTTTTCAACTCCTTCGCAGTTGAGTTGAACTCTGAGTTACTTGGTATACTTTGAGTGGTATGTTGAGGATAGGATCTTGGTAATGATTGTAAATTCGATTAGATGTATTTTCTTGATAAACTTGGTTATTATTCCTATATGGGATCGGATATGGCGGTTGTCCCGGCTTACTAGGGTTTTCAGACCATCGATAAGTAGGATGATCTCTTCTAATAGCATTAAACGAGTTTGAGTATGCATTGTTCAAATTCCTATGCTGCTGAAGAAAACTCACCTCCTCTCTTGAATATCCTGTTGGTTCTTCACTCCCTAATGACACATTATCATGACTTGAGTATTCATTTGGTGTACTATTTTCGAATTTTGGTTCTTATTCTGTTGTAAACCATCAAATTTCCTACTCAAATTCTCCAAGTGTGCTAGAACTTCCGTATTAGACGTACATTCTCCTGCAAAAGCTACTTTTCTGGTGCTAGAACCGGTTTCCCACATTCTGTTATTTTTGGAAATCTTTTCTATAGCATGGTAAACTGTTTGAGCTTCACTCATCATTAACGAACCACCACATGCATGATCTACATCCGCACGTGAGTCTTTTCTCAATTTACGACGTAAGAGTTGAATTTGCATATCTAAGGAATAACCATGATCGGGACACGCTCTTAACAATTTTTTAAACCTTTCCCACGCATTCCCAAGAGTTTCCTCGCATCCTTGTCTAAAGTTAGCAACCTCGACTTTTAATTCCAAATTTCGTCCAGAGTGAAATATTGTTTTCGAAATTCGCCTTGAATCTCCTCCCAACTAGTAAGTGAATGATGTGGAAGAGACATAAACCAATCTCGGGCTCGTCCTTTTAAAGAAAAAGGAAACATAGTCATTCTCGTTAATTCCTTATGAGCACCTTGACTTTTGGCCGTATTGCACGCTTCTTCAAAAAGATAGAGATGATGATGTGGATCTTCATCATCCTCTCCTAGGAATTGGGCTCTTGCGTCAATTAAACCAAAAAGATGAGACTTAATTTCGAAATTATTCGCTCCTTCATTAGGTAAAAGGATGGGATTATTAGTCTGGTTTCTTCTTACGGTTTGATCACGGATAGGTCTCGGGTTTGGTGGATTATTACGATTATACTTTGGTTCCGATTTTGATTATTTCTATTATTATTATTATTATTATTATTATTATTATGGTTAACAGGGTTTTGTCCATGCCCTATAGCATGTTCCAGCCCTTGTTCAGGTGTTTCATCACTGATTTCAGCCATTCTCGTATTTCGTTTGAAGATGATTCTTGGTCGGGATTTCCCCGACTAGTATGACCGCGTTTACTCTCTACTCTTAACGCCTTTCGTAAGTGTTTATGTCGGGCTTATAAGGAGTGAGAGGGGCCTTACCACTTCGGTCATCAACTAACGAAAATAGAAAATAACACGAAACCGATAGTAGTAAAAATTGGTAATTTTCCTAAAAGGTAACAACCAACGAAAAATAAAATAGAAATGAGATAAGAAAAGTGTTGACTTATTCTCGAGAATTTTAAGCTAATACAAGTAGTAACCATAGACACATAAAAAGAAATTAGCGACGTTCCCCGGCAACGGCGCCAAAGAGCCGACGGACCTAAACCTAACCTTGGAAACGGCGCCGAAAGCCGACGGACCTTTCCTAGGCTATACAGATCCTAACCGGCGGTGTACCGGGTCAAATTGTGGTGCTAGTATGGTGAGTCGAGTGTCGAATCCTCGTGGAACTTGGTAATTTCTTTTACGTGTGGTTAAACACCAAAGAGTCGTTATTAACTCGATCTAAATCGCAATTTTATAACACAGATCACTACTATTCTAGTCAACATAAAATAAATACGTAATTTAAAAGTTATTCTAATATAATATATATAGATATATAAATATATATAGATGTACATAAATTGCAAAGTATATATATAGATATAATATATTAAACAGATAATTTTAGAGAACTGGCCAAAACTTATATAATTGGTTTATACGATCTTTTCGATTAATTGAAATGTGTTCGATCTCTCCTTTTATTTTAGGTCCAATTGAGTAAGTGAAACGGTGCACTCCTGAGGTAAACAATTCCTCCTCACACGAGCGTATGAAATTGTCATATGTCCATTGCATCGGTCCAAGGTCCACAACTCGTTACGGTAAACGAATTAATCGAACAGGTCCCGAGTACAAATCTACCTTTAGATAAAAAGGAGTCATTCCGTTCGTCAAACGGTCAATTTTATTTTAAAGGCTCCGGTTGTCAAAGCCGGACGATTTAACTTTCCGGTTTAAGTTTCAATTAAACCGATGATTTAACATTATTACGATCTCGAGTACAAATTATAATAAAATTCATTTCTCCCAAAACAAATTTACCCCCGGGTAGGAAATCGGATTCCGTTATCACGTTGTTCACACGGCCAATTTTACCCTCCGGTTTTTCTATCTTTTATTTCATATCCTGACTACGAGGCGTTAATTCATAATTAGATTATGAATTCCTCGTATCGATTAAATATGTCAATACGAATACGATTGAAATAGAAAAAGATTCAATTAACTCAATTTTAGTCATTTTAACTTAACAACATTTCTTTAACGAAAAGATCGAAATAAAACCGATTACATAGTTTTGGCCAGTATTATATTTAGCCTAAAAACATTATAACAATGAAAAATATAAAAACAAACATAAATACTTAAGGGAGAGCTTAGTTTGGGAGTGAATGATGAGCGCGTTATCTTCAACATTTACAATTCATTGAAATATCCATGCATTACACTAGAATCTAGTTCTTGTGTAGACACTTTGTGTCCCCTTGTTGTGGATTGTACTAACACGCAGGTAATTGAAGAAGATGACTTCAGCAATAATGTGAAAGCTCGCAAGCCGAAAGCTCGAAAATCAAAGGAAAAGTTCAAGAATCGTGTGGATTGGTGGAAATTGTCTAACCTCTCGTTGGAAACCGGTATTGAAGAAGGATGCAGTGCGTGAGGATGACCCACCACGAGTACATTAGAAAACTAAAGCACGATAAAGTCCGGCTATAGACTATAAATGTAGTCAATGACGGGTACTATCCTTCCTTTTTACTCCTTAAGCATTTATTTTTAGTGGATTATGTGCTTAATTGTTACGTGCTTTTGTGAGTAATTGTTAGAAGTATCCCGTTTTGTTTAGTATATTATATTAGTTAATCATTATCATTTTGGTCGAGCAAACGACGTTAACCAAAAGCGCTACCGGGAGGCAGCCCGTAAAAATGTTAAATATAATAATTACTCATACTTTGGATGATACTTTGCGAATACTTCGGATTGATTTTCATTTTGTTTCACCAAGTCTTAGGATGAATGTTTGAATGTCATTAAAAAGGGAATGATTAGGTGGTTATCCGAAAATCCCGATGGAGAAAAAAGAGAAAAATTCAAATGCGTCATTTCTTGGACTTAGGTTGTTCGAACAATTTGAAATAACCCTCGAGGATCCGGGTATAAAAGACTCGTAGTTAATACTTTGCCATACGTTACATTTCATGATCTAGTCTGTTTTAAATTTCAAATAACGTGTGACATGTATTAGTTCAACTACTGTGGAATATTGTGTGTTTTAAATCAATAAAAGTTTATGTGGTGTGTTTATCTACCCTTTTACATTACACTGTCACACTCCACATACTTTTATTTTATTTGCACACACAACGGTCATAACTTTGACCCACCCACCCACCCTTTTTTATCATCCGAGTATTTGTTTTGACTTGTTTTAGTGCACCATTGCTTTCCCAACAACTTATTTACACTCACTTTACATTGAGGACAATGTAAGTTCGTAAGTGGGGAGTGGAGTCGTTGGTCTAGCAATGGCATTAATGTTTATTTTGTATCAATAAATCCCTTAGTTTTTGATTTTTCGAGCATTATTTAGTTGATTAAAATAAACTGTATAAGGTATATATTTCATGGATTTGAAGATATAATGATCAATTTGGATGTGTATAACCAATGTGAACCGTAAGTGCATTGTAATTCCAAAATGTGTGTAACATGAATTCATTGTTCACGTAAGCCTTTGATATTGAAGCGGAAAATTTTAAACTGTATCCATTCAGTATCCTAGTGGTTATTCTATAGATAATAACAGTAACTTAGTACCTAACTTTTGAATGTGTACTGTGAATATCTGAAGGTTTGAATGTGATAGGAAGGATATAAGTTAAAGAAGAATACCAAATAAAGATGAACTATCTATATGTCGGTTGTAGCTACCAATGATTTGAGTGCAGTAGGGCGTTATCACGAAACGTCCTATATCACTATGAGGTTTAAAGCTCCCGATCGCTCGATGATAGTAGTCCAAATAGGGTGTTATCACGAAACGTCCTATTGCTGGGAATGAAGGCATATGCTACACATGTGAAATTAAGTTCATCAAAAGTAAAAATAAAAAATAAATTTTTTTTTAAGCGTGGTTGAAAACTTAGCTATTTTCTCGACTATCCCCGCATATAAACCGAATGATATGCTTTAGGGATTATCCTAATAAGTACTCGGAAGAACTTTGTGTGGAACGGCTACTCCTTATACCTGGAAAGTCATTAGGGCCGTCTTGAATGGATATTTGTGTGTTTTGCTTGATTTATTCAAGAGAGGATAGTGGAAATTGAAAAGGCTTGTCACACACACACTCTGTTATACATTTATATTGAGGTTAACGCCTGGTTGTAATTCTATACGGTTGCAACATCTGGTTGTTCCTTATACCTTCTATTTCATGAATTTATCTCTTATTCATTTTGTTTTATCGCTTGTTTTGATCGAGGACGACCAAAAGCTAAGTAGGGGGTTGTGATGAGAGATAAATTTATGATCATTATTACGACATTTTACCCCAATATTGATACCATTTTGAGCATTATTGTATCAAATCAAGTAAAAATTACTAAGTTTTATTCAAATGTATAAGTAGTAGTTATTATATAAATTATCGTATTTTTATAAGTTTTTTTATCAGTTTTTGTACCGGTTTAGTAACCGGAGTGTCGTGTCGGATTTACGTTTGGTATTTTGGTGGTTCATTGCAGGATTATACATTGACCAAGATTCCACGTAACGACATGTTTTGAGTCTAAAAGATGTGTTTAGAGGATTAGAAGAAGGTGCCACAAGCTTACGAGTTCAAACGGAGCAAATTTTCCTAAGTACTTAAACCGTAATTTATTTTCGATGGAGATTTGACCCAGCTTAGAGGCATTTTCAGGGGATGACTTCTTAATGAAAGTTGTAGATCTTCACATAAGCTTTCCAACGCACTTTGAATTACGTCAATTGGAGTTCTACAACTCAAGTTATGGTCAAGTGACTAACCGATTCGTATTAGCGGAAATCCCGAAAACGATACGACATACGAATGGCTCATCAAAACGACATTTTCTGAAGAAGTTTCCTTAATAAAAGTTGTATATCTTCAAGAAAGCTTTCCAATGGATTTTGAATCAAGTCAATCGGACTTCTACAACTCAAATGGTGGTCAAGTGGCTAATTGATTCAATTTCGTAAAAATTCCGCAAAACGTTCGGAGTATGAATTTGCTTATCAAGACGGCGTTTTCTGGAGAAGAGTCCTTCATGAAAGTTGAAGAGTTTTCCGAGATCTTATTTATGACATTTGGATCATAATTTTTGGCGGAATAATTATCGAAGATTGTTGATTTCGAAGCTTTGGCATGTTAGATCCGGTGGAAACGACCCCGATTCGATAGTCGAAGCTTTGGCATGTTAGATCCGGTGGAATCTACTTCAGACATTTTGGATCCAAGCCATATCTCTTAATCTTGCCTTTCAAGCATTCTTGCATAAGTCGTGAGATCTTCATTATTCAAGATGAACGTACCAGTAGTCCTTTCAGGCTCGTGGTCATTTGCAGACTCATATAGTACTTTTGTGCATTGGGCAGTGTCTTAAACATCATCCTTATGCGGCTCATGTTCTAATGGTTGAATATCTCTTTGTGGTTCTCAAACTCTTTTGAGATCTTAATTTAATCCCACTGTTTCTTTTGGAAGAAACACTTCCTCTAGAAGACAGCATGTTTGGAGACAAACATTTTTGCTCCGCAGGTAAGTAAATAATAACTAGCGCACTTGCAAAGATACCCCACAAATTTTCATATGTCGTACTAGGCTCCAAGCCTTTCGTACACCGCTTTGCTAGAAGCACGACAACCCTAAATCATCGGTCAAAATGGATTTGATGTCATCGATTCCACATTTGATATGGAATTTATTCAACCTTTATTCTTTGGAACTTGGTTAAGTATATGTATTGATTAAGGGCACTATCCCGAAACAGATAAGAGATACTTTGCATGACTTACTTTACTTCTTCATCGTATGAAGTGTTGTATCCATTTTAAAAACACAATCTAATTGCGTGTCCCAAAATGGTATCCTTTCAAGGGAGAATCTAATTCCTTTTCGTACGACTTCGAAACACCCTACGCTTCAATCCAATTGAAGATTAATTCCCCAGTAGTTCATCAATCTCATGTTCGTACTAGCTCAAACTTTTCGGGCTTTCTGAATTTCGCACTTCACTGAGTACACTTGACTATTTCTAAAAATAGTCATAGAGAGTAATAAACAATTATTTATGGCATTTATTGTCATAATCTAACAAGCATCAATAGGTGCTTTAGTCAATATTCTAGAATGTATCACTTTTTTCATAAAAAGGTACTTTAGTCGCCTTTGGATAAGATATGTATCACTCACATGATTCATAATCACATGGTTCAGACATCATTAAAATGACATTTGATTACACGTTTCTCTTCCACAAGAACTATGTCTAGAACAATCACAAAATATTAAGGGCAATAGCTATACAAATATTTGGTTGAGATGTTATCACATATATCAACTATATAGTGATACCAATCTAGTATGTTAGATTCAAAGACCGTTCAACTATATCGAATAACATTTATTCCTTACAATTGAATATGTCTACTAAATCCTAACAAATAATTGAACTCGTGTTCTTCATAAGTCCCGGAACACAATAACATTTATATAGTTCCTTTATCGCTTTAATAGACTCGAATATTATATAGTAAATGCCGCAACGTTTGCTTGACTTTCCATATCTTTGAATATTCTCGTATCTAATCTTTCTAATATAATCATACTCCAAAGATATCATATATCTAAGAGTTGACTTAGACAAATTAATTTATCTCAACTTGCTTGCTTAGAATAGAGACTTCAATAAGTTCTCTTAGTCAAGCACTTGCCCTAACTTTCCTTTTTAATCCTTTAAGCACTTGTAAATATTTCTTAGTGTAGTCTTCATAAGACTTAAGAAAAATCACTAAAGATATGTCTTCAATTTCATTTCATAAAGAAAATCCAAGGTTTATTAGATAGTTTGTTTAACCTTTTGAATCATATTCAAAACATGAACTATTTAATTAACCTTCAAGCAATGATTAAAGATATAAGTCGATACTTAAATATTATAATTTTGAAAACAACATTTCCAAAATTTGATGTGATCATTCTTATCCAACGTTGGAATTAATTGTCGTCGTATGACATAATGATCATAGTGGATCGTATCCAATTTATGATTAATTCGTTGAAACTTATTTCAAGTGATTTTATCATATCATGAGCTTGCGTTTTGCATTAATAATTAAAGTCTTGGAGCACTCAATTAAATATGTAGTCTCCTTGTCTCTAACTACTATAACGAGATTGCTCGTGTCATTGCTTATTTTAAAAGGAAAATTACATAACAATACTTGAGAACGTTTCTAAAAAGGTACAGTTATATTTGGTTTTACTAATCGAGAATTAAAAATATAAATATAAAAGCTTGCTAAAAACTACAACATAAAATAAAGATAAAAAGAGTGTTGTTGTTTATACATGCAAAATAAAAAATGGTCTTTTGGTTTAGGATTTTGCTCCCACTAGTCAACAACTCTCAATTGACTTTTAAGAATTTTTTAAAATTCTTTAGTGGCTGAGATCCAATCTAGTTACCTCGATTCCCGGCGGTGGTCGATCAACCAAAATAATTTTGAAAGGTTGGTAACTATTTACCAATCACATCACTATATGTTAGTCAACCCCTTATGTCTAAATTAGACGGTCCTGACTGTTAGGTGTAATGCCCGAAAAACAATTTTGTAATTGTTTTTTTTAATAAAAGAAATGATATTATTATTCATATTTATTATTCTCATATTCACCGATGTGACAATAATATTTCACTACAGAAAATCCTAAAGTATATCGTTTATGTAATCACTTAACTCAATGTATGGGATATACACGGGAGGATTGAGTTAGTGAAGATGTACTTAAAATACAATTAGCCCGTAGTGAAGTTAATCGAGAGTATCGGGTCTCTCCTTTAACGTGCTATTAATGCGCCCAAAACACAATAGGTGTGATTGTCTTATCCGGACTTTCGGTTAAGAGAACCTAATGGGGCATTTATATATGATAGATATATCATATAGGCGGACCGATTTGATTAGAGTTCACGATATAATTCCGTAATCGAGAAGTCTTATCGAATCAATCGATGATCATATTTATGGATATATCTTAATCCCGAGGTGATCACGCTCAACCGCTTGAATCGCATGAAGTTTGACTTGACGGTTAAGGATTACACCGAGTCCGTGATCCGAATTACCCCATCTTGGCATTGTACTTGGATTGAGTGAGTAGTCCGTGTTATCACGTATACGGAATCCATTCCTTCCATTTATGGAAGTAGATAGACAGCTTCCCTTATTTGTTAATCCTAGAAACCGATCGATCGTACGAGTTCATATTACACTGATTAGCTACCAGTGAGTTGTATGAATTAATTGATTACTAGGGGGTTGATGATAAATAAGGATAAGAGGTTCTAAAAAGGGTTAACGGTAACTTCCCGATTTAGAATGAACAGTCTATGGAGGATTAATCCATATGTAATAATTATATCAATGGACGCTTATTATCATTCTCGTGAGGAGATAAATATAATCTCATAATCGGAGGAGTGCAATCACGGAATTATGGTGGCATATTCATGTGATTGATTTATCGAATATAATTATTCTGTTCGTAAGATAATTATTTATTTGATTTATCGTAGCCGCTGATTATTAGTCCATGGTCCCCGACGTGCCTCCAAATATAGCATAGCTATTCTCGGACGTCGAATCCTAATAATATTAATTTAGGTCTTATTAGAATTTAATTAAAACGATATGTGAATTAATTGTTTAGTGAACTATTAAATTAGTTGGGCTAAATAATTAAATATGTGAAAAAGACATTTTTCAAAATCTTGACCAAAATTAGTGTTATGGCCGAAAATTCATATTGACTAGGTCAATAAGAGAATTTTCGGCCCCAAGCATGTTTAGGAAACAAGAAATTGGTTTTCTTGTGGATTAATAAGACATGTGCACAAAATATTTATTGGATAAATATTTATGGTAATAAATAAAGATAAATATTATTCTAGATTTTTTCTAGAATATTATGAGATTATTTTTATTTATAGGATTTATTTATTTGCAAACTAAAATCCTTGGAGGTCAATGATTACTCTCCTATATAAAGAGAGTTATCCCAAGCCTAAAACACTAGCATATTTTCGACTTCACCTCTTAGAGAGGAGAAGAATAAAATTCGGCCAAGGGGAAAAAGAGGGAAAATCTTGGAGATGTTTCCGGGTAGCATATCGAAAGGATTCGAGACGAGAATTTCCTTCCACCGGGATTTGCTTGGATCACACGTACGGAAGATCGTGGTGCTCTTCACACCTTCGTTTGTTCTTTCTATTGCGGTTCTTCAACTTGGATTTTGAGATCCAAGAGGTATATTCGACAACCCCTTGTAGAGTAGATCTAGCTATTTTATTACGTGTAATTTATAGATCTAGATCCTTAAATCGCTTCCGTTGCGGATGGTATTACTAACAGTGGTATCAGTCGCCAAGGTGATCTATATTTATACGTATAAAATATTAGATCTCGGAGTGGTAAACATGTAGATTTTTTGTTCCAATTTTTTGATAGGGGCCGAAATTTTGTTTTTATTTTTTTTATGTTGCGATGGTTGTGGTTTGAAGAGATGGATTGGGGTTGGTACTGCTTACTCGTTAGATCTATTGTAAGCTCTCTCGATTTAGATCGTTTGAGAATAGGATTGATGTAAAAGTTGTTGTTTTTTTTATTTCTTCTTTTTGGCTATTTTATTTTTTTGTAATTCCGGAAAAACGACGAAGAACGATGAAGAACACGAAGAACATGAGATGAAGACGGAACTCGAGGTATGAATAGGAGTCGGAGCTGAAATTTTTTGTTAATTTTTTTTTTGGTAGAACACGGCTAGAATTTGATTTTCATCAAACCCTAATTTTTTTAATAATCGGCGGCTGTTTAAAAAAAAAAAATTTAAATTATTTTTTTCTGGAATAATAAACAACAGGAGTTTAATAAAATAAAATAAAAAATTATTTTATTTTATAAAATAAAGGCCCCTTCTCCTTTCGGGTTCGCGGTTCGTGGTTCAAGGTTCGAAGATCGAAGACGAAGACAACAAGATTGTAATTTACTGTTTTCCTAGGATAGATTAGATACGGGGGTACCAACAATCCATCTCGGTGTTTAAATTTTCCGCAATTTATTTTTTATGTGTTTGATCATAAAATAGATACAAAATCGGAATTGCCATGACATGCATCATATCATAAATCCACTCCATGCATACATGTAGAATTTTAATTTTGATAATTAAAATAGGCATGTATACAAACTCGCGTAATTAGTTGAAATTTAATTAATACGTGGTAATTAATTAATTTAGTAACTAATTAAAGATCCGAGGACGGGTTATGAAATCGTTAAGCCTTTCGGTGTGTGTTCTCGGTGAACCGCCTTAAAGCCCAAACGAGATCACGTTTTCGATTCGTAGTGTCTACGAGATTGAATGATGGTAAAAGAACAATAAATCTTGGATAAAAACGGTTCGCCTATAGTTTGGGTGGTCATCTGAGCTTCGCTCGACCGACTGAACCCTCATAGTGTGATGTATGCACGGGGGTCCGGCAAGACTAAGCTACACCGGCGAGCGGAGGGGTGATTCCTTCTTATCTTCATGGGGCTCTCTTGACCCGACTTCGTCCGACTGTCACATATGTTCCAACGAATAGGACGGGTAGGCTTGCCTACGTTACCGACACCATTCGGAATCCTTGATTTGATGTGCTTTTATGTTAACATCAAAAAGACGTGGTTAGTTGACCCACCACCACTTCCAAAATATTGAGTGGGAGCGGGGGAGGCGACAGCCAACCCCACGGCCTCTACTATAGATACAAGTAAGTGAGAGAAGGGTGACGCCTCGCGGCGCTTTGATTTCGTCCCCCATGGATGGTGTTCACCCCTATCAACATTCATGGCTTGGTCTCCGAAAGGATAGGATTTTTGGGTACTCGTCGGGTCACTGACCTATCCTACGACGGCACACTCGGGGCGTACCTAAGAGATCCGATATAGTAGGTCACACTCATAAAGGATATTCTTGATAATATCTAGGCTAAAAAAGGAAGGTAGTCAATGAATAAAGGGATGTTCGATTCTCGTGGGATGTTCGATTCTCACAAGTTATTCATTGATGAGATTGTCTCGATTTAACCATCATCTCTTTGACCTACCCTAAGGCGGCACTGAGATGCGAGGTTAAAACCTTGGAATGGTAGAGTAGACTTAATTATAGTTTACAATTCCTAAAATAAAATCATATAGTAGTGCTAAACTTGAATTAATATATGTCATTTTATTTACAGCATTATATCCCTTACTAAATTGCTTAAAAATTAATAATTTACTAGTATGGACTTCGTTAAAAAGTGGAAAGTAACTAGGACGTTGAACTAGTTAATCGATAATGCAATTATTTTTTGAAAGAGATATTTTCTCTTAAGCCTTTTAAAAAACCAGAGTGACATATAGGTATGTCACTAGTGTCATTCGTGTCAAACGGAAGACAAACTTAGTTTGATCAAAAGTGATTTCGGACTTTGAAATTCTTCTAGTGAATTTTGAGTGTGTAGTGATTACACGAGTAATTTTCTAATTGAAAAATCGGAAAATCATGAAGTGTTACTAGTTGGACGATATTTGGAATCGATGAACTAGTGGGAGCTTTATGATTTGTTGTTTTTCTAAAACATTAGAAAAGTGTAACTGACTACACACATAACCGTTCTAATTGAAAAACCAGAAAGTCATGAAATGTCGCTAGTTGGACGATATTTGGAATCGATGAACTAGTGGGAGTTCTATGATTTGTTGTTTTTCTGGAAACATTGGAACTATGTACTAAAGATTTTTTAATCGAAAAAATCGGAAAATCATAAAAAAATAAAGCATTGCTCGTTAGACGGTATTTGGAACCGATAAACTAGTGGGAGCTTTAATGTTATGATTTGTTGTTGTTTCTGGTATATTAAAAAATCCGAGAAGTCCTGACGAGTAACACTCGAAATAGACATCCCACGGTTCAAGAGTAGTGTCTACTCAAACGAACCGCCGGTTCAAGATCGTTTCCATTCACGGAATGAATGGGAGAATATGTCTAAAAGTGTTAGTCATCTAACTCGGAAAACTTTAAGGTCGAACCGAAAATTAATTAACCGAAAATCATAGGATACGACAAAGTGATTTTGGATCACCAACCTATGAATCCTTGGCGATTTTCTCGAGCTAAGTTCTTTGGAAGAACAAGGTAGCGGTGCATTTAACGATTAAAAGAGTAAACAACGGCGCTTAATTTTAGCTAGAATAGTGGGAGTGATATAAGGAAATGAATCTCGGATTCAATCCTTGGATATCGCGGAAAAATTATTTTCTCGTTCAAGATTCGTTGGAACGAATGGATTTACCTTCTATTCGATAATTTGTTTGTCGTATAGAAAGTGAATATACCATTTGTAGTACGAATCCAAGACTCTGACTTTTGTTTGATAAAGTCAAAACCACTTACAACTGCTGAAATATGTATATAAAACACATCTTAAGAACTATTAAAAGCAATTGGTTTCTATATTTAGATAAACGCTTCTTCATATTCCATAGTGCATAGTCCCTAAAAGACAAGACCTGAAGACTGGCTCAGGGTGATTCCATTCTCCCAGTCTGGTTATATTGTCTCAAAGGTTCAATGACTAAGTTTCCTTTCAATCGGGAAAGGATAATGGTTATAAGGAAGTAACATAGCTTGTTCTTGACGACCTTCGGGGTCCGATGAAAGACACAAGCTAGTAGAGCTTCGAGTAGTGACTTCTTGTCCGATAACTATTCAAACACTCCGGTAAGTTTATCCAAAATATTTTGAGGTTTCTCTGTTTTCAACGTAGATAGAGTATTCTATACTCGGAATAGGCCATTCATAGTCCTCGAGACCGATGCTCACCGCCTCATTCATTGACATGTTCTCACTAAGTGAGAAACCGTTAAATTGCCTTATATAGTTTTAGATGTGCTACAATACACTGCTTAACTCAATAAAGATATTGGAACCGAAATAACGGTTTACATTGAAATGTAAAACCGAGAAGTCTACCTACAATATGCTTTAGAATTTACGGATAAGGTGTGGATTCGGTTCACCCCACTTCCATAAATATAAGCGTTTAGCACGCGGTGCTTGAAGGTAAGACTGGGAATTTCGCGCATACGTTCGGTCAATGACCATTCGTGAGATATCTTTTAAGCTATTGTGTATAAAGGTTAGATATATGATTCTTGAAATCGGAAAGGGACAGTTATACTGTTGCATCCTTTCTGATAGAGTCCATGAACAGCAAAACCTTGAAACCTTGAAGTACGTTTACTCAAGGTAGTTACTAACTGATTAAAATCAGACCACATCCAACATCGGTTGTTGGTGATAAGACTAAATACTACTAAACTAGATCAAAATTTCGATCCACCCAGTAAGTATTGGGAGTATGGTTTATCCATTACCTATTACAGGTTCTGCGGACTTTTGTAGTCTGAGGATCGATTGACCTATGGCTCTTTTGTGAGCAGTATAGGATTCTGAAAATAGAGGTTGGTTTAATAGCCATAACCCTGTGAATGGAGTTCGGTACTCCGCTTACGTTCATACTCTTGTAGAACTACCTGGGCGTCTCAGGCCTAGTGGGAGTAATTGGATCTACACGGAAAAGAGTAGAATGAATATGAAAGTTTATCTTTCAGAGCAAAGCTTGAGTGGTCTAGGGGTAATTCCCTAAGAAGTAGAGAGTTAATCAGACCTTGGACTCTCTTACCACTTAGTATTGCATGATTTCGTTCAAAATCAGAAAATAGGGGTGATTCCCTGAGACTTTCTTGCCAAACAAACGGAGTCTGGATTCATTCGGAACAAAAGGGTATTGCGTTATGAACTTATGACAGGATGACTGTCAAGGCTTATGTCTTTTATGGATAAAAAGTAAACCCCTCGGTCATTGGAAGTCATATATTTCTACAATATGTGGATTTGACCAGAATATTGATAAGTCTTTTGTAGACTGGATATCAATTTTAGTACAGTAGTGAATATATACATTAGTGTTTGTGACACTGCACCAGTTGGAATCAACATGGGTGTGTTATCTGAAGTCAGAATCTGACAATGCCATAATTCTCTGCAACAGAGATTTGGATAACATTCTAAAGAGTTTGACTCGGTCGAATTCATTAGAATCAATCACTGGTTTTCCATCCATCTTATTGGTTAAGATGATGCATCTGTGTGTGCAACATTCAACGAGGAAGTTCTACCCTATGCCTCAGGATTGACTCTCTAAATCTTTGGATCAAGAGAAATGGGATAGATTCTCTTTCTAGTAAGAGATGGTCAGGTTATTGAACGTCAACTTTGATCGAATCTTAGATTCGGCTGTTAACAAAGCAAGTTTAGTATGTCCTTTAGTATTTTGAGAGAACGAGGAATAATATGCGGACATATTCATGTATGAACTTGGATATGTGTGATACACTGATTTTGATTTTAAATCAGATTGAGGATGATCGTTAAGTCAATCTCGGGCTCAGTGTTTACTCTTGTGTTGAAGCTATTTCCTGGAGGAATCCAGCAACGCCAACTCGACTTTAACTAGTTGGTGATTAGCGGCTTTTGTACTAGTGACAGACCTAAACCTAACCTTGGAAACGGCGCCAGAAAGCTGACGGACCTTTCCTAGGCTATACAGATCCTAACCGGCAGTGTACCGGGTCAAATTGTGGTGCTAGTATGGTGAGTCAGAGTGTCGAATCCTCAGGGAACTTGGTAATTTCTTTTACGTGTGGTTAAACACCAAAGAGTCATTATTAACTCGATCTAAATCGCAATTTTATAACACGATCACTACTATTCTAGTCAACATAAAATAAATACGTAATTTAAAAGTTATTCTAATATAATATATATAGATATATAAATATATATAGATGTACATAAATTGCAAAGTATATATATAGATATAATATATTAAACGAGATAATTTTAGAGAACCGGCCAAAACTTATATAATTGGTTTATACGATCTTTTCGATTAATTGAAATGTGTTCGATCTCTCCTTTTATTTTAGGTCCAATTGAGTAAGTGAAACGGTGCACTCCTGAGGTAAACAATTCCTCCTCACACGAGCGTATGAAATTGTCATATGTCCATTGCATCAGTCCAAGGTCCACAACTGTTACGGTAAACGAATTAATCTGAACAGGTCCCGAGTACAAATCTACCTTTAGATAAAAAGGAGTCATTCCGTTCGTCAAACGGTCAATTTTATTTTAAAGGCTCCGGTTGTCAAAGCCGGACGATTTAACTTTCCGGTTTAAGTTTCAATTAAACTGATGATTTAACATTATTACGATCTCGAGTACAAATTATAATAAAATTCATTTCTCCCAAAACAAATTTACCCCCGGGTAGAAATCGGATTCCGTTATCACGTTGTTCACACGGCCAATTTTACCCTCCGGTTTTTCTATCTTTTATTTCATATCCTGACTACGAGGCGTTAATTCATAATTAGATTATGAATTCCTCAGATCGATTAAATATGTCAATACGAATACGATTGAAATAGAAAAGATTCAATTAACTCAATTTTAGTCATTTTAACTTAACAACATTTCTTTAACGAAAAGATCGAAATAAAACCGATTACATAGTTTTGGCCAGTATTATATTTAGCCTAAAAACATTATAACAATGAAAAATATAAAAACAAACATAAATACTTAAGAAAAGTTACCCGAATACGGCAGTTGATTCAGAAATCGTATTTCCCGGACATTACAACTTCTTTAGCAAAACCGACTTCCGAGATTTTCCCGAGTATTATAACGATACTAAAACTACATTATTACGGCGTAAGGCCTTATTTACAACTACAACTAAAAATTAAAAAGAAAAGAGAAGGAAAGAAAGAGAGGAGATATATATATATATGAGATGTATATATATATTGGTACCCTCCGTCCGCTCTCTCTCGATCAAATCCTTTATATAGACAAAGGTCTCAAGGCCGGACCGGTCCGGGATCAAGCCGGATCGGTCCGGACTAATGATTACATCCACTAACTTGATCTCTTCAAAGATGTGCGTAGATTATATATATTTTTATATATAATTATTAAACTTCTAAAATTCATATCTCGAGTTCTGGACCTCCAAAAATTGCAAACGAAATGCCAAAATTAAGGTCTCGAGAAACTCTACAACTTTCATGAAGGACTCTTCTTCAGATAACGCCTTCTTGATAACCTCGTGTTCTCCCGAAGCTTTTACGGGATTTTTCTTAATCCAAATTGATTAGCCACTTGATCACTTGTTTAAGTTGTAGACCTCCAATCTTCATAATTTAAATTGCATTGGAAAGCTCTCGGAAAAATCTACAACTTGCGTGAAGAATACTTTCTCTCGAAAATGTTGTTTTGATGAGCCATTCGTTTGTCGAAGACATTTCTCTATTACCACTTATCCGGATTGGTTGGCCACTTAACCACTTAAACTTTTCAATTGACCATTTAAGCTCGTGGCACTCTCTAAATCATTCTAGAGATATGATTAAACTTCAATATGTCGATTCTCGGGGTCTCCGGTTATAAATCTGCAATAAAACATCACAAATACCCACGTAAATCTGACACGACACTCCGATTTACTAAAATCGGTACAAAATTACAACTTTTTATTATTATTATTACTAAATACTCTAAATTATAAAGACTAACATTTTATACCATAATTTCATATATTTTATATAGAATTCGTTAATAAAACATAATAATATAACGTATATTTAATCATATAAAAATAATACATCAACTAGCTAGAGAGGCGATATAGCTTAAGGATTTCTTTTTCATATCTGGGAGTGATTCTAGATTTGGAAGCCGATACCACATCATTGTGCAAATGATGAAGGGGTAGCTTATAAGGATTTTCGAAATCACTAGAGGTCAAAAGCATATTGGGAAAGTACCACATGATTAGATGGACCGGTAACGTTTCGATTCTACGGATCGTCTCGAGCCGACAACCTGACTAATCATTAAGACCATGATATTTAGGTGTAGGTACTCCCTGAGTCACTGACCTATCCTACGACGGCACACTCGGAGTGCACTTTGTCATCTACAATGGTTATGATATGCTTAATGGGTACTAGAATACGGGATGGGTCTCCATTGCTTTAGAGCAAGTGGGAGATGTAGTTTGTTGTAGTTTAAATAATAGGGTGTGCTCTAAAACAATTAATCACATGCTTTCGTGCAAGTGGGAGATTGTTAGGTGTAATGCCCGAAAGACAATTTTGTAATTGTTTTATTTAATAAATGAAATGATATTATTATTCATATTTATTATTCTCATATTCACCGATATGACAATAGTATTTACACTACAGAAAACCCTAAAGTATATCGTTTATGTAATCACTTAACTCAGTGTATGGGATATACACGGGAGGATTGAGTTAGTGAAGATGTACTTAAATTACAATTAGCCCGTAGTGAAGTTAATCGAGAGTATCGGGTCTATCCTTTAACGTGCTATTAATGCGCCCAGAACACAATAGGTGTGATTGTCTTATCCGGACTTTCGGTTAAGAGAACCTAATGGGGTATTTATATATGATAGATATATCATATAGGGCTGGACCGATTTGATTAGAGTTCATGATATAATTCCGTAATCGAGAAGTCTTATCAAATCAATCGATGATCATATTTATGGATATATCTTAATCCTGAGGTGATCATAGTCAACTGCTTGAATCAGTATGAAGTTTAACTTGACGGTTAAGGATTACACTTAGTCTGTGATCTGAATTACCCCATCTTGGCATTGTACTGGATTGAGTGAGTAGTCTGTGTTATCACAGATACGGAATCCATTCCTTCCATTTATGGAAGTAGATAGACGATTCCTTATTTGTTAATCCTAGAAACCGATCGATCGTACGAGTTCATATTACACCGATTAGCTACCGGTGAGTTGTATGAATTAATTGATCACTAGGGGGTTAATGGTAAATAAGGATAAGAGGTTCTAAAAAGGGTTAACGGTAACTTCCCGATTTAGAATGAACAGTCTATGAAGGATTAATCCATATGTAATTATTATATTAATGGACGCTTATTATCATCCTCGTGAGGAGATAAATATAATCTCATAATCGGAGGAGTGCAGTCACGGGATTATGGTGGCATATTCCTGTGATTGATTTATCGAATATAATTATTCTGTTCGTAAGATAATTATTTATTTGATTTATCGTAGCCGCTGATTATTAGTCCATGGTCCCCGACGTGCCTCCAAATATAGCATAGCTATTCTCGGACGTCGAATCCTAATAATATTAATTTAGTTCTTATTAGAATTTAATTAAAACGATATGTGAATTAATTGTTTAGTGAACTATTAAATTAGTTGGGCTAAATAATTAAATATGTGAAAAATGCATTTTTCATAATCTTGGCCAAAATTAGTGTTATGGCCGAAAATTCATATTGACTAGGTCAATAAGAGAATTTTCGGCCCCAAGCATGTTTAGGAAACAAGTAATTGGTTTTCTTGTGGATTAATAAGACATGTGCACAAAATATTTATTGGATAAATATTTATGGTAAGAAATAAAGATAAATATTATTCTAGATTTGTTCTAGAATATTATGAGATTATTTTTATTTATTGATTTATTTATTTGCAAAATAAAATCCCTGGAGGTCAAGGATTACTCTCCTATATAAAGAGAGTTCTCCCAAGCCTAAAACACTAGCATATTTTCGACTTCACCTCTTAGAGAGGAGAAGAATAAAATTCGGCCAAGGGGAAAAAGAGGGAAAATCTTGGAGATTTTTCCGGGTAGCATATCGAAAGGATTCGAGACGAGAATTTCCTTCCACCGGGATTTGCTTGGATCACACGTACGAAAGATCGTGGTGCTCTTCACACCTTCGTTTGTTCTTTATATTGCGGTTCTTCAACTTGGATTTTGAGATCCAAGAGGTATGTTCGACAACCCCCTTGTAGAGTAGATCTAGTTATTTTATTACGTGTAATTTATAGATCTAGATCCTTAAATCGCTTCCGTTGCGGATGGTATTACTAACACTGATGGTGGCCAATCACCGCAAAATTTTAGTCAAGTCATAACCCAATATTCGTGAGATCTCGTACGATCATATCTCAATAACGACGATATACCCGAGGTAGGTCAACTCCCGGTGGTGGACGATCAGTTGGATCTGAACAAGGGCTCTTCACCGTCGTTATAATATTGGGAGACTAAATTTCGACTTAATTTTTGTTGTGGGAGTATTTTACAAATTAATTCACTTAATTAATTTTAATTACGGTCTCATCAAAATTATCTATCTCTATAAACATACATCCTACACATTCATCTAGATCGTGCCTAGTCATGCATCTATCGTATCATATAAAATAAATACAAGCACAAAATAAATAAATGCGTGAAGTAACCGGTATAATCATGGACATTTCCTAAGTGCGGTTTCGAATACAAACTGACGAAACGGCGGGTCACAATCTAAGGGTAGCTGCAACCCCCAACAAGATCTTTATTCGTCTTTCTTTGGTCTCCGTCTTCTGCTTTATTCTTGGTTACATAAAATTCTATCTAATAAAATAAATACATCCGCCGCACACGGGGGGATCTAACGGGAATGGGATAATGCAGAAAATAAACTAGGTCGCGTTCTTCATAACGGCCTAGGACAATTTTTAAACCAACAGAAAAATAAATCATTCACATTTATCATATTGGTCGACTCCATGATCAATCAGGATCCATATAATCATATTATATCTAACATATCTAATCCATACAATAAAATCTTATGAAAAAGATAAATACTAAAATTACCAACTTGCGTCTTAATTAATCAATTAACGTTTAATCAATTAAATAAATTTATCCAATCAACTAACTAATTATCATTTACTTAATTAAATGATTTTAATCGAAATAAAATTAACGGTTAGTTTTAAACGATTTCAATTTTTCATTTTAATTAATTAGAACTATTCTAAAATCAAATCAAAATTAAAATTAATTCTCCTTTGTTTCTTTTCTTTTATTCCTGCCTTTGGTTTCCAAAACCAAAAGTTCATCTCCCTAGGACTTTTCCAAAATCAAAATTTTGAAAAAGGCCTATGCCTATTCCAAAACAAATTTAGAATGGTCTAGGTTGACCTTAGGTCCACAGTTGTGGACCATATGTCAAACCATTTAACTCAACAAATTGAGTAGTAGTACTTTTCATGCCATATGTCATCCCAATTGTACAAACTATTTGTACCATCAGTTGGCCCACTTGATATCAACTAAATAACAAGAGATATCAATGTACTATATAGACTCACAAAACAACAAAAGAAAAAATCAGGGACCACCACACAAGGCCGGCCGACGCCGGCAGCCCTAAGGCACTGCCGCCGCCGCCGCTTCGGTCGAGCTCCACAAAAAGTCGACACCATTTTTTTCGTGAATCTAAATCATGCATCCATTATTTTAATTACTACGCAAATTAACTAATGCTTATTGCTTAAGCTCGAAACTCGCTCTGATACGAATGTTAGGAAATCTACGCGGGACGCAGCAAAATTTAAAATTTATTTTCTTTTTACCCAATATCAACTTCGTTTAAGCAACAAACATAATAAGTTACTAGACGGGGGTTACCTTGGTTGATCTAAAAGATCGACGCTCCGACCGTCTAAGGAGCGTAGTGGTGCATGGAGCCGCCCAAGCGTTCGGCCTCTACCGCTAGTCCACACGAACAACCCGCCGGAATCCACCATTGGATTGCTACTAGAAAAACTCGGTTGCTAGACCGACTTTTTATCTCTCACAAAATCTCTCTAAGAATTCTCTCTTATTTTTCACAGGAACTATTAGTCTCTTAGAATTGTGATATACAAAAGAGCTAGTCAATCCCTCCTTTAAATAGATAGATGTGACACCCCTATGCCCCAAAAAAACTAATTGGCGAAGCTTCCAAGTAGATTGAGGAGAAAGAAAATATTTTACTAGTAAAATAAGAAAAATACAATTGATTGATTTATCTAATTTAATTTAATATATCATATTAAATATTTCCAAGATATTGTCAATATCTAATATTGACTATATTTATCTTATTACCATAAATCTATTTTTCATAAATCAATTAATATCTAATATTAATATATGGTAATCTCATTAATTAAATTGCACAATCCAAGTGTATTTTAGACACTTAAAATGGAGACCAATATTGCCAATATATTGGCATCCGGAATATTCTTAATTAATATAATGCTATGATTAATTAATTTACGAAAATACATGAGTATCAATATACACAAATATATTTCGACTTATATATCAACCCTGTATATTTAATTAATCAACATAATTAATATCTTGTATTTAATTTATTCATAATAAATAAATACCGACATATTAACTTATCACTATAACACTTTATAGGCGAGATAAATTTTCCTTATTTGGTTATCACTATAACCGCATTTTAATCCGGCTAGATGTCCTTGTGTGCGTGACCCGATAGGATTCCGAATATGTTGGCCGTAGGCACAAAGTGCATTTACTAAAATGCCCATTAAACCTAACGATCATGGATAGCGTCTAGCAACACGTCCACGACCCCCAATCATCAGAATAGTCAAATGAATGACTACTACATTTCATGTGAAACGGTTGCCGTGTAAATAGAATCCTCTCGCTGTTACAATATTCATATGGTCGTGCATCGAGTGTCAAACATCAACGACCGTATCCTATAATCTGGATATCATGCTCTCTCGAAATAACTCATTTACTTCCACTTTTCAAATATTCACGAGAGTAAGACATTTCTTATAAGAATGCCATTTCGGATATTTACTCCTAATAATAGGGTACGCGATTTCCGGACGAGCAACATGAATCCTACGCATGCTTCAGTATCACACCCAATCACTACCGCATGATCGTCCCATAGCTAAGGGAAGCATCAATAGTGTCAAAGTATGACAATCCAAACCGTGATGTCATGAAAACTCCGGTCTTAGGATAATTACACAACCGCCACTTAGTGCGAAACTTAATAAAGTAAGTGTATCAGTCTAACGTACGCATTCTCTAATACACGTCCACGTACAATCCAAGTGTCTCAACACTTTGATAGACGAGATCTATCCTTACCTTCAATAAGATAGAAGACATCCAATACGTGCTAGTCTAACCATACAATCAATATCACGTTTGATAGTACGTACGACTAGAGACATTTAAGCATCAAACCTTTTAAAGTGAGTCGAGATCTCATCAACCATAATCAACCTTTTAAAACCCCTTTTATTACATTGCATTATTGTACGTGGTGGAATCATATCACATAAATTTCTCTACCCCACATGTGATATCGATCTCCAAATATGGAGCCACTGCACCAAAACTTCCCACTATTCGAGTGATTGTCGTGTGGTGTCTCTATATGTATAGACATCATATGTCGAAATATTTACACAACACATCGCAATATATATTGTTGTGGAAATGTTTGTCGTGGATGCCTCCGCATGTGATATGTCCACGTGCGAAAACACTTTAGTTCTTGTTTTACATATGATTTTTATGTCGTGTCACCATATCTAGAGATATCTATACACATTGTTGTGGTGAAAATGTATAATATATACATGAAATAGGTGTATGAGTTCTACATATACATAATCTGTTAGTTTGAAGAATATAAGGTTAATACCTAAGTTCACTATAATCTTTCATGACGTTCTTATGTATCATTGATTAATAACATGTAAATCTAACCACCAGTTAAACATAATTCAATCATCCTTTGAAATATAAAAAAGTTGGCTTTAAGTGTTCTTTTAACCATTGCTTAAGTGGAATTAATCATGTAATGTGTTATGTCTACGATGATAACATATAACATAACAACGGTTCAAATTCACAATATATACAAATTGATATTATATACCATACACCACGCTGAATCAACATTTTGAGAGCCAGTTCTGGAATAAAAAGCCGATTTTCTGAATACCGGTTCTAAAAAATGCACCTATTAAAGGTCAGTTTATGGCTAAAAAACGAATTATAAAAAATCTATTTTAGTGTGATGCATGGTGTATGGTGTGGTGCATGGTCATGGTTGACGTGGTGTAAAGTAAATTCAGTATGGTGTAACAGATTTGGGCCGTAGATCTATAGTATTCCTTAGGAAAATAGAGACACTATCTTTGGGCCGTAGATTTTTTCTAAATGGACGCCCAACAGAGATTCTGCGACCCTGGTTGCTGAAGTAGACTTAGGTTTGAGGTAAATTAATACTTCTTTTTTTTTTTTTTTTTTTTTTAACCGGATCTTTCATTAAATCTGTGAAAAACTTATGTACAATGCATCCCAAAAGAAAAAAAAATCTCTTTTGCACGCTTTAAAATAAAAAACATTCATGAACTACCCTACTCGGTGTGCCAAGCGATTTTCAACTCTCTTGCCTTGTTAACAGCCTGGGATAGGAAAACCATCGTCGGAGGCAAGACCGAGTATCGTGTGGTGAACTGCTTGGTTCCGTCAATACTCAATACCAAGCTCCCATAATAACCTCTCGAAATAAATACCTCCAGCTTGTAATGTCGTTTCGACCGGAGCTATCGTGTATAAGACAATCATCTATCCAATCACGAGCATCCGGGCTACCAAAAAGCGTCGTTGATAGCACGATGCCAATGCCTTCTTCCAAATGTCGCGAATCCATCCACAGTCTCGAAATGTATGAAGCAGGGTTTCCTCATGATCCTGACAAATCATGCAGGTATTGTCATCTAGAATGTGTAGGTGTTCAAGCATCGCTAAAGTGGGCAATGCTTTCCGGCGAATAAGCCACAACAACATGTTGTCTCTCTGTGGCCCTTTAATGGACCATATATTTTTCCACCTTCGTTCTTCATCCTTCGAGCAATTCATCATAAGTTGTAAATTAATACATATTCTAAACTATTGAAAAAAATGAAAAAAAAACTTGGTAAGAAAAAAACCCGATAAACTAATATATACCAGAATTCAGACGGTTCTAAAATGAAATAAACAAATCAATTTCAACTAAATTAATTGGTTTGTACCAAATCAAATTATAAAGGCTTTCTTATTGTTATTTTATTTAGTACGTTTATTTAGTTATTACTTATTATTATGTATGATTATGTTTTTCATACATAATCATATGCAAAACTGCTTATTAACTTTTTGGTAAGAGACTGGTTTGGTTATACTTAACTAAAATATTTTTTATATAAACTATTTGAACAACTGCTCTCTAATTTTTACATTTTGAAAGATTTTATGTTTGCTACAAAAATGGCATAAACCTAAATCGAAATCAATTCAAATGAGACTATTGGTTTTCACGGTTAATTTATTAGCAGTCATTCACATCGTAGCTGCAACCTGTCACCCGCCCAATAGTGGCAACATGCCCGTAACACGGCCCTTATGATAACCGCAACATGTCCCGTAACACGTCCAATTGTGCGAGCTAACACCACCTAAAGTGATTGACCAACAAATCACCATAACACTAATGCCTACCCAAGTCACATTCGTTCAATATACTCAATCGACCACAAGTACCTTCAAATCCCACACTTTACCCGATCGATGGGTCAAATTTTAATTTGACTTGATTTATCACATTTGCATACCTTGCATACGATTTGGTCACATCCTCATCTCTATTACCTCTTCTTAAAGATTCAATTGCGATTTCAATTTCAAGAATTGCATTTTCGCCTCAAGGCTCTCAACCTCCGCCGCATCTACTTTCCGCGACGACGATGCCATGATTTTGTTCTCCTTGTGTATTTTCACCAAATAATATATAAAGCCAAGATTCTATTGAAATGGTGTCCTAAACCCAATTGGGTTGGACCGGATCCGACCGGGTCGGGTCATTTACAGTCTATTTAGTTCATGTAATAACTTTATTATGATTAATAAAATCACTTTTGTTATTATATATGTTTTGTTTATCATTATGTTATTGAATATATAGTAACGTTCTTAGTATTAAGCTGTGATAAAGAAAACATGATAGTGATTATGGTTGATGGGATCTCTATTTATTCTAATAAGTTTAATACTTAAAGTCTCTAGTCATGTGTACTGCCAACGGGACATTGACAGTATGATTAGATTAGCACGTATTGGATGTCTTCTATTTTATTGAAGATAGGGATATATCTCGTCTATTTAAGTGTAGAGACACTTGGACTGTACGTGGACGTGTATTAGAAAATGCGTACGTTAGACTGGCCCACTTACATTAAGTGTCGCAGTATATATGTGGCAGTTGTATAATTATCCTGAGACTGGAGTCTTCATGGCATCACTGTGTGGATTATCATGCTTTGACACTATTGAGGTTTCCCCCTAACCATGGGGCGATCATGCAGTAGTGCTCGGGCGTGATATTGAAGCATGCGTAGGATACATGTTTGTTCGTCCGAAAATCGCGTATCCTATGATTAGCAGTAAATGTCTGAAATGACCTATTATAAGGAATGTCTAGCTCTCATGAATCTTTGCAAAATGGGAGTAAATGAGTTATTCCGAGAGAGCATGATATCCAGATTATAAGATACGATCGTTGATGTCCTGACACTCGAGATACGATCGTATGGATATTATTACAGCGATAGGATTCTATACACGGTAACTGTTTCACTTGAAAGGTAGTAGTCATTGCTTTTGACTCTTCCAATGATTGGGGGTCACGGTGTGTTGCTAAACGCTATTCCGTGATCGTTGGGTATGAAGTGCACTTTCGTAATTTGCACTTTGTGTCTACGGCCAACATATTCGGAAACCTATTGGGTCACACACATAAGAACATCTAGCCGGATTACAATGCGGTTATAGTGATAACCAAATAAGGAAAGTTTATCTCGACTATAAAGTGTTATAGTGATTAAATTAATATGACATTATTTATGTATTATAAATAAATAAAATACAAGATATTAATTATATTGATTAATTAAAGATTATTCCGGATGCCAATTTAATGGTATTTGGGGCGCTACATTTGAGTGTATAAGATACACTTGGATTGTGTAATTTAATTAATGAGATTACTATATATTAATATTAGATATTAATTGATTTTTGGAAAAATATATTTATTTAATATGATAAAAATATTCAATATTAGATATTGACAATATCTTGGATTTATTTAATATAAGATTAAATTAAATGATAAATCAATCAGAATTATTTTCCTTATTTTACTAGTAAAATGTTTTCTTTATCATCAATCTATTAGGAAGCTTCTCTCAATCAGATTACGGACAATAGGGACGCCACTTTCTCCTATAAAAATAAGGGGTTGAATAGCTTTTTTGGACAACACAATTCCAAGAGTTCATAATTCTTTTGAAAAACTTAGGGCTTCTTAGAGAGGGATTTAGAGAGAGAAAAAGGCCGGTCTAGCAACCGGATTTTTCTATTAGCAATCCAAGAAGGATTCCGGCGAGGTGCTCGTGTGGATATCGATAGAGGCCGGACACGTGGACGGCTCGCGCGCACTACTACTCTTTGTTGATGGTGAAAGCGTCGATCTATTAGATCAAACAAGGTAATCACCGCTCGATCTTGGGATCGGAAATCAATTTTTTAAATTCCGCTGCGTAGACTAGTTGATTTCCTTAAATTCGTGGACAGCCAGACGACAATCCTCTTCGGAGATATTATGTCCATTATGATTATACCGATCCAAACTCAAAAAGGAGTGATGAATGGGATGAATGCGTGACGACTATCCGCACTTGGAATGCAGTCAATACCGAATCCTGTGTGAACATACAACTGCCCTTAGATATTTCTCCTACCTGAAGAAAGACTTTATGACAAGAATAAAATGAATGGATGTGGATACATCGCATATACGAGGAAATGGAGGACATTGACAAACGGGCTGGTACGCCATTACCAACATTAGCATCTTGGAATGCAGTCAATGTCGAATCCTGCTTGAACATACGACCGCCCTTAGACGAATATATATCTTTGACTTTGAAGCGGAGGATACTTGGCCTATCTGAAGAAAGACTCAATGACAAGAATAAAATGAATGGGATTTGGATAGATCGCATATATGAGGAAAATGAGGACATTGACAAACGGGTTGGTACGCCGTTACCAGCATTATATATTGTTTGTCCGAATGATCGAAGATCGTCGCTCTGATACGTTGTAGAAAATTCAGGCTCAAATCTAGGTTTTGAGGAGGATGTCCCTTATCCTATATGAGTTTGAGCCTGAGGTTTTATCTTTTATGATCATCAACATCAACAGACAAAGTTTTCTATACGGTAGAAAGTGTATAATGCTTGTGGCATTTTGTGTAGTGAATATATTCACCACCTTATATAAAAACCCAACTTTGGATACATACAGCGGCTATCACCTGGAATAACAGCAGTTATACGCAACCATACGAGGTAACTGAGCCGGAAAGCGGGAAAATTCAATGACATTGGCGTCGACTTTGTCCACAGATGTTCAGACCGATTTAGAGACGTTAACAGTTGCTTCAAAGAAAAGATACAAACAACACATTTTGTTTTGAATGCTGAAAAAGAAAATTAAACGGCTCTGAACTTTTATATTATATTTTATATATATATATATATATATATATATATATATATATATATATATATATATATATATGGGGGGCGGATCCACGTCGCCCGGGGTCACGCGCCCCCACCTGATTTTTTAAAATAAAATTTAAAAAAAATTTGCGAAACGACGTCGTTTTGGTAAAAAAAAACAATTTTGACCTAATTACCCGCCTAAACCGGTTCCGACCTGGAAATTTTGACCTAATACTTGCCCAACCCGGTTCCTACCCGGAATTTTGACCTAATTACCTGTCCAACACGGAAATTTTTTAAGGTAACTACACTTGTGTGACGGGTGGCCCACCGAATTTTTTTTTTTTTGATCCGCCACTCTATATATATATATATATATATATATATATATATATATATATATATATATATATTTGACATATTTGTGAGTATGATGAAAGAGATGTATATATATATGTTGTATGTCTGATAGAAAAACGATTTAGTTTATAAAACAAAACTTTTTTTTATCATATTCTTGCCAAAACATATTGTTATGTCATAGATGACGAAATACATGATCTAGGAGAGACATTTAAAAAGAAAAAGGCATGGAGGGGACTGGATTTGCTCTTTGTTCCCATGCCAATTCACTTATGGGCATGTGATTCTTCTTTATTTCAATTGTTAATATGTTAAGAGGGACCAGCACGTGATATATATATATATATATATATATATATATATATATATATATATATATATATATATATATATATATGTTACAACTTCATTGAAGCAATCAATTCTTGTATGAAATTAATGTCTATTCTTATGTTCCTTTTTCTTTCCATCACAATATGTTGTTAAAGTGTTTTTCTAATTCTGAATACTTCGTGTATGATTACATAAGTCATTTTCACATAAAAAGAAAAACAAAGTAAATGACATGAACAAAAAGTTTGGAATTTAAATTTCATCTTATCTTTTATCATTAGTAAAGGATCTAACACTATAAATAGATGGAGGTGTGTGTCCAAAATCATTAAGCCGTAAGTCAGAAGAAAGGATTTGAGAAGGGGAAATTTTTAGGTAGTGTGTACCTACGCAGGTACATACTTACGTGCACAATCGAGCGCGTGATCGGTTCGAAATTGTTTATGTGGTGTGTAGTTCGATCCCGTGCATTTCGATTGTGCGCGTAGTATGTACCTACGTAGGTACACACTACCTAAAAATTTCCCTTTGAGAAGAGGACTACTAATCACCCCCCATCAACCCCCGTCCCATCATTTTTTTTTTTTTCGTTTTCTTTTTCTTTCTTTTGTAAAATCTTTTAACAAATTTTTTTTTATACTTTTTTTAGACTTAATTTGTATTTTGTTGTTTTTATTTTATAATTGAAAATTTTGTACAAAATTTTAAAACGTATTTTTTTATATTATTATGTTATTGAAATTTAGTAAATAAAATCAATAAAACGAGTGTAGTATTGATAGTCACATTTCTCTATCATTTTTATTCACAACCACTCATTCAGATTTTTTTTATCTTCAATTCTTACAACCAATTTCTCTATCATTTTTATTCACAACCACTAATTCAGATTCTTCTTATCTTCAATTATACCCCTTCTTATCTTCAATCCTACCCACACAATTTAGAGAAATTGAAGCCTCTCATTTATATTTCATCTTATCTTCTTATCATCAATTCTAACTACACATTCAGATTTTCTCATTATCATCCTATCTTCAATTTCTCTATATATTGGACTCATTTCACTTACTAAAAAATCATCATAATTTCTCCAACTCTTTCATACATACTCATTCAACACATATTCAATTGATTTTCGTAATTCATAACATGGATCCCTACAATTCATCATTCTTTGGTAGTTCGTCATTTGGAAATAATTTTACAAATGATGTTCCTAGTGGGGATAGTTGGCCAGTTGGAAACGATTCATCATTCTTTGAGATCCCCGCCACTTGCCGTTGAGATCCCCGCCAGTTCAATTTTCCCAGCGGCAACATATAGCTATCGGTCATGTTCAAGATAATCACTTCGTACAAGTTTTCTTGTACATCGCGAATACCCCGTACTGCCCATCATCATATGGCGTTTCTCGGGCGAATCAAACCCATCAAACGAATGGGCTCGTGATTATCGAGCGTATTCAATGTGGTATGATGTAATGAGAATAGATCAACCCGGACAACATTTTGAATTTATGCATGGTTTTGATGATTAATTTATGCGTTTATCTATTATTTCTATGTACATAATTTTCAGAGAAACATAAAACAACTTTGACGGATTCAACATACATGACTCAAGTATATGAACTTAAAAAAGATATATATCATATACTTGTAAGAGAATGAAGGATAACTGATAAAAAAGATAAATGACAAAAATAATATTAATAAAGAGCTCAATTTTTTTTAACTATGTCTTTTCGCTATTATATATATATATTTTTTATTATTTAATTTCCGACTTGCCTATTCCACACGTTTAAATATTGTCCGCATCTACAGATATGTTGAACCCCTAGTTTTTGCTTTATATGGATATGGATTGGACATTTTTTTTTTCCTTTTAAAGGAGTTTTGAGAGCTTTTACTCGGTGAATGCTTCTAAACATTTTTTATGAAAACTTATCGACAAATTCAATATTCTATCCTGACCAAAACACTGGGTTCATATAACCCCACTTGATTCAACTTATTTATGTAACGCCTCCGGGCCGGCAGCAGTAGCGTTAAATAGTCATAAATGTCCCAAGGCGTTTTATGGGCTACCGTGTATTGCGTTACTGCGCGCGGGTGCGAGGCGTTACAATTTATTTATTTATTTTAGATATGAATAATCATTTATTTTGATATTGTTGAAGCAAATGACACCTGTTAACCTTTCAGTTACACAAAACTGATGGCAAACATGTCTTAATCTCATAGTTGTTTAATATATTTCGAAATTTCACAGAATAAAGTAGTAATAACTAAAACATATTTTTGCCGAGAGTGCTCTTATATAAATTTTATTTTATAGCTCCTGGTATTAATACAAAAGTGCGCTTCCAATTTTAAGTTCGACGCAACTCTAACTAGTGCTTAGATACTAATTGAAATGATAATCCTATTGTCAGTTTTGAAATGCACCGATCATCACAAAATAACAAAAGAAAATAATGCTCATATCTTGTTCCTGCTCGAGTGCATTGCGTATTCGATGCAAGCTCTAAGAGACTAGTTGAGTTAGGGTTATTGCACCGCAGAACGGCTAGTCACCGGTCTCGGGGCCTCTTGACTTCGGCTCATCGACAGTCCTAGAATGATGGTGCCAAAAGTTCCCCAAGGTTCCATGTGCATGGTCGGGAAAGCAAGGCCCGACGGCCATGTCATGGTTCGGAAGGCAGTGGGGTTGGCTGGAGCCTTTTGGGAGATTCACTGGGCGAAGGTCTGAATCATTTCCCAGAAAATCGGCCGGAGTTGTCAGGTAATAGCTTGCTTACTTGTGGAGTGCGGTAGAGAAACATGCTAGAGTGGGTTGGTAATGAATCATCGACTAAAGCAAGTCGGTGTCAAGCGAATTAATAGACATAAATTCAAGAAAGTTACTTGACATTTATATTTTTGCAAATATCATATTTTTGCCATGTATTAACTACTGTTAAATGCAGGGTAAGGATAAAGCCTTCTATTGTAACATTTCAACGGTTTTGTAACAATTATTTGTTGGTGAAAGGTGTCGTGTGTGGAGTGATTTACGGAACAGATCCGTAATTCACGGATGTAATTACGGATAATTAAATGCAGAAAAAATAAACTCAAAACAAAATTATGGAATCGTTCCGTAAATGCAGTAAAAATAAACTCAAAACAAAATTATTTTATTATGTAGATCTAACAAATTAAAGCAACTACGGTGTAGATCTAATAAATTAACACAACTATATGATAATATCTAATGAAACAAAGCTATGACGATGTAGATCTAACAATTAAACTATCACAATACATATCTGACTTGAAAGTAAAGGAAAATAAAGTGAGATGCATAAATGAATGACAAACCGAGGTGAGTATGGAACTCTTTCCTTAAGGTAAATTGCTCCGGTATGGTGGCCACGGTAGTAGCAAATGTCTCTCAAGATAGAACGAGTTTACGTCTCAGATTTAGAGGCACTTAAAAAATCTGAGCTCCGGCAAACTTACAGAGTGCTCCGACTTCTCTTCGACTCAAGAACTAGATCTATATGCTAGACTTTTTGTGGTGGAAAATACTAGAGAAAATTCGATCTACTAATCTTCATTCTGGGGGTTCTTTATATAGTGGAGATGAGGAGCCAATGTTCGAATCTGATTGGCCAAGACGCGTCATCAAACTTTTCCCCTTGGAAAAGTAATGGCCGAATCCAATCCTCTGATTGGTCGGATGATGTGTCGTTTGAATTCTGATTGGTCGAATGACATAATCACATTCCAAAATTAATTTTATGGTTAATTTCATAAAGAAATTTTGTCCAAAAAATTAATAGCAACACCCGTCCCGGACGGACGGCGGCGGCGCGCGCGTGTGGAATTATCTTAGTCTTCCCTCTTGCACAAAAGTGTCATGCCCCTTGGGGCACACCCATAAGAGACACACTAGCTCTTATATATGGAGCTCAAGTCTCACATCTTTCCAATATGGGAGAGTTTGAGTTGATCACATATTAAACTCCTCTCCCACACATGTTTTACACCAACTTTACGCATTAATTTCTCATTCACCTGATATCCGAATCGAGTGATTCCAAAGCCAAACATCATTTACTCCGTGAGGAGTATTTTTAGACGTTATAATCTACCGGCAAATATCACCAGAGCGTATCCGAAATTTACGCTAAAGTTGACCGTTTCAACACATGTTTCAAACCCCCATTTCATAGGTTTGACTTATATCTCCAACAATCCCCCACATGAATGAAAATTAATGCAAATGCAAATGCAGACTTTGAAGAGAAGTCAGACGGAAAAATATTGCATCAGGAGAGGTAGCTTCTTGCCTTGAACCTGCCTTAGTGAAGTACTAATGAAAATAAACAAGTAATAAATTTATAAATCCGGTATACCCCAAGTGTACAACACCGGATCGTAGCATAGCGATTAATACCGGAGTCGATCTCGGGTTAAATCGGGGTATCTAGTTCGTATTAAGTTTCCTAAGTTTGATACCATTATTATTAAAGCCTAAAATAAAAAACGAAAATAAATTTAAAACCGGATACCCCAGAGGATTGTCGATTAATACCAAAGCCTCGGGAAGATCGTTGCGAACATAACTAAACTATAAACAAGAAAAAAATAACAATAAAACTCACAAAAGCATGATAATGACTATAGCGATTAAACACAGAACAAGCAATGATCCACCATCCCGCAACCCTTAATTTCCTCTCTAGATTATCTTATGATGATTTAACTAAAATTGTGATTCACCTATCAAAGGTATGAACTCCTAATTTCTTAGAAAAGTTCGCCTATCAATCTTTTATCTCTCGATCTTAAAGATTAACGCTATCAAACCAAGGTGCAAGATTTCTCAATCTAACAATCTAGATACTCTAACCTAGCAACTCTCGTATTTTTAGGTTAAAAAAAAGATCTATTCTTTCCTATGGTGATCTAGTGTTTACACCGATTTTCATCATATGGCAAACATCAATAGCAAAACATCTCTCGATTTAAATTTGCATAACACATAATCATAGAAAAGAAACAACTTTAATTAAAACTCACAAAATCGTCCAAAGGGAGAAATAAAAACGCTGCAGAAAAGTTTCACATGCTTGCCCCAAGTTTGATCGCCTTCCACCATCCTCATGATCCGGAAGGAAAACGAAACAAAATAAATAAAACAACTAATCTAACCCTCGGTCGACCAAGCACCAAGGCTTGGCCGACCGAGCACAACTCGGCTTCGAAATTTAGGGTTTTCGCGGCTGCTGTAATGTGTATATGATGATAACTAGGGTTGAGAATGCGGCTGCTTTTATAGAAAACTAGGTCGGTTATGCTGATGTCAGCCGTGGACGCCCGTCTGAAGGGGTGAACGCCCGTCTGGATTGCTGGATTTCTTTGAGTCGGGCCGAGCTGGATCGACGCCCGTCCTTCTTGTTTTTGGACGCTCGTCCATCAAATTTGGGAGAACTCGAATCCAATCCATTGGCCCGTCCATATCTTCAGACGTCCGTCCACCCTGGACGCCAGTCCATGCTGAATGGAGATAAACACGCGTTTAGTTCTTCAAAGCTTCCTTATCTTCACTCCAAGTTCAATATGCATCTTTCTCTCCACTTAATCTTCAGTTGGACATCCTTTAAGCTCATTCATTGCCATGCAAATGCACCTACAAGTTGATAGAAAAGTGCAAAGTGTAAAACCATACAAAAATCACCAATAAAACCACGTAATTAGCTCGAATTTGCACTTAAATACTTTTAAAACTCATTTGCTCAATAATTCGATTAAACCCTTAATTTCTATGCGAATTATACGAATATGGAGAGAATTGTTACAAAATATAATGATATAAACCATATAAAATCATCCAAGGAAACATGCGTTAACATTCCGGTTGTCATCCTAAGTCCGGTGGTGTACAATTGGTTATATAACATCGGACTTCCGATCACTTGAGAATATATCTCAATTGATCATAGGTTCACCTCTGCTCTTGACTAAGTGCATACTTAGGTCAAGTGGAGTGCTCACTGGACTTTTATCAAAGACGTTAAATCTTTTCAAACAGGCTCAATATAATGAGTTTGTGATAACACAAGTCCATCGGGTACTCTAGAGCCTAGTACCCATATCTGACACTCCCAGGTCCTTCATATCGAAGTTCCTTGTCAGCATTTTTTTCATATTGATGATACTCTCATGAGTACTTCCCATTATCAGCATGTCAAAGACACAAAAGGCATGTTCTTAATGTAGACATATATGTGTCCTATCCACTTGACAACATAACATTGTCAAACTCGATATGCCATTGCTCTAGCTATTATTCGAGCCCACAGAGAGACTTAACAAGTCTACACACCTTACTCTCTTAGCCTGGAACTATGAACCCATCGGGTTGTTCCAAGTACATCTCTTCTTTCAACTCTCCACAAACATCCATTTGATGGATTTCCAGGTCATAGTCTCCAGCTATCCCGACGAGAACCCTTATATAAGTAATTCTCGTAACTGGTGAGTAAGAAGTCAATGCCTTCTTTTTGTCGATACCTTCAGGCTACCAACAATGCCTTACAATACATCCATCAACTTTTAACAGCTTCTTGAAGATCCATTTGCACCCGAGTGGTTAATTTCCCATTGGAAGACCAACCAACTTCCAAAGGTGGTTTTGCACGATGGATTTTATTTCATTACATATAGCTTCTTTCCAGAAAGGAGCTTATGGAAATGACATCGCCTCAGCATATGTCCTGGGTTTGTTTTCTGCCACATAGGTCAGAAAATCAAGACCAAAAGACTTGGAAGTCTTAGCCCGTAGTTCCTCAATTTGTTGAGGATCACACTCTTCTTCAGACTCATGTGTCCACTTACTCATGCTTGCTTTATCCATTTCCTTATATGGAAAGAGTTCTTCAATGAACACAACATTCATAGACTCGATGATGACACAACCATATCGGTTTTGTGCACCAGAAACCAATAGGCACTACTCTTGAGAGTATATCCGATGAATATACAATCAATTGTTTTGTTGAAATAGTGTCCTAATTCCTAAACCCAATCGAGCTGAACCGGATCCGACCGGGTCGGATCATTTCTACTATTTCTTTATGATTATACATATATATTAAATGGCTTTTATGTTGTCATATATCTGTTCTTTTAAAAGAACCAATTATGAATCGTTATATGATAACGTCCTTAGTATTAAACTGTGATAGAGAAACCATGATAGGCGATTATTGTTGATGAGATCTCTAATCACTTTAATAAGTTTGATACTTAAATGTCTCTAAGCTGATGTACTATTAAACAGGGATGTACTTAAATGTCTTCTGTTTTTAAGGGCAGGGATAGATCTCGTCTATCGAAGTGTGGAGACATTTGGACTGTACGTGGACGTGTATTAGAGAATGCGTACGTTAGGCTGACCCACTTACACTATTAAGTGTCACACTATGTGACGGTTGTGTAATTATCCTTAGGACCGGAGTCTACATGGCATCACGGTGTGGATTGTCATGCTTTGACACTATTGAGGTTTCCCCTAACAATGGGGCGATCATACGGTAGTGATCGGGTATGATCCTGAAGAATGCGGAATATACATGTTTGGTCGTCTGGGAATCGCGTACCCTAATCAGTAGGGGTGAATATCCGAAACGGCCTTCTTATAAGAAATGTCTTACTCTCGTGAATCTTTGCAAAGTGGAAGTAAATGAGTTACTTCGAGAGATCATGATATCCAAATTATAAGATACGATCGTTGATGCTTGACACTCGACGTACGACCGTATGAATATTATTACAGCGATAGGATTCTATTTACACGCTAACCGAGCACATGAAAGATAGTAGTCATTGCGTATTGACTCTTCCGATTATTGGGGGTCACGGACGTGTTGCTAGACGCAATCCGTGATCGTTAGATGTGAAGGGCATTTTCGTAATTGCGCCTTATGTCTACGGCCAACGTATTCGGAAGTCTATAGGGTCACACACATATGAACATCGAGTCGGATTAAAATGCGGTTATAGTTGATGACCAAATAAGGGAAGAATTTATCTCGTGCTATAAAGGTTATAGTGGTAAATTAATATGGTGGTATTTATTTATTATAAATAAATATAATACAAGATATTAATTATATTAATTAAATAAATATATATTGGCCAACACGTGAATTGGCTAATAATATGGCGTCATTCACTAGTGTATATGATACATTTGAATTATGCAATTTAATTAATAAGATTACCATAATATTAATATTGGATATTAATTGATTTTGAAAAATAGATTTATAGTAATAAGATAAAGATATTCAATATAGGATATTGACAATATTTTGAAAATATTTAATATAAGATATTAAATAAAAGAGATAAATCAATTATGGAGATTTTACTTATTTTATTAGAAAAATGTTTTCTTTCTCTCCACTCTATTCAAGACTTGTTCCAAGAATTTTGGGAATGCAAGGGGCGCCCCATATGCCTATATAAGCAAGGGGTTGCCAAGCTCTTTTGTACAAGAGCTAATTGTTCTTGTGGAAAAAATAAGAGAGAATATAGAGAGAGAAAATGCCGACCTAGCAGTTGAGTTTTTCTAATAGCAATCCTTGGCAGGATTCCGGCGAGGTGCTCGTGTGGATTACTGGTAGAGGCCGGACGCTTGGACGGCTCGCGCACATCTACTCCTACCGGACGGTCAAAACGTCGATCTTTTAGATCAACCAAGGTAACCACCGTCTACTAGCTTATTTGTTTATTGCTTAAACGAAGTCGATCCTGGTTAAAAAGAAATAAAATTTTGAATTCCGCTGCGTTCCCGCATAGATTTCCTAACACGTTTTAGGTCCTATTTCCACATGCTTTGGTTTAGGTACTTCTACCTTAGCCAAACACCCCCACATTTCCAAGAATTTGTAGCTAGACCTCGGTCTTTCCACAACTCATACGGGGTGTCATCCTTCTTCTTTGAAGGGATCTTGATCAGAATGAATTTTGCTGAGAGGGCAGCTCCCCCACAAGTTCTGAGGTAAACTCAAACTTATCAACATAGCGTTCCTTATCTCGTTAAGAGTTCGGTTCTTGCAGTCAGCAATACCACTTGACATAGGTGTGTATGGTGTAGTTGTTTGATGAATGATGCCGGGCCTTTATCAAGACCATGAAACAATTCATCATATCCACCATCACAATCCCTACGGATACATCTAATCCATTCGCTATGTTTATTCTCACATTCATTCTGACAACCCTCAAGGCATCACGAGCCTTATCTTTGCTTTTCAGCATATCAACATCACAATATTTGGTACTATAGTCAGTAAAAGTAACATAATAATTTTATCACCTCTAGGTTACACGAATCTAGAGGTCCTTCCTGTGTTCATTTCTACCGGTTAACCGGTGAGTTAGCCAACATGGCTTCAACACATACTAGACACTTGTGATTAGGATCAAATTTCGAATTTAGTAACAACTCCATGTTAATCATTGGATGAACGGATTTGAAATTTTCAAGTCCTACTCATAGTGTCACAAGAAAGATTACTCAAGCATGTAAGCAAATCTTAAAGCCAATCTCACTGGACTTGATGTTAAACACAATATTTAAATTGATACCTCCGGTGGCCGATTCGAGTTTACTAGATGAACCCATTTATCCTATTTAAAAGTATCGACGTCAATAATACACTGAGGATTGACTATGAAATTTTTGCAGCACTACCATCGGTTCTCATTAGAAATAACAAGATATATATCATGCCTTCTAAAAATCGGCCATCATAAAAAAATACAGAGGCATCGCCTCAAACGAAAACAAACAAAAAAAAAATACAGAGGCACTACCCCTTTTTTTCCTCCTTTTCTTCCCCATATTCATAAGCAACAAATAATCAGAGCAATAAATAAAATAAATTGCATATAGTGTAGAAACTATACATTCTTGATGCACGTTGCATCAAAATGAAAGAAATCTGAAGAAAAAGAATGAACACTAGTGAAACAGAGAAAACGGTTTCATTTCATTGAAGAAGATGATTTCTGGAAGCATTTATATTTAGGAAAAACTATTAACAGAACTGATAATCTATTCTCTAGTTGATTGTAGCTTATATAGGTGCTTACACAAGATCCTAGCACCTATAATCGGTTACAACCTCCTAACTAACCCAATAACCGCTTTTGTGTACAAAGTGTTTGATGAAATCCTCAATGAAACTTCTTGCTCCCTTATGATGTCAATTCATTCCCTATATCTCCAATAGCCCCCCTCAAGCTGAATTTGAATGAAACTTGAACTTCTTGCTCCCTTATGACGTCAATTCATTCCTAGTAGGTTGGAAGATGGAGTGGATGCCCATCTTGTCCAGAAAATAATGAAACAGAGGTGCATTCACAGCTTTTGTTAGAATGTCTGCTAACTGGTGTTGTGTTCTGACAGGCATGAGTCTCAGAAATCCAGACTGCACCTTAGCTCTTGTAATATGGCAATCTAATTCTATGTGCTTTGTCCTTTCATGAAAGATGAGGTTTGTTGCTATGTGAATAGCACTTGCATTATCACAGAATATGAGTATATGTAGGTTAACAGGGATTTGAAGATCTTTCATGAGGTATACCAACCATTGTAGTTCACATGTGGCAGAAGCCATTGCCCTATATTCAGCTTCTGATGAGCTTCTGGCAATGGTAGTTTGTTTCTTTGCATTCCAGGACACTGGTGCACCTCCTAGAAACATTATGTATCCAGAAATGGACTTCCTTGAATCCTCACATCCTGCCCAATCTGAGTATGTGTATCCTTTTAACTGTAAATCAATATGAGCAGGAAACAACAAACCTTGTCCAGGGTTCCTTTTGATGTATCTTAGTAGCCTGTGGGCAGCTTGCATATGATTAAAAGTAGGGTTTGAAAGAAACTGACTTAGTTGCTTTTACTTTGCAAATGCCAGCCCGGCACAGGTAAAAGATAGATAAATCAGTTTTCCTATTAATGTTCTATAAGATGTGTTGTCAGTAAGCAACTCTGAATCCCCTGTTGTTAGTTTCTGTTTGGAATTTAGAGGTGTATTAACTGGTTTTGCTTCAGCGAAACCATATTCTTGCAAGAGATTTAGGGCGTACTTTCTTTGGTTGATGGAGATACCTTTGTCTGTCCTTGCAACTTCCACTCCTAGAAATTATCTTAGGTTGCCAATATCTTTGATTTGGAACTTGTTATGTAGAACATGTTTGACCTCATTAATTGGATGCATCGAAGCACTGGTTGCTATAATATCATCCACATAGACCAGAATGGCTATAAAGGTGTCCCCTGATCCCCTTGTGAAGAGACTATGATCATTTTGAGACTGAATAAAACCAATTTCTGTTAGGGCAGTAGTCAGCTTTGTGTTCCACTGTCTGCTGGCTTGTTTGAGGCCATACAGTGACCTTGTTAACTTGCAGACGTGATTAGGCTTGTCTGATTTAAATCCCAAAGGTAGATCTATGTAAACTTCTTCATCAAGCTCTCCATGTAAGAATGCATTGTTCACATCCATTTGATGGATGTGCCAATATTTGATGCTGCTAGAGCTAAGAGTGTTCTTATTGTTGTGACTTTGGCCACTGGTGAGAAAGTTTCTTCATAGTCTATTCTATAGGTTTGTGTGTACCCTTAAGCTACTAACCTTGTGATGTGACCCGGAAGGTCCTATTTTGACAGTCCCTTCACTACCATTGGACTTAGATCTGAGGACGGATCATTTTGAAGAGGGAGAGAATGATGTGATCCAATTCAAGAAGAATGAGGACGCACTAGTTATCCAAGAAGCAAGAAGATCAGTCAAAGATAGAAGCAAATGTGCATTGTTTATGTCCAATTAGGTCTATTGGGCCTATTGGGCTTGATTTAATTTATTTCTGTTCGTTTATGATGTTTTTAGTAGAAAAAGGCCAAAAGCCCATTAGGGGAGTTGCCTATATGTTAGTATGTTGGGTCAAGTGTTTATTTTCAGCAAATAAAAGTCATTTGGGCTTATTATAGTTAAGTTAGGCCCACTAGGAAATAAAGTGGCGAAAATTACTAAGTAATTTATCCCACATTGCTTAGGAGTTTGTTAGTCTTCTATTTTGTAGCCTATATAAAGGCATTCTACTTGTAATATTAGGAGGAACACAATTGATATATGAAAAATCAGATTATTGAGTTTTACTCAACCAAGTCGTGAGACTTTAACATCACTTGCGAGTGAGAATTTTCTTCGTCGTAGAAAGTTCAACCCTTCGAGAATTTACCAGCACTGTGTGCAATTGTTGGACGTTCTCTTCCTACGATTTAGTTGTATTACTAGGTCTAGGATCCTTAGCTCGTCATTGTTCCCCCTAGTTACTTCCGGGGCGAAACATCGGATTTGATTCCAGCCGGAATCACATCACCTTGCCTTGTAACTCTCTATTAAGCCATCAACATGATATTTTATTTTGTATACCCATTTGCAGCCTATGGTTTTCTTTCCTGGTGGTAAAGTGACCACCTCCCATGTGTGAGTAGCCTGCAGAGCATCTAGTTCCTTTTGCATGGCTTCTTTCCAACAATCATGTCTGATTGCTTGGTTGTTGGTCTTAGGTTCAATCAAGGTGTCTGACAAGCTGTATCCATTGGCTAGGTTGTCATAACCAATAACATTATTGAGGACATGGGATGATTTCTTTGTAGGAACCACATACTGATCCAAATAAGATGGTTGTTGTCTTGTCCATATAGATCTTCTAGTAACAGGTGGTGCAGGATGCACTTCCTGATGTATCTGGTGTTGTTGAGATTCATCTATTGAAACCTCTGCACTTTGAGTATCAAAAACACCAACTGAGAAATCCTCTGTGGTATCTAAATATGGAACTGGTAAATGAATGGTGTCCACTGTAGGACCTGTACCTGTGTCTTTAATATGTAAAGGAAACAAGTTTTCATAGAACTTCACATCCCTAGATACAAAAATGTATCTAGTACATTTATCAAGTAGTATATGTCTTTTTGTATGCCTATATAGATGCATTCTCTTGCTCTAGGTTCAAATTTTGATCTATTATGAGCTGAAGTAGATGCATACATAAGACAACCAAAAACCTTTAAATCATCATAAACAAGTAACTTGTTGTGCAATAATTGAAAGGGTGTGTTGTTTCTTAAAACTGGTGAAGGAGTGAGATTAATCAAAGTGACAGCATGAGAAACACAATAGCCCCAGTATGATAAAGGTAAATTTGATTGAAATTTCAAAGATCTTGCTACATTCATAATGTGTTGATGTTTTCTTTCTACTATTCCATTCTGCTGTGGTGTGTCTACACAGGAAGTTTGATGCACAACTCCTCTTTCTCTATAAAAATCAGGTATATTGAACTCATGGCCATTGTCAGTCCTAATTACTTTAATATGTTTATTGAACTGGACAAGAGCATATTGGAAAAAAGACTTAACAAGTTCCCTAGCCTCAGATTTACATTTCATTAGGAAAATCCATGTAAACCTAGAGAAATCATCAACAATAGTTAGGAAATAAGACTGATTATGTACTGTATGCTGCCTATAGGGACCCCATATATCAACATGTATTAAGTCAAAAACAGCATCAACAGAACTAGTACTCAAAGGAAAAGAATTTCTTTTATGTTTTGCTAAATGACAAACGTGACAGACTGTAGTTACAGATTGATGTTCTGTACACAATTGTAAATCTACTAATCTTTTTTTGGACAAATGCCCTAGCCTATAATGCCAAAGCTCATTATCAGCAATACTAGTTGTAACATCAGAAACATTGTGTTCATGGGGTAATGGTGAACATGTAGCATCCAAAACATATAATCCATTCCTCTTGCTAGCTGATCCAATCACAGTCCCAACCTTCTTGTCCTATATCAAGCATTTGTTAAGGAAAAAATACTACTGACAAAGTAGGATCAACAGTCAATCTAGCTAAAGAGATTAGATTAAACTTAAAATCAGGAATGCACAAGACATTTGCTAAAACTACATCATGGTTCAAATGTACTTGTCCTACATGTGAAACCCCAACCCTAGAACCATTTGGTAGGCCAACCATCATATGGTTGACAAGTTTGGCACTGACCAATAAACCAATCCTGTTAACTATATGATCTGTGGCACCACTGTCTATGATCCAAAGTCCAGAAGATTTAGAAAAACTTGAGATGTCTGATATAGGATCAAAGTTGGCTGTGAGGACTGTGGCTTGATTGGCCATAAGGGAAAAGTTGTCTGTTCTCTGTGAATCCAACAGGTGCATAAGTTGTTGATATTGCATCTTGTTCAAAGTAAAGGACTCTGAATCTTGTGCAACATCAATAGGACTATCATCCACAAGATTAGCTTGAGCTGTTTCCACCATGTTAACCATGCTCTTAGGTTTAAAACCAGGTGGGAATCCATGTTTCTTGTAACATTTATCAACAGTGTGTCCTGTGAATCCACAAAAAGTACACTGAAGCTTCTTTCTGTCTTGCCCACTGTTATATTTTCTAAAACCATTATTCCCAGCACCATTGGAATTAGGGACCTTATTGTACAGATTCTGATTCTGATGTGAAGGACCAACCGTTGTATTGAAAGCCTTATTATAAAAAACTTGATGAGAGGTTTTTACTTATTTATATTCCCTTTTTGCCTCAAGTTTTAAGGCCATGGCAAACACAGTATTAAGATCTGGCATATGATGCATCAATTGTGCATGTGTCATGACTTGTGAATACTCATGATTCAAACCTGACTACGTTTTCTGTTTCTGCATAACCTGCAAAGGTTTTTAGCACATCACATGTGCATCTTGGCTCATATTTACAAGTAGGAGTAGGCCTCATAAGGTCAATCTCATCCGAAAGAGTTTTCACTTTGGTGAAATAACTAGTAACATCAAGATCCCCTTGCTTGACAGTATGAACTTCTTCTAAAAATCAGAAACTCTGAAAACGTCCAATCTTGAAAACCTTGATTCAAGATCTAACTAGATGATCCTAGCACTAGGCTTATACATTATACTCTGTGCTATAGAAGGTATTACTGAATTAACTATCCAACCAGTAACAAAGGCATTACATTGTTGCATACCTGAAATTCTGAGAATTTGCAGCTGGTTTCTCGATGGAACCATCTATGAAACCGATTTTATTCGTTGTAATGAGCTGACTCTTTATGGACCAGCTCCAAGGATGCCAATTCTTGTTATTTTCCGAGGTGGCTGCACCAAAACCAGTGAAGGATTCTCACTAGGATGGATATAGAACGGATTTCCTGGCAACAATGCTTGATTCTGAGCCATTTCTGACGAAACTCGAACAAGAACTCAGGAAGAAACGCAAGAAAACCAACAGAAGCTTGTGAAGAACCAGAGAATCTGGAAAAACGAAGATAGTAATGTTCTAGAAATCAGAGTAAAACAACAAACGAAAGCATCAATTGCTCTGATACCATGTAGAACTATACATTCTTGATGCACATTGCATCAAAACGAAATAAATCTGAAGAAAAAGAATGAACACTAGTGAAACAGAGAAAATTGTTTCATTTCATTGAAGAAGATGATTTCTGGAAGCATTTACATTTAGGAAAAACTATTAACAGAACTGATAATCTATTCTCTAGTTGATTGTAGCTTATATAGGTGCTTACACAAGATCCTAGCACCTATAATCGGTTACAACCTCCTAACTAACTCAATAACCGCTTTTGTGTATAAAGTGTTTGATGAAGTCCTTAATGAAACTTCTTGCTCCCTTATGATGTCAATTCATTCTCTATATCTCCAATATATAGGTATGCAGCCGTCGCATGGAAACATCCAGAATAAAACATGCTATCTACGACGTCAATGGGTTGAGCCATAAGTACAAGAACCACGTAACCAAAAAGTTACCAGCTTTCAACCAATTACAATTGCACAGGATAAAGATTTGCCTTTTTATAAGAGCATCAATTATATAAGAACACCATAAGACAAAGGTTTGTCTTTCACCGATACTCACACAATATCCCAGGAAACTACGTAAGCAGTTCAAATGCATCAACCACATTAGTTCGGTATAAACCGATCATCACGACGGAAGTTATATTTAGATCGGAAAGTCAAACCCCAATTAAAAAATATATATCATCTCTGCATCTCATATTTCCAAACCATGGCAACAATCTTCTAATTGGTCGAACGAGTCTCTTTCTACGTTGTAAATTGCCTTATTTAGCGTAGGTGACAAATTGAATATACACGAGGTGAAAGGAAACTACCAGCATGAATCAAGACTAGGCTGATCGAGTTATATTAACGATACACAATAGGCATATTGGTAAAATAACAAATCAACAACCTTGCAAACCACAGTTCTGCAAATAAACAGGTTAGAAGAAAAAATTCGACACACAAAGTATAACCGATAGTGTAAGCACACATGAGAGAATTTGTCTTAAGCTTATGGGTGATAGGTGTCGTGTGTGGAGTGATTTACGAAACAGATCCGTAATCCACTGATGTAATTATAGATATTTAAATGTAGAAAAAATAAACTCGAAAACAAAATTATTTTATTATGTAGATCTAACAAGTTAAATCAACTACGGTGTAGATCTAATAAATTAACACAACTATATGATAGATCTAATGAAACAAAACTATGACGATGCAGATCTAACAATTAAACTATCACAATACGTATCTGATTTGAAAGTAAAATAAAGTGCGATGCATAAATAAATGACAAACCGAGGCGAGTATGAAACCCTTTCCTTAAGACAAAATCGCTCCGTATGGTGCCGGTAGTAATGCGTCTCTTATTGCTAAGGCCGATGATGGAGCGAGGTTCCACTATTGCTATTGATAGCTTGAGCCAAAGGCAGTCCCTAGTGGAGTGAGGAAAGGAGCGGATCTAAACTATCGTACTTTTCTCTTCTTGATCTATCAAGTCAAAGGGGCGAGGCTCCTAGCAATGGGAGGAAAGGGGAGTGGGTAAGCGGGCCCCTTTCAACTTTTCCGTGGTCGACTGACTAGTATTAGGTACCGAAAAATACAACGGCTTTACATCTCAGATTTCGAGGCACTTCAAAAATCCGAGCTCCGGCGAACTTACAGAGTGCTCCGACTTCTCTTCGACTCAATAACTACATCTATATGCTAGACTTTTTGTGGTGGAAAAGACTAGAGAAAATTCGATCTCCTAATCTTCATTCTGAAGGGTTTTTATATAGTGGAGAGGAAGAGCCAATGTTCGAATCTGATTGGCCAAGACACGCCATCAAACTTTTCCCTTTAGAAAAGTAATGTCCGACTTCTCCCTCAAGGAAAGAAGCTTGGCCGAAATTATAAGGTGAATTAATTCAATCATCTGATTGGTCGGATGACGTGTCGTCTGAATTTTGATTGGTCGAATGACACAATCACATTCCAAAATTAATTTTACGGTTAATAGAAGACCCGAACTGGACGGACGGCGGCGGCGGCGCGCGTGTGGAATTATCTAAGTCATCCCTCATTCACAAAAGTGTCTTGCCCCTTGGGGCACACCCATAAGAGACACACTAGCTCTTATATATGGAGCTCAAATCTCCCATCTTTCCAATGTGGGAGAGTTTGAGTTGATCACACATTCAACTCCTCTCCCACCCATGTTTTTACACCAACTTTACGCATTAATTTCTCATTCACCTGATATCCGAATCGAGTGATTCCAAAGCCAAACATCATCTACTCCGTTAGTAATATTTTTAGACGTAATAATCTACCGGCTAATCTCACCGGAGCGTATCCGAAATTTGCGCTAAAGTTGACTGTTTCAATATATGTCTCAAGCCCCCATTTCATGGGTTTGACTTATATCTCCAACATTATTTTCGTATATAAAGATTCACGGCACACACCGGAACTCACTGGGCTATCTTTAGCTCACACGTTTGTGAAATCATTTTTTTAGGTATGGAGAAGACACCAAAGTGGTGAGGTGAGCGAGGTAACCTTGGAGGGTGTTCTTGAAGAATGAATTGATGAGGAGTTAAATGTTGACATGGCAGCATAGTTGTTTCGACGTAATAAAAATTAAACGAAGTTCTTTCCTTGTGGATTTGTAACGTTTGAAATGAAGTACTAGTTCCTTGGTGTTTTCTTTTGGAGTTTTAATACCCTAGGGGTCGGGAATAGGCCTATTACAATGTAAACGTATCATTTTTGTTTTAAAAGTCATTAATTATAAAGACAAAGAGTCGGCGCATGAGGTTGTCTCGTCTGATAGTAAAAAGTGATCGATTGTCTGGCTTGCGCTTAGCGTCTATCACACCGAGAGGAGGACTTCTCCTCGCTTGGATGTTTGCTGCAGGATTGATTCTCTGAGGCTGCAAAGTTCTTATTAGTTTTTTTATTTTATTTTGTTAGACGTACGAGAAATGTCTCGGCTCTGCCTGCAAGGCTAGAGTTGATTTATTTGATGTTACTTTTTAAAGTTACAACCCACGAATGATGTTTTCATCGCTATTCTAGCAAACTTGATTGAATAAAATAGTTTGTTCTTAAAAAAATATATATATAAAGACAAAGAGTCGGCAAAACCATTTATTTAAATTGAAGTCTACTATTACACCACTAAACTGTCAATATTACAATAATCCAACTTTTAGCTGTCTGGTTTTGCAATATTTGTCCCCTCCAAAATAATAATGAATCCACTATTTAGCCACCTACCGACGTGTCCCTGTCTATATATATAGTCCAGACAAAAATAAAAATAGAAAGCTATGACAAGTGTATTAAGTAACTGAAAAAGTACAAGTAGTTTTCCCAATAAATTATTAAAGTTAAAATGTTATGTTTATGATAAAATAGAGGTAACAGAATAAATACAACATATCATGAATATTAAGTATGATGAGATCAATATCTATCAATAGATCCTACAACATAATATCTTTCATAACATGTTTTTATATCGTTTATTTGATCTCAGACATATTGATTTATACGAGCTTTGTGATTATCAATAGTTTGTATTGATTTATAAGTTAAATCAAATTGTCGGATTATTGATTAATATGAATTCCATATGATCAATAGGCAAAAGTGGAAGATGTAGAAAATAGAGAAGTTTTTGCTTACGGCCTCCATATTTAGAGGTGTGAGACGTGGCACGATATAATCTGTATGTTTTTAAATTGGATTTAAAGTTTAAATTGTGTGACGCAAATTAATTCGGGTGTCAAATCATTTCAAATAGAGTGACTACACAAAATCTTCCCGTGAAAATATTTATTGAATTTGAATGTGTTGTAGTTATAATGATTGGAAGGACGGTAATTTTACCATGTTTGACTCGGAAAGTAGTTCGTCTCGATTTGTTTTTTTTTCTCTCGAGTTTGAGCTTGAGCTGATTAATGAGATTAACCTAGTCAATCTCAAGTTACAAATATAATAATCGTGAGTTAATCGAACTATATTAAATAAATAATTTATTAATTATAGTTCTAATTTCTTATCAAATACTATTAACATAATTAATTATCAGTAGATTTGAGTAATAGACAAATTGAGTTCGATTTTTTCATATTTTATAAAAAATAAGAATAGTCGAGTTTACAAGACAATTCGAGTTATATATAGTACTTGATCAATCTAGTTCAATCTTGGAGTATGTTTTACGGCTCGATCAAGCTCAAACCGTTTTTGAGTCCAAGTTATTTTACTCAAGTCCAGATCGAGCAATAGAGAATATAGACTCGATTCACTTTGATTATATGCCTAAAATCAATGGTGTAGAAATCAGAGTACGGGAATGTTTATGGTGAAGTGACGGATGAAACGATCAGAACCACACAGTTTTTATACAGAATGAAAATGTGTGGTGTGGATATCTCCGTGGTTGTGACAATAATCTCTCGTGAGAGTACCCTTACCCCGAAATGGAAATTAAGTCTGTATCTATTGCCAACTGTCCATTTAAGGCATGTCCAGCGGGAGAAACCTCTACCAACTTCTTCCTTCTTCTATCAAATTCCCTCCTAAATTCTTTCAATTAATTAGCAGAGCCGTTAATGGAACCTCCTAATAATCCCAAATCAGCTAAACCCACATCTCAATCCATCATCCCTTGCGATTTCTGCAACGAGCATCTCGCCGTTCTCTACTGCCGAGCAGACTCAGCTAAGCTCTGTTTACTATGTGACCACCATGTTCATTCCGCTAATCCCCTTTCTAAAAAGCATCTCCGATCCCAGATCTGTGATAATTGTGGATCCGAACCCGTTTCTGTTCGGTGCTCCACCGATAATCTAGTGCTTTGTCAGGAGTGTGATTGGGATGCTCATGGCAGCTGTGGTGGTAATCATGATCGGAAGTCAGTAGAAGGGTTTTGTGGATGTCCTACTGCTACGGAGCTTGCTTCGGTTTGGGGTTTGGAGTTTGATGAAGATAAAAAGGCGGTGCCGGAGCTGGATTTTGGAGCCAATTTTGCTGGTAATGTGAGCTATCAAAATTTGTATTATTTTTTTTTTTTTAAGTTATGGTTTGCAATTGTGTTGTCGTCTGGATAAATGTTGTTGCAACAAAACACAGAACGACTTGGGTCGAGGTCGAGGGATAGCATCCTTTTTCGAGCCGTTACTCGAATAATTAATCGAGCTGACCTCGAACTTCAAATATATACTAATTAAGTAGCTTGTGACAGCTCTTAGTGAATTGGGTTACTCATGAGTTATTTCTAGTTGACTTGTAATGAAGTTTGTCCTGATTCAATTTTTTTTTTTCAAGTCTGAACTCGAATCGAGCTACTCGAATAATTAAACAAGTCGATCTCGACTTTTAAAATACAATAATCAAGTAGCTCGTGTGTTAAAAATAATTTATAAGTAATATTTTGTATTGATAAATAATCAATAGTCGAGTCGAGCTAGATGTTACCACAAATTATAAAATTAAATGAATTTTTAAAATAATCTGAGTTGGAGTTATATCGAATAGTTAATGAATTGAGTTATACAGTTTTGAATCCATTTTTTAATTGAGTCGAGTTTGAGCCTTTAGTATCGAATTGACCAGTGTTCTAAAAATCGCTGGCGATTACGCGCCCCGACAACGGTTCTAGGGTTTTAAGGGGTTTTCGGTCACACTGCCCCTACAAGTCTCTTGAGTTAAACAACACCAGCTAGAGAGATAAAGCTCTTTAAGGATTGGTGTTTGTTATCTTTACAACATCTTGCGAAGAAAAGGCCACATAATTGCTAACAAGAAATGTAGTACAACAATCATAAGCATCATTAGACCAATTCTCCGTGTGTGTTGACTCGGTTTGATTACACCCCCTACTTGTGGGAACTTGGGTCAACCCTGGCAACACCAGCGAGGGATAAAGCTCTTTAAAGATAACCTTAAACATCTTGGAAGAAAAGGCCACATAATTGTGGCTTTGAAGGTAGTACAACAATCATAAGCATCATTAGACCAATTCTCCGAGGTGTCCGGTTTGATCAAACCGAACCACCGTTTGAATCAAACCACCGGCCGATGCACAACCATAAAATGTAGACTTCTTTTTTTAGTGGCTTTTGACAGGGAAAAGTTATGTAATTTTTTTGAATACTAAATATTAATTTTCTCTCACAATATAGATTGTGTAGGTGTGATATGGATTAATCAAAACTGTATACTTAAAATAACTCCCTCACCATAACTCTTCTCGGCCCACAGACCCCAATGGATAATATATGTCTCCGACCATGAGGTGCAAATGCTTGGCCCAAATGAAATCCGGAAATTTTTATTTTTGTATTAAAACGATGTAAAATTGTTGTTAAATAATGGAAAACCACAACTAACATCCCGGTGAATCTTTGACGTTACTCCGATACCTCACTCACTAGGAGAAAATTTCTGGATCCGTCACTGAATCAAACAATCTTCTTTATATCCTTTGATATATACTCAATAGTTTTCCGTCTGTGACATTTTTTGTTTTTCTTTCTTTTTTTTTTCTTTTTTTTTTTCTTTTTTTTTGAGAGCAAGAATTCTAATGAACCTTTTTACTTTGAAAAGAGTAGTTCTTTTATTCAATAGATAAATTCCTGGATGATGAACAAGAATAAGAGAGAACACTACAGGTTTTGCCACCAAGCCTTCTCAAAACACCATACGTCATCAATATACAACCCTATCTCCTTAAAACTTTAGTTCGAAAAACCCAAGACGGGAAAAATCGGATGCTTGGCGTATCTGTATATTGGAATCCCAAAGTCCCTACTTAACATCAAAACTATCATGTTACTAAGGTGCAACATATTTATGTGAAATAAGAAAAATAGATAGCAAACAAAAAGAACACCTGTATGCTTAGGAAAAGCATCAGCAAAGCAACTTGCATGCTTCTGCATCAAAACACCATCCTTTAAACAGACATTTTTTGTTTTTCATATATTCTTTGTTCTTCATTCTTGTTTTTCATATATTCTTTGATCTTCATTCTTGTTTTTCATATATTCATTCATACTCTGTGTGTTAAAAATTTCCTACAGATAGTTGCTATTTGGACTTATGGATGAGAGAGAAAGAATATGCGCCGCCGTCGTTTTTGTTGGAAGAATCCATGGTCCCAAATCATCAAAATCACAACGGCCAATTGATGAAGAAGCATAATCAGAGCTGTGGAAAGCAGAATCAGGTCATTTTGAAGCAATTGGTACTGTTATTCGAAAGCAATTATGGCGGCAGCGGTGGTGGTGGTGACCGTACGGATAAATTAGGGCCCGATACACCGAATGGGAGCGGTGGTGGTGGTGGTGGGGTGGGGGGTTTTGGCAGGGTGATGAGGAAGGTGGTCTATTAGGTGATGGTTGCGGTGGGGATTTGGAAGCCGTTAATCATCATGAATTTCGGTATCAGCCGGAAAACACGACGTTTATGTCGTTGATTATGGCGGCGCCGACGGCGGTGGCGGCTGCGGTGGATGATTTGAAGGATAATGATGGAACCATGGAGGGGAAGAAAATGGTATGGAACAACAATAATTGTGAAGAAGCAACTCAGGTGATTTAATTTGCTAGCAACTCAATTTGTAGAAGAGTTTGTTTGATTTGATTCGATTTTTTTTTTTTTTTCGAGCACATCAACCAAACTTGAGTTTCAAAATATAGTACTCCCGAGAAGAATTATGGTGGGGAGTGATTTGAGAGGTATACCAAGTGGATGGGTGTGATTAATTCTCACACACACTCTCACACAGACACATAGTAGATGTGTGTAGGTGTGACATGGATTAATCACATCCCTCCACTTGTTATACCTCTAAAATAACTCCCCCACCATAACTCTTCTCAGTACTCCCTCCGCTCCAAATTGACAAATTCACCCTCAGTTTTGTATCCTAAGTATCTATTGTGTTTCTACGTCGGATTTGATACATGCTACCAGACAGAAGCATCCGACTATATTTTCAACATGATTCTTCATTTCACATTCCAAATTCTGAAACCAACTTTTACAAATTACAAATTCAGCCTTAGGTGTATATCCTAAGTATCTATTTCATATGTATGTCAAAGATATGAGACATGCTACCAAACACAAACACAAGTATACGTGTTTCATATGCTATACGGATTTGCGTTATTTTTTCTTCTCTCATTATTTTGTGTTTGATTGATTCGATTCGGTTTGTTGTAACATTTTTTTTTTGTGTGTGTGTGTGTGTGTGCAGATATGGGATTTTAACACAGGAAAATCGAGAGAAAGCAATGAATCTAATGCAGATATGGGCTACAGTACAAATGATGTAGGATATATGATGAAAAGTTTTAGTGAACTCATTAAAGATGCATCTTTACCTTCTACTACAACAACTGGATTAGAAATGCCTGGATTTAGCTGCTCAAATGGACATGATGATGCCACACCATATGTTGTATGTAGTTCTTTCTCCTATATTTTATTGAGGGATAATCACACTTTTAGTCCCTCATATTTTCTCAAAACTATCCTCTATCTTTCATTGTTACGATAAACACCTCTATGTACATGTTTTTGTTACGATAAACACCCCATTACTTGTCCTATAATTGCAAAAGGGGCCTTCAGCGTATCTTGGCCATTGCTTCATTGGCCACTAGCCGTCCCTGAGTGTGGAGAGACCTTAAGCCAAGTTATCAAAAGTGGGCCTTTTGAAAAAAGAAAAAACGGTTTTTAAAATATATGTCACGTGATTTGACTAATAAACTTATTGGATAAAAAAAAAAAATCCGGGCCCTAAATTTTGAATATTTTTCCAAGGCCCTAAGCCGTGGCCTTGTTGGCCTATGCCAAGGGACGGGTATGCCACTACTAGTCAGTTTTAAAAAGGATACTTTATTAATGGCTAATCTAATCACGAAATGTTGATTCGATTCGCCATTAATGAAACTCCTCCTTCTTCCTTTTTTTTTTTTTTCCTTTTTTCTTTTTATTGATGATATGTATGTATGCAGAAATCGCGCAACACCGCAACCAGCCAAGATCAAAGTAATGTTTTGAAAAGTGAAAGCAACAACACAGAAGCAATATATGAAGTGGATATGGAATTGCTGGCAATAAACAGAGGCAATGCTATGCAACGCTATAAAGAGAAAAAGAAAACCAGAAGGTGAGAAAATCGCGACTTTTCTTACTAAAATGTTTGCATTATATACATTTACAATTAAAATTTTAGATTTTTGTCCAGAAGGACAAAATTATCAAAAAAAAATCGGGATAGAAGGAAACTGTAATTTAATAAGGACAAAAGTAACAATTATAAAGTAACAAATATGAAGTAACAAATGTGGAATAGAGTAAATATGAAGTAACAATTGTGAAACACAAAGTAACATTAACACATGAAGTAACAATTTTAAAGTAACAATTGTGATTTTTGTCCTTTATAATCATGAAAATGTTATTTTTGTCCTTCCAGACCTATTTATTAATTTTTTTTGTCCTTGTGGCCCCTTCTCCCTTAAAATTTTATGATCTGAAATGTGATATTTTTTTGGGGGAATGAGGGAGAAGGACAAAAATATTTCATCAATTGAGTAGAAGGACAGTTTTTTGAAACTTTTGCATAAAGGACAAAACTATTTATTCACTGTCGAAATTCACTTGTGTTCGAAATTCACCGTTTAAATTCACTGACGAAATTCACTGTCGAAATTCACTAATTTTCAAAATTCATCGTCGAAATTCACTAATTTTCGGGATTCACTGTCGAAATTCACTGATTTCGGGATTCACTGATTTTCGGGATTCACTGTTTGTCCTTCTCGCTATACAAAATTATGCAGTTGTCCTTCTCCCTATAAAAAATATGTAGTTGTCCTGTTACTTAAAAATATTTCAGATTGTGTCCTTATCCCTAATTTTCCATATTTTTTTTACCTTTTCTTTCTGGTGCAGGTACGATAAACATATTCGATATGAATCCCGGAAAGCAAGAGCAGACACGAGAAAGCGCGTTAAGGGGCGGTTTGTTAAGGCTAGTGAATTTCCAGATGGATAATTCTGTAGTTTTTGGATGTTTTTAACTTTTTATTGTATGTAAATATTCTGTATTGATTTATGTAGAACAAACAGTTTGTGAAACTCCTTAATTTCTTTAAAAGGATTCCGTAAACTCGAAAATGGAGTATTTGAAATTGTAAAATATAGAATTCGAAAAGAGTATCTGATGCAAGTTTTATAAAACTAATTCTCTGACTGCGGCTGCACTTAGAGGCCATCTGATTAATGACAATAGACTAACTTTTTATTATACGTTAAAGGTTGTGGATGACTGTTTTTAATCTAAAATGAGAAAAAAAAATGACAAGAAAAAAAGATAGTGGTTGGAAAGGACATTTACTACATGTTACTTGTAGTACATTTAGTAACACTTGTGGTAACATACGCATTTTTGTCCTTCTCAACCACTATACATGTAGTAACACTTGTAGTAATAGGCAGTAACAGACGCGTTTTTGTCCTTTTCAACCACTCTTTTTTTTCCTTGTCATTTTTTTTTTTCTATTTTGTCCTTCTGTCCCGCCACCCCTATTATTATTAATGTTTTGAAGGCGGTAATGTTGGAGTCACAATAATTCAGACACAATGACGGTATGTTAAACATTATTGATATGATGAGTTTCATCATCATCAATACGTCATAAATCATCATCAAATTTATATAAAAAAACATACCGTGTCCGTGTCTGAGTGGTTGTGGCCAGTGCCATCTGGATTTTGTCGGTCGAAATTGTAAAAACACCACTATTGTCCTCGATGGATTTTTGAAATTGCTTCAATGCCCTTACTAGAAATATTTTCTGGGTCCGCCACTGATCGTGGTAACAGGGGCGGACCTATGTGGGACTAGGTGGGGGCAGTGCCTCTTTTGAGATCCGAAAAACGAAGTAGTTTTGTTGGTAAAAAAAAATGTAAAAAAATACTACTAATTCCTCCTCTCGATCTTTGAATTTGTTTCGGTGTCCGAACTGAAATTTTTTTTCCGGATCCGCCACTCGGTTGGTGGCAATAGCAATTTTGAGCTAGAAAGGTACGGTTGAAGATGATGAAACTCGTGAAAACTGTCCCTGTTATTTCATGTGATTCCTTTTCATGGTTAATATACAAGCAAGCAACATCATGTCTCTCACCGCTCCCTTATTCAATTTTATCATGCTTTTATCTGTTTATTACTTTGTGCATTTTTATCTCACCTTTCTCTGTTTCAATATATAAATTCATCATTTTGATACTGAACCCAAGTAAAATTACAATGAAGGACCTTTCTTTTTTCCTTTTAAAGAATGCTTTTGGAGCTAAAATGAAGAAAAAGTATGCCAAGAACTTCTGTAATGGCGATGATTCTACTTCTACTGCTAACCCTGCTGCACAAAACATTGATCAGCAGGGTTTTCCAGCAAATTACTGCGTTTCTTCTTCGCCGTATTTACCAGGTTATACACGTACGGAGGATATTTTGATGAGATTTTATTTTATTTATTTATATACACATTCAGAAATTTGATGAAATATGGATACTTTTTGTCTAATAGCATGTCCTGTATTCGATACGAATGGCTTAATTGCATGTGAGTTTTACGTGTTTGTTTTTTCTTAGTCCGTTTAAACAAAATCAATCATCGCTAACGAACTTGAATCTTCTCGATCATGTCCTACATCAATCAACAGGTGTAGCAGAAAGGCAACCAACTTTAGAGGAGATGATAGTGCAATTAGAACTAGAAGAAAAAGCTGCAAGAAGGGCTAAACTTGATGAATACGACGAGATTCAACATCGAATGTCGTGTGTTAATAGTTCTGATATTTTGCGGTGTGCGAGAAATGCGTTGAATCAGTACCCTCGATTTTCTCTCGATGGTAAAGATGCCATGTACAGGTCAGAATACGCTAAACATGTAAAGTCTCACATCTCAGCCGGCCCCCATATAACTGTGAGACATAAATGTCTTGTCAACTCGGATTAGTCCTTTTAGACCAAGCGAGGACGACGGTCTAAACAGTTGACCGGATCATTTATGACTCATTTAATACTACTTGCCGGAACAGTGCAGGGGCGTTACAGTCTTACAGAACATAAGAGAAATAAACGACTCTGAACTCTTTGTTTTCATTTCAGTGATTCAAATGTAGAATTACAACTCATATTTATACTGAAATTGTAATATTGATCGATAATGTCGTAGGTCTTTAGAATATATTCTTTATCTCTCTTGTGATTTGTGTGCTCTGATTCAGGTCTTCTTTCAGAGACCCATGTCATGAATTGAGTAGTAAACTCTTGAAAAAAGGACCCGAACCTGGACGAGAGAGAATCCGACATTTGCCGGCGACCTTAGCTGGAGAAAGCGTAGTATGGTGTAGGCCCGGAATCGTAGCAAAACTGATGGGATTGGAAGCTATGCCAATGCCGGTAAGCGGTTGCCATAGGCGACGGCGTCGAAAGGAATTTCTCAAAAGAAAATTTGAAAAAGATTATATAGAAAAGATCGGTTTGTCATCGAACAGAAATGGCCGAAATGAAACGGGATCTTGTTCGAAAACCGCTCAATACGTTTTGAAGCCGCCGTGGGAGATAGAGCGTGAAAATGAGGCGGTTGGCTGGCCGATGCGGCGGTGCAACCACCTCCGGCCCTCCGTCCAATTCGGTGTAGGGAGTTCTAGTTCAAATCAAAGAGTCTCTATTAATACACGTGATCAATAAAAATGTGACAATAACAATTTTTTTTTTTGCTTTACTTAGCACATGTTACAATATCATTACTAGATTCGTGTTTTACATTCAAATAATGTCACATGACATATCATAAAAAAACCGTTGTCTTAAACACGCATATCCAATATGGGGATCCCATCCAATATATAATTGCTTGAACTCCGCGTATAAGAATACTTACTCAGATACCGGTAGTTATGATAAACTCAGAAAGCGGCTTGATATAAGTAACTTTTGGACGCACGCAGTGGCACTACCAAAGACGACTCAAACATCGATATCTGATGGTGCCCTGATGTTACGCGACCAAAAGCTATTATCTTTTCATAAATTCATGCTAGCTATAGCTAGATGTCTGCAAAGACAATGCTCTTTTTATCTGAATAAAGAGTGGTGCTCTTTTTATCTGAATCAATCCCGCATTGGTATACATACCGTGCAGAGTGGAAAAATAAATTGGTATACATTGCAGAGTGGAAAAATGTGACATAGACTTTAAAACTAGAATAAAAGCTAGGGATTATAATATGCATATACATATGGAAAAGTTATGGATAATGCTTGAATCAAAACCGTGACAAATACATCCAAACCAATATTTTAATCACCCCACTAACTTATTTATTATTATTTTATTAATTCTATTATTTTATTATAAATTCTTTCATCAATCAATCAACATCAACAAATAAAATAATATTAATCCATCACTTTATACACTCATTACACTATTTAACCATTACTTTTTCAATATAATATTTCAAATCACAATCATTACTTTAACTACACAAATTTCAATACAACGTTTCAACTTTATCATCATTACTTCACTATATTTTATAATTCTTTCTCTTTCTTGGATCCAAATGGATCCAGTCAGTCCGAAACCAAACGGAGGAGGGGTTAACAGAGGCGGTTTCAGAATTTCGAAATACGGGTCGTAAATTTGTCCAGAATTTTGAAATGCGGGTCAGAAAATTATTTGATTCATTATGTTTTTAAGTAGAATCCACAGGCTCAAGTTATGGAATATTGCATGTGGTTACAAAGTAGATTACGAGACGGAACTAATTAAATGTTACGCCTTTAGGACGGTGCCAATTCAATTCTTTAAGAGGTGAAAAATGTAGTATCGAACATTGGAAAAGTTAGAAGAAACATTGCCGTGATACGTTTAGACCTAAGCGAAGTACCATTGAATGCTTCAGCAATCATTTAAAGGATATAAGTGTAAAATCCCGCATCAGGTAATGATATTCAAAACGTTAATTACATTTTTTCATAAATCGGGACAAATGTCAAAGTTTACTTAAAATATGACGAATGAAGTAATGTTTCTTTCGTCTTTCCGGTATGTTTGAGTGTTATTTGCTATTCCTAAACAAACACGCAAACAAAATACTTTACAAGACGAATAACAAAGACAAAATTCAAAGTTGACTCTTAAAATATGACGAATGAAGTAATGTTTCTTTCGTTTTCCCAATATGTTTTGAGTTTAATTTGCTTATCCTAAACAAACATGCGAACAAAACACTTTACGAGACTAATCTAAATTTATTCATGAACGACTATTTTTTTTTTTTTTTTTTTTTTTCGTTTTTCGACTATGTTTGTCAACGACCTACCTTATTTGTGTTACATTAATTATTTCGGATGGATTGTGAAAGCCCATTTATTTTATCACCATGTGCATGACGACTCAGATAAAATTCTTTTGGGCTGGGACATTTTTATTTTAACTAATTTAACAGAAGCGGGCTGATTTGATTCCGGCGCCGTTTTCAGCCGCACAATTGAGAAATAGAAGTCGCCGATCAAGTTGAGAGGAAGAGGAATAGCTGGAAAAAAATGGTGTGGAGGCGGTCTTAGGATCGCGGGCGATAGGGGGCGATAATTTTTAAAAAAAAAATTGCAATATGAAAAGTACATAGTAGTGTTTTTTTCTTTCTACCTACGACTCGGAAAAAACCTGTACATTACAAGAAAAAAAACACGACTATACATTTCTCTTTATATGTTAAAAAAACTATTTGCATGATCTGAACACATTAACCTCTTCTACTTCTATCAATTTAAAACACTACAAACAATGTTTTTTTAACGAAACCGATTAATATTGTTGAAATGTCTCACTTTGATAATAACTATGTATTTTTATTTATATGATAAATGTTTTATTTCAAATTATCGGATTACTATAGATAATACGGCCAAAGGCGGAGGTATGTATATCAGGATGGGGTCACGTGACCATCCGGAGAATTTTTTTTAGTATAAAACGATGTAGTTTTGGTGTTAAAAGTGTCGTTTTATTGGGAAAAAAATGAAGTTTTAGGCTCCGGTGACCCCACAATTACAAAATTTTGAATAAAAAAATTAGTTTTACAGTCCGGTAACCCCACGATAAAAATTTCTTGGATCCGCCACTGATAAGGGCGACTATAAATTTTATAAGAGACGGAAAAAATTCATATAGTAGTGTAATTTCCGGATTCGGGGACGAGTGCCCCTACCATTGGGGTGCAATGTGCATCCGCCCTTGGTGGGGAGTGGGGAGCGTTTGGGGGAACTTGAGCTTTGGAGATAGTGAAGGCCTTGTTTGGAAGAGAATAATGCTTAAACTGATCTTTTTACATTGCATAACGTACTGTTGAATTATGTGCTGCATTCTTGCTCCATTTTCGATGTAGTAAACACCGTCTGTGATATATTTGTTGCATGACACACCGACTATATATATAGGTCCTTTTATCGCCTTGTCATTGCCTAGCGCTTTGACAACTATATATATATGCGTTATCTTTTATTAAAATATCCAAACAAGTTTCCCTTTTTTCAGATTGATGGATATTAATGATGCTTAATTTATACACACATACACACGTACGTACACACTAAGGATGAAATTTTATACTCCATATCCCATTTTATTTGTCGTTTCCTTTTATTAAAATATTTGTCATTAGGATTGGAGTTCAATTATACCCTTAATAATTTCTCCTTAATTAATAAGAGTGAGAATACTCATCATTATTACTACCTCATCAATATCCTAAATTTACTTTGAGAAATGAAAAGACACGGGTAAAAATAACAAACCGCAACTACACAAATAAAAAAAAATTGAGTATCACTGTTTTCTCTTGCTTTTTTTTTTCCTCGATATCATTATTTTAACAAGTGCTTTTTTATTTTTATAGTTTTACCATCACTTAGTTGTGCCTTGCACATCTATTTTCATCCAAGCACAAAAAAAAAAATAGTTTTGAGATCATTTCCTCTAATAAAAGTGCAATTGCATTGCATTGAGCATCATTGTTTTGTTTTTTTTTTTTTTTTTTTTTTTTTTGCAATGAACATGTGTGTAATCCAAACTCATGATTTATCTTTGTGTTCTTTAATGGCGGGATGCTTTCAATTTTTTTAGTAAGAGGCGCTCCCTTTTCAATCAATTTGAGAAGATTGATAAACAAAAAAAATCGTCCTATTATAAGTGGAATATATACCACATTTTTTTTAAGGAAATACAGCCAACAATCTTAAAAGCTTGTTGATGCAATCGAGAAGTAAAAGCTGAGAAGTCACGAAGTCAAGTGTAATAAAAAAAACATTGTAAAGGGTAGTTTAGGCACATTGTATTAAAAATTAAGAGATTTAATTCATTTCTTAAACTGTGTGCAAAGTCAAACAGGACAAATAAAATGGGACGGAGGAAGTAACAATTAACCACATAATTAAAGCAACACCTTCTTTGTTCTTAAAGAATTTTTTATTTTATTGGTCTTGAAGTTCATCGTTAACCTACCGTCTTATTTTCTCAATATAAACTTCAATTCACAGTCGAATTTATCCTTCACACTGTAGATTGCATTTACATTTTCATGATGAATTTGCAGTCGTATGATTGAAAAGACCTCACTGGTAGAGATTTTACCGTCTTTTTTAGCTTGGTTTTCATGGTGAATTGTGGTGTTTTGGGTTGGATATGTAGCTTTTGTATTGTTGTTGAAACGTTTAATATGAAAAACTGCTTTTAAAGATATTGGAGCCGTGATTTGGGGGGGATGGCCAATTATTGCGTGCTTGCTCGGGCAGATTGGGCGAATTACTGAGGTTGATGTTGCGGAGTTTAGTGCTATTTACAGGGCCTCCTTGTGGCCCGTGAGTGGGGGTATCATTCGGTATGTCTGGAGTCCGACTCCATTTCGTGCATACAACGTCTTCAGTCGGCAACTGACGACATATATTCTCTAGGTTGTCTGGTTCATGATTGCTTGCATTTAGCTAGTTTTTTTTTATTCTCTCTCGTTTTCCTTTGTCAAGAGATCTGGCAATCGGCCGGCTCATCTCTTAGCCCAAACAGGTTTAGCTTATTTAGGCATTGTTGACTGGGGCACTTCGCCCCTTGAACGCGTTTTTGCTGCTTGTACTTTTGATTCATCTTAATAATAATGTTGATGGTTCCGCTAAAAAAAAAAAAGATATCGGGGTCCGTGATTATTTTTATAGTATTTTTTTTTTCCACAGGATACAAAATATTATTCTATAGGTAAATTGGAGAATTTTCTTTTTTTTAGCAGGGTTTGCATCCGCCATTGTTCGCGTCTGTCTCGAAGGATTTCATAGGGAGGGTGCCCTCCTCTCCATGTAGAGGGGCCTCTATGCCATTGCAGAGAGGCTCTAACACGAAAACCTCCAACGAGAGTCGAGGAAGGGCAGCAATAACCCTAGGTCGCCTTGTTGTCGCCGGAGCCTTATGTCGTTTTTTTATGCGTAAAGATATAAGTTAATAGATTAGAATATTGTATTCATATTCTTTGATTAACGGCCTTTAATTTTATACTATTCGTTTAATATCAATTGTTTTATGATTCTTGTTCGACATGATTGGAACACATAAACAAAAAAACATGAATTTTTTTGATACATACCCTTCTACCCAAATTTTTTATAGTTCCGTTTTGACATGATCAGACCAAAAATGAAAGACCATGGAAAATTTCGATGCATATCCTTCTACCTAATTTTCGCGCCGATAGTGTTTGAGAATCTAATTTTCTTTTCAATCATTTAGCCGACAAGCGACGAGACCTGATAATCGAAATTCTGTAGGGTCACGTGAAAAAAACACATTTTTAATTTTTCCATCAAACTTAGGTAACAAAATGTACATAAACACCACATACATCATACATCCAAATATTTGGTCCCAAAATATATTTTTAATTTTAATCAATGTAGGTCGAATGTAGTTTGCGAATGATTTGATTTTACAGCAAAACCCCCAGAATTTTAGTAAGGAAAGCGTTAGAGGCCAAATCAAATCTTATTCGGAATTTAAATCTGTGATTAGAATCCTTAAAAATAATCTCTGATTGAAATGTTTTGGGAGTGTTTTTTCAGACCTAGACGTTATCTTGATCGAATTCGAGTCAGAAAATATAATTTGTATATTGATCGAATTTTAGTCATAATATTTGTTTTTTATAGACTCAATATTGGTCGGAAACCACAATTGATATTTCCTGACTGATATTCGATCCGTAAACTAATCAACATTCAGCCCGAATTTGAGTCATGATGTTGTTTTTTTAGACCCAACGTCGGTCAGAAAACATAGTTAATACTTTTTGATTGAAATTCGACCCGTAAACTAATAAACATCATGTCTAAAATTGAGTCATAATCAATTAATTAAAAAATAAATTATAAAACTAAAAATAAAAATTAGTTGTGTAAATACTTTTTTAAAGGTATGAAAAGACACTAGTCACACTACCAATGTTTAACGAAAGTGTGGGTAAACGTCCACGATTTAAGTAGAAAATTTGTTTTTTGGAAATCCTATTTTATTTGATATTTAAATTACTGATTTTGGTCAATATTTTTTTTTTGGGAAACAAAATATATTCACTATTATTTAGAGCCATAATTTTGGGCAACATTTTTGTATCTGAAAATATAAGCTTAAATAATATATTTTTTTCTGAATAACTGCAACATCACCAAGCAAATTAATGCTATATATAACATGACAACATCGCTTTGTGATAATGCATAAACACCAGGATTTGAAAACTTCATTTCTCTCAAAAGAAAAAAGAAAATTGATAATATTACAATAGATAAAAACTCCAACTTTAGCTCTAAAAAAATGTTGCATCGTTGTATGCATGCAATAGTTTTTTAAGGTGTGAAAAGATACTATCAATGTTTAAGGAAAGTGTGTGTAAACGTCCACAATTTAAGTAGGATTTTTTTTTTTTCCCAAACAAAATTGTCTTTTGGAAATCCTATTTTATTTGATGTTTAATTTTCTGATTTTGGTCAATATTTTTTTTATGGAAACAAAATATATACACTATTATTAAGAGCCATAATTTAGGGCAACATTTTGTATCTAAAATATAAGCTTAAATAATAGATTTTTTTCTTCTGAATAACTGAAATTTCACCAAGCAAATTAGTGCTATATATAGCATGTCAACTTCGCTCTATAATGCATAAACACCAGGATTTGAAAACTTTATTTCTCTCAAAAGTAAAAGAAAAGAAAAATTGATAATATTATACTATGTAAAAAACTCCAACTTTCGCTCTACAATGTTGCATGCAATAGTTTTTTTGATTGTATATGTAATTGGATTCGAAATTTTACAATTGATCGATATTGAAAAAGAGGATGATTCGCTCATCGATATTCCTTTTCTTGATGTTGTCGGTGATTTTGTAATTTCGGGTTAGTTTTTTGTATGTCACTTCTTCTTGAACATCTTGAAAGTTGCCTTCTTTTTTGAATTTGTTATTTTTCTTAAATTTATTGACTTTGTGACGTTTCAGATTCAATTGAGCCAGAAACGTCAAGGTACAGGCATAGAAGTATGTGTTGGGATGAAGCTTTCTTAACTAGTGAAGGTATTCTCGAAAAGTCAAAATTGTAACATTAGTCCTGTAATTTGGTCTATTTAAGGTTTTATTAAATATTTTGATGTTGAATGAGTTTGAATTTGGTGTTGAATGAGTTTGAATTTGGGGAAAAAAAATCAATTTTCGTTGAAAAATTTGCAATAAAAAGCAAAAATATTTGCAAAATTTGTTATGTATCTCTGCGTTATTTAGGTATTCCTTTATTTTTGTCCTAGTTAAAGGAAGACATTCCAATTTTTGCTCCAATATTGAAATTTTCCCAATCCTAAAGACCGTAGATGACATTGTTTAAATCTTTTTTTTAATTTTTTTTTTCACTAACTTGTATATTATATTATATACTAAAATATGAAAATAATCACTTAATTTCAGATTTAATTGAGACAGCAAGACCATGTTACTTGCGTAAAAGTCTACCATGGGATGATGTATTTTTCAATAATGAAGTGATATTATGTAATAATAAGAATATATACTTTCATTATTCACATTTAGATACAAATCAATGCATGTATATTTCTTTCATTGATTTGTATTAATATTGTTTTTATTATTAGGTCTTCTTGATTTTGATGAGTTAGCTTCCATAAATAATGGTTTTAAAGCCGACTCAGACGCATCGAATCATAAAACAAAATCAACCATAATTGGAAAAGGTATTTTTTTCATTTATTATTATGAAATTATTTAACTGTTTTCATTATAATTTTTGTAGATTTTTATAGAGAATGACACATTAAGAACTTAATCAAGACAAAATGACAAGGAAAAAAACACCGTGTTTAAAAGGACAACCACCAATTTTTCTTCCTACAATACCCCTATTAATTAATGGATCTCTCTATATTATTTTTAAAATATACCGCCGACTAATCAATTGTGTAGTAAACTACTCCTTAAATTAAGGAGTTTGTTCCCTGTTAAACTCAATTCTTGTAAATATTTATTCATATATTTTATTTTATTTTTTCAGATCTTTCTTCTAAATATATCCGATTTGCATAATAAATTCATATCTCACAGTTTGCCGATAATGGTAATTCAGCCAAAAACAAAAATATGTCGTAATAGCTACAAAAGTATAGTAACTTAGAAAAAGAAGTAGTAACATCAACTAAAGTAGATGTAACACGGATATATAAAGAAAGTAGTTATTATATCAAAATGTAGTAACACCGTAAAATAAATAGTACAAGCCATACAAATATATGCATTTACCCTCGAAAAATAATGTACTAACATAGATATGAAAATGAAGTAGTTACTACAACTAAACGTCGAGTAACACAAATATAAAAATAATGTAGTTACGACACCAAAATGTAGTAATACAAAAGAAATAGTATTCGCCAACCAAATATATGTAGCTACCTCTGAAAACGATGTAGTAACACTTCAAAAACAATTCGTAACAGCCATTGGAATATGTGTGGTCGTAGTAAAAAATGTAGTAACACTAACAGATTGATTTGGAAAACTTGACTTATTGCTAAGCTTTTTTTTCCTAATCTCATCTTTACTGCTCCTATCATGCATGCATGTAGACACATAGTTGAAGCAACAGTTACACATGAATGCACCAATAAAATATGTAGTAACGCTCACTAATTAAGACCCGTGATACTTGACCCCATGTCATGTTACTGCCTTGGCCGTTCATAAATTCGTTGAAAGATTTTTTTTTAAAATAAATATTCGATTGAAGAATGATTCGGTGATACAATGATGTGGATTTTTTGGTACATAACTTATATAATTATTCTTTCAAAAATTGTGAATTAAAAGTTGTCTTGATATCCTAATTTTTTAATTTTTTTAAAAGTTAGAGAGAAAAAAAATTAAAAAAAAGATTTAAATAACATTCGAAAACAAACCTTTTGTGCTTATACTTGATTTTGTTTTGGAGTCCTAGTCAACTTTAAAACCTTGTATTAATTTGAATTTAAATGTAAATAATGAAAGTATATTTTTATTATTACATAATATCACATTTATTATTGAAAAATGCATTATCCCAGGGTAGACTTTTACGCAAGTAACTTGGTCTTGTTGTCTCAATTAAATCTGAATTCGGGTGATTATTTTGATATTTTAGTATATAATATAATACACAAGTTAGCGAGAAAAAAAAAGTAAAAAAAGATTCAAATAACATTCGAAACCAAACCTTTTGTGCTTATAGTTGACTTTGCTTTGAAATCCGAGTAAACTTTAAAACCAAAATTAATGGTAGTCAACTCATTAAGATCAAGAAGGCCTAATTATACACAAAAGAAAAAATGAAGCCAAAAATCAGGGAGAAGGGGCTTTCTTGATCTTAATGAGTTGACTACCATAAATTATGGTTTTAAAGTTGACTCGGACTCCAAAGCAAAGTCAATTATAAGTACAAAAGGTTTGGTTTCGAATGTTATTTAAATCTTATTTTAAGTTTTTTCCTTCTTAACTTGTGAATTATATATATATATATATATATATATATATATATATATATATATATATATATATATATATATATATATATCAAAATAATTACCCAATTTCAGATTTAATTGAGACAGCAAGACCAAGTTATTTGTGTAAAAGTCTACATGAGATGATGCATTTTTCAATAGTGAAGGTGATATTATGTAATCATAAAAATATACTTTCATTGTTTACATTTAAATTCAAATTAATGCATTGATTTGTATTAATATTATTTTTATTATTAGGTCTTCTTGATTATGATGAGTTAGCTTCCATAAATAATGGTTTTAAAGCCGACTCAGACGCCATGAATCATAAAACTAAATCAACCTTAATTGGAAAAGGTATTTTTTTTTTCATTTATTATCATGAAATTATTTAACTGTTATCATTATACCGATTTCAAGATTTTGGCTTCATTTTTGTGTGTCTAATTAGGTCTTCTTGATCTTAATGAGTTGACTATCTCCAAAGAGTGATAAAATCATTTAACTTTATATATATTAAATCATATATATATATATATATATATATATATATATATATATATATATATATATATATATATATATATATATATATATCGGTCCTTTTGTCACATTTGAGAATAAATGTGGTACTTTTTTTTCATATTGCAAAATCGAGTGATTTAAGGCGAAGATGTCATATTGCAATAAAGGTGGTACTTTTTTTTGGCAAAGATGTCATATTGCAAAATCGAGTGATTTAAGTCGACGACAAGGAAAAATGAAATATATATATATATCTATCTCGGTCCTTTTGTCACATTTGAGAATAAAGGTGGTACTTTTTTTTGGCAAAGATGTCATATTGCAAAATCGAGTGATTTAAGTCGACGACAAGGAAAAATGAAATATATATATACACACACACATATATATGACAAGTGGTTGTTGTACCGTACGCTTAAAACATTTACAATTTTTTTTTTCAGCTGCAAAGATTACAAAGTTTACTCTCAACCAAGATAAGTATGTCACTGTTATTTATTTAATCTTAACTAAAAGAAACTACTATGACTTCAAAGAACATATAAACCTGGCAACATTAATATTTGCATAAGTTAATTAATTATTCATGATGTAAAATATGTCACGTCTAATATGAAATTTTATTTTTGTAGCCATTTTATCAAGTTATTGGAAAGTTGTAGCTTATATAAATGTGTGATTTTATTGACATTTTGTATGTTTGGATTGTGAAGCACATTTCTATAAGGAAAGAAGTTGATGTAAAGTGTATCAAGCCTTCTTCAAAGACATGTGATAAAATTAAATGTGATTACGTGAGGAAAAGAGCCTTCCCAATTGCTAATGATATGAAGAAAAAAAAAGCTCCAAAAAATGGATTATGTATGACATACACTAAAGATATTTTTCTTCACCAAAAGGTAGAACAATTACTTCCTCTGCATCGAAAGGCTCATCTGCATGCATACCAAGTAGAACCGATCCTAAAAGTAAATTACGTGGTTCGTTTTTTTCCAAAAGTTAGAACAATTGATTCTACAGCATCGAAATGTGCATCCTCGTGTATAGCAAGTAAAAATGATCCCAAAAGTAAATTGTGTGGCTCAGTTCCTCTTTCTCTTTCAAGGACTCCTCCAAGTCACTTGAAGAAGAAAGACTTGAGGGATCCAAAGTTACCGAATACGTCAATCTCCAACAACTCCTCATGCAACTTGTATATAAAGAGACGATGGACGAAAATGGAGAACTCCACGGCTAGATTTGCATGTGCATGTTGATTCTGTTGGAAGTAGCGTCCGGAATACAATTTCTGTAATTGTTTTCATAATTAATAAATGACAGATTTATTCTCATCTTATTATTTGATTCGCGTTTATAAATAATACATTGCTGAAAACCCCAAGTCTTATCATATGTAGCATATAACTTAGTGATACACTTGAAATGCTAGTCCGTGGTGAAGTTAATCAAAGTATGTGGTTTATTGATTAAACTACCATTAATGGGCCCAGAACACTTTATAGAGTGACCGTCTTATCCGACCGTTAACATTGGTTGTCTGAGTGGGGCATTTATATAGGATGTGAATCATATAGGACTGGACCGATTTAATCTGCGTTTCTCATATAATTCCGTGATTGAGAAATCTCATTAAATCACAAGATGATCATATATTGATTAACCTTAATCCTGAAGTGATTGCATACTCCTACTAGTTTCATGATAGGGTTTGATGTGTTTGTTAATGATCGCTAAGAGGGGCGATCCGAATTACTTTCACGTTAGCACAATTCTGGAATGAGTGAGAAGTGTGTCTCACAGATATGGAATTCATTCCTTCCTGCGGGAAGTAGAAAGACAATCCCCTTATTTGTTAATCCTAGAAACTTATCGATCCGCAGAGTTCGTATTGGTTATGAACTAATTGATCACTAGTGGGTTAATGGTAAATAAGGATAAGATGTAGTGAAGAAGGTTCACGGAAATAATCCCGCTTCATTACGGATAGTCTATGGAGGGTTAGTCTGTATGAAATGAATATCAATGGACACTTATCGACTCGACATTTTGAGAATAAGTTATATCTATAATCGATAGTGTTCAATTTCGGATTTATGGTGGTGTAATTCCGGAATTAATAAGTTAAGTAGAAATGTTCTGTACGATGAATATTGGATTCAATTTATTGTAGCTACTGGTTATAGGTCAATGGTCCACTTGGCTCCTAACACGCGAGTGTTTTCTCATTTTGTGAAACCCCGAAAATAAATTAAATAGTTGGTCTATTTAATAAACATGTGAATATTATTTATTTGGTAAATAATATGTAAAATAGAAAAATATATTTTCTATTAAATTTAATGGCAAATGTGGTGCCATATATGTTGAGTAAATTAGGAAAAGAAATATTCCTAGATTATGTCACATGTGTATTTAATTAATTATTTATTTGTTGGATAATTAATGGAAAAATAAGAGATTGGTTTTTTTGGAAATTACTTATCTTTTGGCAAATATATTTTCCTTGTGGGAATAGGTAATTGTGGTGTGAAAATGATAACTCTCCTGAGTAGTTATTTTTCTATATAAAGAGAGCCTCCTAGCACAAAACACACACCAAATTTGCGCCACATTTGAAAAAAGGACAGAAAAATTAGTTTCTTGTTCTAGTTATTAAAGGCATGTTCGAGGAGGTTCTACGGCGAGGATCGACGTCCACCAGTCGTCGCTAGGAGATACAATCCGGAAGACCGCGGCTTCTCCATCTGTTGATTTACTATTCCTCTTAAATTAGGTAAATCTTCAACATTCTCATAGTTATATTAATTATTTATGTGGATCATATCGTAGTAAAATCGCATGCGAATTTATTCGTAGCTTCCGCTGTGCAAGATCGAGTGTCTCGATCGGTGCTGAGAATCAAATCTGACGATCCGGTGATAGATCGTATCCGGATTCGGGTTTCTGCATATCCAGCAGATTCATCCGGTATTAGCTAGGTGACACGATTAGTGGTGAAGTATGGAATTAATAGAGTTGACTGAAGGTTAAGTGGTGCGTGAAGGAGATGATACGGGGTAGGGTAGAGCTAATTGCAATGGGTAAAGGCAAGGAGTGGGCGGTTATATGGGTGGTGGTAAAGGTATTGTTGGGTTGGAGGTGATGGGTGAGGGGTTGGGGTGGGGGTGAGAGTGGATTGAAGTGTGATGGTTTTTCTTTTCCCAACCCGCCCAACCACTTGCCCTTACATTTTCTTTACACATATAACATATCTTCAACACCTTACCACCACCACCACCACCTGCACCCTTAAAACCCCTCCTACTATCACAATCCTCTTGCAACCACCCTCGTTCCAACCCTACGCTACCACGTGTATTTACCCTTACCCAACTCCTCATTGTGCTCATTCATATAATCACTCCACCTCTATCACCCTCTTAGCTTGTTGGTTCTTTTGTCAATATAGAACCCATCCCTCAATCTTTACGTATCCTTATCCATATCTCCTACCCGTTTCGTCAACACGCTACCTATGTTTTCCATTAACATAACAACCCTCACCCTACCACCACCACCACTCCTACCCTTATCACCATTTCCACAACCAAAATTCCCTCATAACCACCCTCATTCTCTTTACCATACCACTCACACATTCCCTCACCCTACCACCACCACTGCTCCCACTCTTACCACCCCTTCCACAACCCCCTCATTCTCCTTACGTTGCCACCCACACATACCTTCGCACAACCCTTCCCCGTGTTCTTTCCCTTAATCACACCCACCCTTATCACTTTTTACCCGGCCACCATTAGTCCAACCTTTATCATCATTTTCCCACTTTCACTCCCATGTTTACCATTCTTTACCCTAGCTCACTCACCTTAAACTACCTTCGCTACTATCCTTATCACTTCTATATCCTTACCCTTCCTATTACTTTCACCCTCACCCCTCCTCACCCTTAACCATTCACCTCTCTAACTCTCAGACCACCCATCACCCTTCACCTCTACTCTGCAAATACCCTACCCTCCACACCTTTGGCCGTCAACTCCTTTGTCTTCACCCATTCCACCCACCCTTCTCCCCTACCCCTACCATCTCCTTATGCCCATCCATTAATGTTTACGCACCCTATCCCCTACATCCACCACCGAACGTGTCACCTATTTCGAATAATCAATGGACCCATCTTAACAAGTTGAAGACATTTGCTACGGCCCCATGAAGACGTCAAATCCGTACATGTTTTCATGGTCTCTCTATTATTGTGGTTTATTCCATTTGGCAGATAGAGATTATCATTGTAAGTAGACATCAATCTTTAGACATTTGAATTCATGCGTATATATTATATATCTAGTAACCATTCATTTTGAATATATGAAAAATACATCCATTCTATCTCTTACATATATTCCAAGATCTCGTATCATACAGAAATCACTTGGTGGACCATGAGGTGAATAAAATAGAGAATCTGATTTATTTCATATTGGATAGAGATCTGTATATTAAAAAACGTGTGAGAGGAAAGAAAAACAATGACTCGGTTTTTTTTTTTTTTTTTTTTTTTTTTAATTTCAATGACTCACTTTTTAACATTGCGGTTTACACTTTTAAAATTTGGTGGTTGTTCAAATTGTGAGAAATTCTTATTTTTAGCATCATAGATGAATTTAGTGGTAAAATTTAACAGCCGTGTAATAGAAATTGGTGAGAGCTTTGTATTTTGGTTATATAAGTGGGTATATTTTAAGCCGTTGTGGTTAAAAAAATATGTTATAAGAACATATGCGATGCCTTCTGCAGTCCCATTGTAATTTTGCCTCAAAAGTAGCAAAAATATCTTACGTGTCATCATCATGCTCTTTCTCTTCACATTAACTTTCACAGTGATTTCAAAATATATTGTCAACAAATACGTGCCACGTAGATCTTTTCCACCAAAAAAAATATATTTATCATTTTGAAATTCCTCCTAAACGCTTTGAGGTGAAGGAATGAGAAATGAGACTGGATTTTTTATTATCTTTTAATAATTATCCATACTAGTAGCAGAAAGTAGGCAGAATGCGGACATTAACACTATCTCATCCACAATGTGAAAGTTGTCCTCGTCCCTTATTGAGTCATTGCAACTTCAACTATTCATTCTCACGTATCCACAGCCTGACAAACACGCCGGTAATATTTCATCACATTAAAAAAATAGAATTATCTCCCAAAAATATAAGGATTCTCACATCGTGCTCCACTTTAACTGTTTCACATTGGTCTTTCCGTTTCCTCTATCTTCCTACATTCATCACATCCCCACCGTGAAAACGCAGAGAGAATCGATTATAACTCCAACAATTCTATATAATCGAGTAAAAACACTGCATAATTCGCGTATGTGTGGCCTTCTCATCAATGAATATCAAGTTGTTATCCTATTAATCGAACCAAATCTTCTAATCGATGAATTTCGGCAGCAAATGAGAAGAAACAACACCGTTCGGAAAACCATTTCACACAGCCAAAAGTTTCTGAATTTGGGTCGAAGATGGGATCTTTCTCCTCTCTAATCCTAAAAAAATTTCCACCCGGAAGCTTTTGGCTTGAACCCGCAAAACGGTGATGAAATTTTGATTCCGATGGATTGAGCATTTCAAATGGAGGATCCATTTATCTTTCTACTAGCTTTTTCATATAAGAGGGGAAGAAAAGTAGATGATGTGCGAATCCTAAAGTTCCAGGTTTAAGTGAAAGTGTAGCTTTGTTTTCTCATTTTTGTCCAAATGGATTGTTTCTCTGTAGTTTAGCCTATTTTGTTAGATTGATTTAGATTTTGTTTCAAGTTTCTTTTTATATTTTAATGAAGATGATTGATTCAAGATTAGATTTATGGTATTTGGGGTTCTTCTTTCTTGTTTCCTGAATATTGCAAGGTTATGTGCTCTTTTGAAATGCTTTTCTGGTTTTTATGCTTAACTTGTGAAATAACATCACAAAACGAAAGCATTGCATTTTGTTATTGATGTGTTTTTGGTGATGTCCCTGGTGGATGAGTCGGAAGCAATTGCATTTCTCGATGTTGTGGACCTTCAACCTGGAAATGAATTAACAAGAGGAGGACATTTGACATGCATTATTCTGTTATCCAGAAGGAAATTGCAGCATATGATGTTTTAATAAAAGTTTACATTAAAAAAGTATATCAATTTTGGTTGTTTTGATAAGGACGATGGTACTTTGCAGGATAAAGTCTTCCTTCAGATTTATTTGGATTCACTTTACAGTTCTTAACATAAGATAAATCGATTGAAGTGTTCGACAAAATTGGGTATTTTTTTAAATCTTTTCTATTCAGATTTGAACTTTGATTGTTTATGTTTGTAGATGATAAAAATCTAAGCCATTGATTTAAATTCAGACCTTCACTCATCTTTGGATTGAATACACTAGATTGAATATCTTATAATCATCTACAAGTTTTGCTCAATAACAACTCTTTTTCTTTTTCTTTTACAGCGCTTTTTTGTGTCATGTGATTGAAGGTATGTTGGAAGATGGTTTAGTAAAAGGAGCCGCTACACTTAAACGTGGGTTGCTAGACAAGGTCAACAAGATTTCTACTCTAGCTTCAATGGACACAACTAGTATAACTATTTTATCATTGGACTGATCTTGTTTTTCTTCGTAGCTTTTATGTGTAATGACATCATCAATCAAGATAACTATTCCTAGACATTAATAGAATCATTTTTTTCTCTACAGGTCTGCTTTTGTACATATGAACGAGAGACTTGTTTGTGGTTTCTTGTGATCATGCGCGAGCTTGTTCTCTTAGGTACGTATTCATGAACACATGTACTTATGAAATGTGGTTTTGACTTGTACATTATAAGTATACACAACAATTTAACTCTAGATATTGGCTCGATGACAATTAGCAACCATGTAGATTGATGAGTAATGATTTTATTCCTACGGATTCCAATTTTGTGGAAACTAGATCACCTTGGACTACCGGTTCCTTCTTGTTGGTCGACTTTGTTGCTTTGCCTTTATGATCGGGACTTACATGTTTTTGGTATGTTAGATGTATGAACGCAGCGTAAATTGTTGATTTTGTTTGTTTACTAGGTAGCATGGATAACATGAAAAATGACGATATGGCTCTATACATGGACGAGAAAATTAGCATATGCCAAAGGTGACTTCTTATTCTTCGTCGTTCGCCCTTCGGTTCAAGGATATTTATTGAGAAAGATAGTCTTTTCAACTCAATTTTCTGTAACATTGGGCTACAGAGCTTGTCAACCATCCATTGTAAATGGTACAACAACAGTACGTATTTATGTAAGATTGATAGGAACTTTCTTTAAGCTAAATAAAGCAAACATATTGTGTTGCTTCTTTTTGGTTTTCTTGATTACCACACATATGTATATATATACAGATGTACATAATGTATTTAGTTGTATCTGTAATATCTAATGCATTACTTGTTTTGCTGCAGGAAAGCATTAAGAGTGAATGTGAGATATTTTATGAAGGAGTAACAGCAAACAAGACATCCTTATGTACTTTATTAGTTTATTTATGTATGTTCATATAGCTTTGCTTAAAAAACATTTTGTATTTTTATTTGTGTTGATCGAACTACTCGATTCAACTTCTTTTTTTTAATCACATTGGCTAACTGACAAAAAGTGTATATTACATTGTCTCAATAAGCACCATTGTGGTTGCTCTAATATGATATAATGATGATGAGACGCGATCAAAAGCTATTCTCTTTTCATAATTTCATGCTAGGTAGACGTCAACAAAGACAAGAACGGACTTGGTCATGGCGGGGAAGTTATTGGATGCGCTCGACATATGCGGAGTCGAACATACTTCCGGTTGTGTCATTGAATGGCTGTCGGCTGAGACTAATAATTCCCCACTTCCCATTTGAAGGCACTTTCGATTGTATCGTTTTTGTAAGTAATTTACATCATTGGGGGAAAAAAAAATTCTCAATTTCTTTTAAATCATATCATTTTTGCTCGATTTTCTTCTATGTTTTCTTGAATTTTTTTTTGTTGTTGAATGTTGATTGACAACTCTATGTTTGTTATAAACTTATATATATAGCAGATTTTTTGTTTTTGCCCGTCCGTCCAACCGTTTGTTCCTAAATCAATTAGGTCTCCTGATCTTGATGAAATATTCAACAGAATTGAATTCACAGAAAACTGAACTTTGGTTTTATTCAATCGAAAGTAAGAGGAAGAAGATGAAGTTACATCATATAGAAAAGGGGATAAAACTAACTTAACTTTACTAATCTGCACTTATGCTTTATATATACAGCATGTGGCAGTTACATAATTAGTTAATTATCCTAACAGACTTCTAACTAACTGTAATTAACAACAGTAATTACATCTTGTATTCACATACTTCAACACCCCCTCTCAAGATAGAATTACTTTGCTTTGTAGATATTGCATAGAGGATAGTAAGAAAGCAGGTTTTGGAAAGTAGCTTTATCCAGTGGTTTTATAAACAAATCAGCTAGCTGTAAATGTGTAGAGATAGGCAGAGGCTTCAATAAACCAGACTGATATCTATCCCTTACCACATGACAGTCTATTTCTATGTGTTTAGTCCTTTCATGGAAAATGGGGTTTTCTACAATATATAGAGCACTTTTGATATCACAAAACATAGGTACAGGCTTTTGCTGTTTCACATTGAACTCCCCCAGTAAATATGTTAACCACTGCAGCTCACATGAAGCCATAGCCATAGCCCTATACTCTGATTCTGAGGAACTTTCCGGAGGTTGTTGACTGTTTCTTTGATCTCCAGCTTATTAAAGATTGCCCCAGAAAAACTGAAAACCCTGTTATTGATCTTCTAGTGTCTTCACAGCCTGCCCAATCAGCATCTACATATGCTTTAAGTTCCAAAGTTCCTTGTGCAGAAAAGAGAATACCTTGTCCAGGTGCATTCTTCAAATATCTTAGGAGTCTATGGGCTGCCTTTAGTTGCAATTCTGTAGGTGAACCAAGAAATTGACTTAATTGCTGAGTTGCTAGTGTAATATCAGGTCTGGTTATGCCCAAATATAGCAGTTTCCCTACTAAACTTCTGTAGTAGCTGTTTGATTCCAGTTTTGGAGAATCATTTGTGTGTAATTTCTGAGCTGTGTCCATAGGTGTCTGAACAGGCTTACAATGAGTAAAACCATAGTCTTCCAAGAGTTCTAAGCAATACTTTCTTTGTGACAGCACTATACCATCCTTTGATCTTGCTACTTCAAGACCTAGAAAATACTTCAGATTTCCAAGATCTTTAATGCCAAACCTTGAGTTCAAGAAGTCTTTCAATTCCTTTATTTTCTCCATGTTGGGACTGGTAACCAATACATCATCAACATATACCAGCAGGGCTATAAAATCATCATCTTGACCTTTGACAAACAGACTATAATCCTGTTTGGATTGTCTAAACCCCCTCTCAAGCAAAGCTTGTGTTAATTTTATATTCCACTGCCTACTTGCCTGTTTTAATCCATAGAGAGACTTCTTTAATCTGCAAACATGGCCAGGAGGAACAACATAACCTTCAGGAACAGACATGTATACTTCTTCAGTGAGATCACCATGCAAAAATGCATTATTCACATCTAACTGTTGTAAGTTCCAGCCCTTTGCAGCTGCTTATATAGCAAGTAGTGTCCTGACAGATGTTAATTTTGCCACAGGGGAGAATGTGTCCAGATAGTCTAACCCTAATTGTTGTGTGTACCCTTTTGCCACAAGCCTGGCCTTGAACCTTTCCACACGGATCCATCAGCATGCCTTTTAATTCTGTACACCCATTTACAGCCTATGGGTGTTTTGTCCTTAGGTAAAGGAACAATCGGCCAAGTTCCTGTTCTTTGTAATGCATCAAGCTCATCTTGCATTGCTTTTCTCCAACTTTCATCCTTTACAGCTTCATTGTAATTCTTTGGTTCAGTTAACACCTGAGTATTGAAAACATAATTCTTATGAGTATTAGACAAGTGAGACAAAGAATCAACATTCTGAATGCTATGAGGTGAAGTTCTTATTTTTGATTGATGACAAACATAGTCATTCAAATAAGATGGTACACCCCTAGATTTAGTAGATCTTCTTGTAACAGGATTCTCATCCTGATTCTCATCAGGACTGTGAGGCACCACTACCTCAGGTTGTGGTTGGTGCTCATTGTCCAAATCCTGATCATGTGAATCAGATGACTGTCCTGTTAATTCAATAGTTTCATAATGAAGTTCTTCCATGAAAGGTAAAGGCAAAGAAAAGTTATCAGTATCACCTGAAGGTTGGAGATAAGGAAATATCAATTCATGAAAGGTAACATCCCTGCTTATGAAAAATTGTCTGGTTTGCAAATTTAGAAGACAATAACCTTTGACATTCAAGGCATGTCCTAAGTACACAGACTTTATGCTCCTTGGAGCAAATTTATCTCCATCAGTATGTAAGTTGCAGGCATAAGATAAGCAACCAAAAACCTTAACATTTTTATATGTTGGCACTGATCCAAACAACACCTCATGTGGTGTTTTCTCATTTAGTACAGGAGTTGGTAAAACATTTATTAAATTCACAGCATGAATCACACAATAAGTCCAGTAAATAGCAGGCACACCAGACTGAAATTTTAAACCCCTAGCTACAGACAAAATGTGTTGGTGTTTTCTTTCCACCACCCCATTTTGCTGTGGTGTGTGTACAACTGTGTTTTGATGCACTATCCCTTTTAAAGCATAAAAATCAGGAATCACAAACTCAAGACCATTATCAGTCCTCAAAACCTTAACCCTTTTATTAAACTGTGTTTCAACCATATTACAAAAGTTTTGAACAAGTCCTCTGACTTCAGACTTGGTTTTTAACATGTAAACCCAAGTATATCTACTAAAATCATCAACTACTGTAAGAAAATACTTGTGTCCATGTACACCTGTGATTCTATAAGGACCCCAGATGTCCATGTGCACCAAATCAAAACATTGTGTAGTACTAGATTGACTTAAAGGGAAACTAAGTCTTTTCTGTTTAGCAAGAGGACAGATAGCACAAACAGCACCAGTGTCACCCTTGATGTCTTGATTATGCTGATTTAAAACTTGCAACCTCTTATGAGATGCATGTCCAAGCCTGTAGTGCCAAAGTAAGGAGGACTGATCAACAGAACTAGAAGCTTCACTTATATGAACAGCACTAGAATGACAATCTTTATCTGCTTTAAGTATGTACAGGCCATTGACAAGTTCAGCTGAACCAATCTTCTTCAAACTGAGCATGTCCTGGATTACACAAGAATCCAGGTAAAATTTGATATTATAAGCTCTAGTCCTTATAAGTTTACTAATGGACAAGAGATTAAAGCTAAACTCTGGAACACAGAGAACATGGTCAAGAATCAAGTTAGAATTTATCTTAACCTGACCTATGTGAGACACTTTTGCAGATTTGCCAGTAGGCAAGCTAACAGTTACATTTGCAACGGTTTTACAAGAACTAAACAAAACTTTGTCAAATATAATATGATCTGTGGCTCCAGAATCTACAATCCACCTATAAAGTTTAGAGATACCTGAAGCATCCCCAGTCTGAAGATTTGTTGTTAAGGCCACAGCATTTGCAGTAGAATGTCCAGATCCTGCACCTTGATCAGCTTTTAACAGGCTCAGAATCTGTTGATACTGTTCTTGGATGATATTGATCTGATTAGCAGAATTCATGTCTTTTGATTCATCTTGCACCCAAGAATCTGACCCCACACAGTTTGCTGAAGATCTACCTCTCCCCCTGCCTCTAAAATTGGGGGGGGGGGAAACCATGTTTCTTATAGCAACGATCAATGGTATGCCCCACCATTCCACAATGTGTACACTGGGGCTTCTTGTTACCATTATTGTAATCCTTTCTATTTCTGTTGTAATTCTGATTTTGCACAGCAAGAGCAGACCTCTGATCACCCTCTGATGATCCAAAAACCGTAGCAGATTCTACTATCTTAGCTCCATTAGAAGATCCATAGTGCTGCTGCTTTTCTTGTTTAACAGCCATAGAAAACACAGCTTTTATGGAGGGCAACGGATCAAGCATTAAAACCTGTGACTTAATGGCTGAATATTCTTCATTCAGACCCTTCAAGAACCGAATCACATACTGTTTCTCAATATAGGCTTGAAACCATTTCTTACCACAATCACACTCAGGAGGAACTGTCAAGATTACCAGCTGATCCCATAATACCTTCAGTTTTGTAAAATACTGGGAAACGGAAAGATTACCTTGCTTGGTGTTTTGTATTTCCTCCATTATGTCAGATAAAGTGTAGGTATCACCACCACCAAAACGATCTGCAAGATCATCCCACATATCCTTTGATGTCCTGTAAGAAGCAATACTTTGAGCTATATCCCTTGATACTGCATTTACTAACCAAGCTTTCACCATGCTATTGCATTGTCTCCAGGCTGAGTAATGATTATCATCCGGAGTAAGAACAGGGATAGAGCCATCTACAAAACCCATTTTATTCTTTGAAGATAACGCAGTTGTCATCGAGATCTTCCAACTGTGATAGTTGTTATCATCAAGAAGCGGCTGAACCAAGATCAAAGCCGGATTTTCATTTGGATGAACTATCAGATCGGCCGGAATAACAGCTCCCTGAGCATCTATTGCCATCGTGAATCAAGAAAGGAAAGGGAAAACGAAAAATTAGTGGAAGAACAAAATTGCAGCGCAGAAGAAAGCTATAATCGCTCCGATACTACCATGATGAAATATTCAACAGAATTGAATTCACAGAAAACTGAACTTTGGTTTTATTCAATCGAAAGTAAGAGGAAGAAGATGAAGTTACATCATATAGAAAAGGGGATAAAACTAACTTAACTTTACTAATCTGCACTTATGCTTTATATATACAGCATGTGGCAGTTACATAATTAGTTAATTATCCTAACAGACTTCTAACTAACTGTAATTAGCAACAGTAATTACATCTTGTATTCACATACTTCAACAGATCTCCTCTAAGTTTGAATGTCAAATGCTTAATGTTCACTAAATTCATGTAAATCTGTGAGCTAGACTATAACGTCTCATTGATATTAGTGTTCGAACCCCGTTAAGAGCAAAAAAAAAAAAAAAAAAAAAAAAAAAGGAAGATTGCGACTTGAGAGAGAAATGAGAGGTTATTTAAAAAAGAGAGAGAGAGAGAGAAAGAGTGAGAAATGAGGGGTAATGAGTGATTTCAATTTCCATTTGTAGTGCTTGGATCGGGCAGAGGAAAGGAAAAAAAAAATCAAAGTCTATTTAATTTTTTAATTAATTACATTGTATCATTTCCATTTGTTTCCACCTTTTTTTGTTCTTTTCTTTTTCCAACACGAAAAATACCAAACACTAGACAAATACTGATACCGTTATAGATGACTTCTATTTCCAAAAGAATCGTAGAGTGCTATTGAAATGATATATAATCGAATGAATTTCTTTTGGATCATCCCGTTTTATGGATTCAAAATGATTTTTTGCTGAATTGTAGACTTTGAAAAAAAAATTACGCTATAAAGTATGTTTACGAAAAATTTGATTTTAGCCCACCTGAAAAGAAAATCCTGATTCCGTCGTGTGCAAAGACATGTTTTTTTATCCGAAGAAATTGGCATACATTACAAAGTGGAATATTTTGATGATAAGAATTTATATATATAGACTTTAAACTAAAACAAATGCTTAGGATTATAATATGCATATACATATGAAAAAGTAATGAATAAGGCTCGAATGAAAACCGTGACAAATAAAACTCAAAAAAAATTTATGTGCGTGTGTTTCTTTCGTATCCGTTCAAAAAGAAACTTCAATCAAAACCCCTCAAAAAAAAAAAAAAAAAACAAAACAAAACCGTGACAAATACATCCAGGGAAATGGCGTGAAATTCAGAGGGGTTGGCAAGGGCGGTTTCATAATATCGAAATACGGATCGGAAATTTGTCCATATCAGAATTTTGATATACGGGTCGTAAATTTGTCCATTTTGTTTATATTTTTTGTACTCGGGCTTGTATATTATTATTCATTACCGGTCGGTACAAAAAATAGAGACACACACACACATGCGTGTTTATAAAACAATTTATCCACACGGTAAATTTGAGAGGAAATTTTACCTTGATATAAGATTGAGACATTTTGCACTTGGTAAATAGGGTTTACCCTTTAACGAGAACGATGTGCATGAGTAATTATTTGATTCATTATGTTTTGAGTAGAGTCGCTACTCGCTAGACTCAAGTTCTAGGGAATTACACGTGGTAACAGAGTAAATTACGCGACGTAACTAGATGTTACGCCGTTAGGGATGGTGCCGATTCTTTAAGAGGCGAAAAATGTGATATCCCACGCTGGAAAAGTTGAAAGAAACACTACCTTGATAGGTTGATACCTAAGCGATGAATGCTTGAACAACCACTTAAAAAAATGTAAGTGTAAAATTATGTATCATGTAATGATATTCAAAACTTTACCACGCTTTTTTAAAACCAAGATAAAAGTCAAAGTTGACACTTGAAATAGGTCGAACTTTGTTTTCCCAATATGTTTTGAGTTTGATTTGATTATAACACGGAAAAAAGAAAAGAAAAAGCGGATTCTGTTTAGCTCACTGGTTGGTACAGAACGTTTACGATACGAATCCGAGTTTATTCATGAATGACGTCATTCGTTAATGACCTTACGTGTGTCTGTGTGTTACATTATCCCGGATGGATTCTTGTTAAAGCCCAATTATTTTATGACCTTAAGGTACCACCATTGTGTGTGACGGCCCAGATAAAATTCATATGGGCTTGGACATTTTATTTTAACTAGTTTAACAGCAGGTTGTTTTGATTTCCGGCGCCGTATTCAGCCGCGCAGATCAGAAATTGTAGTCGCCGTTCGAGTTGAGAAGAAGAGGAATAGCTGGAAAAAAAAAATGGTGTGGGGAGCGTTTTGGGGAACTCGAGCTTTGGAGATAGTGAAGAAGCACGATTCCGGTGGCCTTGTTTGGAAGAGAATAAAGCTTACAACCACTCGCAAAGCTAACGCTAAGAAGCGTCTCCGCCGTGTTTGGCAGGTATCGTTTTTCTCTCCGTCTTTGTGCTGTTTTCCATTAATTTTTTTGCTTTAGCAGGTAGTTAATGCTGATTTCTATGGCCGTCTGTTTCATGGAATTTGATGAATATTTAGAGTAATTAGCTCCAGGAGTTGTGAGTTTAAGCAAAACAAGCTTAGGAAATTCTTATTGTCACTGTTTGTGAAAAATTACATGTTTAATTGAGTTATGGAGGTGGAGAATTTAGCTAAAAAGCTGGCTCGAAGTGATCCTTTTACTTTGTTTAACTGTTGATTTTCTGTGTATGTTTGCTATTAAGGTTCCTAGCTACTGTTGAATTCTGTGCTGCATCCTTGCTCCATTTTCGATGTAGTAAACACCGTCTGGACACATAAGCCTATTTTAGTAAAATGGAAGTCCTCCAGCAGGGAAAAGGATTCATCATGTCTTAATTTGCTGAATTTGACTGATGTTCTATTCTTCGATTCTGTCTTCATTCGCTATAAAGGCTTTAGAACTAGTATCTAGTTTCAACACTGTAATGCTTGTTGTCTTTTGGTGTGTAGTAAACTGCACTTATGTGCAATTCTACATTTCATTATCTCATAGTTTTTAAGGCGATCGACTAGTCACGCTTAGGCAACGACGCCTATGCCAGAGGCTAGCTGGTGTCGCCTGGAGTTGGGGCAAGGCGAGCAAAATAGAAGCTGATCGCCTAGGCTGACTAGGTGTTGCTTGTTTTTGTGCTTTTTGATCGCCTTTTTTTTCGCTTCGTATTTATAGAATGGGCGTTGTTGGCAATCTACCGTGGCACCACACGGTCCACACCACGGGCTAGATTCGACTTTATAGAGGTCGCAAATTTACATTCGACGTCTACAAAGTCTACTTTTGAGCTTGCATTTGACTTTTGAGAGGTCGAATGTCGGTGTGGTGCCCTGAAAGTAGAGATTCACTATGGTGCCATTAACAACTCGCTTATAGAATGCCTTGAGGTTGGGAAATGTGATTTGCATACAAGTCACTTCCATGTACAATATGTGAACATAAACAATGTCGGATTAGCCTTACTACTATGATACATTCTTCTTTCATGAGAGTGGCATGTTAATTCTTTCACATAGTTTTACGAATAGTTGTTTGATATTCAATGGACTTACACTTAATTTTAGCATTACTAAACTTTCATTGACCCTTGGATCAACACTGAGAGGATACTTTTTTGTGTTTTCTGGCATCCCTATATAAGATCATCAATATTTAAAGGCATTTCTAGGCGGTGAGGCAGCTAAACGACCCCTCTTTTCCTTGGCATTGTCTAGCACTTTAACAACTATGCTTTATCTTCTATTAAAATATCCAAACAAGTTTCCTTTTTTTAAGAATGATGGATATTGATGCTTTATACAAACACTGAAGGATGAAATTTTATGCCAACCACATAAAGCAACACCTTTTTTACTCTTAAAGAAGTTTTATCTTATTGGTCTTGAAGTCCATCACTAACCGGATTATTTTCTCAATATATAAACTTCAATTCACAGTCGGATTTATCCTTCACATTGTAGATTGCATTTACATGTCTTGGTTTTCATGGTGAATTTGCAATCGCATGATTGAAAAGACCCCACTGGTAGAGATTTTACCGTCTTTTTTAGCTTGATTTAATCCGAACATTGAGACCTTTTTTGAGTTTAGATTGATGAAGTTGTCATATGCTTTGTACTTTCAAGGGCTAAGATTTCATTGACCTTCCTAATTGAACTCTTTGTTGCATTTTCTGAATCTATTTGAGCTCGTTCCGTGCAAAACATGGAAGTAATAGTCAAGGGCGTCTTTACTGGCACCACACCACACCACACCAAATCTACTGTCGTGACACCACGGTGACAATCGACCTTCGCACCGTCAGATTCTAAACCTGAGAATCAACTTTCACCCGATCGATTATTTCTAGTGTGGTGCCGCTAAAGGTGCCCAATAGTTAACGTGTTCGATGTAGCTGATGAAGTCTTTTCATATCGCAGAATGAAGCGGTTTTAAAGGCGTGTTCTGAGCCCCCAAATTCAGCTGCTGCTGGTACAGGAGAAACCGGAACAAAAGAGAGCAGTTGATAAAATAACAGACTATACAGACATGGGATTATATGTTGTTGTTTGGGGAATCTGTTTCAAATGCAGTCTAGATATCCACTTCTCCTTTTTTTTTAATAGAGATTTAATGGTATTTGTTTTCCATTTTCTTGTAGATTCTTTCTATGATTAGCTCAATTGGATTACAGATTTTGAATTGGGTAATACTACCGTCACAACCACTTAGATATAACGAGTATAACTACATGGCTTTGAATGATGTATGACCCACTGATCATGACGTGGACCCATAATAATCGATGATGTAAGAATGTTGTGTCACTCGTTTGTTTTGTTTGAGTTGTTATGGCTAGCATTACCCTTTGAATTTCTTGGTTTCTGAGCTGTATCAATGTGTAAGAGTTTTGAGGAAGCTGAAATATTAGGAGAGACATTTGGAGTCAAGTTATGTTCAACAATCTTCACTTTATGACTTGCTTTGCCCCTTATCAATGGCTTTGCAGCGAATCCACCGTGGCATCATACTTTGGTCTAAATTCGATTTTATGGATTTGACAACTGGTCGAGGTTTATCGTTCTCGCCTTGTCATGGTTAAGCTAAATTATTCTTGCTCAATTTTATATCTTAAGTGTGCTCTGATATCAAATTTAACGTACGAGAATTCGGGCCTAGTTTTAATTATAAGGATCTAGTAAACTACTCAGACCCATCATCATCGATTACCTTAAAATGATTAAATCCAGGTTATTAAACTCATTATGTTTTTAACTTATATCCTAATATTCTTTCTTCAACTTTTCAACGTGGAATATTACATTACGTCAGGTTTGCAGGTACTTACTGGGAAATACTTGTGTGGTGTCTCCACACCGTGTGGAGACACCGTGTGGTACCGTACAGACCACACAGTTTTATTATGTATTTAAACTGTGAGGTTCTGATCGTTTCACCCGTCATTTCATCTCAAATTCTCTCACCACATAAGTATTTCCCGTGCTAAACTTATCCTATAGAAATAATGGCCGCATGCTTAAACAAGTTGATGGGCCCCAATATTAGATTCCATTAATATGTTGTGATCAGTCTGACTGACCCCTTTGATGGGGCAATTTCTGGCCCAAGTAAGCACAGTCTGATATTCTTGTTTTTTTTTCCTCAATAAGATGTGCATACTTTCTTTGACTACCATAGATTCTTACTCTGACCAAGCATTTTGCTTTCAACAATAATTCATCTCTTACAGATGTTCACTACATCTTTCATTATATATTTTTAGAATATATGATCATAGTATGACCATATCAATGAATTACTTTTATCTTTGACAGATGGTTATAAAGTGTGTAGTAACATATGTCGTGACTCGATATGCGGTGGACAAAACATTTTCTTTTATGCTTCGACAGTAGTTATTGACTCCACATTGAATCTACTTTCAAAAATCCAACGAATGTAAGTTCAACATTCAACTTTGCAGAGGTCGAATGTCCATTTTCGATCTATGTAATGTCGAACCTAACCCGAAATGTGGTGTCAGGATAGATTCATTGTGATGTCAATAACAATGTCTTTTGGCTTCTTGTGAAGGCGTGAAGCTAGGATGAGGATGGAGATCGGGGATCCTGCGCAGTGAGTCGGTGCGATGCAGCGTGTTGTGGCGATGATCCGACTACAGATTCATAATGCGTACGAGCTTCGACCGTGGATATTTTTTGTTTGAACTTCATATAAAAATGGCATATATTAATGATATACATCATCATAGCACGATGCACTGCACTTGCTCAGTGCCGGAGATCCGAGTTCATGAGGAAGTGCCCTTAAACTCGGGAAATTTTTTGGTACCACATCCGAATAATGCAGATATGCTTATTGAGTGTTGGAAAAATACGAGTGTTTTCCATATCTATCATTTACAAAGAAAAACACATGCATTATCCAGGGTATATCTGCACCGTACTTATATAACACCTTAAAATTTCCCCTTAAATTTCACTTTACACATAGTAATAGTCACTTCTTTGCACAGTCCTTGTCTTTTATTACTAGCATTTTGCCATGTTTTACTTTCTTCACTTGCAACGTTTTACTTGTTATGGGTAATTTCTTCTCTCTTTACTCATTTATTTATACTAACCCATTCGATGTTTTACTTTGTATAGTTACTATCAGAAATGACCCTGTAATTTTTTTTAACCTTGTATAGACACGATATTTTTAAGTGGCTTTTATTGAGATAACCACGTTACTTTAGTACCTCGCGTGTAGCATCGAACACGTCATTGCTCTTATTGATCTGTTATTTTATGTATTGATACCCTATTTTATTGAATTGACGAATAATGAGTAATCCAAAATTAAATACATTTCCCCTTCAAAAAAAATTTAAATATATTTCTTCAAATTTAAAAGACAAAAATATCTGGCAAATTCGCGGGTATATCATTACTTGACTCTAAAAAATGGTCCCAAAATGCAAGTAGGCCTTCCACATTTATGGTTTATTTCAAAATTGGCTGGATTCACAATGTGATTGAGGCCAGAAAATTAATTGGAAAATTTGCTAAATAAATGGGGATGTCATTGTTGCAGAGATATCAAGCAACTAATGGATTTTATTTGATTTTTGGCGTCTAAATTTAAAACATGTTTTTGGCTTTTGGGTTTTGGAACTGGTCAACTTGCACAATCATATTCCTATTGTTGTCAAAACAGGGCCCCACACTCCATTACATTACATACAGGATACATACATATATATTATATATACATATTAAAAATCTTTAACTTTTGGTTGGTCATTGTTTGCATTTCCTTACGTTATGTTTTGGGTCATTGCTTCTTGGTCTGGTTTTGCATTGCAGACTTTGTTGGATGTGTTTTATATGATAACTTTTACGATGATCAATAACTATCAAATTCAATGAACAGTAAATGGAGGAAGACGATGTCTCTAATAGTGGCACGTCTCTCTCGCCTTGATGCGAATGTTGTTATTTAAATCGGTGCAGTTTTTGTAACGTGTCCACGTTCAAAAAGTGTGAGAAACGTAATAAAGATTTTAGGTTGAGATATAATGAATTTGATAACTTAAGTTAGTCATTTTATGCTTAGCGATGGCCAAGCAGTTATCGTCTATTATAATTGCTATGCCATGGTTCAAGTAGCTAATGCTGCTAGGGGCCTGAGTTCTGAGGGAGATGGTGTTAGAGTATACTACTAGATGAAACTAAGTATCAAAACAATTAGAGATGGGGCCACTTGAATCCTCTCGTAAGGTCCCGACAAGAACGTCTCTTTCTTAAGGTCAAGATATAATGAATTTGATAACGTGGGTTAGCCATTTTAATGCTTAGCGAGAACGATGTAGCTAAGTAGTTATTTGATCCATTGTAGCTGCTAGGCCGTGGCTCAAATAGTGTTGCTAGCTAGGGTTGAGTTTTGTGGCATTAGAGCATGATGCCACATGAAATTAAGTGTCATTTCAATAAAGATTGTGGGGTCACCTCTAAAATCATCTGATAGAGTCCAGACGAAACGTGTCTTACTTAGGAGGGGAGAATGTAATGTCCTAAATTGAAAATATGGGAAAAACGTTAGCGTTAATGATGGTATTAGTGTATTCTACTAGATGAAACTAAATGTTGCACCATTAGAGATGATGAGGGTTAGGTCTAGAATCCTCTGATAGGGTCCCCACAAGAACGTCTTTTCCTTAAGATGAGAGAATGTAATGTGCAAATTGAAAATATGGGCCTGGTGAAATATCAATAAGATATAAGGTCGATATATAATCGCTTAGTAAGGTATAGGTCAATATATAATGAATTTGGTGATTTGGATTATTCATTTCCGTCCACTCAGGACAATGTGTTTAAGCAATTATTGGATCAATTATGACTCAAGTAACACTATTATACACGTGTTCTGAGATGTTTCAATTTTTTTATCGTATCACTAGTTTTATGGTGGTCTCGGACCACTGTGTCATACTTCCTCCGTTTTTTTTATCTGTCACATTTCAAAATTTGTTCTGTTTTTTATCTGTCATTTTATATTTCCTATGCATCATTTATTATTATTTTTTTCCTACTTTACCAATAAAATATTTATATCTTTAATAAAAAAAATACATTTTCAATACTAAAAACTCTTTTATCAACAAAGTATTTACATCTCCAATAAAAAAATATATTTCTCAATCTGTATGATTTTTCTATCTACTACATATAAGAAAAACGGAGGGAGTATTTGTTTCACTAATTAAATACTTTTTAAGGGATATATATCCAATGGTCAGCTAAAATATTTACTATAATATATTATGAGATAAAGTGAAGTCATTTTATGAAGTTGGGTGCCTAGTCACTGGCTTATCATGATATGTTATTTATGTCATTGACAAAATTTCACAACAAGGCATAGCATTATTTTTTTTTTTTTATTTGGACCCCTCTATTTACTACTTGCATCATATTAATAAATATTTGTTCGGATGAAAAAACCGTCACTTACACTGGTGTTCGTTGTGGCACACCAATATCAGTGTCACTGACGTTGGTATGCCACTAGGAACACCAGTGAAAAGTCATGGACTGGCGTTCTAAGATTTAACACTTTTTATATAGGAAACGTCAGTCACACTGGTGTTCCTTGTGGAACACCAACGTCAGCCCTTATATAAAAAATCATTGGGTGCCGAAGTAATTTTTTGTGGTACAAGTAGTAATGTGATGCAAGTAGTAAATAGGGGGTGGAAATAGAAACCCCTATTTTTTTGTTATTATAATATTGTACGATAAATATGTTGAGACAAGTTATGTCTGTCTGATTCATTGCTTGCTTGTGTGGTTTAATTCCAACTGGTCAAGAAAGTGAGACATACACACAAACTCATTTCCAGAATATATGGGATTTAATCGGTGATGTTAACAACTTCCAACACCCCCACATGCTTCATTATGATTGATTTGTCCGTACGGGTATAACTCGGTGGTTAAAAGAGATTAAATGTTATTGTGATAACCTAGCGTAAATGCGGTATTTGGGGTTCAAGTCCCGTATGAAATGATTTCTTTCAAAAAAAATAAATTATATAGGTCTCACTACACTGAACTATTGAGGCAGATCTTTCAATTTATATTATCGACTAATCCTAGAGATGGGATGGTAGGGGAGGTTGGGGTTCAATCTTTTTATGATTGATTCTATTACTTGAATCCTTGATGAGTTTTAGGTGATGAATTAGTACTTATTAGATCTGTTAACAAGCATTGTCGAGTCAAGTATATGTTGTTTAAACTTGGTTCGTTTATGTCTTGATCTTATTCATGATCGTTTGTTCGATAAACAAACAAAATTTTATGTTCAAACTTTGTTCGTGTAGTTCACGAGATTGTCCGTGATCGCTTTATAAAAGAACAAAAAGTTATGTTCAAGCTCAGCTCATTTAAAAGATTAATTATTTGAGTTTGGCTCATTAAATGTATCATTACCTTCCGGCTCGAGCTCGGCTTGATTTTGGTTCGTTAATATATAATAAATCAAGTCCAATTAAACCTATAAATAAAAACTTTATGAATTTCTATAAAATTACTATACGGTATCTATTAAATGAAAAGATGACTTATCATATGACCAGGGGCAGCTTTATGTACTAAAGATTGGGTGGGATTGACCCTAACAAAGGAAAAAAAAAATATTTTATATGTATTTTTTACACTATTTAAAAATTTTATATACTAATTACTACTACCAGACCTTCTATTTTTTCTAAATATTGACCCCTGACCCGTAATCATTTTTGGAATTTTAAAATTAATATAAATTTGTAATACGAAGTACCGTTCTTGATCCCTAACCCGTATCACCGAATTCCTATAGCCGCCCCTGCATATGACGTGTAATGGTTAGGTTGTATTTGTATATTCATTTATGTTTATAAACGGGTTCGCGAACATAATAAAGATTTCACGAGTCAAACCCATGTTCGCAATTTAGGAAGCAAGCTTATAGTACGTTATGTTTAAACGTAATTCGATAATTTAAACAAACAAACGATTACAAACACTAACAAGCTAAACACAAACTTGTTCGTAAGTGGCTCGGTTCGTTAACAAGGAATAGAAGACTTAAAGGCATGTTTGGTACGGAGAAATAATGTGAGAAAAGAAAAGAAATGTGAGAAAAGAAAATATTTCTTTTCTTTTCTCAATTTTGACATGTTTGGTTACTATAGAATAGAAAATACACTTTTCTCAACTTGCTATCTTTTCTCAATAAATGATTCTTTTCCTTGATTTTGATTCTCATCTCTACCCAAAGAAATGTTTTATGAGAAAAGAAAAGTTTCTCCATTTCTCAATTTGCTTTTTTATTTATTATTTATTTATTTATTTACTTTTTTTGCCGTGAAATATTGCTAGTTTTTATTGATGTCTATTGGTTATTACTATTTTATTTTGATCAAGTCATTAATTTTATTTTTTTTCCAATTTTCCTACTATTTCATGACCAGGACAATTCTAATTTTATCTATATTTACATATGTGTTCATCAATAGCATATATATATATATAGGGGTGGATGCACCTTAACTTAAATGGGGTCTGCAGACACCGCTAAAAATAAGAAAACTCTATATTTTACCTATAAAAAATTATTTCGGACCCGTGAAAAAAAAATATACTTTAAAAAATGATTTACGGACCCTTTCGGACCCGTGAAAAAATATTTACTTCAAAAAAATCTATGGACCCCACTGAGCAAAATTTCCGGATCCGCCAATACACACACACACACACACACACACACACACACACATATATATATATATATATATATATATATATATATATATATATATATATATATATATATATATCATTTTCATCTTTTCTTTTCTTGGTTCTATTCTCCAAACCAAACATCATAATTGAGAACTAAGTAGATTCTCAACATCTTTTCTCTGCGCAACCAAACACATTGTCAGAATCCAGTCTTTTCTTTTCTCAGTTTAATTCTCAATATTTTTCTTTTCTTAGCATTTATCTGTACCAAACATACCCTAATATGCTTTCCCTTTTTCCTCGGAGAAAAAAAAAATGCTTTCCGATCCCTTTGCTTCCAAGCAACAACATGGTTACAAGGAATAAGTCAACCATATTGCATAATCTTGTCTCTCTGTCTGTCCTAATTAATTATTTTTAGTATTATTATTTTAATTAAAAATGTTATTACACGTTTAAAGTGGTTTATGTGTGTTGGTTTATGTCAACTTGATTTTGACTCGACAACCCGAGTTTGGACAAAAAGTCAAAGTATGAGTTTGCTATAATCCACCTTATATAGAACTCATTTGGTATTTTATCACAATAAAAACGTTAAATTCAAGGGATTGAGTAATATAAACGCCTAATTGTATGTTTCTTTATTTGTTTGTTTTCTTTTATTAGGCGTAACATTAAAATTTTCACGTATTTACTATCTCATACATGTCTCTCTACGAGGGTTTAAAGGTTTAGGGTTTAGGGTATACGATTGTCCGACTTTAAGGGTTTAAGGTTTAGGGTTCGGCTTACTTGCAATTTCTTATATATCCTTTCAATTATACCATCTATCATCTTACGCATCTATACCATGTACCAAATAGTAAAAATAAAAGAGTATGATGTATATCATTTAATACAATACTGTTACATCGGTTATTTAATGAAATTTGTTCCTTTTTTTAGTAGTAGACATTAACGCAACACAATGATTTAGAAGAAGGTATGCGACGTTGTCGGTAATGTCTTTCGATCGCAGAACAAAACATCTTATCACAGAGACTTTCATTTCTATTTTTACTCTTTAAGTTATTTTGTGTACCATGCTCATTGATTGTGATATAATGTTAGGTATAATACTGTCAATTTTATTTATCAAATTTTAATCAGAATATTCTGCTGTGTGAAATTGAACACTCTCTAGCAATAAGGCCACTATATACATGAAATATCTTTATCAATTTTGCAACAAAAAAAAGATTAAAGATTAACTATTTAAGTAATGGAATTCAAAAGCCATATGACTTGAGAAGTCAATTTAATATTATAATAATATAAAAAAAAAGTTGGTAAGATAATATAACATGTCCTTTAGTCAAACATAAGAGTAATGTTTTTTTTGTAATTTTTATATTTAAACTTGTGTTGTGATGAAATATTTTTGGAAATGTTCTTATTTTAGTCCTCCTGCATTAATAATCACATTATTACATTACAAATATAATAATGAAGTTGACTATTAGAGTTTTACTACTATTTTGTATATTTGGTATCTTTTGAACGTGTAAGGTTGTTTCATTGACTCTTTTAATGTCTTGCTTGTAATCTACAAAAGAGCAAAAGAAAAAAAAAGAAAAGAATAAAAACACACATTTCACAAGCTAAGATTCCTTATTGTAAATGAGAAACTTGAAAAGTATGATTTAAAAAGTTAATAATAATAAGTTATAAAAGTCAATAATCAATTAAATTAGTTTCTTTTTCTATACATTTGATCTATTGTCTTCATACCTTTTTATATGTTTTTAGAATTGAAACCACGGCATGGTTTGAATAAACGTATCACGCGTCCACTGTTTCTCCTTTAAAACTCCGTAAATTATATAAATCGATAGTTATGTCTCAGTTGTTTAGTATGTAAGAGATAGCCTCTACATCTATTATTACTGAATGAAGTCGATTTAGGAGAACGAACTTCGTACTCCAGTTCAAAGACAAAAATGTTACCTTATTTTATTAAGCTTGTGAAGTTTCCATTTTTAAATGAGTCTTTTGAGAGGTTTAAAAATAAGGGGAAAGGGGCTACAAGGACAAAAAAAAAACATAAATGGGTCTGCAAGGACATTTTTCTTTTTCAGATGTTATAAAGGACAAAAACAAAATATTTGGACAAAAATACCCCTTGTTACTTTTTACCCTTCTATAAATAGTAACGATCAAAAACAAGTAATGTTTCATAAAATGTCGTAACATCCAATGAAAAAGTAGAACGGTCTAAAAACAAGTAGTAACAACCCTTATTTGTTAAAAAATAAGTAGTAACAGCCCGTAAAATGTCGTAATGGAATAACAGTCCGTAACATTAAAATGTCGTAACGTCCAATAAACAAGTATTAACAGCCTAAAAAGAAGTAGTAACAACCTGTAAAATGTCGTAAAATCCAATAAACGAGTAATAACAGCCCATAAAATAGATAAAGTACATCAAAAAATGTAGTAACGTTACAAAATTAATAGTAACAACCCTAAGCCCTAAAATTTTTCAAAAAAAATAAAAATAAAAAATACAGCCTATGATACTGGTGCGCCGTCACCCCTCCTTCTCCGCCGGAAATCTGCAACTTCAGGCGGCACAGTCGTCACCTCTCCTCCTCCTCCCCAAATCATCCCCAAATCCTAATGCCCATCATAAACAGAACCGAATCGAGACAATAAAGGTCGAATCAGCCAGTGATTTGATTGACCACGCCCATAAAAACCTGACAATCGGCCATTGGAATTAAACCCATAAATCCAATTCCGAACAGAAACAGGTCCGAATGGGTTTAATTCCTTTTGACCATAAGCATGGCATTTCCAATGGGTTTAATTCCTTTTGTCCGAATCAGGTCCGAATCAGCCTGTGAAGCTTTCGGCTGCGAATCTTTCACATCAGAAATGGAGAAGCTTCGATCTTTGACATCAGAAATGCCACGCCATTCGAATGGAGAAGCTGCGAATCCATAATTTAAATGCCTTCCATAAGACACAGAGAATCGGTTGCAGAATCGCAGCAAGCCTTCACGAATTTGGAAACTCGTGTCGCAAATCCACTGAATCGAAGCATTAAATTGGAAGGATATCACCGTATTTTGAGTTGTGGACAGCGGCTTCAACATTTGGGGGGATAAGGAACGCAAATCTGGCTGTTAAAACATGTAAAGGGGGAAGGAAATAAAAAGGTAATTTAGTCAAATAAGCTGTGTTTTGTCCTTATAAAATAAATGTGTCCTGGAAACCCTATTAAGTCACAAATTAGTCCTTTTGGACAAAAACCTATAAAAATAATAAAGGACCATATATGCGAAGTGGATTCTTGTGCTGTTCAATACAAAAAGAAAATCACTTTTGGGAAAAGCTAGTGGGTAATAAATGGTTTATATGTGTGCCCATGCTCTACTTAGCTTATTTTTACTCCCTTTTTCATGCTCTCTTTTACCTTTTTGTTTTTTGAAACCCCTTCTAAAAGGAAGGTACTTAATTTTCACTTGGGAATTAGAAAGGCAATACATTACCATGTGATTTTTTTTTTACCCATAGTCTTTATTACACCGTACCGTTAAATAAATGACATAAATAACAAATATTTAATATCGTCCGATGTAATTGAGACTCTTCACATAAAAATCTCTATAGTTCTAATTGGTTTTAAATTTTTAATGGTGTGCGATATGAATTATGTCAGCAAAGTGACTTAAACTCTACATCTGGTGGAACCAATCTGAGGACTCAGCTGTGTGATGGACAACTGAGAAGTGTATTCAATTTTGTGCATCAGTAGGGTGGAGTCTACTGAAGCTTCGTCAGCAGAGTGAAGTCTGCTGAGTGCTGGAATACAGCAGGGTCCCACGTCTGCTAATTTTGTTATGTGACAGCTATACAGTGTCATTAAAAGGAGGACACGTGTAGGGATATTTATGGCGTATCAGACAAATATTCCTTGACAGCTAGGGTTTAGGGATGTGTGCCTATAAATACAGTTGCTGTTGCATTGTCTGTGTGTGTGAAATCTGTAACTCAGTGCATAATAATAAAGATCTCTTTTCTGCCCGTGGTTTTTTTATCTCTCTCACTTTGAGAGGGGTTTTCCACGTTAAATCTGTGTTCTTGGTTTCTATTATCTCCTTTGATTATTTGCGTTTGATTGCATCTGTTTCTATTTCTTGCATCTGAAGTTATCTCCATCTGTTATAACAAGTGGTATCAGAGCGAGGTTCTGGAGAAAACAATCTGTACGATCAACTTCATCTTCACCAAGACCTTCAGCAAGGTGGTAGGATCTGTGATAAAGTTGTGATCTTTAGCAATAAAAGTTGTCAGCAGTAAACGTGAAAATCGATAAATTTACAGGAAGGAACAATTTTGGTCTGTGGCAAATCAATATGCGTGCGCTGCTGAAACAACAGGGTTTGTGGAGTCCTTTATCTGATGAACCAAATACAGGTGCAGCAGATTTTGCCAGTCTGGAAGAGAAAGCATATTCAACCATCATGCTGTGCTTATCTGATGATGTTATCACTGAGGTTGCTGAGGAAGACACCACAACCAAGTTGTGGAAGAAGCTTGAAAGTCTGTATATGACCAAGTCACTGACCAACAAGTTGTTGTTGAAACAGAGGTTGTTCAGTTTGAAGATGCATGAAGGGAATCCACTGAGGGACCATCTTGACCAGCTGAACACAATATTACTTGATTTAAGGAATATTGATGTTAAAATTGAAGATGAAGCTGCAGCCCTAATCCTGCTGGTGTCATTACCGGCATCATATGAAAACTTTGTGCAGTTTTTCATAGTTGGGAAGGATACATTAGCTTTAGAGGATGTAAGGTCTTCCTTACATGCCAGGGAGCTTAGACACAAGGTCGCTTTGGGACGGACGGTCGAGTACATTGGGCTAGTAGCCAGTAGCAATAGTGGAAAAAGATATGGACAGAAGAAGAAAAAGAAGTCAGGGTCCAAAGGTCTTAAGTCTACTGATGTCTGTAATTATTGTAAGGAGCAGGGACATTGGAAGTCCAATTGTCCAAGGAAGAAGAAACAGCATGAAGGCAATTCTGGCACAGTAGCCTTGGCTACTGAGCAATCTGATGAGGATCTGGTTCTAGTTGCAGGGGATTCTACACACCATAATGATGTGTGGATACTTGATTCTGGAGCATCCTATCATATTTGTCCAAACAGGGAGTGGTTTTCCACTTATGAGCAGATGGATGGTGGTCAAATCTACATGGCCAACAGCAAGGTTTGCAAAGTTGTGGGAATTGGCTCAGTAAAGTTAAGGACAGAGGATGGTAAATTCTGTACACTGAAAGATGTAAGACATGTTCCACAGATGACCAAGAATTTGGTATCTCTCAGTCTACTGGACAGCAAGGGGTTCAATTTCAAGGGTGAAGGTGGACAGCTGAATGTCTTCAAAGACTCGGTTGTAGTCCTCAAAGGCATTAAGAGAGGAACCTTGTATATATTACAAGGATCTACTGTATCTGGCACTGCTGCTGTTGCATCCTCAGACTGCTGGGGTCCATCAAAAGTTGGGTCATTGGGTGGTCACAGATATTTTGTGTCATTCATAAATGACTATTCAAGGATGACTTGGGTGGTGATGATGAAGAACAGAAGTGATGCATTTAGTAACTTCAAGCAGTGGAAGGCCCTAGTGGAGAACCAGTTAGGCAAGAAAATCAAGAAGCTTCGTACAGATAATGGTCTGGAATTCTGCTGGAAGGATTTTGATTCATTGTGTGCAGCTGGGGGTATTGCCAGACATCACACTGTAAGGAATACACCTCAACAGAATGGTGTAGCTGAAAGGATGAATCAAACTCTACTGGAGAGGGCAAGATGTATGCTTTCTCAAGCTGTTTTATCAAGAAGATTTTGGGCAGAGGCTGTAAAAACAGCTTGCTACTTAATCAACAGGAGTTCTCACACAAGGATCAATCTCAAGACACCATTTGAGATGTGGTCAGACAAGCCTTCTGACTACTCAGTTCTAAGGGTTTTTGGAAGTACAACTTACTATAATGTTAGTGAAGGGAAGTTGGAGCCTAGAGCCAAGAAGGGAGTGTTTGTGGGGTATGGTGATGGAGTGAAGGGATATAGAATTTGGTCATCAGCTGAGTCCAGAGTAATCCTCAGCAGGGATGTTGTGTTTGATGAAAATTCTATGTTAAACTCATCAGTGGGGAGGTCTACTGAATCTGAAACCAGTGCTGAATCTAATAGTGTTGAGGAACAAGTGGAGCTTCAGGTGGAGTCTACTGATATGCAACAATCAGTGGATCCAAATCAACACTATACTGATCTGGATAATGAACCAGAATCTGATCCAAGGCAGCCTACTGAGACCTCAGTAGGGCGTCATACAAACGTCAATCAGCAGAATCTAGCTGCCAGCAGGCCTAGAAGATCTAATGTTGGGATACCTCCAAGGAGATATGGGTATGATGATTTGGTGGATATGCACTCCAAGTTGCAAAAGAGGTAGAGGTTGCTGAACCTACAACTTACAGGGAGGCAATGACATGTACAGAAGCATCCCAGTGGCATGCTGCCATGAGAGATGAAATGGAGTCATTGTTGAAGAATCAAATTTGGGAATTGGTCAAACAGCCTACTGACAAGGGAGTTGTGACTTGTAAATGGATTTTCAAGAAAAAAGAAGGAATAACTAAGGCAGTAGGGGTCAAGTATAAGGCACGTTTGGTTGCAAGAGGATTCAGTCAAAAGGAAGGGGTTGACTTTGATGAAATATTTTCACCAGTGGTCAGACACACTTCAATCATGGTGTTACTAGCAATGGTGGCACAACAGGATCTGGAACTCGAGCAATTAGATGTGAAGACTGCTTTTCTATATGGTGAGGTGGATAAAGAGATATACATGACACAGCCTGAGGGTTTTCAAGTTCCTGGAAAGGAAGATTATGTTTGCAAGTTGAAGAAATCATTATATGGTTTGAAGCAAACTCCAAGGCAGTGGTATAAAAGGTTTGACGGTTTTATGCTTCAAAAGGGTTACAGTAGAAGCCCTTATGACTGTTGTGTATACTACAGTCTGCTGAAAGATGGATCACATATCTATCTTGTCCTGTATGTGGATGAAATGTTGATAGGTGCTGTAAGGAAGTCTGATGTTCAAAATCTGAAGAACCTTCTCAGTGCTGAATTTGAAATGAAGGATTTGGGTGCGGCCAAGAAAATCTTAGGGATGGAGATCGGAGAGATAGAAGTCGAAGAAAAGCTGTTCTTGTCTCAAACAGGGTTATGTGCGAAAGATATTGGCCAAGTTTGGGATGTCCGTCGCAAAACCAATAGATACTCATATGACATCAAATGTTCATTTGTCTATTTATGCTTCACAGTCAGCTGAAGAGAAGGAGTATATGTCAAAAGTTCCCTATGCTAGTGCAGTTGGCAGTCTGATGTATGCCATGGTATGCACTAGGCCTGATCTGGCTCAGGCAGTCAGTGTTGTCAGCAGGTTCATGGCTCAACCTGGAAAAGAACACTGGAAAGCTGTTAAAAGAATATTCAGGTACCTGAGAGGTACAGCTGATGTTGGTCTCATTTATGGAGGTGATACTAGTTTGGTCACAGGCTACTGTGATGCTGATTATGCAGGTGATGTTGACAGTAGAAAATCAATGACTGGTTATGTGTTTACATTGGGAAATGCAGTGGTCATCTGGAAAGCTACTCTTCAGGCTACAGTAGCGTTATCAACTACCGAAGCAGAATACATGGCTCTTTCTGAAGCAGCTAAGGAGGGTCTCTAGTTGAAGGGGCTTGTCAGTGATTTAGGGTTGCATCAGGATCAGGCTGAGATATATTGTGACAGTCTAAGTGCAATATGTTTAGCCAAAGATCAGGTTCATCATGAGAGAACCAAGCATATTGATGTCAGATATCATTTCTTGAGGAATGAGAAGAGGGTTGTAGTGAAGAAGATCGGCACAAAGGAGAATCCTGTTGATATGTTCACTAAACCAGTTCAACAGAGTAAGTTTCAGCTTTGCCTGGACTTACTGAATATTCAGAGGTTATAATTTGTTTCGGAAACTCTCTACTGAGGGCATCTGTGGAGAGTGTGCTTTGTGGAGATAATCTGGTACTAGTACATCTGGAATTGACGAATGCATCTGGTACAAGTACATCTGGTTATGCAATCTGTTTGACTCTGGTGAGAGTTGAAGTCAAGGTGGAGATTTGTCAGTAAATTGACTTAAACTCTACATCTGGTGGAACCAATCTGAGAACTCAGCTGTGTGATGGACAGCTGAGAAGTGTATTCAATCATGTGCATCAGTAGGGTGGAGTCTACTGAAGCTTGTGTCGGCAGAGTGAAGTCTGCTGAGTGCTGGAATACAGCAGGGTCCCACGTCTGCTAATTCTGTTATGTGACAGCTATACAGTGTCATTAAAAGGAGGACACGTGTAGGGGTATTTATGGCGTATCAAACAAATATTCCTTGACAGCTAGGGTTAGGGATGTGTGCCTATAAATACAGTTGCTGTTGCATTGTCTGTGTGTGTGAAATTTGTAACTCAGTGCATAATATTAAAGATCTCTTTTCTGCCCGTGGTTTTTTTATCTCTCTCACTTTGAGAGGGGTTTTTTACGTTAAATCTGTGTTCTTTTTGTTTTCTATTACCTCCTTTGATTATTTGCGTTTGATTGCATCTGTTTCTATTTCTTGCATCTGAAGTTATCTCCATCTTTTATAACAAATTATAGTTATATGCGACCAACATCAATAACGTTTAGAAGGCATTTATTTACATCACACTGATTCTATCGGTGCGCGTACCACACTAGAATCAATATTTTGAAAGTCGGCTATTGAGTTAAAAACCGAATTCTTGTGGGTGTATTGTGAGATCTGACCTTCAAAAAGTCGGTTTTTAACTCCAGAACCAACATTCAAAAGGTTGGTCATGTCACATGTGTGATGGTGCACTGGTAGAATCAAAATGGTGCAAATAGAAGCTCCCTAAAAAGATTGAGACCATGAGACCAGAGCTCCAAAACCTGGCATACCAAACCATCCGAGACCATAGGGCCATCCTTGACTTGCCCGTGCTTAGAAAGTTCACAAAACATCTCTCAATGTCGTGGGTATGCTCCCAAACTCTCAACGAGCATGCAGAACTATGATACTATCTCAACCCCTCGCCTGACGCCCCAGACAAGCTCTAGGTTTGCTGATAACTTGGTCGGACACGTTCTTTTTACTATAGCAGAAGTTACAACGCATGACTCCATCATCAACGGCATGGTGTGGGGATCAAAGAGGCGGTTTCCTCTCCATCTTCTCACATGGGCTTTATTCGTGTCATGTTTGCATCAACGGCATGGCTGGGATCAAAGAGGCGGTTTCCTCTCCATCTTCTCACATGGGCTATTCATGTCATGTTTGCATCATGCACAAAATCGCATAATGATCCAACGCCTCTATATACAACAGTTGTCATCCTTCACATGAGAGACTGTTTATGGCCCAATACAACCTGAATTACAATGACTTGATCCTTCGTAGAAGTATGTAGGCAATCACAAAAGATAACATGACACACTGTTTACGCTCAATACAATCTGAATTGCGATGACTTGATGCCTCAAAACGGTACGAAACAATCACAAAAGGAGGTGCAGTCACTCCCACAAACCGAACCCTTCTTGTTGTTAATATTTATAAGTATTTCAAAGACAGATTCATTAGATGAAAGTAACCTTTAACCTACATCATTTCAGTCGATTAATAGTGGTCATTTTGAGACATCATCAATATGAAATAGTCCAATTTTCTACTGCAATCACAAATATCAAATATCAAAACCGACTACCAGATGAAAAAATAACAAACATGGATTAATAATAAAATTCAACACTAACGCCCAAAGGAGCAAACAAACATTTGATGACAAACATTTATAACATTGCAGAAATCTTACAATTACACGTTCAAACCACGCAGTTTCAACTTAAAATGAAACCATGTGATCCAGATACATCCACGTCAGGTAACTCCACAAATAAAGTTACCTCCGCCCTCTATCAACCTTTTTCAAATTTTCTTTCTTGAAAAAAATGATAGGACCATCAAAAGTTTACAAGAATACACAAAAGTTGGAACTCATTTTATGTGTATAATGTAAACTTATCCATTTTTGATAGACCTATCATTTTTGTTTTTCCCCTTCCAAAAAAACAAGAAACAACAACTAATACTACTAAATTAATCTGCATTAAAACTAAAACTAGATTATGGTAGCCGTGGTTACATTTCATCTCTTTTCTTCTTCTTGTTTTCCCTCCAGTTTCTCCTCTCTGCCCTTCTCTATTCTTTGATTATCAAAAGGAAGAGAGCTGAAACTGAAAGTGAAGCTGATTGCAAAGGGACCCGAAACCGAATCCGAAAATGAATTATTCATCACTTGATAAATCTTGAAATGGCTTGATCTTTCTAGTTATGGCCAAGATTTTCTTTCAACAGAAGAACTATTGCAGTTGCTACTTAGTTCTTCTAGACAATCAACGGTTTCAGACGAGATTTCTGTGATCCCACTTGAACCTGAAGAAGTTGAGTCATTCTTCCCCATGAAGTCATAGAACACCACCTTTTCAGTTGCTTTGCTGCAATTTTTGAAGGGCACACTTTTGTTTTCTTGTTCTGATGCTTTGTAAATGTTGGTGTTGACGCCTTTGTAACTTCTTTTCTTCAAAAAGATACGGCAAAGGACCCAATTTTCCTAAAATGTGTATGAAATACACACGGTCAGACAAATAATCAAACACTTGAGCTGCAGCTACACTTCAATTATTACCAATTATCAAAAAGCAGAAAGCTTTTTCGGTGAGACAAATAATCAAACAGTTGAGCTTCAACTACACTTCAATTATTACCATTTACCAAAAGCAAAACCCTTTACAGTTTTTTCACCATGGGCTACTTATCAAAAGACAATTGATTCAATCAATTCAAGTTTTTTTTTCTAACCTGGGTTGGTACTGGGACTCTGCCGGCCAAGCTCTCAACATTAGCAAGGCGGTACTCATGCATAATCCAATCAGTTCTAATGCCACTCGGTGGCTTCCCCTTGTAAAAAACAAGTGTCTTTTTCATTCCCACCACTTGTAGGGGACGAATTCGAGATGTAACAACTTGCTTATCAATTCCGGTAGCTTTCCAGTAGCCGGAGACGGTGGCTCTGTTTGAACGGTTACCATTTTGGTATTTCACTTCCCTTGTGCTGAAATAGTACCTTTCCTGCTCCGAATCACCTGAATCAACAACCACCCAATACATAAAAATCTAAAACCTCTCGAACAAATTGAAGAAAAAACCAAAAAACTAGAGCATTTAATTCAAATGAAATTATCACATACTAACCAGGTAAATCCCATGGATCAAACTTGCAAACCTCAACCTCAGGGATTATAGAAGCAAAAAGTGGATAAGAAAACACCTTCCGCCTCAAATACTGAAGAACAAGCTCCTCATCAGTAGGATGAAACCGGAAACCTGGAGGTAATCTAAGCACACCATTCTTCACAAAACTCGTCTTTTCCATGTTTTTTTTTTTTTTTTTTTTTTCCCTCCAATTAAATGTTGCAGAAGTCAAGATTTCCAACTCCAAAACACTATAAATTGGGGGGAAAGGGGTTAGAAAAGAGATGAAATAGTGTAATTGGAATGCATAAATGGTTGCGGGGAAATGAAATGGGGGATGATTTGTTCTTTATAGTAGTTGGAGTTATGGATTGCCAATGGGAATGGATTTGTGAGTGTGTGAGAGGTGAATAGAATAGTGGGTCTAATTGAAGGAAGAAGTGTTGCGTAAACAAGACTCAATATTCTTTTGCTTTGACTCTCTTTTCTTTTTGCATTATAAAGTTTACGGAGTCTTTAATGACATCAAACAACATGTATTGTAACATTATACTATCTTCGTCTCAAAATAAGTGTTTTATTTTTAATTTTTACGCATATTAAAAGATGTAATTAATGTGTTATGTTTTATACTACATTGACATATTTACCCCTCACAAATAATAAATGTTTGTTTTGGGATATGAAATGAGTGTCATAAATAAATGTTGGACTAAAGTTATCTTTGAAAAATAAGCATTAATGATGCAATGGTAATATAAAGTGACATTTTTTATGGGACAATTATTTTATAAAATGTGAACATTTATTTTAGAACGGAGGTAGTATTAGGGTAAGGGATTGGATTAACCAAAAGAGAAATCCGAATAATCGAATCCCGTATATGTATGACGTTCAACTTTACAACGATTGAATCTTAATTTGGTGTCGCGGGTGTAAGTTTGGTTAAGTGGCAGTAAATATTCCTTAACCATAATCTAAGGTAATGATATTTTCGATCATGAAACTTTAAAAAGGTTTGTCACCATGATTATTAATCAGGTTATGAATTTTTTCTTGCCGGAAACTATATTGGCACAAGAAAAAATGCATAGAGAAGTGCTCGTTATATAAATGAATTGAACTTACTTTGTGTGTATTTTGTATCTGTATCACTCTCGGTTTTGTTTGGAAACTTACTATTCTCCATATAGTATTGAACATGCAAAAAGATTATTACATTGATCTGCTAGATACAATGGATTGGATACGGTGAAGATAGAAAATCATCTCTCACCATATCAGTTAAGAAATAAGTTGTAAGGGTATGGTTGTCATTTTGTATTTGTGCCACCTGTGTGTGTGAGCTGGCACTCTATATATATTTGTGTAATGGTACAATCAAGATAGATATACAGAAAATAACAGAATCTATTCTCTCTCATTTGTTATCTTGGTATCAGAGCGTGGTCATGTAGGCGTAGTTGTCTTCTCCGGTGAGCACCCCCGTGTCTGGGTCTTCCTCCGCCATAGCTGCAACAACAGCTGCAGCTGGAGCCTCTCTAATCACTGAGGGACCTCCGATCGTCATAGGTGTGACAAATGCACCTCAAGGAAATGTTCCATCTGTTTCTGCTGCTGCTTTTGTTGGAGCCAACACAATCGGAGCCCCGCTCACCTCTGTACTTTGAGCATCAACCTTTTCTCCCTTAAGCTACATAAATACAGGTACGTTGCCAGGAGGAGGTTTATCTTCGTTTTCTGGGTTGAACTTTGGAAGAATAGATCCCACAGCTGGTATGTTCACATCTGGTCATCCCCACTTAACTTCTGCTCCGAGTCTAGGTCTCTTGGGAATGAATTTTGTTCCCACTGTACCCTTTACTGGAAACTTGAATCAGACTTGTAATGTCAAGTTGGACAGATCTAATTACTTGCTATGGAGATCTACTGTGTTGCCTATTATTAGGGCCACAGTCTTGAGAGTCACCTTCTTGGAGATGATACACAACTCAAATCTGGGGCTAGTCCTTTTCTTGTCTCACCATCCCCGTTTCAAAGACCTCAAACTGCAGAGGAATGGAGTATTACTGATCAGTTATTGATTGGGTGGCTAATGAGTTCCATGACAAAACAAGCACTACAAGAAGTCGTTGGATGTCAAACTGCTAGAGAGATTTGGGTAACTCTAGAGACCTATTTAACAGTCGAGCTGAATCAAGGATGTTAAAATACAAGAGTGCAATGACAAGAGCTACCAAAGGGTCCAAATCAATGGATGATTATCTGGCCCAGATGAAATCATATGTTGATAACCTGGTTGCTGCTGGTTATCCTGTGTCCAAATCAGAGCTTATACTTGCTACATTGAGTGGTTTAGACAAGGAGTATGAAGCAGCTATAGTTAACCTGACCTCTAGGGTTGGAACAATGAATTGGCATGAAGTGCAGTCTCACCTGCTTACTCATGAAAGATTACTAGCCAGATTTAACATTGGAAGTATAGGTGATGTAAATGGAGGGCCCTCTGCACAGATTGCCAGCAGGTCTAATCCCAGGGCCAATTACAATCATAGACCTGCAAATTCATCCAACTCTAACAACAGGGGCAGAGATGATAGAGGCAATAGAGATAGAGGGGGTGGTAGAAACTCAAAAAACAACTCCTTTAACAGCAACAACATGCATGTGTGTCAGTTGTGGGAAAAGTAGTCACATAGTGACTGCCTGTTGGCACAGGTTTGAGGAGGATTTTGTTCCTCCAAGTTCAAACAATCCTTCTAAGCAGGCTCTTTTTGCAACACCTCAAACTTGCTGTGGATTCTTCATGGTACATGGATAGTGGAGCTACAAATCATATCACAGTTGATATCAACAATTTTCATATTACTGGGACTATTCAAGATCAGATAACTTAACAGATGGAAATGGTGAGCAACTATCTATAAAACACATTGGTCATTGTACACTTCCCACACAAAACAACACATCTCTCAAACTTAAAAATTCTTTACATGTTCCCACCATGAGAAAGAATCTTGTTAGTGTGTCTCAGTTAACTCATGATTATTCTATCACTGTTGAATTTGATAATAAATGTTGTTATATTAAGGATAAGGAAACAATGACCCTGCTGCAAATAGGAGTTCTTAGGCATGGACTCTTGATAAGTTCCTAAAAAGTCGAATAATTCTAGATGTTTTGGACTCAATTTGGTGTCGTATGTTATTATTTTGTGATGTTTTTATCCTTTTTGGGCTAGATTATTGCGGATGTTTGAATTATTGCAGCATTGTTCGAGATTGGAAGAAAAAGGCCCAAAAAGCGGAGCTAAAGTGGAAGAGTTCAAAAACCAGCCTCTGTCACACCCAGGGTGTGACAGTTTCCAGAAATCTGATCCTGGCCAACGAAATGTTCTGATTGGTGGAAACTTTCACCAACGTGTTTTCCTTCAAATTGGCGTGTTTTTCATTGAAAATGAGGAGTCCACACACTAGAAGAGTCCAAGATCGATAGATATTTGATTTTAGAGATTTTCTTAATTAAATTTATTATGAAAACTTATATTTATGATGTAATTATCCCTTTTATACTCCCCTAAGCCGTAAAAATCAACATTCACGCCTCCCCATCAGTTTTTTTAGTCGACTTTTTCCTCTTTTCTTCATCATCTTCTCTCATCCCCAAAAACAAGGATTTTAGGTTCAATAAATTCAAGAACAAAGCTTTTTCGAGGTTTGATTATTTATGCAATACTTTGACGGTTTCTTTCTCTCCCTTTTCTCCTTTTCTTTATTTATTTATTTTTCTTGTCAAAGTATGTATTCTATGATTGAATCTTGGAATCTTGATATGGAACGTGAGTAGATATCAGTTTCTAGGATTAGGAGAGCCCGGTAAATGAATATATGAGTTAAAGATTCGATATTTCCTATTATTATGAATCGATATGCTTGTGTATTGATTTTGGTGTGCTATTTCGTATGAATTTATGAATTGATGGAAAGATGAATTTCCATAGGTTTATATGAAGAATTTATTATCAATTAGGTGATGGACTGAAAAGTGAAATTTAATTGATAGGTTAGAACCCTAATTTCAATCAAGAAAATTCATGAGAGCGAAAGTTAATTGAAATTTCTTGAGACAATATGAATAATGATGTTTTAATGGGTCTAAATTGATTTAATGAGCGAGAAATCCGATTTAATATTAATTTAGGCACGATTAATAGTAGTTCGAAAGAATATTGTTAATCACTTTTGATTATTCGTCAACATAAGTATATATTCATAGTAAATGGAAAGGTCGTTGTAAAAGTCATATATTTGCTACCGTGGTAATCCGACATCCTAGAAGTTCTTACAACTTGATCTATAGTAATTTCTTGGACTTGTGTTGAGTTTAAATAGGACCTTAGTTTTTAGTTATTTTATTACTCAAAACCCCTAAATTTGATCAGTTTAGCTAACATAAATTGATAACTATTCGGTGATTGTCCCAAGTCCCTGTGGGATCGACATCCTAAGTACTACTCGATAAGCCGTGCGCTTGCGGTAGCATTTAGTGATTAAAGTGAAAATCACACAACAAGTTTTATGGCGCCGTTGCCGGGGACTTGAGTGCCAACATCGAGCCGGTTGTTAATTTTGTTAGACTAAACATTCTCACCATAGCAAGCTGCACCTTGCTACGGTGAGACCTTTTTGCTTTTGATTTTTTTTTTTTTATTGTGCCGAAATTTGAAGTGTCAAGCTTTCATGGATTCACTTTTCTCAAGATTTAATGCTCAAGTGACACCAACCGATGAGAGGATGTATGGATATGGGCTTAACCAATTTAAAGTGAGTTGTTCATATTGTGGTGACAACCATTATGATGCTCAGTGCAATGTAGGTTATTCATGTTAGGAAATCTACGTGGGAACGCAGCGGAATTCAAAAATTTATTTCCTATCGACCCAAGATCGACTTCGTTTAAGCAATAAACAAACAAGTAGTAGACGGTGGTTACCTTGGTTGATCTATAAGATCGACGCTTTGACCGTCTAAGGAGAGTAGTTCTGCATAGAGCCGCCCAAGTGTTCGGCCTCTACCGCTAGTCCACACGAACAGCCCGCCGGAATCCCATCATGGATTGCTATTGGAAAACTCCGGTTGCTAGACCGGCCCTTTTCTCCTCTCTCCAACTCTCTATAGGATGCTCTCTATTTTACACAAGAACTATTAGTTCTTGGAATTGTGTTATACAAAAGAGCTTGACACCCACACTATATTTATAGTGTAATATGCGCCCCAATGAAGAGTGGAGGAGAAGAAAACTCTTTCCCAATAAAATAAGGAAAATATAATTGATTGATTTATCTCATTTATTATAATATCTTATATTAAATAAATCTAGGATTTTTGTCAATATCTTATATTGAATATTCCTAAGATATTGTCAATATCTAATATTGACTATCTTTATTTTATTACCATAAATCAATTTACACATGTGTACATATCACATATATATATTACACAAATAAACCTATATAAATATAATTATTACACAAGTGCACATGCATATCACATATATGCACACACACGCATGTACACAAATACATATATATATTAATATCTAATATTAATATATGGTAATACCATTAATTAAATTGCACAATCCAAGTGTATCTTATACACATTGAATGTGGCGCCCCTTTGACCAACAAATTGGCTTCCAGAATATTCTTTAATTAATATAATACTATTAATATATTGTATTTAATTTATTCATAATAAATAAATAACACCATATTAATTTACCACTATAACCTTTATAGTCTCGAGATAAACTTTCCTTATTTGGTTATCAACTATAACCACATTTTAATCCGACTAGATGTTCTTATGTGTGTGACCCGATAGGCTTCCGAATATGTTGGCCGTAGACACAAAGTTCAAATTACGAAAATTCCCTTCATGCCTAACGATCACGGGATAGCGTCTAGCAACACACCGTGACCCCCAATCATCAGAAGAGTCAAATGCAATGACTACTACCTTTCATGTGAAACAGTTACCGTGTAACTTACAATCCTATCGCTGTAATAATATCCATACGGTCGTTAGTCGAGTGTCAAAACATCAACGACCGTATCTTATAATCTGGATATCATGCTCTCTCGAAGTAACACATTTACTCCCACTTTGCAAAGATTCACGAGAGTAAGACATTCCTTATAAGAAGGCCATTTCGGATATTCGATCCTAATCATAGGATACGCGATTCCCGGACGACCAATCATGTATACTCCGCATGCTTCGCATCACACCCAATCACTACCGCATGATCGCCCCGTGGTTGGGAAACCTCAATAGTGTCAAAGCATGACAATCCACACCGTGATGCCATGAAGACTCCGGTCCAAAGGATAATTACACAACCGCCACATAGTGTGACACTTATCCGTGGGGTCAGTCTAACGTACGCATTCTCTAATACACGTCCACGTACACTCCAAGTGTCTCTACACTTCGATAGACGAGATCTATCCCCGCCCTAAAGAAAGAAGACATCTAATACGTGCTAGTCTGTTTATACTATCAATGCCCCGTTTAATAGTACATCGGCTTTAGAGACATTTAAGTATCAAACTTATTAAAGTGATTAGAGATCTCATCAACCATAATCGCCTATCATGGTTTCTCTATCACAGTTTAATACTAAGGACGTTATCATATAACAATTCACAATTGGTTCTTTAAAAGAACGTATTTATGACAACAGAAAAGCCATTATATATATGTATAAACATAAAGAAATAGTAGAAATGATCCGACCCGGTCGGATCCGGTCCAACCCGATTGGGTTTAGGACACCATTTCAACAATCTCCCACTTGGCCTAAAACCAATCACTCGCACACACAAGACCAAGTTGAAACACAAGAATCTCATACAATACTCGCAACTAGCCCTAGCCATAAACGGATCGCTATCCATGGGGACTCGGACTATCTTCATATCATGTTCCAAATGACCAAGTCAAAGGAACCGCCTCAACACACACACGAATCTCTGACGAGACCCTGGTCCTTGCTTCAAACAATGAATCCACTTACTATATCAGCTATATAGAAAAGGTGGAACAACCGCACAAGGTTCAGGAATGAACCTTCTAGATCCATGTACTGCTCCCGCTGCGCCTCTAAGGCACTACTGTGTTTTGGCCTACTTGTAGAATTTACAGTGACCCATATGCTAGAACATTTCCAGCTCACTGTATCACTTAATCAAAGTGACTGCAAACCCAGACTGTAGCTCCCACTCGCCTTCATAAGACTCAGGATATACGTCTGTGTAACTATATTTATCTAACTCCAAGTTTCGATAAACCAGGAATTCTTCCTTAACTTGCTTAAGGATATTCTCAACATTTACCAGATTTACTTTCATACTTGCTCATGACTCTTCATGAACTATGAACATCCGGCATTTCCTTTATGATGGTTCCTATTGCAGCAGCAAAAGGGACCTTCCATCAGTATCATCTTTCACCTTCTCTTTAGGACGAACGTCCTAACATAGATAGATCTTGAGAACACCGCCCAGCAGTATCCCTGTCGCGATCTATGCTAAACTCTTTTAGCATCACATCTATATAGGTAAACTATAATCTAACAGCAGTTAAATCTATCACTATAGATTATTATTTCTAAAATAAGAACTGCTAATCCAAGTGCTTTCGTAAAGACCTTGAACTACCAAACATTAATTGACTGTGACATGGGGTGATAATTCTCGAGAGAGATGTCCAATACCTTACTCAAAAATTGTAACACACTCCCACTATCCATCTTGCACATTGGGCATATCCTTCTTTTGTCTAAATCAAACTCCTTTGATTATCAAACAAAGAAATCGTCTAGAGAAACTTGTTTGAGTCCATAAATGAATCTTGTGGGCTTACATATCATGTCATCGTCTATGAACATCGAGCTTTCTGCCCAACGTCTTCAACACTATCATATAGCCATGATACGAAGTTATAACAAGCATCATCTGAATAGAACTGGGCTCAGCTGGCAGCATAAAAGGTAATTACAAGGTTTACACCTCATACCCTTCCGCCGTCACTATAGCCTTATGGTAATCATATTACTATCCATGTCAGCCTTTCAGGGACACTCCCCTTGGGTAAGACAGACTAGGTTCACAACCTGGTTGTCACTGATGGAATCTAATTCAGATATTATGTCTCCTAGCCATATCTCTCAATCTTGCCTTTCAAATATTCTTTCATAAGTCGTGAGATATTCATTCTTCAAGATGAACATACCAACAAATTTTCGGGCTTGAGGTTATCCACAGACTTACGGAACTTTTGTGTGCACCGAGCGTGTTTTACACCTCATCGCTATGTGGCGTCCGCTCACGTTCCTATGGTTGAATATATCTTTGTGGTTCTCAAACTCTTTTGAGATCTGATTCACTCCCACTGTTTCTCTTGGAAGAAACACTTCCTCTAGAAGACAAAGATGTCCGGAGACAAACACCTTTTGCTCCGCGGACAAGTAAATAATATCTAGCGTACTTGCTAAGATATTCCACAAAGTTGCATATGTCGTACTAGGCTCCAAGCCTTTCTGACTTTGCCTATGACAACTTCAAATCATCGGTTAAGATAGATTCGACATTATCATCTTCCATATCTAATATGGAAATTATTCAACCTTTATTCTTTGGAACTAGGTTAAGTATAAGGGCACTATCCCGAAATGGGTAAGGGATACTTTGCATGGCTTGCGTCACACCTTTATCATATAAAGTGTTGTTTCCATTTTGAGAACACAATCTAATTGCGTATCCCAAAGATGGTATCCTTCAAGGGAGAATCTAATTCCTTTCAGACGACTTCTGAAACACCCTTCAGGTATTAATTACTTCAATCCAATTGAAGATTAATTCCTAAGTAGCTCATCAATCTCATATTCGTACTGGCTCGAACTTTTCGGGCTTTCCGAATTATGCACTTCACTGAGTACACTTGACTATTTCTAAAAATAGTCATAGAGATTTAACGAAAAATTATTTGTGGCATTAATTGTCACAAGCCAACAAACATCGGTATGTTTAGGCTTTAGACACTTTTTCTAGATTTTACAACCTTTTCATAAAAGGGTATTTTAGTCATCTTTAGATAAGATACGTATTATCCACAAGATTCATAATCATATGGTTCAACATCATCAGAATGACGTTTAATTACACGCTTCCCTTCCAGAGAGACTATGTCTAGAACAACCACAAATATTAAGGATAACAGCCACACAAATATTTAGTTGAGATCTCATCACGTATATCAACTATATAGTGACATTAATCTAGTATGTTAGATTCAGTGACCTTCCAACTTTATCGGAATAACATTTATTCTTTACAATTGAATATGTCTACTAAATCCTAACAATTAACTGAAAGCATGTTCTTCATAAGAACCGGAACATAATAACATTTATTTAGCTCCCTTATCGGTTTACTAGATCCAGAATATGGTAAGTGTTACAACGTTTGCTTCACCTTCCATATCTGTATTTAATCTTTCTAAATTAATCACACTCGCAAGATATCATATATCTAAGAGTTGACTTGAACTTAGATAGATTTATCTCAACCTACTTGCCTAGAATAGAAACTTCAATAAGTTCTCTATTTAAGCACATGCCCTAACTTTCCCTTTTAATCCTTTAAGCACTTGAGAAATGTTTCTTATTGTAGTCTTCATAAGACTTAAGAAAGATCACAAGAGCTATGTTTTCAATTTCCTTTCATAAAGAAAATCTAAAGTTGATTAAATAGTTTATTCATCCTTTTGAATCGTATTCAAAACATTGACTATTTAATTAACCTTTAAGCAATGATAGAATTAAGTCGATACTTAAATCTTACAATTTTGAAAACAACCTTTTCAAAATTCGACGTGGTCATTCTTATCCAACGTTTGAATTAATTGTCATCGTATGACTGAATGATCATCTTGGATCGTATCCAATTTATGACTAATTCATTGAAACTTATTTCAAATGATTTAATCATATCATGAGCTTCCGCTTTCATTAATAATTAAAGTCTCGGAGCACTGCATCAATTATGTAATCTCCTTGTCTCTAACTACTATAACGGGATTGCTCATGCCATTGCTTATTTTAAAAGGATTAAAATTACTTAACCATATTTGAGAACGTTTCTCAAAATTAACAGTCATAATTTGGTTTTACTAATCGAGAATTAAACATAAATATAAAGTCTGCTAAAACTACAACATAAAAATGAAAATAAATGAGTGTTGTTGTTTATACACGCAAAATCAAAATGGTCTTTTGGTTTATGATTTTGCTCCCACTAGTCAACTACTTCCAATTGACTTTCAAGAATTATTAATTTCTTTAGTGGACAAGATCCCACTAAACTACCGCGACCCCCGCTTTGGCTGGTGGGCCGAAAATAGTCTAATAGGTAGACAACAACCCTTTGTCAATCGTATCTTATACGACTCTTGTTGTTTGACTAGTCAACTCTTTGACAATTTTCATCTTATGAAGTAGTCAAACCCTTGCCTCTAAAATCCAAACGACCCCGCTTTGGCTGGTGGCCGAGAGAATTCTTAGTCAAGTCATAACCCCAATATTCGTGAGATCTCATACGATCATATCTCGATAATGACGATATACCCGAGGTAGGTCAACCCCCTGCTTTGGCTGATGAGTTGGATCCGAACAAGGGCTCTTCACCGTCATTATAATATGGAGAGGCAATTTCAACTCGATTCTTTTGAGGTGGAAGTATTTATGTAAATTAATTCACTTAATTAATTTTAATTATGGTCTCATCATAAATATGTCTATCTCTATAAACATACATCCCACACATTTATCTAGATCGTGCCTAGTCATGCATCTATCGTATCATATAAAATAAATACAAGCACAAAATAAATAAATGCGTAAAGTAACCGGTATGATCATGGACTTTTCCTAGGTGCGGTTTCGAATACAAACTGACGAAACCGCGGGTCACAATCTAAAGGTAGCTGCAACCGCCAATAGGATCTTTAATGCTCCATTCTCCAATGAGATCTTTATTTTCTTCTCTTTCTTTGGTCTCCATCTTCTGCTCCATTCTTGTTACATTTAATTCTATCTAATAAAATAAATACACCCGCCACAGACGGTAGGGAGCTAACGGGAATGGGATAAATGCAGAAAATAAACTAGGTCACGTTCTTCATAACGGCCTAGGACAATTTTAAAACCAACAGAAAAATTAAATCATTCACATCTATCCTATCGGTCGAGTCCGATCAATCGGGGTCCATATAATCATATTATATCTACTATATCTAATCCATACAATAAAATCTTATGAAAGAGATAAAATTAAAATTTAACTACTTGCGTCTTAATTAATCAATTAACATTTAATCTATTAAATAATTTTATCCAATCAATTAACTAATTAACATTTAATTAATTAAATGATTTAATTGAAATAAAATTAACGATTAATTTTAAACCGATTTTAATTTTAATTTTAATTAATTAGAACTATTTCAGAATAAATCAAAATTAAAATTATTTCTCTTTTATTTCTTTCCTTTTTGATTCGTAATCAAAAGGGATGCATTTGGTTTCCTAAACCAAATTTGGCTTAGGCCTGGCCACTTTCCAAAATCAAAATTTTGAAAGTGGCGCAGCTGTGCCTTTTACAAATTAAATATTTGAAAAGGCCTGCGCCTATTCCAAGTCAAATATTTGGAAAGGCCAAATAATTTTGGTTTAGGCCGCCACCTTCCAAAATCAAAATTTTGGAAGTGGCTTGCTGGCTAGCTTTTTCCCAAATCAAATATTTGGAAAGGGCTAGCTCTATTCCAAACAAAGTTTGGAAAGGCCATTATTATTTTAATGCCATGTGTGTCCCAATGCTCAAACTATTTGAACCATTGGTTAGCCACATGACACAACTAAACAAAGGAGGAATTACCAATCACAACTATGAACAATATTGAAACACAAAATACACAAAACAAAATTTAGGGATCCACCAAAAGATACACCAGCCAACGTCGACCACCCCAAGGGGGAGCCGCCGCCGCCGGCGCAATTTCCGGTGGGGGTGCCGCCGCCGATCAGGCCGAGCACCCCAAAAGGCGCCCTTTTTTTTTTTTTTTTTCGTGTATCGATTTGCGAATCAAAAATCTTTCATCTTTTAATTACGTGATTTAAACGATAAAATTAACTACGCAAAATAACATGCTTATTGCTTAAGCTCGAAGCTCTCTCTGATACCACTGTTAGGAAATCTACGCGGGAACGCAGCGGAATTCAAAAATTTATTTCCTATCGACCCATGATCGACTTCGTTTAAGCAATAAACAAACAAGTAGTAGACGGTTGTTACCTTGGTTGATCTATAAGATCGACGCTTTGACCGTCTAAGCGAGAGTAGTTCGCATGAGCCGCCCAAGTGTTCGGCCTCTACCGCTAGTCCACACGAACGACCCGCCGGAATCCCATCATGGATTGCTATTGGAAAACTCCGGTTGCTTGACGCCCTTTTCTCCTCTCTCCAACTCTCTATGGATGCTCTCTATTTTACACAAGAACTATTAGTTCTTGGAATTGTGTTATACAAAAGAGCTTGACACCCACACTATATTTATAGTGTAATATGCGTCCCAATGAAGAGTGGAGGAGAAGAAAACCCTTTCCCAATAAAATAAGGAAAATATAATTGATTGATTTATCTCATTTATTATAATATCTTATATTAAATAAATCTAGGATTTTTATCAATATATTATATTGTATTCCTAAGATATTGTCAATATCTAATATTGACTATCTTTATTTTATTACCATAAATCAATTTACACATGTGTACATATCACATATATATATTACACAAATAAATCTATATAAATATAATTATTACACAAGTGCACATGCATATCACATATATGCACACACACGCATGTACACAAATACATATATATATATTAATATCTAATATTAATATATGGTAATACCATTAATTAAATTGCACAATCCAAGTGTATCTTATACACATTGAATGTGGCGCCCCTTTGACCAACAAATTGGCTTCCGGAATATTCTTTAATTAATATAATACTATTAATATATTGTATTTAATTTATTCATAATAAATAAATAACACCATATTAATTTACCACTATAACCTTTATAGTCTCGAGATAAACTTTCCTTATTTGGTTATCAACTATAACCACATTTTAATCCGACTAGATGTTCTTATGTGTGTGACCCGATAGGCTTCCGAATATGTTGGCCGTAGACACAAAGTTCAAATTACGAAAATGCCCTTCATGCCTAACGATCACGGGATAGCGTCTAGCAACACACCGTGACCCCCAATCATCAGAAGAGTCAAATGCAATGACTACTACCTTTCATGTGAAACAGTTACCGTGTAACTTACAATCCTATCGCTGTAATAATATCCATACGGTCGTTAGTCGAGTGTCAAAACATCAACGACCGTATCTTATAATCTGGATATCATGCTCTCTCGAAGTAACACATTTACTCCCACTTTGCAAAGATTCACGAGAGTAAGACATTCCTTATAAGAAGGCCATTTCGGATATTCGATCCTAATCATAGGATACGCGATTCCCGGACGACCAATCATGTATACTCCGCATGCTTCGCATCACACCCAATCACTACCGCATGATCGCCCCGTGGTTGGGGAAACCTCAATAGTGTCAAAGCATGACAATCCACACCGTGATGCCATGAAGACTCCGGTCCAAAGGATAATTACACAACCGCCACATAGTGTGACACTTATCCGTGTAAGTGGGTCGATCCTAACGTACGCATTCTCTAATACACGTCCACGTACGGTCCAAGTGTCTCTACACTTCGATAGACGAGATCTATCCCCGCCCTAAAGACGAGAAGACATCTAATACGTGCTAGTCCGTTTATACTATCAATGCCCCGTTTAATAGTACATCGGCTTCAGAGACATTTAAGTATCAAACTTATTAAAGTGATTAGAGATCTCATCAACCATAATCGCCTATCATGGTTTCTCTATCACAGTTTAATACTAAGGACGTTATCATATAACAATTCACAATTGGTTCTTTAAAAGAACGTATTTATGACAACAGAAAAGCCATTATATATATGTATAAACATAAAGAAATAGTAGAAATGATCCGACCCGGTCGGATCCGGTCCAACCCGATTGGGTTTAGGACACCATTCCAACAATTCATCTCACCAGTGGAGTAACAATGTTGGATATGGTGCAAGTTATGAGGATCAATATCATTATAATCACAATCTCAATGCACCATCATACAATGGTGAGTGGAGTAACCATCCCTATTCTTCATGGGGTCAGGGTTAGTATAATTGGCACCAAGAACCACGCCCTCACTCAGAGCCCAAGTCTAAAATTAAGATTTTGTTAGAGAATTCAATAGAGAGTAGTGAGAAATTTTCTAGAGAAATGGCACACCTATTGTGTCCAGCTCCAGAGAAAAGGTAACCGACCTTGGGAGAACTAGTTGCACGTAATCGCCATGTATTTGAAGAGGTTGAAAGGGAAAAGCAGATTATGGCGATTCAAGAGCAAGAGGCCGACCTTGAAAGTTGTGGGGATGAAAACTATGATCCTAATGAAATCCCACAATGTCTTGATCTAAATGTTTTCGGTGATGATTTCTCGAAGATTGCTGAGTGTTTAGGCCTCCGAATTAACAAGAGTGGAGCCACATGGAAATTTGAACCATCTTCACAAGATAATGGTGCAATAATCCCGGATTCAACATTGATGAACGAAGAAGAAGATGAAAAGGGGGGTAACAATATTACGTCTGATTTTAATGCATTTGATAATGATAATCCCCCTTCATTGTATAATGATGTTGAACTTGAGCATGTTGAGCATGTCGAATATATTGATGTGTCACCTCTAGTAGTCCATGATTCTCTTTGGTTCATTGTGAGCATTGATAAAGAGATGTATAATTTGCTAGGAGGCACTTCTTTCTTTAGAGCTAAAATGATTATTTTCTTATTGAGAAGACATTATTATAGGCTCCCAATGCTATATCTGAAATTACTTGTTAATATCTTTGATATGTGGAGAAAAATGCAGAGGGATGCCCTTACTTGGTTTAGTCCTCCTTGAGAATGATGCTTAAAGATAGTCCAACTGAAGACTATAAATTCAGAATGTATTTTTTTTAATTCTTTTTTCTTGTTTAATGAATAAATAAAGGAAGAGAGTTGCCTTCTCGGTCCTTTGGTCTTGGTTTGTTTTGCTTTTGTGTCTGTTTTGCAGAGAGAAAGATGTGCACGAGTGGTATTTAAAGGTCATCCCATGCGGAGGAAAAAAGAAAAAAAAGTCTTGAAGGATGGAAATAACACCTATGATGTGGTTAAGCACAATGAGTGTATGATAAAAAAATAAAATAGAAATAGCCCTTGTCACACCCATGGTGTGATGGAGATTGTTTTTCTATAAAAAAATAATAATAAAAAAAAAATAAAATTCCGGTGACTTTGCCGCCAAGGAAAGGACCACCACATAATCCCGGTGACTTTGCCGGAGCTCCGGTAACTCTCAATTCTCCACTCTCCAACTCCACAGGGTTAGAAGAAGATTCTTCAGGACTACGATGTTCGGAGCGTGATGATATGCACACAAGGAGCCCGTCCATTGCATCTTGTGAGTTTACTTTTTACCCTACCATGTTTTAATTTAATTACATTGGGGACAATGCAACCTTTAAGTGTGGGGGAGCGACACTTGTGCAAATCTTTCTTCTATGCAATTTACAGTCTTAGTCATTGTCAGCCGAGTCAGTTGTGACGTTTTGTCTTGATGGTTTTGATGATCACACATAGCTATTTTAGATGAATTTTGCAATGCATGAAAATTGATATCGTTTATTCTGACAAAAAAAGTGCACTTGGAATGTGCACTTTAATTAAAATTGATATCGTTTGTTTTGAGTGTATAAGATACACTTGGAATGTGCACTTTAATTAATAAGATTATCATAATATTAATATAAGATATTAATTGATTTTGGAAAAATAGATTTATGGTAATAAGATAATTATATTCAATATAAGATATTGGCAAAATAAATTATAATTAAAGAGATAAATCAATCTAGGAGATTTTCTTTATTTTATTGGAAAAATATTTTCTTCTCCTACACACTAATTGGGGCGCCACCTCTAGCTATAAATAAGAGGTGGGTCAAGCTCTTTTGTACATCACAATTGCAAGAACTCATAGTTCTTGTGTAAAAATAGAGAGCAATCCATAGTGAGTTTGTGAGGGAGGAAAAAGGCCGGTCTAGCAACCGGAGTTTTCCGGTAGCAATCCAAGGAGGATTCCGGCAAGGGGTTCGTGTGGATTAGAGATAGAGGCCGGACGCGTGGACGGCTTCCGCACTGAACTACTCTCCGTTGACGGTCAAAGCGACGATCTTATAGATCGTCTGAGGTATAACCGTCGAACTACTTAACGTGTTTATTGCATTAAACGAAGAACGATCTAGAAAACGAAGAACGATCTAGAAAAGGGAAATCAAATTTTAAATTCCGCTGCGTTAAACTAGTGATTTCCTAACAACCAATAGATCTCCATTCAATCCAAGAGTCTGCCTCAGTTCAATAATACTTTATGTAATGCCTTTGTTTGTTCCACCCCTCTAGACAAAAATCTTGACACTTGGCACAAAAGACTTGGTCATCCCTCTAAATCTGTTTCAAAGACTGTTTTGAATTCTTATGATGTTTCTGTGATTGATGATCTGTCTTTTTGTGAAGCATGTAAGATTGGAAAAATGCATTGTTTGCCTTATGATAAATCTGTGTTTCATGCTAAGTCTGTCCTAGATATGGTTTACACTGACATGTGGGGTCCAGAACCTGTTCAGTCCACTCTTGGTTATCAATACTACATACACTTCATAGATGATTACTCTAGGTACACCTGGATATATCCTCTAAAAAAAGTTTGATGCTCTTTCTGCCTTTATTTCTTTTAGAAAACTTGTTGAAAACCAGTTTCAAACAACCATCAAGTGTGTTCAATCACATTGGGGGAGAATATAGAGTGTTTGAATCCTATCTGACCGAAAATGGCATTGCCTTTAGACATCTGATTGAGCTAAAATTCACCCTCCAAAAACAATTTATAAAGACTCGAAACCGTGGGCAAACTAACTCTCTAACCGGCAGTGTACCGGGTCGATTGCTAGAATAACTACAGGAGTACGAGGTTGAACCCAAGGGAAAAGTGTTTGTGAGTACCAAAGCGAACGTGTTACTTAATCTAGGTGATCAATCTTTTTAAGGTGCTTGTTTACTACAACGACACTAAAGTGATTTTTACAAACGAGTCTAAAGATAGAAAAGGAAGAAAGAAGATTAACTACTTTGTTTTTAACGTTGTACTAAGGGACATAGCCGAACCATGATCAAAGTAGCTAGTTTCAACCCTAAGGGTAGACAAAACCGGGAGTGTGCATTATGTCAAACGAACTCTCACATTCAATTTTACGGGTGCGTGCTCCTAATTCCGGTGCTAAGGTCTGAACAACTCTCTCCTAACACCTTATGCCATGTTAACTACCCTTCCCTAAAGAAGATTCACTAACAAGACATGTTATACACTAGAGCCGCTTAAACGTTAAAATGAGTAACCTCGCATTGGGCTCGGGATTTAACAACTAAGCCGAGTCTACGCCGCGATCTTAGAACCCCTTATCCCACGTATTCCTGCAAAATACATATGTAAGGTTGATGTGTGTGATTACCAAATTGGGTGTACAATCCAATCTAGTGATGTTATAGCAAGTTCTAAGACGTGAAACAAGCAAGATTAAACAATAAAAAGCACTACCCACTCCCAATTTCATCACCCAAGGGTGATTTCACCAAATTTCACATGATTCAACTATGAAAAAGGATTAGCTACTCATTACACTAGTTAAAACATAAAAGAAACAGTAAATTAAAGACATAATAAGTGAAAGAGAGAAGAAATATACCATTAATTTGAAGAAATTCGAGTTTGAGATCCAAAAGTACAAAATATAGAACTAATTAAAAGATGGTGTCTTAGTCTTTAGAGTAGAAATTTGAGCTAGAAAATGGAAAGATTAAGCTAAGATTGTACTGATTTAAACTAAGAGAGTGTATTCTAAGCTATTACAAAATTCGAGCTAAAGAGGGGTACAGTTTTGCTAAGAGAATGATTATTATTCAAGAAATGGTTCAAGGGGGGTATTTATAGGTGGGGAAAAATCTGCAAATTCTGGCCTTCAAATGCACGTTTAGATGCTGTAACCACGTGTTCCACATTGGAAATACTTCCTCAATGGCTCGTGTAAAGAAGCTTGTTCGTATCTATCACATTGAGTTTTTGGCTATTTTTGAACCTATGTTGCTTGATGACCATAAAAGTATTTTTATAGCGAATCGCCTCAACTTTAAATACTCGGAAGCTACTCCGAATGGTAAGTTATGGTTTTTTTTTCGAACTCTACTATTTCTCGGGACTTATTACTCTCCACTGATCAATCTTTTCATTTTATATTCAATGCGACTATACCATATATTATCTCGGCAGTTTATGCCAAATGTACTAGGGTGGGCCGTATGTCTCTTTGGCAAGACCTTCGGGCCATACACTCTCTTAATATTCCGTGGCTGGTTGGGGTGATTATAATACTATACGTTTTTGGGAGGATTATAAAGGGAATGGTTCCCCGGACCGGTTGTCTATGCAAGACTTTAATGACTTAATTTCTGATTGTTCTCTTATGGAGCAGCCTATTCAAAATGGGGATTTCACTTGGTCTGGCACTAGAGACCTAACGGAATCGTTCATGTTAAATGGGATCGTACTTTGTATAACACTAAGTGGCTGGAAATTCACCCCAATTTTACTGTCAAAGCCCTTCCTAAAGCCTGCTCGGACCACAAAGTTCTGTTATACGGCTTTGCCAGCTTGACTAGTGGACCCAAACCTTTTCGCTTCCAAAATATGTGGTTGCGCAGAGACGACTTCACGAAATTTGTTCAGGATAATTGGGATCAGCCTCTATTCGGCTTGGGTATGGATGTGCTAATAGGAAAATTAAAGCGCCTTAAATCTGCCTTGAAAATATAGAATAAAGAGACGTTCGACGATGTTCATCTTAATGTTAAGATGGCTGAACAAGACTTGGCTCACAAGGAGCTTACTCTAGACAACTCCCCTACAGAGGCAAACCCCACAGCTCTAAATCAAGCTAATGCGCTTTATATTCGGACCATGCTAAAAGAGGAAGACTTCTGGAAGAAAAAATCACAGTCTAAGTGGTTTACTTAGCACACTTTCGAGAAAAACATAGAATAGTAGAGGATCCAGCATGCAGAACACGGCAATCATTAGAAATTCACGAATTAGAGATGATGTAATATACTCGATCGCAATACTAAATTTTTTCACGCCACTGTGAAAGCTAATGGAGCTAAAGTTCATATTCAATGTATTCGTAATGATGCACGTGATTGGCTTACGTCTGAAAGTGACATTAATCGAGAATCGATTCGTTTCTTTAGCACTCTTCTCTCTCAAGGGGAGCCTCAGGATGACTCTACTATGATTGAGCTGCTCACTTATGTCCCCAGGATCCTCATGGAAGACGACAACAGAAAACTGAGAGATGTGGTGACTCTTGAAGAAATCAAAAGGGTTGTGTTCGATCTTGACCCGAATAGTGCTCCAGTTCCGGATGGGTTCTCTAGTATTTTCTTCCAAAAAATTTGGGATGTGGTTCACTTGGACATTCAAAATGTGGTTCAAGATTTCTTTTCCGGTCGTCCCCTGCCTCGCTCTGTGGGAGCAACTTTCATTACCCTGCTTCCTAAAACCGACGCTCCAACGAATTTTGGTGATTTTCGTCCTATCTGTATTTGCTCGGTTGTTAATAAGATTTTCACCAAAATTTTAACTCATAAGATTCAGGCTCTGCTTGATAGGCTAATCTCTGATGAGTGATCGAACTTTTCTAGGTGCCCAATCTAACCGGCAGTGTACCGGATCAATTGTAGCATAGTAAGTGGTCAAGGTCGTATCCACAAGGATTGTGAGGTTGAACACCAAAAAGCTATTATTATCTTGATCTAAGTCGCAAATTAACAAATAAGTAATGTTTCTAGAATTCTACTACTAAAAAGGATGATAAAATGATAAAAGAACCTAACCAAGACAATGTGTATACTAGCAACTCTCTTATAGTATCATGGGAACGATTTCCTTCCAACCTGCCAAAAATGTTCAAAAGTGTGAAACGGTGCATTCCTAATCAAGTAGTTCCCCCTCATACGAGTGTATGAAACTACTCTATACCTCCTTCTTGGCCTAGGTATCCTAAACCTAATGAATTGGTATGATAAGCACTTGAATGCAATGACAATGTCAACTATCCCCGGATAAGAAATCAAATGCCTCGAAAGGTCGATTTTACCTTCCGGTTCTCCTACCCTCTTCTCACACCTAATATCTCCTTTCGGTCTCCATTAAGTGTGTAAATGCAAGCATTAGTTAATTACTCCAACACAAGCAAACCATACAATGCAAGTAGGAAAAGATTCACAACAATTGAAACTAAACAACATGAACAATCATTCCCAATCAACATAAGAGATTACACTACTTCTACAACACCATCTTGGCTAGTGGTGAGCAAGCCACTCATGATTAAAAACACAAACTTGTCAATGTAAGCATTCATAATCATAAGAACAATTAATTCAAAGTAAAGATTAAGAATTTACCCAACCAAAAGCTATCAACTTTAAGAAGAGAAATTTGCATTCAAGATCTTGAAGTGCTCCAATGGTGTTCACACCCAAAAGGATGAAAACTTGATTCCATTAAATGATTCTAGAAATCAAAATTAAGAATTCTTAATGTTACAAGTGGAATTAGATGCTAATTTGTGGTGGAATTTGGCTAGGAGAGCCTTGAGGATGGAGGTGTCTTCAAGCTTTAGGGTTGGGGGGTTGAATAATGCTGAAAAATGCTGCAAATTCGACTTCTTATGGTGAAAAACGCTTAACGAGCCGAGCTGTCAGAAGTTCGGCTCGACAGGTGGTTCGCTACTAGAACGTCTTCAGTAAATTGATCATAACTTTGCGTGTAGACCTCCGATTTGAGTGATTCAAGATGTTTTGGAAATCTTGTTCGAAGATCTACAACTCTTGTGAAGAAGTCCAAACCGAATTCTGCCTCTAAGGTGGGTCAAATGTCGCTTGAAGATAGGTTACGGTAGAAGCATTTATGACAAATGATCCGCTTGAACTCGATAGCTTCCGGCATAATCTTCTAGCCCTAAAAATACGTGTTTAGGCTCAACACGTGTCGTCCATCGGGGTCTTGGTCAACCTATAATCCTGCACTACAACACCAAAATATCAAGAGTAAACCCGGCACGACGCTCCGGTTACTATAACCGGTACAAAACCAATCAAAACATGATATTTTACATAATAATTACTGTCTACACATATGGATGAAACTAAGCAAATAATGACTTGAATTGATACAAAAACATCAATAAATGCATGAGAAATGGGGATAAAACATCATAAAAAGTATCATCTTGTTGACTTACATCAACGAGCAATCTGCTTTCGTCAAAGGTAAGGATATTGCAGACAATGTTTTATTTGTGCAGGAAATTATGCAACACTTGCATAAAAAGGTACGGGACCACAATATGGCTTTCAAGCTCGACATTGTGAAAGCTTTCGACAGAGTCTCCTGGCCTTTCTTATCGCAACGTCTTAGCTCTTTTAGGTTCAATACAACTTTCATCACCCTAATCATGAACAACCTCCGCGGCTGTTGGTCTTTTATCTTGCTTAATGGCACGCCCACTAGTTTCTTTCAGTCTTCGCGCGGCATCAAACAGGGAGACCCTCTATCCCCATATTTGTTCATTTTGGTCTCTGAAGCCTTCACACATGGTCTTAAAGCTCTCTTTGGTGATCCAGAAATGCAACATTATTCTCTTCCATGCAATTTTCCACAGGCTACCCACTGTCTTTATGCAGATGATCTTATTATTTTCTGTAGTGGTTTTCAACGGAATATCATCATGGCCTTCATTCATACTTATGAGCGCGCTACCGGCCAGAAAGTCAATCTAGCTAAGAGTTTCTTTGTTGTTTCTAAGCTTTGTCCTGCTGGTAAGATTATAAGGTTCACGGACTTGATTGGGATCCGTCGAGCTGAATGCCCATTCACCTACCTTGGGTGCCCCATTTATGTTGGTCGTCCCAAAAGGACTTATTTTGATTAACTAATTGATAAAATCCAAAAAAGGCTTGAAGGAAGGCCAGCTAAATTGCTCACTATGGGAGGCCGTCTAATTCTTATCAAACATGTGTTATCCTCCATTCCTGTACATACCATAGCCGCTCGGCAAGTTCCCAGATAGGTGCTGAACCACCTCCATTGTATTTTTGGAATCTTTTTATGAGGTAATAGCGACCAGGACAAACGTCGTATTTGGAGATCATGGGAGAATGTCTGTGGGCCCAAAGAGGAAAATGAATTAGGAGTGCGCAACGTCAAAGACATTCAATTAGCCTTTGCTTGCAAACTTTGGTGGAAAATTCGTAATAGTATTGGCATTTGGGGTAAGAGTTTCTCTTTTCTTCCCAATCTTAAAAAATTACGACCGTGGAGAATTATGCAAAAAAGTGGAGAGCATTGTGAACCTACACCTGCGGCCTATACACACCTCCAAATGGAACTGGATCTGGTCACCTATTTCCACAGGTAATTTCACCATCTCATTTGCCTATAAGCTTATTCTCCGCCGGAATAATGTTATCTGTGAGCTAAAAGAGGCTTGGAAGCCCAACATTCCGGTGAAAAAATCTCAATTTTTATGTGGCGATTTCTTAATAACATGCTCCCTCTCCCTCGCATGTTGAGAGTTTTTAGGCACCATGGTCCTTTTAAGTGCCCCTTCTGCTCAGATGAAGATACCAGAGATAACTCGTTCTTCTCTTGTCACTTCCCCCATACTAATTGGACACACTTTCAGGATTGGCTTCGGTTTCACCCTTTAGCTGTGGACTTCTAGACTTATCTTCGTGCTTGGTGGTCTTCTGATCGTAATGGTTCGGTTAAATTCGCTTGTCAGTTAATCCCCTCATTGGTTCTTTGGGAAATTTGGAAATGCAAAAACATGATTTTATTCGAATCAGTGCAACCCAGCATTCAGACTACCATCTTCAACATCAAACGCAACCTTTATTATGCTCTTCTTAACCAAAGGATTGTTTGGGTTGATGTAGTAGGTAACCACTACATTAGAAACTTCTCCCCATGGGGTATGGCTCAACATATTCTGGTCAATTGGCAAAAGCCTCCCCCCGACGTGGTGAAGCTGAATACCGACGGTTCATCTTTAGGTAACCCCGGTCCCTCCGATGGTGGGGTTATCATTCGTGATATGCATGGTCATCTCATTTTTGGTGTTAGTGAACCTTACCATAGTTGTACTAGTATGGTTGTGGAAACGAAGACCATTCTCACTGGTCTTACCTATTGTGCGGATCACCACCTCCATCATGTTCTCATTGAAACCGACTCTCTGGCCCTTGTCAACATAATCTCTGGGAATTTCGACACTCCTTGGCAGATTGACGATGCTATTAGATCCATTAAGAGTCTCCTCCTCCAGCATCGGATGCAGATTAGTCACATTTACCGTGAAGCAAATAAAGCTGCTGACTTCCTTGTTACTTAGGCTTCCTCCAACAGATCTATGGTTTCCTAATCTACACATGATACCCTTCTAGCCGCCCTTAAGATCATTTTACATGGAGATCAACTGGCTATTCCATTCATTAGACGAGTTCGCAGTATTGCATAATCAACTGGAAGCACCCCTCAATTATTTGATGGGTGCAAACCAGGTTGTATCCTCTCTGTTGTTCTGCTGCTTTCTCCTTCACATTCATTTCATATACTGTCACGAGACTTTATTATTTGCAGGCACTTGCATCAACCAACAGGCGAGGACTTCGCGTTTCCAGATTCACCTCTTGCTTCTCGGAATGTGGTATAAATCTTGGAGTGGAAAGCTGGAAGCACCCTTCACTACTATGGAGGGTGCAATACAGGTGTTACGCTCCATTTTATCCTCTACTTACATGTTCACTCTTGGTGGTTATGCTTACTATACTTTACTGCATGGGACCTTGGCGATTTTGAGTCATCACACTTGTTGTTGGATTGCTACTCCACACTTCTTAGATTACATAGATTATCATGTTGCTGCTCAGGGTCTTACTACGAGCAATCACATTATTTCTACGATGAGGACTTGGCATACAACTCCAAATTTCGCCGCAAGCTGTTGGATGGATATTTCTTACGCGACTCGCTGTGAAGCCTTTCAAGCTGTCGAATGTGAAGACTTTCAAGATGCCGAATGCATGAACTCACAAGTTGATGCTATAAAATTATTTATTTTCATACATCCTATTGTATTTTATTTTTTTTGGGGGAGCTTAACACTTTTGGAAGCATGGGGTGCTGTACTCTTTTCTATGGCATGGATTTTCCCACATTGGGTTTGTCAGTCATAGGTTTTAAAGAGCCAGAGCCATGCTTCGTCAACGTCTTTTGGTATAACGGGAGGGTCAAGATACGACATTTACGAACCTTATTTTTAAAATAATATAGAAGACGTCGTTAAAAAAATAAAAAAATAAAAACCAGCAAAAACTAACTTAAACCAAAACCAACTCAAACTAAACCATTAGTTTTCATAGTTTTTTTGTTTGGTTTGGATACATGTTTTCCTAACCAAATCGACCCAAGCTCAGACCTACTTACCACCCTTGTCCTACATTAACCATCACCTTACAGTTACCATTACCCTTACCCTTACTCATTTAACCTTGTCTTTATGCTTCCTCCTCAAAGCACCCTTCCTATCCGTCTCCTTAACACCTACTCAATAAAACCACATCACTCCACCCTTACCGACGCCCTATTCACCCCTATCACACTACCTCACATATCATCACCATTACCACTCTCACCACCTCCATCATTCAGACCCACCGCCTATATCACTCCACCCACACCTTCACCACCCTGTCATTTCCTTTGACTAGTGCTGTTAAACGAATCGAACTGTTTACGAACATATTCGAGCTCAGCTCGTTAAAACTCGTTTATGTTATCGTACCGAAATCGAACAGATTAGAGTGCTCGTTTAATTAACGAACGAACTCGAATATATTCGTGAACGTTCAATATTGTTCGGGAACTCCTATATATATATATATATATATATATATATATATATATATATATATATATATATATATATATATATATATATATATATATATATATGTTTTTAAAATGTATGTATTGGTGATGGACATAATGTATATTAATTGATGTTAGTATTCTAACTATGAAATATTTAGGTGTGTTTTTCAGGTAAATTAGTCATATTCGAGCTATATCACGAGCTGTGTAAAAATTTTATTTTACGAGCCGAGCTCGAGCTCGAACTCGAACATTATGTTAATGTTATCGAGCCAATCTTGCACGCGATTATATGTTCGTTTGACAAACGAACGAACTCGAACATTTTCGTTTAACAATTGCTCGAACTCGAACCATAGATGTTCGGCTCGGCTCGGTTCGTGAACACCACTACCTTTGACCCCCATACGCCTCTCCTTGCCTCATCTTTTTATCCTACTACCACCCGTGCTTATCCACCCCACCATTCACCGGTGATCATGGCATATTTTATTGATGTCGTCTATTTCATATTAACCAATAACTAACGCGGTAACAAAGCACTTTCATATATAACATTATCATTCAATTTATTTCATCATATTGTATTATATTCTTTACGTTCAGACGAACGATAACATGCCATTCTTTTCATCCTCAATAGATTACTAATAAACTCATATAGAAAGAAAAAAAACAATTATATTTTACAATAATAAACCATATAAAGTAAGAATAATAAGATCAATCAATGAAAAACTATCATTATAAAATGGATGAAGGTTAACATCAATAGCTTTTATTCAACATCCTAGCTAACTACGGCGGTTAGTGGAAGTTATTGAGCTGAGCTTTGACAAATTGTAGTTAGTCCATTTGAAAAGTAATACATTTTTGTATTCTAATTCAGTCCCAATCAAGTTCATTACGTACAACTCAAGTTTGATCTCACAATAATGCTCCACATGTTCGTCTATCGGTCGACGTTAAATATTTTTATATATATATATATATTAAATAATGTTTTAGTAGATGCAACATATACAAAACACAGTAGGTTTGAGTCGTTTGACACTTAGTTCATGTATTGCATTTTTGTGTGGCCAGGGGCGGACACACCCTTTGGGGAGAGGGCACTCGCTTCTTTGTAACAGGAGAATACACTACTATATATATATATATGTTATGCATTGTTTTCGCCTCCCATATAATTTATATCCGCCCCTATCATCTATAATTACCGGATAATTTGACATAAAACTTGTATTATGTAAATAAAAATACACAAGTATTGCCAAAGTGATACATATAAACAAATATTAATAACTTTTGAAATGTTTGTTTCCGTCAAAAAAATTATTTGTAGTGGTATAAATCCTGATTGATAGGAGTAGAGGAGTAAATATGTTCAGATTCTATGATATATGTAAGTTAAGATATATGGACCAAAGCCCATTGTTGATACTTGACACCAAATTATTCCCACATCGGCAATTTCCAAGATTTGGCCGACTTAGTTTTGATATAAAATAGGCATTAGCCTTTTGTTTATTTGTGTGTCAATTTGTGTACGTCAATATAAACTCTCAATCGCTTTAAATTATTTTGGCCATTGTTTTAAGCTTTTTAGGAGAGTTGTATCTTTTGTATTTCTCCTCTTTAGTAATATTTCTCTTTCGCCCGTGGACTAGTCGGCGTCGCGGAAACCACGTAAATTTAGTGTTTTGTCTTTTTCCTTCCGTTTGTTATTTTGTGTTATCGTCGTTAAGGGCTATTGCTCGGTTCGTTTTTCCTAACAAACTGGTATCGGAGCCGTGGTTTTTTGAGCCGACGTTTTCTGAGTTTTTTGAAAAAATTAGCCACCATGACGATAACTGAGTATTATTTTGAGAGGTTCGGTAGAAACGTCAACTTCGGGATGTGGCAGTTGAAGATGGAGGCTATGCTGATTTAGGAGGGCTTCGATATTGCGCTGTTTGGGAAGGAGAAAATGCCGGAGAAAATGTCAGATGAGGAGTTTGATGGTCTCGACAAGAAGGCCAGGTCAGGTATCATCTTGTGTCTTTTTGATGAGGTTTTAAGAGAGGTATCCACTGAGGTTACTGCTAAGGATTTGTGGGAAAAATTAAAATCCTTATATATGAAGAAAACCGTTGAGAATAGGCTTTATTTAAAGCAAAGTTTGTATATGCTTCGTATGTCTGAAGGGTCATCTATATTATCGCACTTAGATAAATTTGATTCCCTGCTGATGGATTTGAGTAATATAGATGCTAAGATTGATGATGAGGATCAGGCCCTGTTGTTGTTGTGTTCGCTTCCCCAATCGTTTAAGCATTTTAGGGAAACGATGCTTTATGGTAAGGAAACTATTTCTTACAAAGAAATTAAGTCGATTTTGAAATCGAAAGAGCGATTGATAAAGATATAACTGGGGGAAGTAGTAGTAGTCAGGCGTACGTGCTTTGGTAGTTCGGGGCGATCAAATAAGAAGGATGCAGATAGTGAGAATTATGTTTTGAATCCCAGACATAAAGATTTGACGTGCAATTATTGTAAAAAGATCGGGCATATCAAATCTGATTGCTTTCGTCTTAAGAACAAAGAAAAACGTGAAAAGAAGAAAGAGCATAGTAAAGAGTCTGGTCAGGCCGGTTTCATTGAAGATGAGAGTGATGGGGATATTTTCTTTGCTGATGATAAATTAAGGTCTGTTGATGAATGGATTTTGGATTCTGGTTGCACGTATCATATGTGTCCCAATAGGGATTGGTTTTCCACGTATGATTCAGTTCAAGGTGGAGTTGTTTCGTTAGGCAATGGTGCAGTTTGCAAGGTTGCTGGTATTGGTACGGTTAGAATCAAGACCCATGATGGTGTTTTCGGAACACTTAAGAAAGTCAGACATGTTCCGGATTTGAAGAAAAATCTTATCTCTTTGGGTGCATTTGAGACTCTTGGATTTAGGTACACTGCCAAAGGTGGAGTTCTGAAGATAATTAAAGGTGCTCTTGTTGTTATGAAAGCTTGCAGGTCTGGTGGTTTGTATGTTTTGCAAGGATCCACAGTTATTGGCAATTCTGCAATCCGTATGTCATCTCGTTCAGAATTAGACATTATGAAGCATCGTCCATTTGTTAAGTTCAAGCAACGCTTGGACTTATTTGACACAATTTGAAGACTTTTGAAGTTTGTGGAGAAGGAGTAGTATTATTATTTCTGAATATGGCCTTTGTCCCAAGGTGGAGATTTGTTAAGATATATGGGCCAAAGCCCATTGTTGATACTTGACACCAAATTATTCCCACATCGGCAATTTCCAAGATTTGGCCGACTTAGTTTTGATATAAAATAGGCATTAGCCTTTTGTTTATTTGTGTGTCAATTTGTGTACCAATCAAGATAAACTCTCAATTGCCTTAGCTATTTGGCTATTGTTTTAGGCTTTAGGAGAGTTGTATCTTTTGTATTTCTCCTCTTTAGTAATATTTCTCTTTCGCCCGTGGACTAGTCGGCATATTGCCGGAAACCACGTAAATTTGGTGTTTTGTCTTTTTCCTTCCGTTTGTTATTTTGTGTTATCGTCGTTAAAGGCTATTGCTCGGTTCGTTTTTCCTAACAATGTAGTGTTTGTTTTCTATTATATAAAGTAAAATGTATAGTCGTATATTTTAGCGATATTGATTAATGCTTATTTCTATTGAATTATCGCTCATCTCACTCAGGATCATGCGTTCGCCCTTGTGGCGAAAGATGATTTGATCTTACGTTGATTTAAAGGATTTTATATTTATGTCATCGTAGGATATATATCATTAGAACCTTATATGATATTATCATGTCCATAATCTCCGTTCAGGTTAAATTCATAATTTATGTTTGGGAGAACCGAATGCATATCTGAATCCATTGAAATCAGATACAACAAACGACGTCTTACACGTATATCACTTCAAAATCTCATTAACATCCCACATAATAAATTTAATAAAGAGAATTTCAAACTCATAAATTGTTGGAGAAAATGTGGAATTGAATTAAAAATGAATTAAAAATGATTTTATAATCATTTTATTCAGTGACTTTGTAAGCGTATTTCGGATATATTCTTATAGAATATATGTAATGTTTTATTAATTCTGAAAACTACGTGAGTCGTAGATGAATTCAGGATTTGGAATCATTCAATTCGGATAACGAGTGAATGAGAAATTAACGCTTAAAGTCGGTTTGTTGGAAAATTGATGATATGTCATATTGGGCCTATTGGGCTTAAGTGTGTGTTATGAAAAGGAAAAATGGGAAGAAACTTTTCTCCCACATTGGTTGGAAGAAGGAAAAAGAAGCAATATTTATATGATATTGTTTTAGTGTAGTTGGAATAAGAAACCAACATTATACGCCGTTCTCTACGCGGGCGCGGGGGGTGCAAATTCAATCCGGATTTACCATTGGGCTTGTGCATGCCCGCGTGTCCTGCGTACACGAATGCAGCTCGATTTGAAGGTTCACAGTCAGAGTTCGGTTTTGCATTGCAACTGTTAATTTATTTTTAAGTCTGCTGAGAGTGAGACTGTTCACGGTTTTGCATTGCAACTGTTAATTTATTTTTAAGTCTGCTGAGAGTGAGACTGTTCATGTTCCTATCCAACTTTAAGTCGTGATTAAAGCTGAGGCTTTTAGCTTTTCAAGTTCCAACATAATGCCGATATTTATGACATTCAATTCGAGCTGAGGCTGTTCATTTCCATCAGTTTTTCCATGTCCTCTGCTATATAAACGAGCTACATGAATGGGAAGAAGAACACACAAAAAAACACACAGACACAGAAATACAACACCATAATTGCATACATACAGTTCTTGCATCAAGTGAAGAGTTTCTGAAGCACTGTAGAGTTCGTCGTAGTTCAGAGTTTGCAGTACCGCTATTCTGAAAGGTAATCTGAGAATTCCTGGGAGACAATTGCTGTAAACCGGGGTACATACCGGAGCAAATTTGTCTTAAGGAAAGAGTTCGTCTCGGCTCAGATCGTAGCATATCCTTTTATCATTGATATTATATTTTCTTTCTATATTTTGTTGTATCTGTTTCGTCATCAAAATTAATAAAATTGTTGTTTAATTCGGTTTGATTATTTTAATTATACACGGGTGATAACATAAATGTTCAATCTCCACACACACACACAAAAAATTGTCATTAGATATTCATTCGGATTAACGTGACATGGGGACTTGCTATTTTCTCACTCACTATATCAAAGGACAAACTTTCCGGATTAAAACTTTTCATGTCATATGTTGTTGAACTTATTTTTCTATCAGCAAAACAACACTATCGCCATGCATCACAGTTTGACCTAAAACGACGATTTTGGTTTACAAAGATAACTCGGAAATGATCCCGTTCTCTTTACCACTAAGCTACCCATAGGCGGATCTACCTTGAGTATATGGGGGTCCACGGACTCCGCTAAAAAAAAAAATCTACATTTTACCTATAAAAAAATATTTCAAACATCGTGAAAAAAATTATTTACTGTGTTAATATTTACGGACCCCACTGAAAAAAATTATGGGGCCACCATTTAGCTATCTGTAACGTGGGTTGGGGTGGGGGTAGGGTGGAGGAGGTGCTTTATTAGTTATATAAAGGTTTATGGTGTAAGTGTAAATAGAGTACGGAAGATTGTTGGAAATGAAGTCATCATAGGTCAGGCTTACACTCAAGAAAAAAGAAGCAGTTTCCTCTAATGGAGATAAATATACAAAAGTGGTGCACCACTACTCATCATCTTTCTTCATTCCTCTTTTTCACACCCCCACACACAGAGGGCCGGCCCCGGTATTTTTGGGGCTTAAGGCCAAATCTCTGAACTGTGCCTTTTAGTTGAAGTTGTTTTTTTATTTTTAAAAACATACTTATCGCGTTTTTAACATCCGTAAATACAAAATTCAATTTATTGATAGCCTCAAAACATGTCTACAAAGTAGTGTTTTCTAGCATATTTAGAAACAAAAACCAAATTCATATCTATCCACAAACATACTTACATATTACTATTTCAATATCGTATACAAAAAAATTAATAAAACTTGTTTGTATGTCTATTTTTTTTGGGCTAAGTAAAAATTTTTATTGGGACATTTATCGATTGGAGTAAAAATAAATTGGGCCTTTATCAATAAAAAAATTAACATATTATATTAGGTTGGATTGAATTGAATCTACACAGAATATTTTTTTCTTTTAGCGAAACTCCCGACACCGTTGGGCCCTCCCTGCACCGTTGGGCTTAATTAAGACGGCCGTCTCTCCGGCCTCACATGAGGGCTGGCCCTGCACACACACACGTATATATATATATATTACTCCCTTTGTTTGTTCACTGTCACATCTCAAGAAAAAATAATTGACCATATCCATCTAAAAAAATGACTAACCTTAAACTAAAAAAAAAAGCGACAGGTTCATCCAAAAAATGAAATTTATTTTTACAAAAGTATAGAGAAATATAATTGAGATTGCATTTATTGATAAAACTATTAGAATATTACAATATTTATAGACTTATTATGATAGAGATATATTTAAATAGAACTCTATCTAAACCAAATTATTCTATCATAACAACTTTATCATAATTCAAATTCAAACATAACTATCTAAACAATTCAATATTAACTATCTAAACAATTATATATATATATATATATATATATATATATATATATATATATATATATATATATATATATATATAAGTAATGATACATCACAATCGTTGTGTCATAACGGTCATCAGCACCGTTGTAGACTACTCATAATGATCGATCGAAGGTATATATGACACTTTTGTCACTCGTTTTGACACAACGGTTGTGTGTATATATATATATATATAGATAGATAGATAGATACTGTATTAGCCACAGAGTTTCCATGCTTGTAAGGAAGGGACATAGACTTGGTTAGGTTTCTTTCATTCTTATTGCTAATTGTCTTTGTCACCATTTCCTCCACACTTCACAAATTTTTTTCTCTTTGCTTCTCACTTTGGTGCATACAAAGTCATGCTTTAAATTTTATTTTACAAGTTGTTGTGGAACAGCTATATGTTTGTATACGAGCTGGTTAATTATACGTATCTAAGGGTGAATCGAATCGATTAGTGAAAGAAACGAGAAGCTAAAGCGGAAGAACAACGAAGTGAAGCAAAAGTGCAGAAACAAAAGATAAGTTTTTGTATTATTCAACCGTGTATGAATCAATTACATGAGCCCTGTATTTATAGTGCTCTCCTCAGAATTCAGATAAACCCTAATTTATTTGAAAACAATGAACTTATTTATTCAAAAACAATCTAATGGATAAATCTATCTTGCAGGTTTGTTGTAGTTCAAACTCATTTGAAGTCCTATGCGACGCTGTTGAGGTAATCCGCTCCACTTGATAGAGATAAACTCCAGTTTGTCTTTTGAACTCATAGCCGTAGATAAACCGATCACTTTGCATATTCCAATTCAAATTTATGTTTGAATTGCATCCTTATCCCTCCAACATCCCCTTATTTCTCCTGCTCGATCTGTTTGACTTTTATTGCTGTCAGAATCTTTGTTGCCTTAGTGTTAATAATTAGGCATTCATTAAGAAGAACAAGTATGATGTAACACGTATTTGGTAGTTATATTAATTGGATGATCGACTCTGATTATAACTTTTGAATATTTGTTGTAGCATAAACCTTCTCTTCAATAAGGCTTGACTAAAATACCTCATATTCAAAACTTGACTTAAACTGAATCAAAGTTATAAAAAGCAAGACCAAGCTATACTCGAACTCGTAATTTGCATATTTTAGTGATCGTTTACAATCGAGTTGTCGTTCAGTTAAATGTTATCAAAAAGACATAGCTTTACATACAGAGAGTTGTGTTTTTCCATCACATTGCAAACATCATCAAATTCATTGAAAATCATAAACATGATCAATCAATATATTCTTTCAGTGTCTCTGGTACGTATTGATCAAACGAGTACGCCACCGTCAAACACATCCATCGTATCATGAGGGAGATGTCTCCTAATTAAATAACCATCGTATCATGAGAGGACGTCTCCTAAAAAACAACGTTTTTACGTGTATTTTAATGTTAATTTTCCAACAGACTTTGACAGTAATGAGCAAAAGAAGTCCAACAATTATATTACAGATGCTATTCGAATATATAACATGGAGAATGCATTTGACAACCAGAGGTGCTGTTATTATATGGAGAAAAAAAAAAAAAAAATTTGACAACAAAAAAAAGGAGGAAAAAGAGGTCCTACCGGGAGTCGAACCCAGGTCGCTGGATTCAAAGTCCAGAGTGCTAACCACTACACCATAGAACCCCATGTTAGTGATTTGATATAATTTACATCTACATTCGTAATTTTCTAATCCCTATTATTTTTTTTTGAAAGGCCTAATCCCTATTATTGATTGCAGAAAGAAAAAAAAGCCCTCTTTTTAGTATAAGTGATTCCCTTATAAATTCCACTCTCTTCTCATCACAGCAAATCAATCCTCAGTCCCCTTCTACTACTAGCCGTAGACAAAAGCTGCAACCCTGTTGTTATACGTGGTGCATAAATTTTAGTGTGCAAAAATTAAGTAGTAATTATTTACACCGTAATATGCACGTTTTTTTTTATAATGTAAATGTATTTACAATTGAAAACACGAGCATTATGTAGTGCACAGAATGGAGTGAACTAAAGCAGGCCTACATGATTCAGCTTTTGTGAAACAATATATTATAAGTCAGGGTGCCTTTGTGTTTGTGTACTTGGCTTAATTATCATGTTGAGTATAGCGTCTTGTGTCTGAAGACCGAGCCCTTAATTGGACACCTGAGTCTAATACGTCATTTAAATTCTTATATAACGACGTGTTTCTTAAAATTAATATGTTAATGAGACAAAGTGTGTCGAAAGGTTTGAGTTTCAGAACGAGACGTTAGATTGATAGATGATGATCATGATCTTGAGCTCAATGAAAATGGATGCTAGCAATATCATTAGAATCAATCTGGACCATTGTTTTTCATTTTAGGTTTAAAATGAGTGGTCTAGATGATCTATTAGCCCACCAAAACTTAAATTTCTATCTTCGTCGTGAATGTGAATCATGTCCCAGTACACAACGGAGACACCAGCAACCCCCCCCCCCCCGGGATGAAATGTGAAGAACATTAACATACCATGTGCAATAATTAAATAAGGGACCCTACAACGTACTACCTATTAAAGAGATAGGAACCAAAGCAAAACATCAACCTAACAAACTGCAGTTTCTTGGAATACAAGTAAAAACTAGAAAGTGTGTTCAATCAAAGCAATGAAATAACAGTTCAGGAAAGTTTTTTCATGACTTGCATAACATGCATATATATAATGAAAAACATGTTCACTTATATTATGAAAAAAAAATGGACATGTTATATACGTACATTCACTCCCTTTAGACATTTTTATTTGCAATGTATGGACATAATTGATATTGCATTACAAGGACATTCTTGCATTATAGAAGAAATCATCCTTTAGGGTGTGCCTCCGTTCTTGCATACTTCATTTATCGTCATATTTTTATTTTGAACCGAATGGTATGTCTTTCTTTTAATTTCTTCCATTTTTTCAATATTATGTAGTAGAATTTAAATTTCTTGATGGATTAACCAAAAAAATTATTGTTATTTTGAGTGGAAAAAAAAATATTTATTGTTGATTCTTACATTTCCATCCAAAAATATCGAGTCTTAATTGGACATCTGATGATTCTAATGTACTTGTTATTCAACACAATGGAAGGAAGTTGAGACCGTATTGACGGACCTGATAGCTTGGCCTCCAAGTAGCCGCAATAGCTAGGGTTTTACATTTAGTATTTTATGTTTCCGTTTCTACCCTTATTGTATTCTTATATAAACAACCGTTATACACAATTATCAATCAATGGAAAACACTTTTATTACTTTCAATAGACCGTAACAAACTATAGCTACGTGCACCTAGTGACGGACTCAGAAAAAAATCTCAGTGGGGGCCGGAATAAATTCAAAAGGCAAGTGGGGGCTACAATAGTGTTTTTATATTTTTTACCTACAAAAATACGTCGATTTTCGGATCTCGGTGCGGGCCCCCCCACCCATTACATATTGGGTCCGTCCCTGCTACACCTGCATGCTGCATACACTCCAAAATAGGTGAATTCACCATCAAAATCACAAAGAACTATATATAGATACACCTGCATACAAAGGATCAAATCACTGAATTCACCACCATAACCACAATCATCCGTTGCAATTGAAGTTTCGAATGCTTCTATATATATATAGCTCCCCGACCAACAACATTTATAAATTAAAAATTACACAACCTGACAATGCATGTAAGAATGTATGTATGTATGTATCTTGGAAAACTTGGAAATAGTACGCTTGAAAAGTTAAGAATATGTATTTTGTTTTGATCACTTTGTTAGAATTATCTCTTATTTATCTAATAAATATAGATAATATTACGGCGAGACGAGCCGTTTATCATTATAGGTGTATCATGTATGCGTTCAACGGACGGACTTGAACCTTGTTCCTACATTAACTTGGAAATAGTACGCTTGAAAAGTTAAGAATATGTATTTTGTTTTGATCACTTTGTTAACCTCATTTATCTAATAAATATAGATAATATTACGGGCGCTTTTTATTTTCGGACCTACATAGGCTCGGGTGAGCGCAAAAACCTTTTACGTATAAAAACCTTTAATTAGTCTAACACAAATAATTGTCTTAATCAAGCCATCCGATCATACATATATAATCCAATAGCCCACCCGACCAAAAATTCTTGGTTCCGTCCATGATCACGTTATGGTTATATTGTATTTATTTGGTTTATTAAATAGTATTATTAGAGCTAGAGTTCAATGATGGCTAGGAGTACTCTTTGATATCATTATTTAATAATGCACTAGGTCCTTCGTCTTGCATATATAAAGACTGCATGTGTACCAACAGTGGGTGATCCTTTCAGAACAGTAGGCAAATACTAGAAGGTCTAGTAACCCCATGTGTTGTTCCGTTCTTGTGCACATGGAAGTTGTTCTCTTTCAAGGATTTAGATCGTGATGACGAATGTCAATACAACGGAATTGAATAACAATGAATATGGGACAACGATCATCATTATTTATTCCGCTTCCGCTTATTCAGGTATCATAGATCTACTATTTTTTCTATCATGTGGTATCAGAGCCATCATAGTATTCATGTTGTTTGATTGGTTGAATAATTCGTTTGTGCCTTATCGTTACATTTGCTATCAGATATTGTATTGTAATTATATATATATATTTTTGGTATGTGTAGTGTGTAAACCGTGTATCATGATTTTCATCATAAAAATTCAAATAATGGGAGGGGAAAAAATAAATGCATGCATATATGCACGTACGTAAGAAGAAATTATAAATAAAATTGTAATGATGTAATAATGGTTGTAATTTAATTATACCCAAATAACATGTTAAGATATCAATTTATGCTACATGTATCATCATGTAAAATAGTAACTAGTACAAATAATCTCTCTAGTGCTTTAATTTCTAGGTAAATAATATTTTTTTTGGGGGGGGGGGGGGGGGGGGGGGTGGTGGTGGTGGTTTTCTAGGTAAATAATAATAACGATAGTACAACTTTATTTAAAGAGCTCATGGATTACATGTGACAAATAGTACTATATATTTATTTATTATCAAAAGGCAGTGTAGACATGCATTTGGTTCAAAATATGATCAAAGTTGTCTGTTGACTTGTCAATAGAATGTGAATGCACTCCTTCATAAGTGGTAACTACAATTCCTTCATCTTTAGACAATCTCTGCACTTGCTTCTTCACATTGCACCCTTGATGTGTGCATCTGTAATAACTTCTACGATATCACAAATACAAGATGTTGTTTAGTTAAGAGTATTTGTATCGGATATTCTTAAGTATTCTTGATTTACAGATTTAAAAGTTAAAACCACCTATGTCTTTAGTTTACTAGTACATTAAAAATAAAGAACCTACATTAATTTTGTACCATAAATGTAGGATAAAATTTACAAATTATGTAGTTTACAAGATGAAAATGAAGTACCCGATGCGTTTGCCATTTTTTTTTGTAGAGCTGAATGATTTGAAACTCTAAAATACAGATTTGAAAGTATGTATAATAACAATTGCAAGTGCTCTTAATTATAACATATTTACATAGTATTTCAATTAATGGATTCCAATATTATCAGTGATCTATAATATTATAGTGATGTAATGTTTTAATAGTATAATCACACTCAAACTAAAGGATATTCTATCATGGTCGGTTTGCTTAAAGATAATGTAATAGCATAAAATAAAATGAATGTAATGGAATTGAACGTAGACATTCAATTGCTGCATTTGACACAAAAGAATAAATTATATGTCACTTCATAACATATGGCACATTAATGAGCGACGACATAATTGAATGATGGTATGTAGTCGGATAAGGTGGGATGACATAAATGGGTAAGGGCATGCTAGTGACAGGGACGTAGCTTAGGTAAAATAAAGATGATTGTAAGGTGTTAGCTAGAGATTGTTGGCATAAGGGTATGGTGGTAGTGGTGAGGTGGGGGTAGATAGGAGATGGATGTGGGGTAGTCGGGTATAAAGTGAGGTATATGATGGTGAAGTTAGGGTGGTAAGGATGGGATATAGTGAGTAGTGTTAGGGTGGTAGGGTCAGAGAGTTGTAGTATATATGTTGGATGGAAATATGTGGTTGTTGTGGTACATACGAGAGCTATGGTAAGGTAAGATAAGATTGTGAGATGTTGAGAATGTACGTAAGGAGGTAGATTAGGGTGGCGGGATAGGAATATGAGGTAAAGTGAGATGATTATTAATAGATGATAACGAGGAATTGTAAAAATTTAGATGAGGATCTTGTTAAGTAGATGATGTGCGATAAAGTAGAATGAAAACAGTTCTGGATGAATTGTATTCTATTAATTTTCATTACTTATATTTCTTCCATTTTTTAAACTAATGAACATTAACTCTTGTTGAGCTTAAGCTCAACCCTAGTGATAAGCGTAAGGTCTATCCCGATCTCCAGGAGGTTGCCGAGCGATTCGAATCCCTTCCCTCCTTTTAAAAAAAAAAAAAAAAAAAAAAAAAAACTCGTCATTCCATAAGAATTTGATATCATTACTCTATAATCTTATCCAAACAATATAATAATGAAACATTATACTTACAACCAAATAAAAAAACATTTTCATTTCTCCACGTTTCAACTTTTCAGTCATCGTGCGGCCGTAGACTTTGACTAAATTAATCTAGAAGTGATGATTTTTATTACTAATAAAATATTTTAATCATCACGCATGCCATGACGGCATTTTCTTCTTTATTTCATAGCCTTTATATTTATATCTAGGTATATCATATATGTCTGTTAGATACAAATATGTTTTGCATTTATAAGTCCAATCAGTTTTAATTGTGTTAAATTATAGTAAAAGTTTTATCTAGATATATCATATATGTCTGTTAGATACAAATATGTTTTGCATTTTATAAGTCCAATCAGTTTTAATTGTGTTAAATTATAGTAAAAGTTTCTCCTCCTACTTTGTTCATATATATTGGTAATGACTGAGTTACTCTCTAAGCCATCATTCCTATACCCAATATTCTAATATTTTGATTGTAATTGTTTCAAGTTTTTATTTTTATTTTTTTACATGTGAAAAATATGTGGTGAGATGATTATGATGTAAACTCGAGGGAGCAACTCTCATATATATATATATATATATATATATATATATATATATATATATATATATATATATATATATGATAACACAATAATTAATTTGTCAATCTTATCAACAATCACTCCGCATTATGATATATTATCCTATTTGGTTCTATCCTATATATTAAAGAAATAAAAATGTAACTGGCAAGAAGATTCTATTATATGGACGTGTTAATCATTTATGTTGGGACATATTGCCACACTCTTAATCTATAAAAAAATATAATAAAGCATATTTACTATCATTAATTTGGTTTTAATAGAACGATAAGCGATTGATCTTTAACAATTTATTCATGCTTTTTTTCATAGTGTGCAGTATGTCTGAATGATGACATAAATTAATGAACATGATGCATCTTTTTATTAGATACAATATTCATACGAATGTTTATACAATAAAATTTTCTACCTGGAACGAAATTAACAAAGCATATATAAATTCCATAAGGGGATGCATACTAAAGAAAAGTTTTTATTACAATAAAGTGATATATTTATAAGAATCTACTAATGCAGAAAAAATTAAAATATTAAATACTTAGCTATAATCTTCCTTTAAAGTGTATTATTTGTTTGCAAAGGCCGGGAAAGAGTGTTGGTTGTATATAGTTAAGAAATGATTATAATTAACAACATACAACCCGATTTAAAAAAAAAAAAAAAAAAAAAAAAAAAAAAGCCATATAAATATATACATACATGCATGCATAGTTATTTGTTTCATAATCAAGTGATCCGATTAATTTGAAATTCAAACTGCATGATACACATAGAGCTTGAGTCTTTTAATTCAGAAAGAAAAAAAAATTCAAATCAAAGAATTAGAGGGTTTTATCAATATTGCACGTTGGATGATTTTTAGGGTGGATATATGTTGTATTTCACGTTGAAAAATGAGATAAACATTATCAAGCTACGAAGTTTGTACATAATTAACAACTTGAGTTAAAAAAACTTAGGTCAAATGAGAGTGTTAGAATTTAGTAGTTTTTGATCTATTAAAACTCAAGTAAAGCCCTGTGTCTGGAGTATTCAAATTGACATGCATCTAAACTGAATTAATCAGTGGCATGCGGCCGTGAAAGATAATGTACACACCTCTAGCTAAAACCTTCACTTAGAGTTGTAGCAAGGACCTCAGTATCTTGGGTGGATCTATTATAACTAAAAAGTAACACCGCTAGATCTGAGTTTGTGACGTTTACAACTTACATATATTTATAAAATGAAGAAGAAACATATATTATATACATATATTTAAAATAAAATAAAATATATATATATATTCAAATATTTAATGAAATACCTGGGAAATTTGTTGTTCTTGACAGCTTTCTGTCCATATTTCCTCCATCTATAACCATCATCAAGTATATCAACATGACTCCTTGTCTGAAAAGCAAATTTTGGCTTTCTATTACCACCACTAACTACTTTCTTTTTATCATCATCATCATTATTATTATCACCCCCTTTTTTCTTGCTATATTTCACCTCATGATGATGATGATGATGACCATGATGTTCATCATGATGATGAGCTGAATGATCTGATGTCTGTGATACAGTACTAACATCTGAAGTTGGATACTGATGAAGATGATCAGACATCAAAGGAGGAGGAGGAGGAGGAGGAGGAGGAGGAAACAATATCCCATTATTGTTGAATAAGTTGAAATGATCGTCGATGCCGTTGGCGGCCGCGGAGGAGGTGTTTATGGAGGTCATGAAGGCGGTGGACATATGTGGCGACGGCGGAGATGATGGTGGTGGTGGTGGTGGTGGTGGTGAGGATGAAGATTGAAATACTATTGATGAAGGGGAATAGTTATTTTCCATTAATATTTGTGGTTGTTGTGTGGACGGGAATTGGAATTTGTCTTATATGTAGAAATTTTTAGCTCATTTATACAACGTGTGGATCTTTTCGATATATATATATATATATATATATATATATATATATATATATATATATATATATATATATATAAATAGAAAGAATGATACACGCACAACGGTTATGCTATAACGATTGACACAACGCGATTTGTACGATCGATGCGATGAGATTAGATAATGATCAATTTAGACTCATTATGATTAACGGTCTGCGCGATCACGCTTATTACTCGTTGCCGTATCATTACTCAAAACGAAAGTGCTACTTTCACGACGGTTGTGAAGATGTGTTGTATATATTGCGATCGATGTATGCATTACCGTATGTTATTATATATTATTTCGTATCATACATATTAGGAATGAAACGTTGTGATGGTACATTCTGATAGGTAGATGTATGATAAAAACACAATATATACACAATAATACTTTTGATGTGATCGAAGATAAGATGTTTTGGTTTGGAGATCATTTATCCCGCATTGTTCTCATGGCAGATTTTCCTTATAATTTTATTAGTATTTATTTCTTTTATTTTTATTTCTATTAAATAACTTTGTCCATTGGGAGACAAAAATTTTGATTGTAAAGGCTTTAGTTGTAATTTTTTGCGAAAAAATTTTGATATAGTATATTTGAAGCCGTATCATTACTCAAAACGAAAATGCTACTTTCACGACGGTTGTGAAGATGTGTTGTATATATTGCGATCGATGTATGCATTGCCATATGTTATTATATATTATTTCGTATCATACATATTAGGAATGAAACGTTGTGATAGTACATTCTGATAGATAGATGTATGATAAAAACACAATATATACACAATAATACTTTATTGCGTTCTTAATCAACTATTAAGATCTGTAAACAAAACAAAACAAAAAGTTATAGATATAAAACTATTTGTAAGAGTAATGTATTTGAAATGGTGTCATTTTTGTTGTTATAATAATTCCAAGCTTGGTGGTTATTTTCCAACACGAGACTCTAATAATTTGACTCGACTCTCAGAAATTGACTTTTCATGCTTCAACATTAATTCTCAGACATTATAAACTTAATATTTGATATTATAGAATGAAATAATTTACAATATCTATAGAAAAAAAGAAAAGAAAAAAAAAAAAAAAAAACCTTTCTATGACATAGGCAGACTCAAGCCCATGTGTCTTATATATTGTCACAAAAAGAAATTGGACAAGTGTATATATCTATGACATTATTTTATTAAAAAATATTATATAAAATTTCTAACACTTAACTTACTCTAATCTTACATAGTCACTTTCTTTATAAATATAAAATAAATAAAAAAAGGAGTGTTGGACTGATGACTAGAGACTAGTGTGGCGGCTTGACGGCCATAGATCAGTCTCACACCCCCATTTTAATATTATAAGCCCATTTTTTTTATGGTGTCCCAAACGGCACGTAAAGTCAAAGCCAAACAATGTTGATCTAATATATATATATATATATATATATATATATATATATATATATATATATATATGTATAATTTTGTTCTCTATGTAGGAAAGAAATCGGGCAAAATATATATAATTTAAGATTTTGAACGAGATAATAGTTTTACATGGTATGAGCAGTTCGAATTTTTCAATCAGCATTGTTTCCGCATTTATATTATGCAAATGTTGAATTTCTCTGTGATCTTTTATCTAGTGCATTTGTTTGCCATGTTGACAAATGCTTGATATACCCTCATATTTGAAGGGACGTGTTGAAAGGAAGATATGTTATTCCCTCCTTGTAATCATATATTGATGCAAAGACATCTCTCACATTGTATCATTTGTATTATTCATACGCCATGCTCACGTCTATACACCTCCATTTCCCTTCTGCAATAGCAAATGGAGATGGGATCATCTGTTGTGAAAGATTACACAGCAGGGCTGTTGTGATAAGAGGAAGGATTCAAAACAACGTCGTTTTGAGTCGAACCCAAAAAAAATCCTCAAAACGACAACAAACATAACATAATAGAGGGGCGGTACATCATGTGACCCCAATTTTCAAAGCGAATGTACGCTTAGAGCATCTCCAAGGAAATACACATCAAATTATCAATTTGTTGTAACTTTTACACCAAATATTATCCACCAACTCCAACCGTTCACCTAAAAAAAATATTCTTGGAATATTCTATTTTTTAGTTGTAAAATAGAATGAATAGTGTTTGTCGGTTAAGTAACTCACGGCAAATTTGCTGGAAGATTTCTCCAAAACACCAAATAGGTGTAAATTTTGCTACACCATTGGAGAAGATTTCTCATCAAATTGGTGATTTGATGTCTTCCCGATCACCCAGAAGAGGTATGCATAAAAGTATTTGCCTCGAGGAACAATCCTAGGATTCCGTCCGTCTTCTGGATTTGGAAAGGCGTGGATTTTCAAGAACGAGGAGCTAGACCAGTGAGCTATTACGCTTTCTTCAAAGGATGGCTGCTTCCAAGCCCACCTCCTGGTTGTCATCGCTCGATCACTTCCTTTTCCACTAAGTGATTGCTTAGGGACCTTAGCGTACGATCTGGGCTGTTTCCCTCTCGACTTTGGATCTTAGCACCCAAAAAGTCTGTCTGTACAAACGATGACGGCCTGTTGCTCCTGGGGTAGCCAAATAAGGCTTAGCTGATCGTATTATTACAGAATCACCTTGAACAAATATAACTTGACCGGGTTGGAGATGCTATTACGACTCTAGGATAACTTGATCTCATTAAGTGCACGTAGAAAAAAAATGGTGTAATAATTTGTCTTTCTTAATTTTCCTCCTTTTGTTTATACTAACTTGTTGGTGGTTCAATGGATATCAAAGTTATTTCAGTTGGGATAAACTCTCGATCAGTGGTGAATACCTAAATATAATCAGATATAATGACTAATTAAGTTAGAGTAAAAAAAAAAAAAAGCCTTAGCAAGCTAATTAATTATTATCAATTATGACATATAAATAGAGTAGTGATATTGCCCTAACAAAATAGACACAACAAAATACAGAATATGTTTTTTAGATTATTGACTATGACGTGGGACCTAATGATTCAAATGAGTCCCATAAAAGTCAATAATAGAAAATGTTGTGGTATTTTATTCTGTATATTTTATTGTGACATAAACATTTCTCGTATATAAATATGTTTGATATTACATGGTCAATGACCATTATAAATGTATATGTATTGCATGTCAAAATGTCTTTAATGAGAGCCATTCAACAAGAATTGGGGGGGAAAAAGCTTGGAATTAGGTAAAAGTGCACAAATATAACATTTTAGTACCATATCATAAAACACACCAATGATGTCCTGGGCTGCCATAACACTATTTGTCATGAAAACTCACAAAAGGTATGCAACCCATGATGATAATAATAATAATAATTTTTACAATAAGAATAAAGGGAAACCCAAAAGAGTTTGTCATTTTATTTTGCTCTCTTTTATAAATATTAAAACATATATATATGTATACTCACTCTATGCAAAAGCAAACGAAAATTATTTCACATATTTTCTTAAATTAAAGCTAGCTGCTGCAGTGTAGTATGAGCACACTCCATAATTGCTGTATGCTGCAGTTTTTAGAGCTCCAACACCAGAACTGCAATGTATATAAACAACATAAAATTAGAACAACATTTTTAAATAAAATTAGAACCACATGATTCATTGATTGCTTCGAGCACCACGTAGAAACGTTGCCAGTAACGATTTTACTAAATCAATGAGACTGACGCCTGTTATGTACTCGTCAAGGGTTAGGAACGTCGATTAATACCGATAATGTTAATTCATTTCCGTAAAAAAGAAGAAAAAAAATAGTCATGGCGCTCGAAATAATCATGGTACGTGTTCGAAGCAAAATTGTGATGTCAAGAGAAACTCGGTAAAGATTTATATACTCACAGTCTGAATCAGATTTGATCCAATGCCCTCCCGGCCCAATCCCAAATGAGCTGCTACCATTGAGTTCGATTTGGTCTGTGTTTGATGGGCTCTTGCGGTCTCGTATCTTTCCGTTCGATGGACCTGCATCAGCATGTTGATGGGCCGGGCCATTACCATTGCCACCAGCTTTTATGCCCCCCTTGAGCCCAAGTTTTTTCTTGATAGTCTTCTTTGCAGCACTTGAACTATCTGGATGAACTTTCCTATGAAAAATTTGCAGTATCTACACGCATCATGCATGTATGTTAGAACATAAGCATCAGATACTGTAAAATAATATAAATCTACTTAAAACCGGGTCCCGTTGTCACGTCACAAAACTTACATCAACTTGAATATTTGAGAGATTTCTAAGATGTACGGACACTGATCCACGAACACGTACGGACTCGGGGATACGGGATTTTTTAAAAAGAAATATAGGATACAGACACATGGGGTTATAAATGTAAATATTAAAAATATAAGGACCAAATTAAACGCACTGTGATCATTTTATCGCGGAAGTGACATTTTCATAGAAATTTATTTACCTTTTGAAGTTTCTTCTCATAAGAAACAGAATCAGATGCTCCTCCTTCATAAGCTTCATTGTTGGAAGTACTACTCCCATAATTTTTCTTTCTTTTCAGCATCTTTTTCAGAATAAACGGTCCCGATTTATCCGCCTTCTTCTCCGTCTTCATTTCAATATTCATTTTTCCACTTTTTTGTTCTTCATGATGATCACCTTCTTCATTCAGTTTCTTTTTCTGAAAGAGTTCACCCAACGATACCGAAACTCGGTGTTCTTTATTGCCAGATGAACTGTTAATTGTTGTTTCTTGATAGCCTATTGATGATCCAAGAAGATAGGTTTGAAGTGGACATGAAATATTAATTATGTTCTCTGTGCTTTCTCTTGGCTTGGGATTTAGTGTTATGGTGCTGACATGGCTGCTTCTTCCTGTGCTGACATGGCTGTTTCTTCCTGATGAAAGGTTACAGTTTTCATCATAGCCTAGCACCTGTAATATGAAAACATTTGGGAGAAAGTTATAAGGTTGTTAGGGCACTCCCAACAGAGTCCCCAAATTTTATCCCTAAAATAATATAAAATAATACATATCTATATTTTATAACATCTCAATTCAAAAACCTCTACAACAGCATCTCTATCCTTATCCCTATAACATTTCAAATAATATTAAATAATACATATTCTACCTCACAACCCTATTTATACACATTAAATATTTATTATTTCACTCCAACAGCATCCCTATCTCTATCCCTATAATTTTTAACAATTAAATATGTTTAGGGCAGTGAATAGTGCATCCCCACAAGTAGGGATGCACTGTTTATATCCCTAAAAATATATTGGGATAGGGCCTCTGCTGTAGGAGCTATTTGAGGCAAAACTCTATTTTTTATCTTCATTTTAGGGATATGACACCGTATAGGGTTTCTGCTGGGAGTGCCCTTACATAATATTACGATAACTCATCATATTAACCATTTTAGATCAAAACGAGAACCATTTTCCTAGACTCCATATAACTTAACTAGCGCCCCGAGTTTGAGGCGTTATAGATGGTATGAGAGTCGATAACTGGATTGAACTAAATGACACACCGTGAGATATGGTGGGGCCACCTTTTACAAATCATTTGTTATGGTGCTAACCAATGGCGGACGCAGAATCTTGGATGTTGAGTAAGGGACAATAACAAAGCAAAATAAAATTTTAAAGGGTGGGGAGGGGTTGGGACCCACCTGCATATTTTTTCCTCTTGCTTAGGGACCTAGCTCATTTCTTAATCATCATCATCATTATTATTATTATTATTATTATTATTATTATTATTATTATTATTATTATTATTATTATGTTTTTCCACACTATAAGAAAATCATAATACATACGTGCTACATCCGTCCCAAAATGTAAATCCGTTTATAATTTCTCACATATATTAAAAAAGTTAATTAAATTAGTTATGTCTTATTAATTAATTTTGATGAAATAATCTAAAATGACTTTTGATTATTATTAATGCAAGTGGTGAAAAATGAATGGATATATATTACAGGACGAAAAAAGTAATGCAAACTTATGAAAATCTAGGTTGCATGATAATAGATACGAAAATACAGGATATATAGATATGAGATTTATGGAAAATATAAGATATAGATACGTTAAGTATTTGGTATATATATATATATATATGTGTCGAATACATATCGTATTAGATATATATTGTTGGGACAGATTGCCCACACTCTTAATGTATAAAGAAATAAAGCTGCGCATTTACTACAACCAATTGGTTTTAGTACAACAGTAAGCGCTTGATTTTAGCCAGATTGCCGCCCACACTCTTAATGTATAAAGCCGCCTTTACTACAACCAATTTGTTTTAGTACAACGGTAAGCGCTTGATCTTAACATATATCACGTTATCAAACAAAAATAAACGTGCATTATATATATATATATATATATATATATATATATATATATATATATATATATAGTACCTTCTCCAATTCATCATTGATAAGCTTTACATCATCTTCTGTAACTTGAGTTTCCTTTTCCATAATATTATCCACAGAGATGAAAAATGTTGGGGTGGTAGTAGGATCATCATAAACGGCTGGATTCGTGCCAAGTGTACCAATTGAAAGAAACCCATGAAAGATTCCAGAAAGTTCTGGATCTTTTTCATCATCTTCATCACTCCTAACATGATCATCTTGATAATGATCATCATCATGATCATAGTTTTCCAATAAATTTTGGTTCTTGAAAATATTATTCTCCTTGTATCCTTTGATATGATGAGGCTTGTTGCAATGATTGGGTAAAGGAGGATATTGTTGATCATCGAGAAAAGTTTGTCCTGTAAGACAACCACAAGAATTCCCTAAAAGTATATATGAATCAGATATACTTGTAACATATTTTTTAGTTTACAAAATTTGTATTTTTAAGGCATAGACTTAGAGTGAAGTTTACGGCGTCTACATTTTGCAGATTAAAATAAAGTATATAAATGATATATTGAGTTTGAATCTCTAAAATACAGATTTGTTGATAGAATAATTACAAAGAAAACGTTCGTTACCAAAGTTTGTGAAGGATTAGTAGTTCATTTTCATGAGGTTTTAGCCATTTTTTTTCATTAAATGCGAAGGTTCAATAATTTTCTTTATTTTTGGATAATCAAACTACTTAAAAACTAACTTGCTCTCATGCAACCATAGTATATATATACCAAAATTGTCTAGTAGAGAATGGATTATGAGCAAAATAGTTTAATTTGACTCACTATTGTATACAAATTAGTATTTGTAAAAAAAATTCTGTCATATTTTGTCTTTTTATACACATAAACGTATTTACAGATGCACATACTATGTAAAACTAATATCTTAATTTATAGTCATATTGATGCATGATGATCATACCTATGGAGAAATCTTTGAAGGGCTCATTGATTTTGTGTTGAAACTTTCTATGCATCCAACCTAGGAACTGGTAAGAGGAAGAAAAAAGATGATGATGATTCAAATTCAAATGCATATGCATATGCATGCATTTTATGCATGATTAATCATGATTATAGCTCAAAGTGAAGAAAAACATACCTTCATGTTTCCTCTTTTTTCTTGTGAACTTGACTTCTACAAAAATGAGAGAAGTGTAGCCTTTGATTAAGTAATAAATGTGATTTATATAAGCTAATTCTCACCAATTATTTTGCTTGTTATTTTGTTCTTTAGGACCATTAAGAATTGAAAATTGTATATGTAGGCCAGGGCTCCTATTTTAAAAAGGTGTCCCATTAATATCACATTCCGTTTGTCCGGTGTATTATTCCAATAGCAATTTACCGGACTTCTGATCAGTGACGGATTTAAATTTTTTTAAAAGGAGTCTGACGATGACGGATTTAACCAGGCCACGTGTCACGCACACAATCTCCAAACACCATGAAAATGGACCCAAGATCCTAACTCTAAGGGCCATGAGCCCCAATATAAGCCTAAAAGCCGATCTCCGTCCCTAAGAGGGAAGCTGACCAGGTTGGTCCTCAGTCCACCGCAGGTCGGTCAGGACAGAGTTGAGGCCGACCTGCGTAGTTCGGTCACTTTGACATCGGCTACTCGCCGCACGTCAGCTAGAGCATATAATGATAAATACACGTTTATCAGGATAATTATTGAAAGAATCATAAACAATTAAGACTCTAATCTTTATCATTTAAATCCGTGATTATCTCCTAAAAGCAAGGGATAAACACAGGATAATAATATTTGTGAGACACGAAAATAGAGTCCGCAATAGACACGGCCCATGCAGGCTTAGGGCATAAGTGTTCCCTATATATGCATTCACAAGAACTACGACAGACTTGATTCCAACACATGCTTTAGATACGTAGGCAACTTGGGGAAAATCTCAGGCTCAGTCTAAATCCCCCCACAAAAATATTCCCCTTGTTCTTAGTTTTTCTACTTGTTTCCACGTTGATTGAATTACCACTAGATAAAAGGCCTAGATTATTACCCAACAAATTTTTGCGCCGTCAATTGGCGCTAGAAGGAGGGCCTTCTACTGGTAATTGTTCGAGGTTTATCTTAATTGCATTAATGGCAAAAACAAAAAATCCTATGATGGGATTTTTTCTATTTTTAGAGTTAAAGTTAAAATGGATTAGACATACCTATCCAATAATCTATTAAGAAATAATTTAATAATATGACTACCTACGTCAGGAGAAAGCCGCTGAAAAAGCCCAGAATGGCCAGAACGACAGTGTTGAGGAAATAGAGAACACTGATTCTGAGAATCAAACACAACAAACCGAGGAGGTTTCCTTGGATTCAGCACATCAAGCAATTGTTGATCAATTGGCGGCCATGGATTCCGCCACCAAACAGGCTATCCTTCAGGCAGTACAACCAGGAGGTAGTGAGGCAGGGGAAATCACAGAGGGGAAAACGCCCTCCAATCAAGAGAAAAGTAAGCAAGATGAAGAAGCGTCGATCTCTAACAAGGGAAAAAAGGCACTCAAGGCTTTGGTTAGGGAAGCTGCTCGGGCAGAGATTAATGCCATGATGGGCAAAGATCTGATGAGTTATCTTTTACTTCACCCTTCACAAGGCAAATAGAGAATTATGAGCGACCGGCCGGATTCAAGGTCCCAAAATTAGACCCTTACGATGGGTCTAAGGACCAATCAGATCACCTTTTCCAATACATCACCCAGATGAGTTTGTTTAGCGCTTTGGACGAGATGAAGTGCAAAGCTTTCCCGACGCTGCTGACAGACCGAGCTCGGGAATGGTTCCGGAAACTCCCACCCAGGCCGGTTTCTAATTTTCTGAGCTGTGCAGAATGTTCCTTAATGCCTTTATCACGGCTAAGCCGTTCCAGAGGAACGCTACCCATCTACTCACGATTAAGCAAAAGAAATAAGTGTTTGTCCTTCACTATTAGATTTAATGAGGAATCCGTGCAAGTAAAGGACGCAGACGGCCCATTGCTGATCGCGTCGTTCGTAGCCGGACTGCGGGAAGAGAGGCTGCATGCCAAGCTAAACAGCAAACTTCCTAGATCGATGAATGTATGGAAGCAGCTTATAAGTATTGCCAAGGTGAAGAGGCGAATAGATTGAAGCGGGAGATAGAAAATGGAGAGTCCAAAAGAGAAAGGACAGAGGATAAACCAGACAAGAAAAGGAAAGAGGTCTGAGACCGGATGACTACCTCATCACATATCGGCAGGGGAAGAAAGGTGCCTTGCAGGAAAGGGATTTTAACCCTCTAAATCGACCATGGGTTTAGGTTTTAGCGGGTTTAGCTCGGACTCCTCCCCCGATGAAAAGCCCTCTAGAAAGGCGGGATCAGAGCAAATTCTACGCTTACCACAAGGATGTGGGGCATGATTCAGAGGATTTCAAGGATCTGATAAGGGACATTTATGCCGCCATAATGGAGGGAAGATTGGACGAGGTCGTAGACGGATCTCAAGACCCCGAGCCCCGAGGTCGAAGAGATTTCAGACGCAAGGCATACCGACAAGATCGGGATAAGCAAGAGGAGCCGCGAAGAAGAAGGGATCAACACTATTGTAGGCAGCCCTGGCGTCAGTTTGGAGAATCTGAATGGTCAAGTCGGAAAATCCGTGATTTATGGCCCAAAGAACCTGCTCCCTATAACAACCAACAACGAGGGTCTCACAAGAACCTGGTGAAGCGTATATGTATTGATATTGGGAGCGCTGTTAACGTCGAGTATCACTCTACGTTCCAGTCAATGAAACTAAAAGACTCAAAATTAACACCTGTCTCCACAACACTCTTCAGTTTTACAGGGTCTTCAGTTCATCCAATTGGAATGATAAAGTTAGCCACAACATTTGGGAAAGAGCCGAGGAGCAAGACACTGACGGTTAACTATGTAGTGGTAAAGGCTCTTTCAGCCTACAACATCATTATGGGAAGACCAGCGCTGATCTAACTCCGAGCTGTGATCTCATCAGCCCACATCAGCCTGAAGTTTCCAACCATGGAAGGTTCAGTGGAAGTCAAAGGAGATGTAGAAGCAGCGAGGAGCTACTACACAGCGATGGTCAACAGGAAAGGGGTTGAGATGGCCCCAGCTGGGACAAGCTACAAGTATTACTGATCTGCTTTATATTTCTGTTTTTTATGCAATTATCACGATTACTTGTTTTTAATACCTTATTAATTTTATTGCCGGATGATTGAATTTGCACTTGGTGGATGTTTTTTTATGCAAGTTATGATTTTTGATGTTTCATTTATAAGAATAAGATTACAGAGCCCATGTATATGCGAAGTTTGCAAAGGACAAAACGCTATTTAAGTCCACAGGACGGACTGGCTGAGATCCACAGGTCGGACTCACTGTTATTTTATTAAGTCCGCAGGATGGACGAGCTGAGATCCGCACGAGCTGAGATCCGCACGAGCTGAGATCCGCACGAGCTGAGATCTGCATGTGGGACTCAGTGTAATTTTATTAAGTCCACAGGATGGATGAGCTGAGATCCGCAGGTTGGACTCAGTGTAATTTTATTAAGTCTGGAGGACGGACGAGCTGCGATTCGCATGTCGGACTTAGTGTAATTTCATTTAAGTCCGCAGAATGGACGAGCTGAGATCCGTAGGTGAGACTAAGTGTAATTTTATTAAGTCCGCAGGATGGACGAGCTGAGATCCGCAGGCCAGACTCAGTTAAATTTTATTAAGTCCACAGGACGGATCCGCAGATCGGACTCAGTGTAATTTCATTTAAGTCCGCATGACGGAAGAGCTGAGATCCACAGGTTGGACTCAGTGTAATTTCATTTAAGTCCGCAGGACGGACGGGCTGAGATCTGCAGGTCGGACTCAGTGTAATTTTATAAGGTCCGCAGGACGGACAGGCTGAGATCCGCTGGTCGGACTCAGTGTAATTTTATTAAGTCCACAGGACGGATGAGCTAAGATACGCAGGTCGGACTCAGTGTAATTTCATTTAAGTCCGTAGGATGGACGAGCTGAGATCCGTAGGTAGGACTCAGTGTAATTTTATAAAGTCTGCAGGATAGACGGGCTGAGATCCGCATGTCGGACTCAGTGTAATTTCATAAGGTCTGCAAGTTGGACAGGTTGAGATCCGTAGAAAGGACTCGGTGTAATTTTATTAAAATCCGCAGGGCGGACAAGCTGGGATCCGCAGTTCGGACTCGGCCCCATTAAGTTTGAAAAGTACAAACTTGTAAAGTTCACGAGACGATTTCCGCACGACGGACCCAATAAAGATCATTAGGTCGAAAAAAGGCTATAACCACGCAATTGATACCCTAGAGTCAGAAAAAAGTCTAACTCTAAGCGTGCCATTCAAAACTATCAAGTGATTGAAGGACACACTGGGGGGCAAGGTCAGAAGATCAGGGAAGACAGGCCAAAGTGCATTCAAGTAAGTAACTGCTTTTAAATAAGTATTAAGACACTTGAAAAATTGTTGGAAAGGTGTCCTAAACCCAATCGGGTCGGACCGGATCCGACCGGGTCGGGTCATTTACAGTCTATTTAGTTCATGTAATAACTTTATTATGATTAATAAAAGCACTTATGTTATTATATATTGTTTGTCTTCATATTATTTGTTGTATATATATAGTAACGTCCAGTATCAATCATGTGATAGAGAAACCATGATAGTGATTATGGTTGATGAGATCTCTAATCACTATAACAAGGTTGGTACTTAAATGTCTCTAGTCTTACATATTATCAAATGGGACATTGATAGTATAATCGTACTAAGACGTATTGGATGTCTTCTATCTTTTAGAAGGTAGGGATAGATCTCGTCTATCGAAGTGTAGAGACACTTGGACCGTACGTGGACGTGTATTAGAGAATGCGTACGTTAGACGACCCACTTACATTAAGTGTCACACTATGTGGCGGTTGTGTAATTATCCTTTTGACCGGAGTCTTCATGGCATCACGGTGTGGATTGTCATGCTTTGACACTATTGAGATTTCTCCTAACCACGGGGCGATCATGCGGTAGTGATTGGGTATGATATTGAAGCACGCGGAGTATACATGATTGGTCGTCCGGGAATCGCGTATCCTATGATTGGGATTGAATATCCGAAATGGCCTTCTTATAAGGAATGTCTAGCTCTCGAGAATCTTTGCAAAGTGGGAGTAAATGTGTTATTCCGAGAGAGCATGATATCCAGATTATAAGATACGATCGTCAATGTATTGACACTCGAGATACGATCGTATGGATATTATTATAGCGATAGGATTGTAAGTTACACGGTAACGCTTCACATGAAAGGTAGTAGTCATTGCTTTTGACTCTTCCGATAATTGGGGGTCACGGTGTGTTGCTGACGCTATCCCGTGATCGTTAGGTATAAAGGGCATTTTGGTAAATTGCACTTTGTGTCTACGGCCAACATATTCGGAAGCCTATCGGGTCACACACATATGAACATCGAGTCGGATTAAAATGCGGTTATAGTTGATAACCAAATAAGGAAAGTTTATCTCTAGACTATAAAGGTTATAGTGGTAAATTAATATGGTGGTATTTATTTATTATGAATAAATAAAATACAAGATATTAATTATATACATAAATTAGATTAATTAAAGAATATTCCGGAAGCCAATTAATTGGCATATGGGGCGCCACTTTTGAGTGTACAAGATACACTTGGATTGTGCACTTTAATTAATAAGATTACCATAATATTAATATGAGATATTAATTGATTTTGAAAAATAGATTTATGGTAATAAGATAATTATAATCAATATAAGATATTGGCAAAATAAATTATAATTAAAGAGATAAATCAATCTAGAAGATTTTCTTTATTTTATTGGAAAAAGGTTTTCTTCTCCTCCACACCATATGGGGCGCCCCAACCACTATATATAGGAGGTGGGTGTCAAGCTCTTTTGTACAACACAATTGCAAGAGTTCATAATTCTTGTGTAAAATAGAGAGCTCCCCATAGTGAGTTTGTGAGGGAAGAAAAGGTCCGGTCTAGCGACCGGAGTTTTTCCGATAAAGCAATCCAAGGAGGATTCCGGCGAGGGGTTCGTGTGGATTAGCGATAGAGGCCGGACGCGTGGACGGCTTGCGCATTGAACTACTCTCCGTTGGCGGTCAAAGCGACGATCTTGTAGATCATCCAAGGTATAACCGTCAAACTACTTAACGTGTTTATTGCATTAAACGAAGAACGATCTAGAAAAGGAAATCAAAATTTTAAATTCCGCCGCGTTAAACTAGTGATTTCCTTACAAAGGTAGCGAGAGCGGACTTCGAGCTTAAGCAATAAGCATAATTTAAATGCGTAGTATTTAATCGATAGATGCAAGATTTAAATCACGAAACGTTAAAACAAAAAAAAAAAAAAAAAATTAGGGTTCATGGGGGTCGGCCGACTGGCGGCGCCCCCATCCCTCGGCGGCGGCGGCGGCGGCGGCGGTGGCCTTCGGGCTGCTGTCCGTCGGCTCTCCTCTTCCATTGGGGGAGATCAACCCTTTTTGTTTTGTGATATTTTATTGTGCATAGATATCTCGTTTGTTTAGTTGTGTCGTATATGGCCAACCAATGGTTCAAATAGTTTGGACCATTGGGAAACCATATGGGACATTGGCCTTTCCAAATTTTGATTTGGAATAGGCCTGAGCCCTTTCCAAATATTTGATTTGGAATAGGCCAGCCAGGCCACTTCCAAAATTTTGATTTTGGAAAGTGGCCAAGGCCTAAACCAAAATTATTTGGCCTTTCCAAATATTTGATTTGGAATAGCTCTAGCCCTTTCCAAATATTTGATTTGGAATAGGCTTAGCTTGCGCCACTTCCAAAATTTTGATTTTGGAAAGTGGCCAGTGCCTAGACCAAAATAATTTGGCCTTTCCAAATATTTGATTTGGAGTAGGCTTGCAGCCTTTTCCAAATATTTGATTTGGAATAGGCCTAGCTTAGGCCACTTCCAAAATTTTGATTTTGGAAAGTGGCCGTGCCTAAGCTAAATTTAGTATTGGAAATGAAACAAATAGGAGACTTTATAATTTTAATTTTATTTTGAATAGTTCAAATTTAATTAAAATTGAAATCGATTTAAAATTAAATGTTAATTTTAATTTTCGGTTAAGTCATATAATTAATTAAAAGTTATTTAATTATTTGACGCGATAAAATAAAGACGCATGAGTAGTAGTAGTTAAAATTAGAATTTAATCTTTTTCATAAGATAAAATTGTATGGATTAGATGAGTAGATATAATGTGATTATATGGACCCCGATTGATCGATCACGACTCGACCAATAGGATAGATGGGAATGTTTTCTTTATGTTGGTTTTGAAAAATTGTCCTAGGCCGTTATGAAGAACGTGACCTAGTTTACTTTTTGCATTTATCCCATTCCCTGAGTTCCCCCCCGTGTGCGGCGGGTGTAATTATTAATTATGTAACAAGAATGGAGCAAGAAGTTCGAGACCAAAGAGAAATAAAGAACCCATTGGCGTACGGAATAAAGATCCCGTTGGAGGTTGCAGATACCCTTAGTTTGTGACCCGCGGTTTCGTCAGTTTGTATTCGAAACCGCACCTAGGAAAAGTCCATGATCATACCGGTTATTTTATGCGCGGAATGTTGTGTATGTTTTACTTTATATGATATCGTAGTAATATGCACATAGTAGATGAGACCATAATTAAACCAAATTAATTAAGTGAATTAATTAAAATTATTCCCACGCCAAAAATCGAGCCAAAATTGTCTCCCAATATTATAATGACGGTGAAGAGCCCTTGTTCGGATCCAACTGATCGGCCCTCGTCGGGAGTTGACCTACCACGGGTATATCGTTATTATTGAGATATGATCGTTACGAGATCTCATGAATATTGGGTTGCGACTCGACTGGAATCTTGCGGTGATTGGCCCTCGTCAGGACCGTCTGATTTTTAGAGACAAGGGGTTGGCTATCACATAGAGATGTGAAACGTCAAAGAGTTGACTAGTCAACCACTGGGAGTCGCATGCGATGCGACTGGCAAGAGTATCTACCTGTCGAAATTATCTCGGTTGATCGGCCCTCGTCGGGAATCGAGGTAACTAGATGGGATCCCAGCCACTAAAGAATTAATTAAATTCTTGAAAGTCAATAGGGAATAGTTGGCTAGTGGGAAAAAAAACCTTAGAAAATTTAAGTGCAAATTTAGGGTTTTTATACATGAGCTTTTACTTATTCTATCTTTTATTTATTGTTGTAGAAAATGTCAAACAAATTGAACCTTCGTTTTATCATCGATAACAAGCTTGACGAAACTAATTTTCTCGATTGGGAAAGAAACCTCAAAATCGTTTTGAGGCACGAGAAGATTGGCTATGTCTTGGACGAGGCCCTACCTGAAAAGCCCGCTGAGGGTTCGGCTGCAGATGTTGTCGAGAAGTACAACAAGCACTGTTCTGACAGTACTGATGCTACATGTATCATGCTTGCTTCTATGACACCGGAACTGCAGAAACAGCATGAGTCTATGGACGCCTACTCTATCATGGTCCACCTGAAGGAACTTTACGCTTCTCAGTCTCGCACTGAGAGGTACGAGGTCTCGAAGGCCCCGTTTAGTTGTAAGATGGCATCCGGACTGCTTTGTGGGGTCACACGTGCTTAAAATGATCGGGTACATGAGAGGCTTGGGAAGCCGGGCCACAAGTTGGAACGAGAGTTGAGTATTGACTTGATTCTCGCAATCTCTACCCGACTCATTCTCGCAGCTTTGTGATGAACTATCACATGAACAAGATAGATTGCTCCCCTAGCGGAGTTATTGAACATGTTGAAAACTGCCGAGGGCACCGTAGGAAGGGAAAGCAAGTGTTGCTTGGTCACTTCAAGTAAGGGCAAGGCAAAAGCCCGGAAAAAGTCCAAGAAGGCGAAGTCTGCACCTAAGCCAACGCCTAAGATAGCAAAAGACAAATCCAAGGATGCTTGCTTCCATTGCGGTGAGACCGGACATTGGAGGAGAAACTGCAAGGGCTTCTTGAGTACCAAGAAGAAGCATACTGATGCTTCGACTTCAGGTATATTTATGATTGAGATCAACATTACTTCTTCTAAGTCTAACCACTGGGTATTAGATACTGGTTGTGGTTCTCATATTTGTACGAATATGCAGGCACTAAGAAGAACTAGAGATCTGAGGAAAGGAGAGGTGGACCTACGCGTTGGAAATGGAGCAAGTGTTCTTTGCGCGCCGGCCGTAGGAGTTTATTTTCTTTCATTGCCCAAAGGGCTAGTACTAGAACTCAATAACTGTTATTTTGTTCCTGCTCTTACGAAGAGCATTATTTCTATTTCTGCATTAGATGTTGATGGATTTTCTTTTACGTTTGAGAATAAATGTTGTTCTTTTTACGTGATGGAATCTTTTATGGTACTGGCATACTTAGCAATGGTCTCTACATATTAGATATGAATGTTGACGTACTTAATATAAATAACAAGAAAGCCAAAACAAATGACTTGAATGAATCCTACTTGTGGCATTGTAGACTTGGCCATATAAATAAGAATCGCATTTCCAAACTCCATAAAGATGGAATGTTGGATCAATTCGATTACGAATCGTTTGATACATGCGAAGCTTGTTTACTTGGCAAGATGACAAAGTCACCTTTTAGTGGCAAAGGGATAAGATCCAATGAATTGCTTGAGCTCATACATACTGATGTGTGTGGCCCAATGTCGATTCAAGCCAAAGGAGGATACTCTTATTTTATCACTTTCACTGATGACCATTCTCGCTATGGTTATATATACTTAATAAAGTACAAGTCTGAAGCCTTCGAAAAGTTCAAAGAATTCAGAAGCGAAGTGGAGAAACAGCTGGGTAAAGAAATCAAAACACTTCGATCCGATCGAGGTGGAGAATACCTAGATGGAGAGTTTCAAAGTTATTTAAAGGAGAATGGGATTCTACCTGAATGGACCCCTCCAGGGACGCCTCAAATGAATGGCATTTCGAGAGGAGGAACCGTACTTTGTTAGACATGGTACGATCCATGATGAGCTACGCAGCTCTTCCAAAATCGTTTTGGGGGTACGCTCTAAAACCGCATCCTATACACCGAACCGAGTTCCATCAAAGACGGTTGAATCCACACCATACGAGGTATGGCATAAGAGGAAACCGAGTCTAGCCTATCTTAAACCTTGGGGTTGTCCGACTTATGTGAAGAGGATGATGCCCGATAAATTAGAAGCTAGATCGACAAATGTCTATTTGTGGGTTATCCTAGAGAAACTAGAGGATACCAATTTTACCATCCCGAGGAACAAAAGGTTTTTGTTGCCGGGATCGGCCACTTTCTCGGAGAAAGAGTTTATTCGGATAGGGTCGGTGGGAGTAAAATTGATCTTGAAGAAATTCGAGAACCACTTACGGATAATAGTCGGTTGATGGAAGTAGAGGACTTGCCACACATAGATGTGACACCGGCCCTCTACCGTGGACACACTAGCACCTCGAAGATCCACCGGGGAACGCCGTGAACTCCGAAAGGTACACAGGGCGTGTATCTCATGGAAGATGAGGACCCTAGAACTTATGAGGAAGTGCTATTAAGGCATGACAAAGAGAAATGGCTAGAAGCCATGAATTCTGAAATGGAATCCATGAAAGACAACCAAGTTTGGAACTTAGTTGATCCACCTGAGGGAATAGTTCCCATAGGGTGTAAATGGGTCTTTAAGAGAAAGACCGACATGGACGGTAACGTGACCACCTACAAGGCTAGGTTGGTGGCAAAAGGTTATAAGCAAAGACAAGGAGTTGACTATGATGAAACCTTCTCGCTCGTTGCCATGTTAAAATCCATTAGAATTTTGCTTGCTATTGCGGCATACCATGATTACGAAATCGCGATGGATGTGAAAACGCCTTTCCTTAACGGGAACCCGTCCGAGGAAGTGTATATGACACGGCTCGAGGGTTTCACAACCAATGACGCCAGGATGGTGTGTAAACCGCAAAGATCCATTTATGGACTAAAGCAAGCTTCTCGGAGTTGGAATCTTCGCTTTGATGAGATAATCAAACGCTTTGATTTCATCAAGAACGAAGATGAGCCCCGTGTTTACAAGAAGGTTAGTGGGAGTGCCATTGTGTTCTTAGTGCTTTATGTGGATGACATACTTGCTCATAGGAAATGATGTGCCTATGTTACAATCAGTCAAAGCTTGGTTATCCAAGAACTTCTCAATGAAGGACTTGGGTGAGGCGACCTATATTCTCGGAATAAAGATCTATAGAGATAGATCCAAAAGGTTGCTTGGTCCGTCACAATCCACCTATATAGACAAGATGAAGAGATTCGGCATGGAGCGATCAAGAAAGGATTGCCGCCCATGTCACATGGGGTCTACCCGTCAAAGGGAATGAGTCCTAAGACGAGAGGAGGAAGGGCACAAATGAGTAGAGTCCCTTATGCTTCGGCAATCGGGTCTATCATGTATGCCATGTTATGCACAAGACCGTACGTCTCGTACCCTCTTAGTATGACTAGTAGGTACCGGTCCAATCCGGTGATGGTCACCGGATTCTTTGTCAAGAATATCCTTAAGTACTTGAGACGTACTAGGGATATGTTCCCGGTTTTCGGGAATGATGATTTAGTATTACGAGGTTACACGATGCCGGTTCCAACCGACAAGGATGACTTTAAGTCACAATCTGATTTGTTTTCACGCTTAACGGCGGAGCAAAATGAGTGGAAGAGTTCCAAGCGAGAGACTACCGCAGATTCTACAACGGAAGCCGAATACATAGCACCTCGGAGGCGGCAAAGGAAGCGATTTGGATGAAGAAGTTCATTACCGAACTTGGTGTGGTTCCCTCCATTGAAGGTCCGGTACCTCCGTACCGTGATAATAATGGAGCGATATCTCGATCAAAGGAACCAAGGTCTCATCGAAGTCCAAACATGTGCTACGGCGCTATCACTTGATTAGAGAGATAGTAGATAGAGGAGATGTAAAGATAGAGAAAGTCCACACGGATGATAACATAGGCGATCCGTTAACCAAGGCATTGTCTCAAGCTAAGCATGAGAAACATGTTCACTTGCACGGGCTTAGGCATATGGGTGATTGGCTTTAGGCCAAGTGGGAGATTGTTGGAAAGGTGTCCTAAACCCAATCGGGTCGGACCGGATCCGACCGGGTCGGGTCATTTACGATCTATTTAGTTCATGTAATAACTTTATTATGATTAATAAAAGCACTTATGTTATTATATATTGTTTGTCTTCATATTATTTGTTGTATATATATAGTAACGTCCCTAGTATCAATCATGATAGAGAAACCATGATAGTGATTATGGTTGATGAGATCTCTAATCACTATAACAAGGTTGGTACTTAAATGTCTCTAGTCTTACATATTATCAAATGGGACATTGATAGTATAATCGACTAGCACGTATTGGATGTCTTCTATCTTTTAGAAGGTAGGGATAGATCTCGTCTATCGAAGTGTAGAGACACTTGACCGTACGTGGACGTGTATTAGAGAATGCGTACGTTAGATCGACCCACTTACATTAAGTGTCACACTATGTGGCGGTTGTGTAATTATCCTTTTGACCGGAGTCTTCATGGCATCACGGTGTGGATTGTCATGCTTTGACACTATTGAGATTTCTCCTAACCACGGGGCGATCATGCGGTAGTGATTGGGTATGATATTGAAGCATGCGGAGTATACATGATTGGTCGTCCGGGAATCGCGTATCCTATGATTGGGATTGAATATCCGAAATGGCCTTCTTATAAGGAATGTCTAGCTCTCGAGAATCTTTGCAAAGTGGGAGTAAATGTGTTATTCCGAGAGAGCATGATATCCAGATTATAAGATACGATCGTCAATGTATTGACACTCGAGATACGATCGTATGGATATTATTATAGCGATAGGATTGTAAGTTACACGGTAATCGCTTCACATGAAAGGTAGTAGTCATTGCTTTTGACTCTTCCGATAATTGGGGGTCACGGTGTGTTGCTAGACGCTATCCCGTGATCGTTAGGTATAAAGGGCATTTTGGTAAATTGCACTTTGTGTCTACGGCCAACATATTCGGAAGCCTATCGGGTCACACACATATGAACATCGAGTCGGATTAAAATGCGGTTATAGTTGATAACCAAATAAGGAAAGTTTATCTCTAGACTATAAAGGTTATAGTGGTAAATTAATATGGTGGTATTTATTTATTATGAATAAATAAAATACAAGATATTAATTATATACATAAATTAGATTAATTAAAGAATATTCCGGAAGCCAATTAATTGGCATATGGGCGCCACTTTTGAGTGTACAAGATACACTTGGATTGTGCACTTTAATTAATAAGATTACCATAATATTAATATGAGATATTAATTGATTTTGAAAAATAGATTTATGGTAATAAGATAATTATAATCAATATAAGATATTGGCAAAATAAATTATAATTAAAGAGATAAATCAATCTAGAAGATTTTCTTTATTTTATTGGAAAAAGGTTTTCTTCTCCTCCACACCATATGGGGCCCCAACCACTATATATAGGAGGTGGGTGTCAAGCTCTTTTGTACAACACAATTGCAAGAGTTCATAATTCTTGTGTAAAATAGAGAGCTCCCCATAGTGAGTTTGTGAGGGAAGAAAAGGTCCGGTCTAGCGACCGGAGTTTTTCCGATAGCAATCCAAGGAGGATTCCGGCGAGGGGTTCGTGTGGATTAGCGATAGAGGCCGGACGCGTGGACGGCTTGCGCATTGAACTACTCTCCGTTGGCGGTCAAAGCGACGATCTTGTAGATCATCCAAGGTATAACCGTCAAACTACTTAACGTGTTTATTGCATTAAACGAAGAACGATCTAGAAAAGGAAATCAAAATTTTAAATTCCGCTGCGTTAAACTAGTGATTTCCTTACAAAAATATGAAAGAAATTTGCAAAAATTCGCATATATTATGAATATGATACAAGTAAACTTAGATGTTTCTAAAAACAAAAAGTACAAGGCAAAAATCTAAGACCCCAGAGTTGAATTATGTTCTGGTCCAGATCCGACCTAGACTGGTTGGTAGATCCCTGAAGGGAGGCAAACTGGGCTGTATGATTGGCCACGATGTCCACCCCCTTCCTGAAATCTTCCACACGGTCGTTGTAGACTTTATCCATACCCGACCTATACATGTTGGTGTGGGAAAGACGAGCGATGTCCAGATCGGGGAACTGAACCAGGGCATCATTTATTCCCAGGGTGTAAGTACCACAGGCTGCAGGGGCGAGTAACAAGTTCAAGGCTTGAGAAAACTCTTAAAAGGCCTTGTACTCTCAGATTATTCAGGCAGGGGCTGCGGCAAGCTTAGCTTCGAGAGCATTCTTCGTTCCCGAAGCTTGGCGATGCCCTCTCCCATTTCAGACATCTCGGCCAAGTGCTCTCCTTTTATGGATTCAAGAGAATCCTTGTATGCAGATCCGAGCCTCTGCAGTTCAATTTCTTGAGCCTGAAGCTGCTGCTTGAGAGACCCATTCTCCTGGATAGCGACATACAAACTCTGACTGAGCTGTTCACGCTCAGCAGACCCTCGCTCCAGGTCAATAACCCTCTTCCTTAAGCTTTCTATACAAGAGGAGGTAGCGGCTAATCATTTAAAGGTCTCCTATCCAACACGAGACCCCAGAGAAAAGAACAAGACAAACCTTAGAAGGAATAAAGCCCAAGGGAGAAACCAAGATGAGTTGTTAAAGATGCTTACATATTCGATAATGCTAATCCCTTCATCGACCAATTGTTGGTTGGTCATTTCCAGCAAGGGATCCGGTCCCACCTCTTCTTCCTCATCCCCATCTTCCTCCTGCTCGGACAGCTCAGGTGTCTGATTTGGAGAGGATCATATCTGCCTCTCTTCCGGCTTATCCGTATAAGGGGAGTTTCATCATCATCGTCCTCATCGTCAGGAATGTTGATGGTAAGGAGGGTAAGATTCAGCCGCAGGATAGATGAGCATGAAGTAGCGTCTCCCTGGCGTTCCAGTTATGAAGCGACAGCGCTTACGGGCACTGCGTTAACCGGTACACCTACGGGAAGATGTTCCTCGGTGCGCATCCGTTCCGAGGAAATGCTCTCACCAACCCGCTCTCCTCCAGTAGTTTCTAGAATGTTGAAATAGTGTCCTAAACCCAATCGGGTTGGACCGGATCCGACCGGGTCGGATCATTTCTACTATTTCTTTATGTTTATACATATATTAAATGGCTTTTCTGTTGTCATATATTTGTTCTTTTAAAGAACCAATTATGAATTGTTATATGATAACGTCCTTAGTATTAAACCGTGATAGAGAAACCATGATAGGCGATTATGGTTGATGAGATCTCTAATCACTTTAATAAGTTCGATACTTAAATGTCTCTAGGCTTATGTGCTATCAAACAAGGCATTGATAGTACGAACAGACTAGCTCGTATTAGATGTCTTCTGTCTTTAAGGTAGGGATAGATCTCGTCTATCAAATTGTAGAAACACTTGGACAGTATGTGGACGTGTATTAGAGAATGCGTACGTTAGACTGACCCAATTGCACTGTTAAGTGTCACACTATGTGACGGTTGTGTAATTATCCTTAGGACCGGAGTCTACATGGCATCACGGTGTGGATTGTCATGTTTTGACACTATTAAAGTTTCCCATAGCCATGGGGCGATCATGCGGTAGTGATTGGGTGAGATATTGAAACATGCAGAGTATACATGTTTGGTCATCCGGAAATCGCGTACCCTATGCGTAGGGGTGAATATCCGAAAGGGTCTTCTTATAAGGAATGTCTTACTCTCGTGAATCTTTACAAAGTGGAAGTAAATGAGTTACTTCGAGAGAGCATGATATCCTGATTATAAGATACGGTTGTTGATGTTTGACACTTGACGTACGACCGTATGGATATTATTATGGCGATAGGATTCTATTTACACGGTAACTGTTTCACATGCAATGTAGTAGTCATAGAATTTGAATCTTCCGATTATTGGGGATCACAGTGTGTTGATAGACGCTATCCTGTGATCGTTAGGCATGAAGGGCATTTTCATAATTTGCACTTTGTGTCTACGGCCAACATATTTGGAAGCTTATCGGGTGACATGCATATGAACATCTAGCCGGATTAAAATGCGGTTATAGTGATAATCAAATAAGGAAAGTTTATCTCACGACTATAAATGTTATAGTGATAAACTAATATGGTGGTGTTTATTTATTACGAATAAATATAATACAAGATATTAATTGTATTTATTAATTAAATGTTCATATATTAGATATGTATGTCGAAATTGTATGTGTATATGATATACCTGTATTTTGCAAATTAATTAATCATAGTATTATATTAATTAAAGAAAATCTCAAATTAGGGGGAAGAGGGTATGCCAATTTCTTGTGTATTGGATACATTTGAATTGTGCAATTTAATTAATAAGATTACCATAATATTATTATTATATATTAATTGATTTTGGAAAAATAGATTTATGGTAATAAGATAAGATATATTCAATATAAGATATTGTCAATATATATCTTGGAAATATATTTAATATAAGATATTGAATATTAATAAGATAAATCAATCAAAGGGATTTTCCTTAAATTATTAGGAAAATATTTTCTTTCTCCTCAATCTACTAGAAAGCTAATCCCAATCAGATTGGAAGATATGAGGGGCGTCTAACACCCCATATAAGCAAGGGGTTGGCTAACTCTTTTGCACATCACAATTTCAAGAGCTAATAGTTCTTGTGAAAAATAGAGAGCTTCATAGAGAGAGAAAATGCCGGTCTAGCAACCGGATTTTTTCTTGTAGCAATCCATGATGGAATTCCGGCGGGCTGTTCGTGTGGATCACCGGTAGAGGCCGAACGCTTGGGCGGATCCGTGCATCGCTACTCTCCTTCGACGGTCAAAGCGTCGATCTTTTAGATCAACCAAGGTAACCACCGTCTACTAGCTTGTTTGTTTATTGTTTAAATGAAGTCGATCTTGGTCAAAGGAAATAAATTTTTGAATTCCGCTGCGTTCCCGCATTGATTTCCTAACAGTGGTATCAGAGCGAGCTTCGAGCTTATGAAATAAGCATATTAAATTACGTAGTTAATTTTATCGTTTAAATCACGTAATTAAAAGATGAAAGATTTTTTATTCGCAAAAACGATACACGAAAAAAAAAGGGAGAGTCGGCTTTTAGGGTGTTCGGCCGATCGGCGGCGGCTCCCCCCCGGGGGTTGGCGTCGGCTGGTGCTTCTTTGGTGGATCTCCAAAATTTTGTTTTGTGTATTTTGTGATTCAATACGGTTCATATGTGTGATTAATATCTCTTTATTTAGTTGTGTCATGTGGCTAACCAATGGTTCAAATAGTTTGGGTCATTCGGATACCATAGTGGCATATCAACCAAAATATTGGTCTTTCCAAATTTTGTTTGGAATAGGCCTAGGCCATTTTCAAAATATTTGATTTTGGAAAAAGCCTATGCCTAGGCCCTTTTCAAAATTTTGAATTTGGAAAGGGCCAAGGTAGATGCATTTTGGTTTAAGAAACCAAAGGCATCCCTTTTGATTAGGAATCAAAAGGAAAGAAACAAAATGGACTTAATTTTAATTTTGATTTATCTTAGAATAGTTCTAACTAATTTAAAATTAAAATTAAAATCGTTTAAAATTAACCATTAATTTTATTTCGATTAAAATCATTTAATTAATTAAATGTTAATTAGTTAATTGACTGGATAAAATTATTTAATAGATTAAACGTTAATCGATTAATTAAGACGCAAGTTGTTAAGTTTTAATTTTATCTTTTTCATAAGATGTCATTGTATGGATTAGATATAGTAGATATAATATGATTATATGGACGCCGATTGATCATGGACTCGATCAATAGGATAGATGTGAATGATTTATTTTTCGTTGGTTTAAAAATTATCCTAGGCCGTTATAAATAACGTGACCTAGTTTATTTTCTGCATTATTCCATTCCCGTTAGTTCCCCCCGTGTGCGGCGGGCGTATTTATTTTATTAGATAGAATTAAATGTAACAAGAATGGAGCGGAAGATGAAAACCAAAGAAAGAAGAAAATAAAGATCACATTGGAGAATGGAGCATTAAAGATCCTATTGGCGGTTGCAGCTACCCTCAGATTGTGACCCGCGGTTTTATCAGTTTGTATTTGAAACCGCACCTAGGAAAAATCCATGATCATACTGGTTACTTTACGCATTTATTTATTTTGTGCTCGTATTTATTTTATATGATACGATAGATACATAACTAGGCACAATATAGATAAATGTGTAGGATGTATGTCTATAGAGATAGATATGCATAATGAGACCATAAATTAATTAATTAAGAGAATTAATTCGAAATTAATTAAGTGAATTAATTTAAAATTACTCCCACAACAAAAAATCGAGTTATAATATGTCTCCCAATATTATAGTGACGGTGAAGAGCCCTTGTTCGGATCCAACTGATCAGCCCACATCGGAAGTTGACCTACCTCGAGTATATTGTCATTATCGAGATATGATCGTTTGAGATCTCATGAATACTTGGGTTACGACTCGACTAAGAATCTTGCGGTGATTGGCCAACGTTAGGACGTATGATTTTAGAGACATAAAGTTGACTATCACATAGACGATGTGAATTGTCAAAGAGTTGACTAGTCAAACCACTGGAAGTCGCGTTGGACGCGATTGGTAAGAAGTACCTACCTGTCGAAATTGACCCGGTCGATCGGCCCGCGTCGGGGATCGAGGCAACTAGATAGGATTCCAGCCACTAAAGAATTTTGAAAAAATCTTCAAAGTCAATTGGGAGTAGTTGACTACTGGGAGCAAAATCATAAACCAAAGATCATCTTTGATTTTGCATTTATAAACAACAACACTCTTTTATCTTTATTTTATGTTGTAGTTTTTAGCGAACTTTTATATTTATGTTTTTTCTCGATTAGTAAAACTAAATTATGACTGTTTGAGAAATGTTCTCAAGAATGGTTAAGTAAATTTTAATCCTTTTAAAATAAGCAAAGACGCGAGCAACCCCGTTATAGTAGTTAGAGACAAGGAGACTACATATTTGATGCAGTGCTCCATGACTTTAATTATTAACGAAAAACGGAAGCTCATGATATGATTAAATCAATTGAAATAAGTTTCAACGAATTAATCATATATTGGATACGATCCAATATGATTATTCAGTCATACGATGACAATTAATTCAAACGTTGGACAAGAATGACCACATCGAATTTTGGAAATGTTGTTTTCAAAATTGTAAGATTTAAGTATTGACTTAATTCTTTAATCATTGCTTAAAGGTTAATAGTTAATGTTTTGAATTCGATTCAAAAGGTTAAATAAACTATTTAATAAACTTTAGATTTTCTTTATTAAAAGGAAATTAAAGACATAGCTCTTGTGATATTTCTTAAGTCTTATGAAGACTGCATTAAGAATTATTTACAAGTGCTTAAAGGATTAAAAAAGAAGTTAGGGCATGTGCTTAAATAGAGAACTTATTGAAGTTTCTATTCTAGGCAAGTGAGTTGAGATAAATCTATCTAAGTTCAAAGTCAACTCTAAGATATATGATATCTTACGAGTGTGATTAAATTAGAAAGATTAAATAAAGATATGGAAGGTGAAGCAAACGTTGTAACACTTACTATATTCTGAATCTAGTAAACTGATAAGGGTACTAAATAAATGTTGTTATGTTCCGGTTCTTGTGAAAAACATACTTTCAGTTATCCGTTAGGATTTAATGGACAAATTCAATTGTAAAGAATAAATGTGATTCCGATAAAGTTGAAAGGTCACTGAATCTAACATACTAGATTGATGTCACTATATAGTTGATATATGTGATGAAATCTCAACTAAATGATTATATGGCTGTTATCCTTAATATTTGGTGGTCGTTCTAGACATAGTCTCTATGGAGGGAATCGTGTGATCAGATGTCATTCTGATGACGTCTGAACCATGTGGTTATGAATCATGTGGGTAATACGTATCTTATCTAAAGATGACTAAAATACCATTTTATGAAAAGGTTATAAAATCTAGAAAGTTGTCTAAAGCCTAAACATACCGATGTTTGTTGGCTCATGACAATTAATGCCACAAGTAACTTTTTGTTAATCTTTATGACAATTTTTAGAAATAGTTAAGTGTACTCAGTGAAGTGCATTATTCGGAAAGCCCGAAAAGTTTGAGCTAATACAAATATGAGATTGATGAACTACTTAGGAATTAATCTTCAATTGGATTGAAGTAATTAATACCTGAAGGGTGAAGTTGTCTGAAAAGGAATGAGATTCCCCTTCAAGGATACCATTTTTGGGATACACAATTAGGCTGTGTTCCTAAAACGGAAACAACACTTTATATGATAAAGGTGTGACGCAAGCCAAGCGAAGTATCCCTTACCCGTTTCGGGATGATGCCCTTATACTTAACCGAGTTCCAAAGAATAAAAGTTGAATAAAATCCATATTAGATATGGAATATGATAATGTCGAATCTATCTTAACTGATGATTTGAAGTTGTCATAGGCAAAGTCAGAAAGGCTTGGAGCCTAGTACGACGTGTGCAACTTTGTGGAATATCTTAGCGAGTGCGCTAGATAATGTTTACTTGTCCGCGGAGCAAAAGGTGTTTGTCTCCAGACATGCTGTCTTCTAGAGGAAGTGTTTCTTCCAAAAGAAACGGTGGGAGTAAATTTAAATATCAAAAGAGTTTGAGAACCACAAAGATATACTCAACCATTGGAACGTGAGCAGACGTCACATAGTGATGAGGTGTAGAACACTGCTCAGTGCACATAAAAGTTTTATAAGTCTGTGGATAACCTCAAGCCTGAAAGGGCTGCTGGTATGTTCATCTTGAAGAATGAATATCTCACGACTTATGAAGGAATGTTTGAAAGACAAGATTGAGAGATATGGCCAGGAGCCATAATATCTAAATTAGATTCCATCAGTGACAACCAGGTTGTGAACCTAGTATGTCTTACCTAGAGGGGATGTCCCTGAAAGGCTGATATGGATAGTAATATGATTACCATAAGGCTATAGTGACGGCTGCAGGGGTATGGGGTGTAAACCTTGTAATTACCTTTATGCTGCCAGCTGAGCCCAGCTCTATTCAGACTATGCTTGTTATAACTTCGTATCATGGCTATATGATAGTGTTGACGACGTTGGACAAATAGCCCGATGTTCATAGACGATAACATGATATGTGAGCCCACGATGTCCTTTTATGGACTCAAACAAGAGATATGCCCAATGTGCAATATGGATAGTGGGATTGTGTTACGATTTTGAGTAAGGTATTGGATATCTCTCTCGAGAATCATCTCCCCATATCACAGTCGATTAATGTTTGAAAGTTCAAGGTCTTTACGAAAGCACTTGGATTAGCAGTTCTTATTTTAGAAATAAGAGTCTATAATGATAGATTTAACTGATGTTAGATTATAGTTCACCTATATAGATGTGATGCTAAAAGTGTTTAGCATAGATCGCGACAGGGGACACTGCTAGCCGGTGTTCTGAAGATCTGTCTATGTTGGGACGTTAGTCCTGAAGATAAGGTGAAAGATGATACTTATAGAAGGTTCCCATTTCTACGGCAATATGATCCATCATAAGAGTTTTCCAGATGTTCATACTCCATGAAGAGCCATGAGTAAGAATGAAAGTAAATCTGGTGAATGTCGAAGATATCCTTAAACGAGTTAAGGAAGAGTTCCTAGTTTATTGAAACTTGGAATTAAATAAACGTAAATATACAGACGTATATCCTGAGTCTTATGAAGGCGAGTGGGAGCTACATTCAGGGTTTGCAGGCACTTTGATTGAGTGATATAGGAGCTGGAAATGTTCTTGGCTATGGGTCACTGTAAATTTTACAACTAAGCCAAAACACAGTAGTGCCTTGGAGGCGCAGCGGGAGCAGTACATGAGTCTATGAGGTTCATTCCTGAACCTTGTGTGGTTCTTCCACCTTTTCTATATAGTTGATATAGTAAGTTGATTCATTGCTGTCACGGATTTTATCTAACAAAACAAACAAGTAATAAAATTTATAAATCCGGTATTCCCCAAGTGTAGGGATCGTAGTATAGCGATTAATACCGGAGTCGATCACAGGGAATCGGGGTATCTAGTTCAATAATTTTCCTAAGATTGTTACTATTATTATTAAAACCTAAACTAAAACGGAAGATAAACTGGACAGAGGATTGTCAGTCCAATGCCAGGAAGACATCGTTGCGAACAAAAGCAAATAAAATAAAACTACAACTAAGAAAACAATAAAACTAACTATCATGATTGTTGGTCCCTTGAAAAGGCTTTAGTTAAGTTTAGAGGGGGGGGTGAATAAACTTAACACTTAAAACTTTGGAGTTAACAAATTCTGCAACTTCGGCGGCTGCGATACTTCGATAGTCCGCGAGACCTCGCAGCTCCGCCGATAGACAGTAGTCTACTAACAGTTCAGTTTGCTAAATTTGTGAAGCGGAATAATATCAAAATTAAGCCTTGTTACTTGTTGTTAAATATGTTACTAAGTATTAGATACTCAGTAGTGTATGTGTGTGATTTCGGTTGCTAGATTCGACGAGTTGATATGAATAATGACTAAGTGCGTAAAGTAAATGCGGTAAGTAAGTAGAGAGATTTTATAGTGGTTCCGGGTGATGTAATCCTGTCGGTCCACTCTTCTCCCGTGATGTTGGAGGAAATTCACTAGTGATCTTTGAGTTATCTCGTTACAAAGAATCCTAGGTTGCTTGTCCTTCACCAATAACTATGGCTTCACAACCGAAAACTCGGGAACAGTAGGATTGCTTTGCTCCCGAGTCTTCCACTTGGTCCTTGAAGGGTAGGATTGCCTCTTCACCACTCCACCACAAACCAACGAGTCTTTCACACCCAACGGATGCTTCATCGTCTTCAAGGCATTCTTTATAAGATAAAGAATGAATCAAATAAATGATTCGGTTGCGGCGGCTTGATTAGGATGATGTAATCGGCGGCTTGCGGTCTTCAAGTGTGTATGCTTGATGCGGCTTGAACACGAATGCACTTGAAGAAGATAACTAGATCGGCGACCTTAAGCTCGGTAAGTTCGGCGGGGTGTTTTTCACTCGGTATTGTTACTTAAAATTTTTCCCAAAATTCATCCTCTTGTTTCGAGTTGAAAGTCCTCTATTTATAGGTAAGAGTGCATGTGACTTGAATTTAAAATTCAAATGTGACCGTTCCTTGTATTTGTCCCATCCGCACCGCATTCTCGTCACTATTCATGGGATCGACACTCGTCGGATTACTTTTTGACAAGTGCGGTCTGTCCACCCCTTTGACTTGTATCCAATGGATAAAAATAAGGATCATCCCAACGTCTTTTTAATCTCGGCCTTTGATTTGCTTGATAAGTCGAGGTAGTTGGTCGTTCTTATCCATGTAATCTTCCAATAATCTTGAGTTAATCGAGGTATATATCAGCAGGTTCATCAGTCTGATGTAATACCAATCAATCTGCTGAACATCATTATTTTGTCTGTAAAATATAATGCAGCTGATTACTTTTATCTAACTTTTATTTGTGAAGTTAGATTACATCATTTTAAATATAACCAAGTTCCAAACATCATCCAACTTGTGGAACTTAGACCTTCTACACAAGGCATATGTAATCGGTTTAGGTCATCACGGACTTGCCTAAAATCGATTCCATATCCTTGACTTTAATTACTAAGTTTGATCCCTTAGCCTTCGCCTCTTCGGTCTTCGGCGGGTTCCGGACCGGTCCATCGACCTATCTACCCCATCGACCTAGACCGGTCGTCGATATCAATCGGCGGCCCTTTACGATGCTTGTTTGATTAAACCTATTTATGAATCAAACTCTAATAAACCTATACATTTTATCTAGACATCTTTTTGCCTTTGCACTATAACAACTAGTATGGCACTCATCATCAAAACTAAGAAATAAGTCCAACAATTTCCCCCTTTTTGGTGATGATGCCACTACCTTCACCTAATCAAAGAAAAGCAAAAAGATAAAAACAAAAACAGAACAAATTCATCAATTCTCATTATAAATAATTGTTCACGGTATTACGATCTAGCATCGCAAAGATAAAATAATGATAAGTAGCCGATCTATTGTCTCTTCTCTCTTTCTTGTCCGGCCTTCTCAGCTTGCTCTTGATAGGCTCTAATCTCTTCTATCATGTCCCTCATCCATTCATTTTCAATAAGTGTGAAATCAATATAAGAGTTGACTTGTTTCCACCAATTCCATGCTTCAGCGGACAAGATTGATATCATTCACTCGAATCCAAATCTCATATAAAGATCCTTGAATTCATTAAGTGAGTCTTTTGCTTTTGTGATAGGCAACACCCTATCACCTCTCGCCACTTCTTCCACCTCTCGCCTCCTCTCGTAATTTGACCTTAAGGCTCGACTCTTGCCTCCCAAAATTTCAAACTCAAGAAAGAGTTAAGGCCTTCATGAAATCCCATATCATGGTAAGGTCTCCTTCGTTATAAAATTCTTTCTTGTATTGTGACGAGAAGATCATCGTTGAGTTGAACTCGCCAGGTGCGGGTCTCCTAAAGGCATTTGTATCATCAATCCATCTTTTCGTGCAAAGAGTCTTGCGGCCTCCTTTCTTGCTCGATTTGCCCTCTTCCCCCTTAGTGACATCATCAACAAAACGGGAGATGAGGCCATGAATACCCTCCCGTGATACAATCACTCTATGCAATTGGCCTTCCATGGTTCCGGTTCTAGTATCAATGGTAGTGATCCTAGATTGCAATGTCTCCTCCAAATCTGTTGATCCTTTCGGTGAGTTTGGGATCGGCATAGCAGTTGTTGTGCGAACGGGCTCGGTAGGTTTAGGAGCTTCAACAAGCTTGTCAAGTTTCTCATGTATAGAAAGAAGTTGGTCTTTTAGAGACTTGTCTTTGGCTTTATTTCCAACTTTGATACCCCGACATCTAGTATCAAATCATTCATAGCATTTTGAGTAGATGCAAAGTTTGAAGCAACTTGTATCGCAGATTGTCTCGTTATCATTTACCATCTTCATCGCTTCTTCAAATCTCTGTTCTTGCTCGTCCAATTGAGTTCTTAACTGTTGCATGTCATTTCTTACAGTTCTTAACTCATTGACAACTTCAATTGGCACTCCACTAGTCATTCTACTATCAGTAGGTCCATCATTAGGCTCCTCAACTCTATATTGTGCATGATGTCTACTGATGACCATTGCTTTACTCAAATCTCTCCCAGCAGGGGGAGGTCCTTCCTCAACCATTGCACCAAGAATGTCTTCCATGACCGGATCTTGTGCGGGTTCCTCGGAACTTCTTCTTGTCCAAAAATTTGAAATTCTTCATCACCGTAGTCATAATCCAGCGCTTGTTCTTCTTGATTAACACCGGAACTCCGCGATTATCCTTCCCTACGGTGGTCTTGGCTCCGAGAAGGCTCCACTACGGCGGCCTCGGCAACGGCGGGGGTTTCCTCCAAACCCAAAGTTTGTTCCAACTTTGTGTCCGTGTGCTTTGTTTGAGACTCGAACCCGTACCTCCCGTTCCAACCTTTGTCCGGAGTCTTTGTTTGTACCCCAAAGAACTCCGTACCTCCTCTTCAATTTCCCGTGGATTAAAGATATTGGTATTATCCACTTGAAAACCTTCGCATGACCAATCTTGTGCAGGATGATGGAAGTTTTAGTAAGAGTGCCTTCAATGTCAAATCCATCTTGATATTCAATGGATTCCTCAGAACTAGCACTTGGTTCACTAAAGTCACTGGCTTTTTCTTGATCCAAATCAACAATCTGTTCATCTTCGGGTTGTCCAAATGGCTCTACAACATGAAATGTAGCGATTCATCAACTAGCCTACCATCACTCAATGTAATTCCCTCATTGATCAATGCTTCTAGATCATCCATGGTGAGATCTTGTAGATCCTCATCCATTTCTTCGATCCCGCGGCCCTCGGCGGACTTACCGCACCGGTGGGATGTTGTGCGGGTGGAGGGGAAATCTCCCCGCGAGTCGGATGATGAGGAAGAATCATCATCTCCATTTCTTGGATCTCTCGAACTTAATACTCTCCTCCTTCTCGTTGCTCATCAAATAGATCCATCGATCTGGATTGCGGCGAGTGGTATCAACCAGATCCAAATAAGTTCTCCACTCCCAAATTATTAAAAGCCCATTCCTCAAAATCGGTCATAGATTCGAAATGGCTTTTGTTTCTTGTAGAAACCAAACTTCCATTGAAAATAATCACAATTTGTCAAGTTTGGGATCCACGGATTCTTCGCTTTTCTTCCTCTCTTTCACATGCCTTTCAAAGGGCATGAAAGATCTCCCGGGAGCGACTTCGGTGGCTTGTTGACCTCCAAAGGTCCCAACAAGCGGACTCATGGTCTCTTCTACGGATGTTTGAAAATCGAAGCGGAGTTGCCGTGATTGTGTAGTTGTACCTACTACTTCCATCCGTATCACACTTGATTCCCCGACTCACATGCTCATCGGCGGGGTTAGCGACGATCGCTCTTCCCCCGAACTATTGCCAAACTTGCGGGGTCTTCAATCAAGTCTTCAATCACCTCTTCAACTACCACAGCAGGTTCAGTAGTTTGCTGTGGTTCTTCAGCAGATTGCTCAACAACAACCTGTGCAGCTTCAGTAGATTCACCAATAACATCTTCTACAAAGAAGTGGGCTGCGGTACGACGGCTCGTCGTGATTCTTCAACAGATTGCTCAACAACAACCTGTTCACTTCCAGTAGACTTAATAACCTCATCAGGTGAGGAATCACTGATTACAACTGGTGGAATAATAGTTAAGGGCTCAGCCTCAACAGCCTCTTCTTCTTCTACTGACACCTCTTCTTGGACTTTCTTTTTCCAAGATTCTCAATTCTTTTCCTTTGCCATACTTCTTCTTTTTGGCAACCTCCTTCATCCTCTTGGATAGGGGTTCATCATCATCATCATCATCATCATCATCATCATGTCCAGTAGATTTTCTCTTTCTACTATCTTCTTTCTGTTGTTTTGTCAGAATTTCAACAACAGTTCTTCTTGCAGCTACAGCAGGGTCAGTAACCTCCACTTGACCCTCAGCAGACTCAGCAGTCTGTGCTGTTTCCTTTCTTGTTCTCTTTGATTTCAAGATTTCTGTAATCTTCCTAACATCAGCACTCTTTCTCTTTCCAAATTTTTTCTTTGATGCGGCGGGTTTGATGGATATCTTCTTAGTTTGCCGAACTCCGCTCACCACCAAGATCACCGTCATCTCCATCATCATTATCACCGATGCTCTCCAAAGAACCTCTTCATCATCATCTAGTCCAGGAATCGCATGATCAATCTCCTTCTTGTATCGGGACCGATTTATGTCAACCGGTTCAAGATCGGGAACCTCCGGATGATTCAACGGGGTCGAACCATCAAACCTAGGGGTAAGGCCTTTGATTTTCTTTTCTTTAATTTGTCCTCCTTGGCTACTTTCTTCATATAATGATTGAAATAACCACCCCAATCAAATTTCATGCTTCGCAAATGATAATCATCGGCTCATCTTGGGTCCCGATAGAGTATCCATACGCCAACTAGCCCAAGTATGTTCTTTGCAATGAGCTTGCTCGACAGATCGTATTCATTACCAATGTTTTTGCAATTGATGCACTGGTACCGATTTGATAGTTGCATTTGTCTTGATCGATCTACAAAAGCCATCTTGTCCAATCCCATAGCTTCGGGATTGACCGAACCATCAACAACTTCTTCAAAACCAAACACTTCTCTCAACAGATTGGAGGAGATTACAAGCTCCTCACCATTCACGGTGGTTTTGAATGCTTCGCTTCCTTCTTCTATAACAATATTCTTCCGAAATCAATAACATTGGTGTATGATATTGTTTCTAATCCGATGTTGAGTTTGTTCTCCGTGCCCGCAACCCTTCTTATTCTTCGACCTATATTAATGGCCGCTCCGTTCGTTTGCATCAACAACATAGCCTCTTACACTTTGGCTTGATTCGATTTGAACCTCAATCCTTTCCGCCATTGAAATAAGAAAAAGATGAAGAAAGATTGCTCTCAAATCTCGTGTTCACACGATGTAGATTTTGCGAGAGATAAAGCGAAATTGCAAGTGGAGAAACCGCCGTATAACGATCGATTTTATAGACGATTGTGGGTAGTTGAAGCCGTCACAAAGACGTACATTGAGGTAACCACGATTAAATTTGATTAAATGCCGTCTTGACACGTGGCCCATTACTCCTCCATAACGTTTGTAACCGTTGGATGGTTTGACTTGTGGTAATAATGGATAAAATAAATATCCCGCCAATATGCTTTTTGACTTTAATTACTTTGACCGAGTAACGTTCCTTCCAAATAGGGTAATCCTCGGCGGGGTTGGCTCGCGGTGTCTTGATAAGTAGACTTCGACGGCCTGGCGACAAAAGTACTCTGTCGAACCTTGTTTTCTTCTTGTTTTGTTCAATTGATAATACAAGATGAGGTTTAATACCAATGACCGATCCGTCAAGTGAGCTCACCCAAAATGACAAAGACCAATCCCCTTGGCAACCTCATTTGCTCAATTGTCCAAACATAAGTACATGGAATTGTTGATACCAATGACTAATCTGCTAAGTGAGCTCACCCAACATAGCAAAGACTAATCCCCTTGGTGAATTCCGATTACCGCCGAATATCAGTCAATCTTTATGATTCCAAGTTCGGTCCTTAGTTTAGCAAATCTTTCACCGTCAAGAGGTTTAGTGAAAATATCGGCAAGTTGATCTTCGGTAGGAATGTATAGAACCACTACATCTTTCTTTTCAACATGATCTCTTATAAAATGATGTCTCACATCAATGTGCTTGGTTCTTGAATGCAAAACAGATTTTCGTGATTGCAATTGCACTTGTGTTGTCACACATGATTGGAATTTCCTTTCTTCAATTCCATAATCCCTTAATTGTTGTCTTAGCCATAGTACTTGTGCACAAGAACTTTCCAAAGAAGAATGTATTCGGCTTTCGGTGGAAGTTGAAATAGAATTCTGTTTCTTGCTAAACCAGGGAGACCGCCTATTTCCCATTAACGACGGTTCTGAGGTGCTTTTTCTATCAATCTTGCATCCAAGATAATCGAATCCGAGTAGGATATTACTTTGAAGCTTCCTTCCTTGGAATACCATATCCCTACTCCCAAAGTCTCTTTAAGATACTTGAGAATTCTCTTAACTCGCACCTAAATGACTTTCTTTAGGTTTAGATTGAAATCTTGCACAAACACCTACAAAGAAAGGATATATCGTCCGCTTGGGAGTGAGGTACGACGGACGCCTATCATCCTTCCGTATAAGGTCCGATCAACATCTTTGCCTTCTTTATCTTCATCTAATCGATGTTTGTACTCATAGGAGTTGAATTCTTAGTGCTATTTTCCATACCAAACTTCTTCAAAAACTCCTTGGTATACTTGGTTTGATGAATGAAGATTCCATCATTCACTTGTTTGACTTGCAATCCCAAAAAGTAATTCATTTCTCCCATCATACTCATTTGGAATTTGCTCTTCATTAGATTTGCAAATTTTTCACAAAGTAAATCATTCTCGAACCAAATATTATGTCATCCACATAAATTTGTACCGGCGAGTCTTTGTCCCCTTCACCGATTCTCGAAAAGAGTCTTGTCAATGGTGCCTTTTGTGAAACCATTGTCTACCAAGAATTGAGATAGAGTCTCATACCATGCTCTTGGTGCTTGTTTCAATCCATAAAGTGCTTTGTTGAGTCTATACACTTTATCTTCTTGATCTTTAACTTCAAATCCAGGAGGTTGCTGAACATACACTTCCTCCTCTAGGATCCCATTCAAAAATGCACTCTTGACATCCATTTGATATACTTTGAAGTTCTTATATGCGGCATGTGCTAGGAATAATCGATAGCTTCCAATCTTGCAACAGTGCATAAGTTTCATCAAAATCTATTCCTTCGCTTGAGAATAGCCTTTTGCAACTAGTCCGGCCTTATTTCTCACAATGGTACCGATTCATCAAGTTTATTTCGTATACCCACTTAGTACCAATGATATTTGCATGACTTGGCCTTTCAACTAGTGTCCAAACTTGATTTCTTTCAAATTCATTTAATTCTTCTTGCATAGCAATTATCCAATCTGGATCCGAAATTGCTTCTTCAACAACTTTAGGTTCCATTTGAGATAGAAAACAGGTAAACATAGCTTCCAAGCTTGTCTTCTAGTCCTCACACCTTGTTGTACATTGCCAATAACTTGTTCAAAGGGGTGATTCCTTAACCATTGAGGATTTTGGTTATTTTGATTTTCGGGAACATCATCTTCGGTAGGGTCCGCTTGTAGTTTCTTCTACAGGGGGGTCAGCAGAACCTTGAACTGCTTCAGTTGTTGCATCAGTAACATTGTCTGCAGGGTGTTCAGCAGGGGCAGTATCAGAAACTTTTAAGTCATTGAATCTTTCCAAAACTCCAACACAATCTGGATCAGTGACTTGTTGATTCCTAGCAGGTTCATGATCTACATCTTCCATTCCAGTAAACTTAGGTTCATCAAACACAACATGGATTGTTTCTTCATGTTTTAGTGACCTCTTGTTCAGTACCCTGAATGCTCTGCTGACTGAAGAATATCCCAAGAATATGCCTTCATCTGATTTAGGTTGGAATGTTTTCAAATGAACTTTGTGATTTAGAATAAAGCATTTACTTCCAAATGGATGGAAATAGGATATGTTGGGTATCCTTCCATTCCGGACCTCATAGGGTGTCTTCGGCGGCTTTTCTTGTTTACCGATGTTGTTTTGTGTATAGCATGTCTTGTATTTACCGCTTCACCCAATATCTTTCGGGTAGCAATGCTTCACAAATCATTGTTCTTCCCGCTTCCTTTAATGTCCCGTTTCTTCTTTCAAAGAACCCCATTTTTCGAGGTGTACCAAAGAGCGGCAAGTTGATGTAGTACACCATTCGTTCACAATATTCTCTTATAACTTTGTTGAGAAATTCGGTACCCTGATCTGATCTTATCTTTATGACTGTTAAACTTTTCTCATTTTGTAATCTCTTCAAAAGATTAGGCATGCTTTGGAGTGTCTCACTTTTCTTGTTCATAAATATCACCCAGGTGTATCTAGAAAAATCATCCACAACTACTAAGGTGTATTTCTTTCTGTTACACTTGTTGGAGTTATTGGTCCAAAAAGATCCATATGCATAAGCTCCAACACTCGTTAGTTGATTGTTTAGTCTTTGACTTGAAACTTGACTTTATCTCGTTTACCTTGCCGACATGCATCACATATAGCATCCTTCTTGAATGTGATCTCAGGTAAACCAATCACTAACTTCTTTTTCACCAACTGATTAATATCATCAAAATTCAAGTGATTTAACTTCTTGTGCCATAACCAATTGAGTTCGGATTTGGTATGCACAATCGAGTGTGTTTCGGAACTGCAGAGACCAATCCACAACATACATGTTCTCATTTGCCTTCTACCAACAAGTACAACTTGATCACCTCTCTCACTAATGACAATACAATTGTTTTTGTCAAAAGTGACCTTGTATCCCATATCACGAAATTGTCCAAAGTGCTCGGCAAGTTGTAGTCCAAATCCCTCCACATATGCCACATTCTTGATTGTAAGTCCATTTCGATAAGTGTGCCATATCCTCTTGTATATCCAGTGTATTTTTGTTGCCAAAATTCACCCTTGGACCATCTTTTGCCACAAAGTTTGTTAGACAGTGCTTATTCTTTGTCATGTGTCTGGAACATCCACTGTCAAAGTACCAGACACCCTACAAAACAAAGTTAGTGCATTTTAGGTACCCAAACCTGTTTGGGTCCATAGTGGTCAGTGGCAAGCATGACCCTTGGTATGTTTCCATAAGGTCTTCTCCTAAATGTGTCATACTTTGGTTCATACATGTATTCCACACATCCATAGGTTCTAACAGTAGGTTGTGTAGGAACCACATATGTTTTCTGGCCTTTTGGTACATAATGCTGTTTGAAATGATTCTTGTTGTTAGAAACATTTGCATAACCATAGGTGTCTTGTCTGTTAGGAACGTACCATTTGTAATATGGAGTCTGCCGAGGTCTTGTGTAAGTCCTCTCGCCGATTCCATTGTCTAGGTCTTACCCTAGTAGTATGGTTATACTTACTTGTTTCTAGCATTAGATGCGGAATATTCCAATCATTATCGGCGGGGAACGCCTACCTTTCCCCCGAGATAAGTATCCCTTGAATGATCAACATTTTTGGATTTAGGATTCTTATCCTTGGAATATTTATGTTTCTTTCCCTTCGTGGTCCAAATAGACTTAGTAGCAGTGTCCGCTATTAGCGAGCTTAGAAGGCACGAGCGATCTATTTTTAGATTTATTCATTTTACTAGGAGCCGTTGACTTCGAGACTTCGATTTTGCTTCCTTGAGGCATTCTCATTGGGTTTTACTTGCTTCAAAAAGCCTTACTAGGAGATGGATCTAGTGCGGGCACAAACTTAGGACCAAATCTCGGTACTAGGTTCGGTAACCTTACCGGATCCACTCTTGTTAGATTGCCGAGTTCCAAATCCAAGCCCGCTTCTATCTCCATAAGCCTTTCCCGATTTGTATGCGGTATTGGAACAAGATGGTTCGAATAGATTCGTAGGTCGCTGGATGTTCGACGGACTTATGCCGATTCTCGTCCAACTTCTTTTTCCTTACCATTGAAAACCCTTAATTCAAATTTTCAATCTTCCAACTTCTAACTCAAGAGCCTCTTTTTCACCTTCACAACCTCATAACCAGATTGTATTATCCTCGCTTGATTAAGGATGGCATCCAAAGTCTCATTGTTGTCGAATTTCTAGGATTTGAACCACGGGTTGATTCACAATCACTTCCGGCGAGTGTTTATAGATACGGTGTTGTATACCTCCTCGCTTTCATCCATATTGGCCATCAAAGCATAATCCTCCATATCGGCAACCGGTCCGTGTCATCCGATTCATTTCCTTTTTCGATTCCACTTCATATCCCGATTCATCTTCGGCAACCATAGCCTTCTTGCCATGTCTTCTTTGTTGACTCTTGGTCTTCGCAGGTCCGGACAATCGAGTCTAAAATGTCCAGGCTTCTTACGGTTGAAGCAAAGATAATCGGTTCCTTGCCTTGTTTCAACTCGGGACAATCGGGTCCGAAGTGTCCCGGTTTCTTGCAATGAAAGCATAGATAGTCATTATCTTTCTTTGGTTCTTCTTTCCTTCTTTCGGTAGGCCTCTTTGTGAAATTTCTTGTAGGGGCCTTTCCGGTCTTCATCATTCGATTTTCTTGCTCGCAGGGCAATTTGCTCTTGCATTTCATCTAGCATATCATCCTGTCTTCCCGATGTTTCTTCATGATGTGAAGCGACCAATGCGGTGGTTTTTGGCTCTTCCTTTTCGCCTTCGTGCACCGACTTCTTGCTAAATTCATAGGCCTTAAGATCGAGAACAATTTGAAGGTATCTTCTTCATGCAACTTTCTCATTTCTTCAATTGCGGTCACACCTTCATTTTCCAAACATCTCTTGCGGTAAAGCTTCCAAGATTTTGGTGTTTACTTCCTCTTTTGAATAACTTACACTCGGTAGGGTAAGTTCATCCAAATATAGCATTGAATCTTGATTCCATTTGCTCAATGGTTTCATTAGGTAGCATCTTGAACTTTTGAAACCTTTTTCTCGCCACACCGATTTTGTTCTTCTTTATTGCATCGGTTGCCTTCACAGATTAAGTGAATCTTATCCCAAAGTTCCTTTGCGCCTTGCAATCTTTGACCTTCATGTACATATTGCTATCCAAGGTTCTCGTAGATGATATCAATAGCAATGTTGTTGAGGTTTGCTCTTTTTCTGTCTTCTCGCATTCCATTCTCTCTTTGGTTTAGGAATGTACTCGGTTCCCGTCACCCACTTGCCGCCTTTGTAATCTCCAGGTGGTCCTTCGCTTAGTACATCCATCATCTCATCATGAGTAGCGAAGAAGATATGCCCGCATTCGACGTTTATACTCATCAAATCATCAAGAGAACACATCAACATAGTTCTAGCATACCGTGTGTTGTCCATGATGCAAGTCTTGAAAATCGGTAATTTGAAAGAAAGTTTTAAAGAATTTTCACAAGTACAACAAGTAGGATTCCTTCGAACGAAGCAATCGCTCCGATACCAATTGTTGGTCCCTTGAAAAGACTTTAGTTAAGTTTAGAGGGGGGGGGGGGGTGAATAAACTTAACACTTAAAACTTTGGAGTTAACAAATTCGCAACTTCGGCGCCGCGATACTTCGATAGTCCGTCGAGACCTCGCAGCCCGCCGATAGACGTAGTCTACCGACGCTTCGATTTGCTAAATTTGTGCGGCGGAATAATATCAAAATTAAGCCTTGTTACTTGTTGTTAAATATGTTACTAAGTATTAGATACTCGGTAGTGTATGTGTGTGATTTCGCTTTGCTAGATTCGGCGGTTGATATGAATAATGACTAAGTGCGAAAGTAAATGCGGTAAGTAAGTAGAGAGATTTTATAGTGGTTCCGGTGATGTAATCCCGTCGGTCCACTCTTCTCCCGTGATGTTGGAGGAAATTCACTAGTGATCTTTGAGTTATCTCGTTACAAAGAATCCTAGGTTGCTTGTCCTTCACCAATAACTATGGCTTCACAACCGAAAACGGGAACAGTAGGATTGCTTTGCTCCCGAGTCTTCCACCGGTCCTTGAAGGGTAGGATTGCCTCTTCACCAGCTCCACCACAAACCAACGGTCTTTCACACCCAACGGATGCTTCATCGTGTCTTCGACGCAGATTCTTTATAAGATAAAGAATGAATCAAATAAATGATTCGGTTGCGGCGGCTTGATTAGGATGATGTAATCGGCGGCTTGCGCCTTTCAAGTGTGTATGCTTGATGCAAACTTGAACACGAATGCACTTGAAGAAGATAACTAGATCGGCGAAATTTTAAGCTCGGTAAGTTCGGCGGGGTGTTTTTCAAATTTCGCATTGTTACTTAAAATTTTTCCCAAAATTCATCCTCTTGTTTCGAGTTGAAAGTCCTCTATTTATAGGTAAGAGTGCATGTGACTTGAATTTAAAATTCAAATGTGACCGTTCCTTGTATTTGTCCCATCCGCACCGCATTCTCGTCACTATTCATAGGATCGACACCGTCAGATTACTTTTTGACAAGTGCGGTCCGTCCACCCCTTTGACTTGTATCCAATGGATAAAAATAAGGATCATCCCAACGTCTTTTTAATCTCGGCCTTTGATTTGCTTGATAAGTCGAGGGTAGTTGGTCGTTCTTATCCATGTAATCTTCCAATAATCTTGAGTTAATCGAGGTATATATCGAGCGGGTTCATCGACTGTCGTAATACCAATCGATCCGTCGAACATCATTATTTTGTCCGTAAAATATAATGCAATGCTGATTACTTTTATCTAACTTTTATTTGTGAAGTTAGATTACATCATTTTAAATATAACCAAGTTCCAAACATCATCCAACTTGTGGAACTTAGACCTTCTACACAAGGCATATGTAATCGCTTTAGGTCATCACGGACTTGCCTAAAATCGATTCCATATCCTTGACTTTAATTACTAAGTTTGATCCCTTAGCCTTCGCCTTTCGCTTCGACGGGTTCCGGACCGCCCTCCGACCTATCTACCCCATCGACTAGACCGGTCTGTCGATATCAATCGGCGACCACTTTACGATGCTTGTTTGATTAAACCTATTTATGAATCAAACTCTAATAAACCTATACATTTTATCTAGACATCTTTTTGCCTTTGCACTATAACAGCTAGTATGGCACTCATCATCAAAACTAAGAAATAAGTCCAACAATGATAATGACTGAAGCAAATCAACATAGAACAAACATGATCCACCATCCCGCAACCCTTAATTCTTCCCTAGATTATCTTATGATGATTCAATCAAAGTTGTGGTTCACCTAATCAAAGGTATGAATTCCTACTTCCGTAAGTAATCCGTCTATCAATCTCATCATCTTCCGATCTATAGAGATTAACGCTCTCAAAACAAGGTGCAAGATTTATTAGATCTAACAACCTAGAAATCTAACCTATCAACTTCCGTTATGTCAAGGTTAAAAGTCTAATCTTTCCTATGGTGATCTAAGGTTTACACCGATTTTCATCATACGGTAAACATCAAATAGCAATACATCTTTCGATATCGATTGCATAAACAAATAAACAAAGGAAAGATACAAACTCTAAATAAAAACACTCACAAGATTATCCAAGAGAGAAATCAAAAACGCTGCTGAAAAGTAACCATGGATGCTCCAGTTCACAGCTTGAAGGCCATCAGCATGGACGAACAAGAACAAAAAAAAACGAAAATAAAACCTTATCTAACCGCCACCCCAGCCTCCCAAAAGGGGGCTGGGGCGCCTAGGGCTCCTCTCTAATGTTTGTGTGTCAAGAGGGATCGAATTATCACTACAACAAATAAGGCCTTTTGCGACACTTTATTAGTGGCATTTTGATAATTGTCGTAGGTTTACCGGCATAAGCTACTAATTGCCACAAAAGTACGACATTTTTTGCCACATATTTCTTATGACACTAATTGCCGACGATTTACCGGCACTCATTGTTTATGTCACAAATGCGTGGCATTTTTTGTGGTGGTTTGATGTTATGTCGCATAACACATGACACTTTCCCGACATTTCGTGATAATGCAGCAAAATTTTGTGTTAATATCAGGGAAATTTGAAGATATGTTGTCAAATGCATGACAATTTTCACCTTGCCATTTCTTACGCCTAAAAAACAACACTAGTTATGGTTTTTCATGAAATAAAATCAAACAAAACAAAAGCGCACATACATACATACATATACATATATATATATATATATATATATATATATATATATATATATATATATATATATCTTAAGTTAGAGGGCTCACTTGTACACGGTCATCCTCTACCTCCATTCGTATCAGAGGTTGATCCAATAATTTTTTCAGCGTTGTCATCAGACTGTAAAACTATATTTTTTCCTCTAAAAATATTATTCCAACAGGGTCATCGGAGCTAAAACTAAATTTTTTAACAACAAAACGATATTTTTAACAATAAAATTACATCGTTTTAAAACTAAAAGAAAATTTTCGAATCTCAGTACGGTCACGCGACCTCTGGAATGAATAGATCGACCACTGATTCGTATGATTAGTAAACCTAATTCCCAAGCTGAGATTTTGTTATATAAGTTGTTTGATCAAGTTTCTTGGTTAAATAGGTTGAGATTCATTTTTTTTAGCTGCCGTTATTTATTTAGTTAGTGGATAAAAAAGTATTGTCTTTAAATGAAATAAAAAACTATTTGCAATTGTCAATACTACCGCTAAATTAAATTGGAAAGTTTCTTTAAGGGGGGTTCGATCAGTGTACCTCAAGGTCCAAAAAGACACCGTTCACCACTGTGCTAAGCAGGGTTTTGTAGACCATGCGGTTATATTAGATAAATAATTACATTTTGTAGTGTTTAATGACAAATATTATAAATATATTTATTTAAGAAGCTTAAAACATTGACCTAAAAAATACGCCTAGAGTATATATAACAGTCAAAATGGAATGAATAATTTTATGTTATTTTATTTTTTTGAGGGAATAATTTTCTTTTTTATTTTTATTTTCTTGTTTTATAAGTGTATCATTTATAAATATTAGGTACGAATAAAATAAAAATAAACAACTTATTATATGTATGTTATTAAAGCATTTACATACTTACAATACTACTTTTTTTTTAACACTATAATGAATTTCAATTAAAATCAAATCGTTTTATATATATATATATATATATATATATATATATATATATATATATATATATATATATATATATATATATATATATATATATTTTTTTTTTTTAAAATTTTTTTTTGCTTAAAAGCCCTCGAGATCGAAAACCCACTGGTCCGACTAATCTAGAATTCTGCCCGGATCGTTGTACATATATTAATAAATAGCATAAGTAATAAAAAGATATCAAATTCACGTTAAACAATATCATGAACATGAGTTTTTTTTTTTAAATTTCTTTTTTCTTTTTTCCCAAAGCAATATAATGAACATAAGTTTATCACTGTAATTTGCATGACTGAACTTGAAAGTGAACTTCTAATTAGCCCGATCAACGAAAGAAACTTTAATCGGGCTAATTACATAATAAATTGACGGTCGATCAAGCTTGATCAATCAACCACAAACATTATAATTGGCTCAACTAAACGTCGAATTGACGATTGATCATGTTTTTTTTTTCTTTTTTTTTTTACTCAGAAAAAGACATACATTAACAAAAGTTACAGTACATCATCGTTTACGGCTTGACGAAGCCAAACAGGAAAAGAGGATGTCCAAACGACATAGTTTTTTACATTTTTAACAAACCGGGCTAACTCTTGTTGAGTTATCTGAACCTCAAACTTATAGCCTGTGAAAACTCGATCAATCCTAAACACTATAATAGGTTAATCGAAAATCAAAATGATGCTCGATCAAGCCCAACCAACCTCAACAATGTAAATAGGTTAACTTAACCTTAAATTGATGATCAATCAAACCCGAGCAAACAAAACACTCAAAACGGATTAAGCAAACCTTAAATTAATAGTAGATTGAGCCTAATCGACACTAAACAGTGTAGCCGGGGTAAGTGAACATCAAATTGATCTCGATCAACCGGATCAACCCTAATCATTGTAATTGGGTTATCTAAACCTCGAATTGACGGTCGATACAACTCGATCAACCGAAACTTAGTAATCAGGTTAACTTAACCTTGAATTGATCGCCGATCAAGCCTAATCAACCCCAAACATTCGAATTGGGTAACATGGACATCAAAATTGATGTTCGCTCAAGCCTAGTCAACCACAAAACTGTAACTCGGTAAAACGAACCCTAAACTGACGGTCAATCACGCCTAATCAACCATAATCATTGTAATTGGGTTAGTTGAACTTCATTTTGAAATTTTATCAAGCGTGATTAACCAGAGACACTTTAATTAGGTTAACTAAACATCAAATTGACGTTGATCAGGTTTGATCAACCGCAATCATTGTAACTGGATGAGCTGAACGTTAAATTGATGACCGATCAATCCTGATCAACCATAAACACTCTAATTGGGCTAACTAAACCTAAAATTGATTCTACGTCACCTAAACATTGTAACGGGTTAACTAAACATCAAATTGATTGTCGATCAAGCCTGACTAGCTCAACAATATTATCAGGTTAACAAAACCCTAAATTGACGGCTAGTCAAGCCTAATCAACCACAAACTCCATAAATGGGTCATGATAAGTAAAAGTGAAATAACTATTATTACGTAGAACAATTTAACTATAATGCCTGGTTGTTTGAGTTTATTTTATTTTATTTTACTTTACGATTTCATTAAAAAACCTTATCATCATTTATATATTGTGTTGTAAGGTGAATATATACAAATACATATAAATTTTTATTTTTTTTGAGCAATCCGGCAAGGGAAATAAAATTAATTTTGATCAAAATCCAGAAATTACCCAATTGTACATGCTACAAACCTGGTAATAAATAGGCTGGTTAAAAGTAAATAAATTAAAAAAAGTCGATCAGTTTTGTCCTCGTAATTTATCCTTAATATCAGTGAGATACACCGATAAAATCACCGGAAATATTTCAAATAATCACTGAGATACACCAAGTCATGACTTTGTATATATTTCACATAATCTTCAAACTTTGACAGGACAGATGAAACCGAACCTAATTTTCCTGTGAAATTATGCTAACCATCACCGGCGAGCCGGCGAGGTCCACACACTTAGAAGATGCTGGGAAAATGGAGGATCGGGATCGGGCGACGAAATCAACCCGACTCAGATTCCATTACTAACCACCAAAGCCGGCTCACGTGGACACATCGATTGAGGAGGAATTCAAGGCCATCGTAGCCTAAACATCGATGAACAAGTCCAATGATAACGATTGGTTCCGGATATCCGCTGTGAATCCGGAAGTAACCCGGTGGACTAGGAAGTGCTGGTATGTCCATAACCTCCTCAAGTACGAGTTTGATCTCCAATTTGATATTCCCGACACTTATCCGGCCACTGCTCCTGAACTCGAATTGCCTGAGCTTGATGGTAAAACCCATAAGGTAATTTTTAGTATTTTATGGGTTTTATGGATTTTGATTGTGTTTTCTGATGGATTGTGATTGTGATTGTGAATTGAGCGATGTATCGAGGAGGGAAGATTTGCTTGACTACGCATTTCAAACCGCTATGGGCAGAGAACTGGTGAAACTCCCCTCTTTTTTTTTTTTTACCCTTTTTCTTTTGTGATTTCCTGAAACAGTAGCCTTTTAGAACTGTTAAAGTTTCCTCCTTTTTCTCATTTGCTGGTTTTTTTACTGATCATTCATTTAGATGGTTGGAATTCATCATTTTTTAGTTCTTCCCCGGATTTAATAATGTATTGAACTACTCATGATTCTCGCGTTTTACAATGTCTTGTCTAGTTGTATGATTCTGGGTTATTTTGGTTATGTTGGATAAAGTAGTGATCTTTAACTAATAGAAGGTGAATTTAGTTCAGCTGACTATATAAGTTTTTGGGGCGTGGAATGTTATAGGCTTTTTTTATTTTTTATTTTTGTGATTTGCTCAGGATATAATTTGAGGGAGACAAAATTGTTGATGGTTATTTGTGTGGGTGTCTTATATGTTGTCCTGTAGATTTGTTTAGGATATGTCTTATTTTTTGGGTTGTCGTTAAATGATTTGAATTTTCTAAAGATTTTGTTAGGCTATATCTGTATCCCCAAATATTTGTTGGTTGGCCTGTAATTTACATAGTTGTATATTTTGGTAGTACTAGGTTTTGCATTGCACATGCCTGTCATGCCCTATGTTTGGGTCTAGCACCATGGCTTGCTACAGAGATTCCGGTTATTGATATATGGTACCAAACATTTTTATTCTTGGCTCGATATTTAAAGATAATGTTCATCCTGAAATAATGTTTCTTCTACGGCAGCTTAGGTTGTGTGAATTTCCCAAATCGACATCTATCTTGATGATGCTTATTTGGTGGACATTTATTCAACTTGGCTAATAATGTTTGTGCGGGTGTGTACCTCATTTTTTTGCTTGGAAGACATTCTTGGTAGTTGATTCTACATCATTGAAGCATTTGTGTTGGTGATTTGTCCATGGAATGTACATTTATCTTATGATGCCGGATTCAGGTATATAAACTCATACAATAAAATTATTTTAAATTCTCAAACAAAGGAAGTATAAAATCTTTTTTCCTGTAAGTGCACTATGATCAAAATAGTGTTGTAGGAGTACAATTGATGATTACACATTTGATGTGTTTTAATTAAGGTTTGGTTATATTTGTGTACATAGCTTTTGACACAAACGACTAAATGTGTATTGAGAAATTTATTTTTTCTCTATTGGTTTTGTGATTTAACATTTGTTCTATTTTGTATCTATTGCCAATTAGCCATTCTACAACATTGGGTGAATTCTCCTTTCTGCAATTTCATGTACTGAAGTAATGTTGGAAATGAGAGAGCAAAATGGTGTTCTTGTAAGCATACAACTTTGCAGGTTTGTTCAATCAACATTGTGGTGGCTCTCAATGTGCTCCACTATCTTTACAGTTCTTGTTATATGTATCATTATAGTTATGCAAGCATTGATGAAGCTTCATGCTTCCTTAAATGAAGAATTTTTTGAGTTTCGGTGTTGTTTCTTTAAAACCCCTTTGTGAATTTAATATATTTTAGTTGGTTAATTTTGAAATGCTGGGGCTGATTATTGTTTTTACATGTTGATTTGAGGTACGTTGGTAAGCAGGTTAGGAATATGGAAGAGTCAATGATAATAAGGAATGAGCTAGAATCCAAAGGTTAGGAATATGGAAGAGTCAATGAGAATAAGAATTAGCTAGAACCCAAAGATCTGGTAAAGGTTATGTGAAGTAATTCTTCTTGTTTTTAGATAGGGATTACTTATGTTCTATGGCTATATTTTTTCCTTCAAGATATATATGTTCCATTTTAACTTGTATGCGTATGAGGATGTCTTTATTCAACAGGGTTTTACTTATGCTTATTTTTCCTTCAAGATGTTCCATTCTAACATCTATGCGTATGAAAATGTCTTCTTTCCTAACTTATGTATCCATATTGAAACCACATAGGTCAAAAGAAGCTTGCACTTGATTCTTGCATATGGGAATCTCCGGATTAAAAAGGATTCTTCCATTTTCTCTAGCTGCCATAGAACAAAGAAATGTGAAGCAATGTGAAGTCACTGTAGCTATTCATACCAAGAATTCAAACTTCAAAGCTGAGAAATCAATCCCACCTCCAACATAGTCATGAGAGTCCAAGAATAAAGATGAGTATTTTTCATCTTTATTATGGTTATTTTTGCAGCTGCTATGGAGCTTATTGTAGTCCTTGGAGATGTCTGATTCTTATTGCTAGCCTGATGTTAGGGGCGTGTCAATCAATTTTCTCTTGTGCTCCCTATTTTTTGAGGCTAGAATTCAGTGCATGTTATATAATTGGTCTTTAGAAGTTTTTGCTTTTGATTAGTTCTCATTGTATTAAAATTTTATGTACTTTCATCAGCAATTTGCTGAATTCTAATAAATGTGTTTATTTACAATAAATTTCTGCTCTATATTTTTGTAAGATAAACTATGAATGGAGAGAGGAGGACCAACATTTTCATTATGTGCCATACAAATGTTGTGAGATTCACGGCAATAAAAATTAGTGTTGGTAAATTACCATTTAAAAAACCACGTCAAATGGAACGAATGCCGGTATAGTGCCACAAACATGTGTCACTCTAGATGAAAAGTGTCGACAAATTTGCCTCAAATTATGTGTGGCAATAAAAATAAGTGTCGTTTCAATGCCACAAAGTTATGTCCGTCACATTAATCAAGTGCCGGAAAAACTATCGTAAAACATTCCGACACATTAGAGAAGTGTCAGCAAAGTGCCACAAATAAAACATGCGTCACTTTGACTATATGCCATAATTTCACCGCAAAAACTTTCCGGCAAAACAACAAACTGCCGTAAAACATTGCCGACACCAGTATTGACGACATTTAAATAACCGCCATTTTATGTGCCGGGATTACTTTTTGCGGCGCTTATTTTCTATTTCTCGGCATTTATTTTGTGCCGTAAAAAGCCAAAAGTGTTGTAGTGTATATATCCATTAGGGTAGAAATCGCGCTGTATTTATAGACTTTTGAGGTGGCCGCGCAATGGCGGTGGACGGACGCTCGTCCAGAAGCTTGGACGCCCGTCCAAAGTTCTTGGACGGAAGTGGACGCCAGTCTGACTTGGCCTGGAACTCTCTGATCTGATTTTTCACTCTGAACGCTCGTTTAGAGGGGTTGGACGCTCGTCCACTGAATAATCTTGAGACTCTGAATTGAATTCGCATTCCGGACGCCAGTTCAACCTTCTTCTCGCCTGGACGCCGCTTCACCCTTCTCCCACGGACGCCCGTCCACCGGATCAACACACGATTCTTCATCTCTATCCTCAATCCATTTCATCTCTATCTTTTCTCCTCTTCATTAATCATCAAATAATTCGAACTTTATCACCTTTCTTCATATAAATCTTCAACTAAACATTATCCAATCCTCCATTGAGCCGCATTATGGTGTATCTACAATCATCAAAAACATGCAGAGTGTAACCATATCCAAATAATCATAAATTCATCAATAAAACGCATAAATTAACTAATTTTGCGAATCAACCATTAAAAACCTCACTTGCTTAATATTTCAATATAAAGCTCGATTTCTATGGAAAACATCTAGATATGGGGGAAATTGATATAAAATATATCCTTATAAAACGTATAAAATCACCCTTAACAACTCCCCCACACTTAAACCGTGCTCGTCCCGAGCAAGACAAAACAAAATCAAGACTCGAGACATATAAACATTTATGCAACCATAAAGCATATTCAATAGTTTAGAGGTTCACCCAAGTGTGTGTGCATAGCCATAATAAATTTCCACTAAATCCATACTTGAAATTGATGCAAGCAAAACTAGCCAACATCCCATTTAGATCAGAAATATAAAAACGATTATAACATGCACCTCACAAAACATACATATTCGAATAAAAATAATAAGGAGTGTTTACAATATTTCCGACAAACTTAGAGGATAATCCCTACAACATATCTTTCAGTTTATACTGGGGATAGTCTGAAGATAAGTACGGTTTTCAACCATCTTTTCACATTGCCATTTGCTAATTTTTCTTAAAGTTCTCTTAATTACACACGTATAGCATATGCCCTCATTCCCAGCAATAGGACGTTTCGTGATAACACCCTAGCTGGACTACTATCATCAGGCGCCGGAGCTATTAACCTCATAGTGGTATAGGACATTTCGTGATAATGCCCTACCGCACTCAAATCATTGCCAGCTACTTCCGACACATACATATTTTATTCATACAATTCATCTTAGAGTGGTATTCAAACCTTAAATTATATCCTTCCTATCACATTCAAACCTTCAGATATTCACTGAGTTACTTTGAGAGAGCATGATATCCAGATTATAAGATACGGTCGTTGATGTTTGACACTCGACGTACGACCGTATGGATATTATTACGGCGATACGATTCAATTTACACGGTAACTGTTTCACATGAAATGTAGTAGTTATTGCATTTGACTCTTCCGATGATCGGGGGTCACGGTGTGTTGCTAGACGCTATCACGTGATCGTTAGGCATGAAGGGCATTTTCGTAATTTGCACTTTTGTGTCTACGGCCAACATATTCGGAAGCCTATCGGGTATTACACATATGAACATCTAGCCGGATTAAAATACGGTTATAATGATAACCAAATAAGGAAAGTTTATCTCACGACTATAAAGGTTATATTGGTAAATTAATATGGTGGTGTTTATTTATTATGAATAAGTATAATACAAGATATTAATTGTATTGATTAATTAAATGTACATATATTAGATATGTATGTCGAAATTGTATGTGTATTTGATATTCATGCAAATTAATTATTCATTGTATTATGTTAATTAAAGAAAATCTCAAATCCCAAATTATTGGGGAAGAGGGGACGCCATTTTCTTGTGTATTGGATACATTTGAATTGTGCAATTTAATTAATAAGATTACCATACTATTAATATTATATATTAATTGATTTTGGAAAAATAGATTTATGGTAATAAGATAAAGATATATTCAATATAAGATATTGTCAATATAAATCTTGGAAATATATTTAATATAAGATGTTGAATATTAATGAGATAAATCAATCAAAGGGATTTTCCTTAAATTATTAGGAAAATGTTTTCTTTCTCCTCAATCTACTAGGAAGCTAATCCCAATCAGATTGGGAGATATAAGAGGCGCCTAACACCCTATATAAGCAAGGGGTTGGCTAGCTCTTTTGCACATCACAATTCCAAGAGATAATAGTTCCTGTGAAAAATAGAGAGCTTCTTAGAGAGAGATTAGATAGAGACAAAAGGCTGGTCTAGCAACCGGATTTTTCTAGTAGCAATCCATGATGGGATTCCGGCGGGCTGTTCGTGTGGATCACCGGTAGAGGCCGAACGCTTGGGCGGCTCCATGAATCGCTACTCTCCTTAGACGGTCAAAACGTCAATCTTTTAGATCAACCAAGGTAACCACCGTCTACTAGCTTGTTTGTTTATTGCTTAAACGAAGTCGATCCTGGTCAAAGGAAATAAGTTCCCGCGTAGATTTTCTAACATAGAATACCAGCTAAAGTTGCCACTGCAGAAGAAGAAAGAAAAAGAGATAGAGTTAGTGACACAGAAATTCAAGATAAAGCAAAAGTTGTTGAAAAGTAAGCCCTACACGTGGTTTTCTCATCAACGCTAAGAGTTATATACAGATCAGGCCCAGCCTCTTCGAGCCTGGCTGCCCCAATCATCTGGGACGATAATTCATTGGTGAGTATAAAAGCACGGGAGTCCAGGATGGCCTGAACGTCAGAAAATCAAGGATGTCAAGGGTAACGTCTTTTTCCACATCATTTGATCTCGACCGGTTTAGATCGGCATGTCCCCCATTCCGAGAAACGAAAAACGTGCACGCCAACCCGTAGGTGGTTAAGGACCGTTAACCATGTACGTTTGGACACCGGACCGGTGAGGAAATTGGTACCATATAGCAGGCCTTGGATTCTTCCTAATCTGGTGAAAACCCCTGAAGAGGTTTACAGAGAAGCAAACTCCGGCCATCCGGCACAGGATGGCAAACCATATGATGCTTGTAATACCATTAGGGGCTACCTGGGTTGCACCCATGCCGTAGTGCCTCAATACCTCTAAAAAGGCTGGGCACCAAGGTAAGCGCAATCCGCCCTTTACTTGGCCTTCAAAAACCGTGCAAAAACCGTCCGGAGGTCGGTAGGCATAAGGACGAGGTGTTGGAAGTAACGTCCGAAAGACAATTTATGTAATTGTTTTTAGAATTAATAAATGACAGGTTTATTCTCATCTTATTACTTGCTTCGTGCTTGTAAGTAATACACTACTGAAAACCCCAAGTCGTATCATATGTAGCCATATAACTTAGTGTGTGTCACACATGAGGATTAAGTTTATGGTGATACACTTGAACTATTAGTCCGTGGTGAAGTTATTCAAAGTATGGGGTCTATTGATTAAACCACCATTAATGCGTCCAGAACACTTTATGGTGTGAACGTCTTATCCGGACCGTCGACATTGGTTGTCTAAGTGGGGCATTTATATATGATGAGAGTCATATAGGACTGGACCAATTTAATCTGCGTTTCTCATATAATTTCGTGATTGAGAAATCTTATTAAATCACAAGATGATCATATATGGATTAACCTTAATCTTGAAGTGATTACAAACTCCTACTGGTTTCAGGATAGGGTTTGATGTGTTCGTTAAGGATCGCTAAGAGGCGCGGTCCGAATAACTTTCACGTTGGCACTATTCTGGAATGAGTGAGAAGTGTGTCTCACAGATATGGAATACATTCCTTCCTGCGTTCCTTCCTGCGGAAGTAGAAAGACAATCCCCTTATTTGTTGATCCTAGAAACTGATCGATCCCGGGAGTTCGTATTGGTTATGAACTAATTGATCACTAGTGGGTTAATGATAAATGAGGATAAGATGTAGTGAAGACGGTTTACGGAAATAATCCTACTTCAGTACGGATAGTCTATGGAGGGTTAGTTTATATGTAATGATTATATCAATGGACACTTATCGACTCGACTCGACGTTTTGAGAATAAGTTATATCTATAATCGATAGAGTTCAGTTTTGGATTTATGGTGACGTAATTCCGGAATTAATGAGTTAAGTAGAAATATTCTGTTCGATGAATATTTTATTTAATTTATTGTAGCTACTGATTATAGGTCCATGGTCCCCGGGTTGACCCCTAACACGCGAGTGTTTTCTCGTTTTATGGAACCTCGAGAATAAATTAAATAGTTGGTCTATTTAATGAATATGCAATATTATTTATTTGATAAATAATATGTAAAATAGAAAAGATATTTTCTATTAAAAATAGAGACTAAAATGGCGCCTCATATGTGGATAATTTAGGAGAAGAAATTTTTCTAGATTATGTCACATGTGTAATTAATTAATTATCTATTTGTTGGATAATTAATGGAAAAATAAAGAGATTGATTTTTTGGGAATTATATCTTATTTTGTAGCAAAAATATATTTTCCTTATGTGAATATGTTTTTGTGGTGTGAAAATGAAAACTCTCTTGACTAGTTATTTTCCTATATAAAGAGAGTTTCTCCTAACACAATAGATATACAAATTTGCGCCACAAACTAAACAAAAGAAGAGAAAAATTAGTTTCTCGTTCTTAGTCATTAAGAGGAGAAAAACTTAGGGCTTTTCTTGGGCATATTCGAGGAGGTTCTACGGTGGTGGCGGACCTACATACAGCCAAGGGGGGGCAACTGCCCCCCCTTAATCCGAAAAAAATACACTAAAATTTGTACGATATATATAGTTTGCCCACCTTAAATTTTTTAATTGCCTTTAAAAATTTTACTGCCCCCCCTTACCGGAGATCCTGCGTCCGCCCCTGTTCTATGGCGAGGATCGACATCCACCAGTCGTCGCTAGGAGATACAATCCGGAAGACTACCGCTTCTCCCTTGGTCGATTTTATCATCACTCTCCGGTATGGGTAAATCTACTAACCTTCTCGTAGGATTAATTAGTTATGTCTCATATCGTAAATCGCATAAGCTTCCGCTGTGCAAAGATCGAGTGTCTCGATCTGTGCTACTACTCCTAGCATGTGGTAGCAGAGCCGAGGTTAAATATTACGATATCGAGAGTATAATTAATTTAGGAGTGGAATTGCATATAAGATTGCATCTTTTTTATTTTATTCATGAAATTGAATGTTTTGGTGGACGAGATGGATTGGGGTTGGTACTTAGTTTACCGTTAGATCTATTCGTATAATTAGTATTATACGAGTATATGATATATGTAATTTATTTTACAATTTATATAATTTATTTTTACAATTTAAATTTTATAGTAGTAGTAAATTTTTTTTTTTTTTTTTTTTTGTCGGATCCGTTGGAGAATGATCTCCAATGCAAAAGCAAAGGGACGCTGCAAAAGGGAATTCAGGCGCTGAAAAAAAAAATTTTAAATAAAGAAGAAGAAGGAGGCAGCTGCTGTATATGAAAAGTGGAAAAGTCATCAATTTTTTTTTCAATCATCGAGGCTTCTGTACGTAATAAAATAAAATAAAAAGAAGCGGCTGCGCTGTACGTGTGAAGAATCAAAGGGAAAGGCGTCAATTTAAATTTTTTTTTGCTTTTCCTAACTTAAAATAGGTTAGATACGGGGTACCAACGATCTATCTCAGTGGTTTATTTTTCGTATTTATTTCTCTTGTGATTATTTATGTGATATAACCACGTATACGTATCATATTCATGAATTATTCCACTCATAAAGATACGTACGTACACGTAGATAATTAATCGTCATATTAATTAGGCATGTATAAGACGTAATTAATTTTGATTGATTTAGGTAATTGATTGAATTAATTAAAACGAACGGAACTGTTGGTCCCAGAGAAGGGTAAAACTATAGTCAGAGGGTAGTCAGAGGGGGGGGGGGGGGGGGGGGGGGTGGTGAATGACTATAGTGGAGTTTCAAAAACTTTTCTTGTGTTTAAAAGCTTTTGGGCAGCGGATAAGTCCCTTCTTAATATGTTGTTTCAAAATAGTTTGTTCAATCACAGATCTATGATATAATTCAGGCAATTAAATAAATGCAGTAAGGTAAATTGCTGAAAGTAAATTGACACAATGCTTATAGTGGTTCAGGGTAGTGTAATCCCTTAATCCACTCTTCTCCTGTGATGATTGGAGGAATTCACTATTGTTTTTACAGATACAATAGCCTGATTGTCCTTGACTACACAAGCTTCACAATCTTCAAGACTATCACTCCCTGACTGCAACAACTTCAATGACTCAGTCTCTTTCACTGCTCCTTGGGATCAAATCTTTCAGCAGTTATCACAAACACAACTCCTTCTCAGATGGCTCTGATTCAGTTGCTTGATTGAAGTGAATTGGATTCACAGAACTTGTTGACCAATCTCAATGCTTGATATTGATATTGTAGCTCTCAGTTTTGAGTTGATCACTAGATGTTTCTTTTTAAGCACAGATGAAGGCCTTTTCGATTTGACAGAGTTTCTGCTTATTGATCGTTTTCTTGTTGTTTTGTTTGTCTGTCAATGCTGATGAACATACTTTTCACCCTCCAAAAAACAATTTATAAAGACTCGAAAACGTGGGCAAAACTACTCTCTAACCGGCAGTGTACCGGATCGATTATAGTAAAGCTACAGGAGTCCGAGGTCGAACCCAAAGGACTGTGGATGTGACTACCAAAAGCAAACGTGAAACTTAGTCTAGGCGATCCAGATTTTAAGGTGTTTTATACTACAACGACAATTAAGCATTTCAATTAACAAGTCTAAAGATAAGAAAAGAAAAAGAAACTACTGAGAAAATTAGATTAAGGATTAAAAGCATAGCCGAACCATGATCCCACTAGTTACTTACGCCCCCTCGAGTGACTTAACCGGGAGTGTGCAAATACCGACCAACCATAACCAAAGGTGCTTAACGATTATTCAAGGGTAACGGTTTCTAAACTGGTGATGCTATCTGAACAACTCTCCTTCATCACCCTATGCTAGGCTAACTAATTCCCCCTTATGGAAACCGGAAACCCCAACACGATAAGCTCTAAATCCGATTAAACATTAAAACGAGTAACCTCACTTTGGGCCCGGGCTTAACAACTAATCCGGGTCTACTCTGCGATCCTAGAACCCCTTTTCCCACATCTCTCTATCTGAACAACTCTTTAGATTGATGTGTGTGACTTTGACCTAGGTGATCAATCTAGCCCAAATATGTTAAAACAAGTTCTAAGACAAGAATAAATCATTAAAGCATGAAAATAAGCACTACCCACACCCAATTTCATCAATCTAAGGACATTTCACAAGTGTTCACATGATTCGACTATGTTAAGGATTTAGCTACTCATCATAGATGTTAAAGCATACAAAGAACTGTAAATTAAAGACATAATAAAAGAAAGAGAAGAGAAATTTACAATAGAACTGAATAATTTGAGATTGAAATCCAAAAAGTACAACTTAAAGAAGTAATTAAAAGGTGGTCTCTTAGTGTTTGGAATAGAAATATAAGCTAAGAAATGGAAAGATTGAGCTGAGATTATACTACTTTAAGCTAAAAGAGAGTATTCTAAGCTATTACGAAAATCGGAGTCAAAAGGGGTAGAGTTTTGCTAGGAAAAAGACTTGGTCCTTGAAATGGTCTAAGAGTTGGTATTTATAGGTGGGGAAAAAACTACAGATTTTCGTCTTCAAACGCGCGTTTAGATATTGTAAACTGGCGTTTTGGTTGGTCAAACGCGCGTTTCGCATAGGGCAAACGTGCGTTTCGCATAGGGCAAACGCGCGTTTCGCTTCATTTCTGGGTAGGTTCTTGCTTGTTCTTCAACTGAAACGTGCGTTTAGGGCAGGTTGAAACGCCAATTTGGGCGGTTCAAACGCGGGTTTAGGAGGGCTTGAAACGCGCGTTTAGAGCAGGTGCATCCTGTCCAAAATCATGCTTTTGAAACGCCAGTTTGGGTGGTTCAAACGCGCCTTTGAACCCCATATGTTCCAAAACATCATCTTTTCTCCCTTTTGATCACTCATAACGCCTCGTTCATGCTTCTCACCATGAATCATCACCTTCCGGGTCCTCAAAACACTAATACCCTACAACATCATGAACGACCAAACCGACCAAACAATTCCGGAGGGTAAGAGTGCTCGGGAATAGGGTTAATATCAACATAAAGGGGTAATAAACCATCAAAGTAACGGATTTACTCCCCGTACTATAAACTCACAATATTACCCCGAAAACGGTCTAAACCACCCAAAAACATGCTAAACGTGTGGTAAACGGGGGTAGAAAGTGCACCAGAATCACGTAAAGTTGACTCCCATCAAATGCCTTCTATTTATAGCCTTGATAATCCTTGATTTGAATTTCCGTCTGTTGGCTATATTAATGAGGGGAATAATCCTTGATTTTATTCATGATTCCCCCTTAATTGTATTCTCCTTGATTTCAGTGATCAGATTTTTCTTTATTCGTTGATCAGAAAATCCGTCCTTGATTGATCCTCTGTTGATTGTGCATTTAATGCTTGATCATCTGAATCTTCATCATAATTCAAACTATGATTAAGTAAGGTTTACTTAGCTGTTCTCTGAATGGTCAAGTGATCCTTCTGACTTTGCCGCTTAGATCTTCCTTCACTGCTTTGTATTTACTCAGCCGATCACCAGTTTACTTTGCCGATTCACTGTTTCCTTTATTCTTTTAAGTTCAGGAGAAATCTTTGTACTTAACTGATCCTTGATTTGTGTGTGATCTGTGTACACCATATTTAAACATTGAGTTTCATCTCTCAAAACATAACTTAGACTTATCCAAGGTCATCACAGACTTTCTTGGTAATAAGTCAGACCATAATGTCTTCATTTCTTCTATGCTGGTACTTGGCTGGTTTTACTCTGCCGAAAATCTATTTTTACTTTGCCGTCCTATCAACTAGTACAATACTTGTCTGACTCAACTTATACAACATGTCAGACTCTAAGTAAAGACTTATACAGAGAATTCTAACTTATTTTCAGGCTTGCTATAACAGCTAGTATGGCCATCATCAAAGCACAATAAAATGTTCCTAACATAAACTTAATTTGGGATAATATATCCGACGGGATTTAGGTTATGTAGTGTCTACATAAATTTTGAATTTTGATAGTCAAAAATTGGAAAATCCGGAAAAGTTGGACACCAACTGAGCAAAAGGTTCGAAAATTGGTTCGGGCGGTCAACATGGCTTCGGCTCGACTCGACTTGTCCGTCCAAGTGCGATGTTCACGTCGAGGGTCCGGCAAGGTCAAGCAACCGGCGAGCTGAGGCTTAATGGGGCAACCTTAGCCCGATTCATCCAGCAGTCGTACATGAACCAACGAAGAGGACGGGTCGGCTTAGCCAATCCCGACAGCATTCGGTGAACTCGGTTAAAGCTCAGCCAGGGTTTAAAACCGATGAGTTGGTGGTTTCTTTTCTTGATTTATTGTTTTTCGACTTATTCGAAGAATTCAACAATCCCAGAATTTTTTAGGATAATAAAATTCTTTGTGAATTTTATTTGTGTAGTGTCTACACAAAAAGAATTTTAATCCATAAAATTGGAGGATCGTGGATATAATGACACTAGTTAGACGGTATTTTGAACCGATGAACTAGTGGGAGGATTATATTAAATATCATGATCTATTGTTATTGGATTATTTGAAAATTCTGAAATCCTAAAGAGACTACCTAATTTTCAAAATAACGAGTGGGAGCGGGGAAGGTGACAGCCGACCCCCACGGCCTCTACTGTTGACACAAGCACGTGAGAGAATGGTGACGCCTCGTGCCGCTTTGATTTCGGCCCCCTACGGATGGCCTTCACCGCTATCAAAATTCAAGGCTTGGTTTCTGAAAGGATAGGATTTTGAGTACTCGTCGGGTCACTGACCTACCCTACGGCGGCATACTCGGGGCGTACTTAAAAATCAGAAACAGTAGGTCACACTCACAAGGATATTTTAGGAAATATCTTGGCTGAAAAAGGAAGGTAATCAACAACTAAACGGAGATGTTTGATTTTCAATGGTTTAATTGTTGAGAGAGATTGTCTCAATTTAATCGTCACCTCTTTGACCTACGCTACGGCGGCACTGTAGGTGTGAGATTAAATCCTTGGAATGGTAGGATAAACTACATGCATGACATCACGTTTATTATTCCTAAAATTATTATATGTTGTGGTGTATGATTTGATTTTTATTTCTGTCATGATTTATTTTCTACAACTGCATGTTATCTCATGGTATCTAAACTGCTAAACATGATATATTGACTGGTAACGACTTCGTAAAAATGGAAAAGTAACAAGAACGTTGAACTCAATAATCGAGGATGCAAATTAATTATTCGGAAGAGGACGTTCCTATTGAGCCTACAGACTTAAGTGACATTTATGTCACTGCAGTCACTCGTGTTAAACGGGAGACAAAACAAAATTAGTTCAAAGATGATGAGAATGATTTGGTATCAATCTCACTAGACATCCCATGGTTCACGTGTAGTGTCTACTCAAATGAACTGCTAGTTCACGGTCATTTCCTTTAAAGAAAGCCAAGAATGGGAAGGTAAATGTCTACAAGTGTAAGTCATCTAAACTAAATAAGTTAAAGGCTAAACCGAAATATTAATAAAAGAAAGTATAGGATAAGGAAAGTGATTTCGGATCACTAACCTATGAATCCTTAGAGACTTTCTTAACCGAGTAATTTGACTCAGAAGCTAACGTTCTTTTGTAAGAACTGTTAGGAAATCTATGTGGGAACGCAGCGGAATTCAAAAATTTATTTCCTATCGACCCAAGATCGACTTCGTTTAAGCAATAAACAAACAAGTAGTAAACGGTGGTTACCTTGGTTGATCTAAAAGATCGACGCTTTGACCGTCTAAGGAGAGTAGTTCTGCATAGAGCCGCCCAAGTGTTCGGCCTCTACCGCTAGTCCACACGAGCACCCCGCCGGAATCCCATCATGGATTGCTATTGGAAAACTCCGGTTGCTAGACCGGCCTTTTTCCCCTCTCTCCAACTCTCTATAGGATGCTCTCTATTTTACACAATGACTATTAGTTCTTGGAATTGTGATGTACAAAAGAGCTTGACACTCACACTATATTTATAGTGTATGGGCCCCCCCTAGTAGAGTAGAGGAGAAGAAAACCTTTTCCAAAAAAATAAGGAAAATATATTTGATTGATTTATCTCATTTATTATAATATCTTATATTAAATAAATCTAGGATATTGTCAATATCTTATATTGAATATTTCCAAGATATTGTCAATATCTAATATTGACTATCTTTATTTTATTAGCATAAATCAATTTACACATGTGTATATATCACATATATATTATTACACATATAAATCCATTTATATATAACCATATTTTAATCCGGCTAGATGTTCATATGTGTGTGACCCGATAGGCTTCCGAATATGTTGGCCGTAGGCACAAAGTGCAAATTACGAAAATCCCCTTCATGCCTAACGATCACGGGATAGCGTATAGAAACACACCGTGACCCCCAATCATCGGAAGATTCAAATGCAATGACTGCTACCTTTCATGTGAAACAGTTACCGTGTAACTTACAATCCTATCGCTGTAATAATATCCATACGGTCGTACGTTGAGTGTCAAACATTAACGACCGTATCTTATAATCTGGATATCATGCTCTCTCGAAGTAACTCGTTTACTCCCACTTTGCAAAGATTCACGAGAGTAAGACATTCCTTATAAGAAGGCCATTTCGGATATTCAATCATAATCATAGGATACGCGATTCCCAGACGACCAATCATGTATACTCCGCATGCTTCAATATCATACCCAATCACTACCGCATGATCGCCCCATGGCTAGGGGAAACCTCAATAGTGTCAAAGCATGAAAATCCACACCGTGATGCCATGAAGACTCCGGTCAAAAGGATAATTACACAACCGTCACATAGTGTGACACTTATCCGTGTAAGTGGGTCAGTCTAACGTACGCATTCTCTAATACACGTCCACGTACAATCCAAGTGTCTCTACACTTCGATAGACGATATCTATCCCTGCCCTTAAAGACAGAAGACATCTAATACGTGCTAGTCTGTTTATACTATCAATGCCCTGTTTAATAGTACACCAGCCTAGAGACATTTAAGTATCAAACTCATTAAAGTGATTAGAGATCTCATCAACCATAATCGCCTATCATGGTTTCCCTATCACAGTTTAATACTAAGGACGTTATCATATAACAATTCATAATTGGTTCTTTAAAAGAACATATATATGACAACAGAAAAGCCATTTAATATTTGTACAAACATAAAGAAATAGTAGAAATGATCCAACCCGGTCGGATCCGGTCCAACCCGATTGGGTTTAGGACACTATTCCAACAAGAACACATCATAAACTATTAAGACAAATGGTTTCCGTATTTAATACAATGAGTGAAGGTTGGTTATAAGATTCGAAGATCGGATGGTGACAGTAACACTGTTACACTTTTTTCTAAAAGAATGTTAAAACAACAACCTTAGACCTTGAAGTACAGTTACTCAAGGAGTTACTATCTGATTTAATTAGACTACATCCAACATTGGTTGTTGGTGATTACCCTGATAAATACTACCGAACCAGATCAGATTGTCAATCCACCCAAATGCAGTGGGAGTATGGTTTAACCTTTGACCCGCTGTGACTATGTAGACTTTACAGTCTGCTAGGGGTGATTGATAACCTAGGGTCCTCTGGAAGGACTGTAAAGAGTCAAATGCAATGACTACTACCTTTCATGTGAAACAGTTACCGTGTAACTTACAATCCTTTCGCTGTGATAATATCCATACGGTCGTTAGTCGAGTATCAAAACATCAACGACCGTATCTTATAATCTGGATATCATGCTCTCTCGAAGTAACTCGTTTACTCCCACTTTGCAAAGATTCACGAGAGCTAGACATTCCTTATAAGAAGGCCATTTCGGATATTTGATCTCAATCATAGAATTCGCGATTCCCGGACGACCAATCATGTATACTCCGCATGCTTCAATATCATACCCAATCACTACCGCATGATCGCCCCGTGGCTAGGGGAAACCTCAATAGTGTCAAAGCATGACAATCCACACCATGATGCCATGAAGACTCCGGTCTTAAGGATAATTACACAACCGCCACATAGTGTGACACTTATCCGTGTAAGTGGGTCGATCCCAACGTACGCATTCTCTAATACACGTCCACGTACGGTCCAAGTGTCTCTACACTTCGATAGACGAGATCTATCCCCGCCCTTAAAGACGAAAGACATCTAATACGTGCTAGTCTGTTTATACTATCAATGCCCTGTTTAATAGTACATCAGCCTAGAGACATTTAAGTATCAAACTTATTAAAGTGATTAGAGATCTCATCAACCATAATCGCCTATCATGGTTTCTCTATCACAGTTTAATACTAAGGACGTTATCATATAACAATTCATAATTGGTTCTTTAAAAGAACATATATTTGACAACATAAAAGCCATTTAATATATGTATAAACAAAAAGAAAAAGTAGAAATGATCCGACCCGGTCGGATCCGGGCCAACTCGATTGGGTTTAGGACACTATTTCAACAGCTAGTCCACACGAGCACCCCGCCGGAATCCCATCATGGATTGCTATTGGAAAACTCCGGTTGCTAGACCGGCCTTTTTCCCCTCTCTCCAACTCTCTATAGGATGCTCTCTATTTTATACAAGGACTATTAGTTCGAATTGTGATGTACAAAAGAGCTTGACACCCACACTATATTTATAGTGTATGGGGCGCCCCCTAGTAGAGTAGAGGAGAAGAAAAAATTTTCCAATAAAATAAGGAAAATATATTTGATTGATTTATCTCATTTATTATAATATCTTATATTAAATAAATCTAGGATATTGTCAATATCTTATATTGAATATTTCCAAGATATTGTCAATATCCAATATTGACTATCTTTATTTTATTACCATAAATTAATTTACACATGTGTATATATCACATATATATTATTACACATATAAATCCATTTATATATATATTACATACATGCGCATGCATAGTACCAAACACTATTGCACACACGCACACATAAGTATTATTTATATATATATATATATATATATATATATATATATATATATATATATATATATATATATATATATATATATATATATATATATATATATATATATATATATATATATATTAATATCTAATATTAATATTTGGTAATACCATTAATTAAATTGCACAATCCAAGTGTATCTTATACAAATACAAATTGCGCCACCTTAGCCAATAAATTGGCATCCGGGATATTCTTTAATTAACATAATAGTATTAATATCTTGTATTTAATTTATTCATAATAAATAAATACCAGCATATTAATTTACCACTATAACATTTATAGTCTCGAGATAAACTTTCCTTATTTGGTTATCATCTATAACCATATTTTAATCCGGCTAGATGTTCATATGTGTGTGACCCGATAGGCTTCCGAATATGTTGGCCGTAGGCACAAAGTGCAAATTACGAAAACCCCCTTCATGCCTAACGATCACGGGATAGCGTCTAGCAACACACCGTGACCCCCAATCATCGGAAGAGTCAAATGCAATGACTACTACCTTTCATATGAAACAGTTACCGTGTAACTTACAATCCTATCGCTGTAATAATATCCATACGGTCGTACGTTGAGTGTCAAACATTAACGACCGTATCTTATAATCTGGATATCATGCTCTCTCGAAGTAACTCGTTTACTGCCACTTTGCAAAGATTCACTAGAGTAAGACATTCCTTATAAGAAGGCCACTTCGGATATTCAATCCTAATCAAAGGATACGCGATTCCCAGACGACCAATCATGTATACTCCGCATGCTTCAATATCATACCCAATCACTACCGCATTATCGCCCCATGGCTAGGGGAAACCTCAATAGTGTCAAAGCATGAAAATCCACACCGTGATTCCATGAAGACTCCGGTCAAAAGGATAATTAGACAACCGTCACATAGTGTGACACTTATCCGTGTAAGTGGGTCAGTCTAACGTACGCATTCTCTAATACACGTCCACGTACAGTCCAAGTGTCTTTACACTTCGATAGACGAGATCTATCACTGCCCTTAAAGACAAAAGACATCTAATACGTGCTAGTCTGTTTATACTATCAATGCCCTGTTTAATAGTACATCAGCCTATAGACATTTAAGTATCAAACTCATTAAAGTGATTAGAGATCTCATCAACCATAATCGCCTATCATGGTTTCTCTATCACAGTTTAATATCAAGGACGTTATCATATAACAATTCATAATTGGTTCTTTAAAAGAACATATATATGACAACATAAAAGCCATTTAATATTTGTACAAACATAAAGAAATAGTAGAAATGATCCGACCCGGTCGGATCCGGTCCAACCCGATTGGGTTTAGGACACTATTCCAACAAGAACAAGATAGTTGGGCATTCATGATTAAGAGTAGACAACGAGCAGTTATTTCAACTAATATAGTAGGAGTGATATAAGGAAATAAACTTCAGATTTTAATCCTTGAATATCAAAGAAATATAATTGTTTTCAGATTCGCTGGAACAAATTGATTCACTTTCACATTGATAATATTGTTGCCTTAAAGAAAGTGAATATGACATTTGTATACGATTCTGAGACTCGGACTTTTGTCTGATAAAGTCAGATCCACTAAGTAATGCTGAAAATGTATATGTAACACATCATAAACTATTAAGACAAATGGTTTCCGTATTTAATACAATGAGTGAAGGTTGGTTATAAGATTCTGAAGATCGGATGGTGACAGTAACACTGTTACACATTTTTCTAAAAGAATGTTAAAATAACAACCTTAGACCTTTAAGTACAGTTACTCAAGGAGTTACTATCTGATTTAATTAGACTACATCCAACATTGGTTGTTGGTGATTACCCTGATAAATACTACTGAACCAGATCAGATTGTCAATCCACCCAAATGCAGTGGGAGTATGGTTTAACCTTTGACCCGCTGTGACTATGTAGACTTTACAGCCTGCTGGGGGTGATTGATAACCTAGGGTCCTCTGGAAGGACTGTATAGGATTCTGATAAAATGAGGTTGGTTTGAAGCTAAACCTGTATATGGAGTTTTGGTACTCAAGTTCTGTTCATACTCTTGTAGAACCACCTGAGTGTCTTAGGCCCAGTGGGAGTAATTGGATCTACATGAAAAAGAGTCGAATGAACGGGAAAGTTTAACTTTCTAAGCAAAGCCTAGTGGTCTAGGGATAATTCCCTGAGAAGTAGACAGCTAAATAGGGGTGATGCCTTGAAACTTTCTCACCATACAGCCTTGCTTGACTCCCTGGAAAGCAAAAAGATTACCATGGGTGATGCCCTGAAACTTTCTTGCCCAACAACAGAGCTTGAATTCATTCGGAACAGAACATTTTTTAAGCTTAAATCCAATAGCAGATTGACTGCCTATGCTTATATCCATTGATGGATTAAAGCAAACCTCTAGGTCATTAAAAGTCACATGTTTTGAAGTGTGTGGGCTTGACCAGAATATTGATGAGTCTTTTGTAGACTGGATAATCAACATGGTAAAGTAGTAGACATTAGTGTTTATAAATGATAACACTGAAACAGTTGATAACAACATGGGTGTGTTATCAGAAGTCAAGAACTGACGAGCCAAAGCTTCTCTGAATCAGAGAAGTGGACTATATTCTTAGAATCGATTCGGTCGAATTCATGAGAACAAGTTGTTGGCAATATCTCATCCATCTTATTGGTTAAAGATGATAATGCATTTTCGAATGCAGAATTCAAAGAGAGGTTTCCTACCCAACCCCTCACGGAATAATTCTCTCAATCTTCGGATATAGAGAAAATGGGATAGATTCTCTTTTGGATAGAGAAATTCAGGTTATTAAAAGTCAATAAAAGTCGAATCTTAGATTCGGACGTTGAAAGCAGTATAGTGCATCCTCAAGTATCTTGAGAGAACGAGGAATCGTATGCTTGTCCATTCGGGTGTGAACCTGAGTGTCGTTGACTACAATGATTCTGGTTTTTTGTCGGATTAAGGATGATCATGAATCGATCTCAGGCTCAGTGTTTACTCATTTTGATGGAGCTACAGTCTGGAGCAATCCAGCACTGCCAATTTGACTCTGTTAGTCGAATACATAGCAGCTAAAGAGGCAGTGTGGCTTGAGAAGTTCTTTGTAGGATCGGGAAGTGATTCCAAGTCTCGATGAGCCGATATCAATTTAGTGTGAAAACAGTTGAGAGGTAGCTCATGCAAATGATCTTCGCAGGCACAAAAGGTCAAAAGCATATTGAGACAAAGTACCACCTGGTCAGATAGATCGTGCAAAAAGGCGACGTTTCGGTCCTAAAGATCACCTCGAGCCGACAACCTAGCTGATCAGATTACCAAGTCGTGTGGCATCTAATGTCACTGATAAGCTCTTGGCGGGTATGTAATTGGGAGATATGTCTCATTTGCTTTAGAGCAAGTAGGAGAATGTTGTGGATATAAAGAACAAGGGTGTGGTGCTCTAAAAACAATCATTGCTTGTCTTTACGGGCAAGTGGGAGATATTTAGATATAGTGTGCCCGAAAGACAATTGTTGCTTGTCCTTACGGGAAAGTGGGAGACTGTTGGAAGTAACGCCCGAAAGACAATTTATATAATTGTTTTTAGAATTAATAAATGACAAATTTATTCTCTTCTTATTACTTGCTTCGTGCTTGTTAGTAATACACTACTGAAAACCCCAAATCGTATCATATGTAGCCATATAACTTAGTGTGTGTCACAATGAGGATTAAGTTTATGGTGATACACTTGAACTATTAGTCCGTGGTGAAGTTATTCAAAGTATGGGGTCTATTGATTAAACCACCATTAATGCGCCCAGAACACTTTATGGTGTGACCGTCTTATCCGGACCGTCGACATTGGTTGTTGATGAGAGTCAAATTGGCTATCATTTTCTATGTAATTATACCCCATTTATACCTCATTTTATATGTTTTCTGAGACATTTGGTTGTATTTTGATGTATTTACACCTTGGTTATCATTTCGGGACCTAGGACGTAAAGTCCGGGATTCTCGGTCTTTTTCGGTGTAATTTACTATACTCTCGGTCACCCTAGTGTCCTGTAGAGATTATGTGTGGTATTTGTTATGATTTTGTACAGGACTTAGGTGTTTGAGATGTCCGGAAAGCGAGATACGAGGATTGGAACGTGTGCCCGAAACTTAAACGTTCAAACGGATCAAAACGCGGTGGTACTACAACCATACCTTCCACTGATCTGCATTTTAATCCACCTTAGAGGCATTTTCTGGGCTGGACATCTTCATGAAAGTTGTAGGCAATTGAATCAGCTTTCCTACACAACTTGAACCACTCGATTCAGAGGTCTACACACAAAGTTATAACTGATTTACTGAAGGTGTGTCACCATAGGCAGATGCTGTTACGTTTTGTGAAGAAAAAAATCTGACAGGCGGGCGCTTGTCAATACAGGCGCCGCCTAGCAGTCCAGATCTGCAGAACACACTTTAAAAACCCCCATTTTGGATCTATTATCTATCTATCATCTTCCCCAACTCGTTTTCTGCACTTTTTCTGCGATTTTTCATTAGTTTAGATTAGTTTGTAGATATATTAGCTTAGATTAGGCTTAGACTTTTGTAATCCGTTGATTCCCGAAGATAGCTTGACGCGTTATTGACGGGTTTTCGTTCGGTGGATCGATTTTCGACGGCCTATAATATATTTGGTAATTCGTTTTCCTTTCTTGTTCTTGCTTTTAATCTTGTTTATGTTATATTTCTTGTTGATTTCTTGTTGTTCTTGTTCTTAGTATAATGAATAGCTAATTTCCCGATAGTCGAGTTATGTGATAGTCTATGAAATCGAATCCTTAGCTCGTTGATTGAAGTGTTTTGATGTTATGATTGTTAGATTCTCGGTGTTGTTAATGTTCTAGAACTTATTCTTAATGACTTTTGTTGAACTGATCACTCAATAATATTGTCACACGTATCGTCTTTACATATGTATTTTGCGAGAGGGTACGGGAAAAGGGGTTCTAGGATCACCGTGTAAAACCGACTGAGTTGTTCAGATTCGGTTTCGTGTGTGAGGTTTATATCGTTGTTAACGAGCGTCTCATAGACCGTAGAGCGTGTCGGGTCAGTTAAATCCTGTCAGCGGACTGTTGAATTCGACATAGGAAACTAGGTTGTTGAAATTGGCGCTTAGTTTCGGAAATAGGAGACGAAATCCTTTAACAATGCCAAGAACATTAAAGTATATCGAAATCACTTCCGGTTACGAGTTAGGGTTAGAGAGTAGTTGGTTGGATCATAGCTCGGCTATCTCTTTTATATAGTTTAAAATCTTTGTTTTGTGTTTATTTAGTTTGTAGAACCGGTGATCTGACAAATCACCACGTTCAATATTTGTGTTGACCTGAACTAGGGACGAGACCGACTTTGGTACTCAACTAGATTCCCTGTGGGATACGACCTTGACTCACCAATTTTAGGCTACAGTTGACCCGGTACACTGTCGGTGAGATTGGACACTTAGAAAAGGCCGATCAGTTGTCTAAGTGGGGCATTTATGTATGATGTGAGTCATATAGGACTGGACCGATTTAATCTGCATTTCTCATATAATTCCGTGATTGAGAAATCTTATTAAATCACAAGATGATCATATATGGATTAACCTTAATCCTGAAGTGATTACAGACTCCTACTGGTTTCAGGATAGGGTTTGATGTGTTCGTTAAGGATCGTTAAGAGGCGCGGTCCGAATCACTTTCACGTTGGCACTATTCTGGAATGAGTGAGAAGTGTGTGTCTCACAGATATGGAATCCATTCCTTCCTGCGGGAAGTAGAAAGACAATCCCCTTATTTGTTGATCCTAGAAACTGATCGATCCCGGGAGTTCGTATTGGTTATGAACTAATTGATCACTAGTGGGTTAATGATAAATAAGGATAAGATGTAGTGAAGAAGGTTTACGGAAATAATCCTACTTCAGTACGGATAGTCTATGGAGGGTTAGTTTATATGTAATGATTATATCAATGGACACTTACCGACTCGACTCGACGTTTTGAGAATAAGTTATATCTATAATCGATAGAGTTCAGTTTTGGATTTATGGTGGCGTAATTCCAGAATTAATGAGTTAAGTAGAAATATTCAGTTTGATGAATATTTTTTTTAATTTATTGTAGCTACTGATTATAGGTCCATGGTCCCCGGGTTGGCCCCTAACACGCGAGTGTTTTCTCGTTTTATGGAACCTCGAGAAAATTAAATAGTTGGTCTATTTAATGAATATGCAATATTATTTATTTGGTAAATAATATGTAAAATAGAAAAGACATTTTCTATTAAAAATAGTGACTAAAATGCCGCCTCGTATGTGGATAATTTAGGAGAAGAAATTTTTCTAAATTATGTCACATGTGTAATTAATTAATTATCTATTTGTTGGATAATTAATGGAAAAATAAAGAGATTGATTTTTTGGGAATTATCTCTTATTTTGTAGCAAAAATATCTTTTCCTTATGGGAATAGGTTTTTGTGGTGTGAAAATGATAACTCTCTTGACTAGTTATTTTCCTATATAAAGAGAGTTCCTCCTAACACAATAGATATACAAATTTGCGCCACAAACTAAACAAAAGAAGAGAAAAATTAGTTTCTCGTTCTTAGTCATTAAGTTTTTCTCGGGCATATTCGAGGAGGTTCTACGGCGAAGATCAACGTCCACCAGTCATCGCTAGGAGATACAATCCGGAAGACTACGGCTTCTCCCTTGGTCAATTTTATCATCTCTCTCCGGTATGGGTAAATCTACTAACCTTCTCGTAGGATTAATTAGTTATGTCTCATATCGTAAATCGCATAAGCTTCCGCTATGCAAAGATCGAGTGTCTCGATCGGTGCTAATACTCCTAGCACGAGGGTCGTTGGGGAGCATAGGGGGAAACACTTCCCTATCTATCATGTAGTCTTGGCATATATAGCCCAAACTACTTTCGGAAATGACTAATTCTATTCCATAGCTTCCTATCATCCTCTTGGTCTCGGTGCGAGTCTTGTGCCTGAAAGCAGGATCAAAAGTCCCAGAAGAAGGATAATAAGAGGAAACTAGGTTAAGATTGGTTAAAGGCCTCTCGTTTTCGGCGTCCGATTTAGAGGCAAATAATTATTGAACAGGGGAATTGGAAGGGGGGTTGAGGCTCTCACGGAGTCAAACAATAGCAAGGAATAATCAACCAGAAATGACAGTACTTACTTGTAAACTAAGGAGGAGAAACCACAAAGAAATGCGAGCCCTCTAGTCTTTAATTGCAAGAAGAACGCATGAAGTGACGGTAATGGATGGTTGATATGACTGGGGTATAACCCCCAGACACGTCCTCGAAAATTGTCCCGCGTAGTGGGCGGGAAACGCCTCAGTTTTCAAAAACATTATGACAGAATTTATGACGAAACTGCGCCACCTGGCACGGTTAGTCTTTCAGCCTTATTAAGACAGGATCCGACCTCCATAAAGACAGATCTGAGCAAACTCAAAAGGCGATAAACATAGATATGTCCTGACCTCAAGAGCTCATATAGATCTGGGGGCTTATGACGAGGACGGATTTAACCAGGCCACATGTCACGCACACAATCCCCAAACACCATGAAGATGGACCCAAGATCCTAACTCTAAGGGCCATGAGCCCCAATATAAGCCTAAGGGCCGATCTCCGCCCCTAAGATGGAAGCTGACCAGGTTGGTCCTCAGTCCACCGCAGGTCGGTCAGGACAAAGGTCACCTTGACCTCGGCTGCTCGTTGCAGGTCGGCTAGAGCATATAATGATAAATACATGTTTATCAAGATAATTATGAAAAGAATCCTAAACAATTAAGACTCTGAACTTATCATTTAAATACTGTGATTATCTCCTAAAATCAAGGGATAAACACAGGTTAATAATACTTGTGAGACACGAAAATAGAGTCCGCAATGGACACGGCCCATGCAAGACTAGGGCATAAGTGTTCCCTATATAAACGTTCACAAGAACTACGGAATAATTGATTCCAACATAGGCTTTGGATACGTAGGCAACTTGGGGAAAATCCTAGGCTCAGTCTAAATTCCCCACAAAAATCTACTCCTTGTTCTTAGTTTTTCTACTTGTTTCCAGCTTGATTGAATTATCACTAGATAAAAGGCCTAAATTATTTCCCGATGAATTTTTGCTTTGTCAGAGTCCATTATTTTTTTCCGAAGTTTTAGTACAAACTTGATCTAAGAGACCAAGAACGGAGCTAGGATAACGAATTTGGGTAGGCTAAAGAATTCTATTCGGATGTTGGATGGACCGAGTTACAAGGAATTCATAGATTTTAATGCATTAATATGTGACTTTCTATGTTCAAAAATTGATGTTAAGGGTGGGTTGCCCCCACCCTTAAGGTAAATATGTTGCTCCATCCTCAATAGGGACATTGAGATTCACGCATCTCAATGCCTAGAGGTTTTTATTTATTTATTTATTTATAATAATGGATGTATATTAATTCAAGCAACTTTTTAGGTTTTCCTTGGCCTACGTACATATATATGTCATTATCCGGTTTTGGTTCATCCATAGCTCAAACTCAACTCACATTCGGCTAGCTCACGGAGCTTAGCCTCATTCGTGTCTTCTATAACTAACATAGCTTATCAACAGACTCGGCCTCGAGTAGCTCATAGAGCTTGACCTTATTTCCGGTCTTTTATACTTAGCATCGCTGATCAAAATGCTCTACCTAATTTAGGCCTTCTATATTTATCATTCCTCGTCAATAAGATCGACCTTGGCTATTTTATAGAGCATGACCTCGCATTAGGTCTTCCATTTGTAGCCTCGTTCTTAATAAGCTCGGTCTCAACTCATTATGGCTTGTGCATAGAGCTTGACCTCATATATACTTGGTCTCGCTCCTGAGCAAAGCTCAGCCTCGGCTAGCTTGTTTATAGAGCTCGGACAACCAGGGCGGATCCAAAACTTAGTAGATGAGGTCCTTGGACCTCGCTGAAACGAAGGAAAGAATATTGCAATAAGATAAAAATTACACTTGCTAATAAAAATTACTTTAAAATCTAATTTATACATTCAATGATTTTCCTTTTTCTAGATCTGTCAATAATATCGGAATGACACTGATGTAAGTCAACTAGATGATACATTTTACGATGTTTTGTCATCATTTCCCATGTGGTTATCGGTGTTTTCGTATCATTTCGAAAAACTATTGTAAAGATTTGGAACATTTTGCGTACATAGTAAATATTATAAAAATGATACTTTTGTCGATTATCTAGGCCCTATTGGCCAAGGTTTTTTTATCGGATTTACGCGTGGTATTCTTGTTTTTTATTTTGCAGCATAGATACCGAAGCCTGAGAACCCAGATTATGGAGTGGATTTGATCGTGACTCGATTCGAAGTATGAAAGAGCGGAAAATCACATTTTGAAGCAGTTGGCGTCCGCTGACATGCCTTTGGCGAACGCCAAGCACAAACAGAGTCCAAACAAGAGAAATTACACTGTTGGCGTCCGCCAACACCGGCTTGGCGTCCGCCAACACCGGCTTGGCGTCCGCCAACACCGTCTTGGCGTCCACCATTATATTCTTGGAGCCCGCCAACTTTGAAGATAAGATCTAATGTCATGCATTAAAGTCTGACACCTGCCACAAACTACCATGCAGCAGTTGGCGTCCGCCAACACACCCTTGCTGTCCGCCCAGTAACCATGGCGGCAGCCAAACCCCTTTGGCGGCCGCCAAAGTGTGCAGATGTGGCATTTAAGTTAGGACATTTAATTTCCAATCACATTATTCCATCTATGCTTTTACCCTAGCTTGAAGGCACCTTCATCTTCAAGGGTTCTCTAGCCAAAATCCATTATAGTTTAGCTTCTAATTCAATTTGTAAATATTTAGAATTCTTTTTTTGATTTCTAGAATCTTTAATGGAACAAGTTCTCATCTTTTGGTGTAAACTCTATTGGAGCTCTTTTGAATTTGAATGAAAGTATTCTTCTTGAAGTTCATAGCTTTTAGTTAGTAAATTATTAGCCTTTACTTGTTATTTAGTTGTTGTCATAGATATGAAATCCATTCTTGACATGTTGAATTTCACAGCTATGAGTGGCTAGTTTCATTTCTAGTTAAGATGATGCCGTTGTGATTGTAATGTATCTCTATTAGTTGATTGAGAATGTTTGTTCGTTGTTCTTAGCCTCATGTGTTGTTATCTCTTCTTATTTGCATTGTATTGCATGTTTGTGTTAGATTTACTTCCTAACACATGCACACACACACACACACACACACACACACACACACACACACTTAATTGAGTCCGAAAGGAGATTCTTTGTGTGGGGAAAAATATAGGAAGACCGAAAGGTAAAACCAACCTTAAGTGGAACCCGGTTTCTTATTTGGGGTTTATTGGTCATTCTTTGCATCCTTGGAGCTTCATCATGTTGATTCGTTAGGTCTAGAGTTTCTTTAGACCAATGAGGAGACATAGAGTAATCACAGACACTCGTATAAGGGTTGATTGCTAGATTAGAGGTTTGCACCGGTAACACACACTTGAGCACTATTGGAAGGTTGTTCATTTCCATGATGCTAGTAGATATATAACTTGATCATTACATTGTCTTGGCTAGACCTTTATCATTTGATTTTACCCCTTAGTTTAGTTGTAGTTGATTGAGCTTCTAGCTTGATCTTTAGACCATTTACTTTCTTGTTTTTTTTTAACTTAGACCAAGATAATGTAGTTAATCGGTACTTGATCTCACAATCCTCTTGAAATACGACGTTGACTTCACTTACTAGACTATAATTGATCCGGTATACATGTCGGCGATTTTAGACACCTAAAAAAATTCGATTAGACACCAAAAACTCATTAAGTTCCCATTAGGTAATGAAGAGAAATTGGCGTCGGCCAGAAAAAATTATTTCCCCCGTAATAATAATAATGGAATTATGATAAAAAGAAATGTTGTGAATATAGAGCCAAACAAGTAAAATCCAATTTCAAGTGATATCAAATAATCTATAATATCACTCTTATTATTGTTCGCTTCCAGCACTCTTATTATTGTTTGGAAAAAGAAAAGGGTGCTCAAAAAAATAAAAAAATAAAAAAATAAAAAAAGAAAAAAAAAAGAAAAAGAAAAGGTCAAATCTTGCATTCATAATAAAGAGGTAGTAGGGAACTTATGTCGGTTAACAAATGGTGTAAGTAATTAACATATAGATTGTTAAAACACAGACGAAAAAATTGCAAGTTAAAAAAGAAAAAAATGGATGCAATCTAACAGTAAATATTGCGGAAATTGATAAAAACACAGAAACAACGAGCACACAGTGATTTAACGTGGTTTTCGACGTTGTGCCGACTACTCCACGGACATAAAAAAGATATTTTACTATGTACAAAGTTACAAGGATTTTCACACACTTGTGTAAGACACACATTGCATTGATTATAACATTGGTATTTATAGGCACAATTCCTTAACCCTAACCGCCATAAGATCTTTGTCAGAATTGTCATACTTGAGATGTGGACCCCAGCTCCAGCTGATTATCCACCAGATGAACTCAGCTTCAAAACTGACTTTCCCAGACTTGTAATCAACTGCTCAAATGCAGAACTCAGATGTACTCAGCAATAACTCAACTGACAAAACTGAAAGTTGACTTCAGAAGAAACTCAGTTTGCACTTCACCACAGCTGACTTTCACAGAATTGAATACCTTTACTGAACTGACCATCATTCTCAGTCTCAGTTTTACAGATTAGTTCCACCAGTTTATTCATCAGTTTAGAGATCAAGTCACCAAAACTGACAAATCTCCACCTTGACTTGAACTCTCATTCACAATCAACCAGATTGCATAATCATATGTACTTGTACCAAATGCATTCGTCAATGCCAGAATGTACTTGTACCAGACTTCTCCACATAATCCACTCACACAGATATGTCCTCAGCTGAGTATCCAGTTTCCAGTTTATAAGCTTTGAATATTCAGCAAGTCCAGACACAACTGAAACTTGCTCTGCTGAACTGGTTTAATGAACATATTAGCAGGATTATCCTTGGTGCCGATCTTCTTCACTACAACCCTCTTCTCATTCTCAGAAAATGATACATCACATAAATATGATTGGTTCTCTCATGATGAACCTGATCCTTAGCTAGACAAATTGCACTCAACCTGTCGCGATAAATCTCAGCTTGATCTTGATGTAGCCCCAAATCACTGACTAGCCACTTCAATCAGATTCCCTCATTGGCTACTTCAGTAAGAGCCATATATTCACCTCAGTAGTTGATAAAGCCACTGTGGCCCGAAGAGTTGCTTTCCAGATTTGACAACTGAATTCCCCAATGTGAAAACATAACCAGTCATTGATTTCTGATGTCCACATTATTGGAAGTAGCGCCCGAAAGACAATTTATGTAATTGTTTTTAGAACTAATAAATGACAGATTTATTATCATCTTATTACTTGCTTCGTGCTTGTTAGTAATACACTACTGAAAACCCTAAGTCGTACCATATGTAGCCATATAACTTAGTGTGTGTCGCACGCGAGGATTAAGTTTATGGTGATACACTTGAAATGTTAGTCAATGGTGAACTTAATCAAAGTATGGGGTCTATTGATTAAACCACCATTAATGCGCCCATAACACTTTATGGTGTGATCGTCTTATCTGGACCGTCGATATTGGTTATCTAAGTGGGGCATTTATATATGATAGAGTCATATAGGACTGGACCGATGTAATATGAGTTTCTCATATAATTCCGTGATTGAGAAATCTTATTAAATCACAAGATGATCATATATGGATTAACCTTAATCCTGAAGTGATTACAGACTCCTACTTGTTTCAGGATAGGGGTTGATCTGTTCGTTAAGGATCGCTAAGAGGCGCGGTCTGAATCACTTTCACGTTGGCACTATTCTGGAATGAGTGAGAAGTGTGTGTCTCACAGATATGGAATCCATTCCTTCCTGCGGGAAGTAGAAAAACAATCCCCTTATTTGTTAATCCTAGAAACTGATCGATCCCGGGGGTTCGTATTGGTTATGAACTAATTGATCACTAGTGGGTTAATGGTAAATAATGATAAGATGTAATGAAGAAGGTTTACGGAAATATTCCCGCATCATTACGGGTAGTCTATGGAGGGTTAGCCTGTATGTAATGATTATATCAATGGACACTTATCGACTCGACGTTTTGAGAATAAGTTATATCTATAATCGATAGAGTTCGGAATCGGATTTATGGTGGCGTAATTCTGAAATGAATGAGTTGAGTAGAAATATTCTATTCGATGAATATTTTATTCAATTTATTGTAGCTACTGGTTATAGGTTCATGGTCCCCGGGTTGGCTCCTAACACGCGAGTGTTTTCTCGTTTTATGGAACCTCGAGAATAACTTAAATAGTTGGTCTATTTAATGAATATGCAAATATTATTTATTTGATAAATAATATGTTAAATAGAAAAGACATTTTCTATTATCCCAATTGGCACACAAAATGACGCCACTTTTATTTGGTTTTGGGAAAAGAAATTTTCTCCTAATTAATTATAATGTGGATAAATAGGACATTTGTTTTCCTATTGGATAAATGTTTTATTTTCCTAAACAGAAAAGATAAATTTGTGTGTAAAATATAAACTCTGAATTTATTAGTTATTTTCTTATAAAAAGAGAGTTTCTCCCAACACAAAATTTAACCACAAAAAACCACGCCATTTTAAAGAAAATAGGCCACGCCTATTTGGAAAAAATTGGAGAAATTTTGTTTTCTCGTCCTAGCCATTGGGAAGAAGAAAAACTAGGGTTTTTCTTGGGCATATTCGAGGAGGTTCTACGGCGAGGATCGACGTCCACCAGTCGTCGTTAGGAAATACAATCCGGAAGACTGCGGCTTCTCCCTCTCTGTCGATTTACTATAGCTCTCTGTTTAGGTAAATCTTCAACCTTCTTGTAGATTAATTTATTATGCGAATCATATCGTGGTAAAATCGTAAACGAATCTAATTCGTAGCTTCCGCTGTGCATGATCGAGCGTCTCAATCGGTGCTGTGAATCAGATCTGACGATCCAATTATGGACCAGATCCGGATTTGGGTAAATTGTATATCTAGTATGTGGTAGCAGAGCCAAGTTGAAGCGATTTTGCGATCTTGATTGCATAATTAATTAATAATGAGTGAAATAGAATAAAATTGCATCTTTTAATTTTTTTATGCGATTGAATGTTTTGGTTGACGAGATGGATTGCGGTTCGTACCTGTTCACCGTTAGATCTACTGTAAACCCGGTTTTTGGGTATAGGGTATCATGTAATTTATTTTTTGCAATCTTAATTTTCTACATTTATTTTTAATTCGGCCGAGGCCTATTTATTTAATTTGGATGAATGTTGTAAAGAATAAAAGCAGTGGCATAGTGGTCAAGACACAGGTTCAATTGTGCGCTGACCCAAGTTCAAATCCCCTTGGCTGGATTAATTTTGATTTTTTTTTCGGTTCGAAAAAAAAAACGAAGATGAAAAAAAAAACGAACGAAAAATAATAATAATACGAAAACCAAAAAAGGGGGGGGGGGGGGGGGGCGTGGGGAATGCTGCTGCAAGGATTCAAACTCGGGTGGTGATGAAAGAAGAAGGAGACTCTCACCAACTCGGCTGGAGCAGTTTTTTATGAAGGAACAAAAGCAGAATATTAATTACCTGAGGCGGCTGAAGAAAATAGTAGACTGATAATATTTTTTTTATGCATAGGTTTTATTTAATTTATAGATTAAATACGGGATACCAACGGTCCATCTCAGTGGTTTATTTTTTGCATTTATTTTCTTTTGTGATTATTCATGTGATATAACCATGTCATGCATCATATTCATGAATTCCACTCCTAGCATATGCATACATGTAGAAAATTAATTTTGGCATTAATTAGACATGTATGAACACGATAATTAATTTAGATTAAAAATAAATTAAATTAATTAAAGGAAACGGAATTTTATCGGGATATAAAATTCACATGATAAACTTAATTTGGGATTATGAATCCTTCGGGGTTTGGGTTATGTAGTGTCTACATAAATTAGAATTTTTGATAATCAAAAAAATTGGAAAATCATGAAAAATTGGACACCAACTAGACGGTATTTTGGAACCGATAAGTTGGTGATTGTTTTTCAAAATGTTGTTTTTGGGTTATTGAAAAAATTCTAAGATCCTAAATTTTTTATCATGACAAGATTAGGACTTTTAAATTCTTTGGTGAATTTTAGTTGTGTAGTGTCTACACAGGAAATTTCTAAATATTTGAAAATTTGGAAAATCATAAATAAGGTGTCGCTAGTTAGACGGTATTTGGAACCAATAAATTAGTGGGAGCTTTTAATTTTGTGATTTATTGTTTTTCGAATTATTAGAAAAAATCATAACGTCCTAATGTATTAGGATTTTAAAATTCTTGGTGAATTTTAATTGTGTAGTGTCTACACAAAGAATTTAAAAATCCGAGAAATTGGAAAATCGTGAATAAGTGACACTAGTTAGACGGTATTTGGAACCGATGAACTAGTGAGATGATTAATTTAAATATTAATGATTTATTGTTTTTTCGGATGATTAAGAAATTCTGAAAATCCTAATAAGACTACATAATTTTCAAAATAACGAGTGGGAGTGGGGAAGATTACCGACCCCACAGCCTCTACTGTTGACACAAGCAAGTGAGAGAATGGTGACGCCTCGTGCCGCATTGATTTCGGCCCTCTAAGGATGGCCTTCACCGCTATCAAAATGAATGGCTTGGTCTCCGAAAGGATATGATTTTGGGTACTCATCGGGTCACTGACCGACCCTATGACGGCATACTCGGGGCGTACTTTGAGATCGAAACAGTAGGTCACACTCACAAGGATATTTTTTGAAATATCTTGGCTGAAAAAGGAAGGTAATCTACAATTAAATGGAGTTGTCCGATTCTCAGTTAATTGTTGAGAGAGATTGTCTCAATTTAATCGTCGCCTCTTTGACCTACCCTAAGGCGGCACTGTAGGTGTGAGATTAAATCCTTGGAATGGTAGGATAAACTGCATGCATGACATCACGTTTATAATTCCTAAAATTTATTATTTGTTGTGGTGTATGATTTGATTTATATTTCTGTCATGATTTATTGTCGCAACTACATATCATCTCAAGGTATCTAAACTTCTAAACACGATAAATTGACTGATGATGACTTCGTGAAAGTGGAAAAGTAACAAGAATGTTGAACTCATAAATCAAGAATGCAATTAATTTTTCCGGTGGAGGATTTCCCTCTTAAGCCTTCAAACTTAAGTGACATTGATAAGTATGTCACTGCTGTCACTCGTATTACACGGGAGACAAATTGAAATTAGTTCAAAGATGACGAGAATGATTGGTATCAATCTCACTAGACATCCCACAGTTCATGAGTAGTGTCTACTCAAATGAACTTCTAGTTCACGGCCATTTCCTTTAAAGAAAGCCAAGAATGGGAAGGTAAATGTCTACAAGTATAAGTCGTCTAAACTAAATAAGTTAAAGGCTAAACCGAAAAATTAATCAAAGAAAGTAAAGGATAAGGAAAGTGATTTCGGATCACTAACCTATGAATCCTTATAGATTTTCTTAACCGAGTAATTTGACTTAGAAGCTAAAGTTCTTTTGTTAGAACAAGGTAGCTGGGCATTCATGATAAAGAGTAGACAACGGGCAGTTATTTCAGCTAAGATAGTGGGAGTGATATAAGGAAATAAATTTCGGATTTTAATCCTTGAATATCAAAGAAATATAATTTTTGTTTTCAGATTCGTTGGAACAAATGGATTCACTTTCACATCGATAATATAGTTGTCTTAAAGAAAGTGAATATGACATTTGTATACGATTCTGAGACTCGGACTTTTGTCTGATAAAGTCAGAACCACTAAGTAATGCTGAAAAGGTATATGTAACACATCATAAACTATTAAGACAAATGGCTTCCGTATTTAGATAAACTATTTTTCAGCATCTATTAATTAGAGCATATGTCTTAAAGATAAGATTTGAAGACTGGCTAAGGGTGATTCCTATCTCCCAGTCTAAGAACACTATCTCAATGGAAAAATGACTAAGTAACATTTCAATTAGGAAAGGGTAATGGAGCTAAAGAAGTATCATAGCTTGTTCATATTGACCTTCGGGGCCTTATGAAGGATACAAGCTAGTGGGAGCTTTTGAGTAATAGACATTTTGTCTAATGACTACTCGAAATGCCGATAGTTTATCTAAATATTTGGAGGAATCTATGATATTACCAGAGAAACGAGTATTCCATGCTCAGATATAGGCTATGGCATGGTTTTGGCACTAATGCTTGGCCTACCTCCGAGTGAAATGATTTCACTGAAAGGATAAACCATAGATTGTCTTGTATAGTTATTGATATGCTACAATACACTTCTTAACTCAATTAAGATATTGGTTGCAAAATAACGGTTTACATTATTATGTAATACCGAGAAGTCTACCTAGAAGATGCTTATGAATTTGTGGATAAAGAGTGAAGTGCATTTACTCCACTTCTGCAAATAGAGGCATTTAGCATTAGTGCTTGAAGGTAGGACTGTAGATTTTACATACACGTTCAAATGGCGACTGTTCGTGAAATATCTTAATGCAATGAGTAATGGTTGGTTATAAGATTCTTAAGATCGGATAGTGACGGTTACACCGTTACATCCTTTTTAAAAGAATGTTCAGATAACAACCTTAGGACCTGAAGTACAGTTACTCAAGGAGTTACTATCTGATTTAATCAGACCACATCCAATATTGGTTGTTAGGGATTACACTGATTAATGCTACTGAAATAGATCAGAATATCAACCCACCCAAATGCAGTGGGAGTATGGTCTAACCATTGACCCGCTGTGATTATGCAGTCTCTACAGTCTGCTTGAGGTGATTGATCATATATGGTCCTTCTGCAAGGACTGTATAGGATTCTGACAACAGGAGGTTGGTTTAAAGCCATAAACCTGTAAATGGAGTTTTGGTACTCCAGTTCGTTAACAATCCTGTAGAACCACCCGAGTGTCTTTAGGTGCAGTGGGAGTAATTGGATCTACGTGATGAGAATGAATGGAAAGTTTATCTTTCAAGGCAAAGGAAAGTGGTCTAAAGGTAATTCCCTGAGAAGTAGATAGTTTAAAAATGGGTGATGCCTTTAAACTTTCTCACCACTCAACCTTGCTTGACTCCATGGAAAGCAGAAAGATTACCAGGGGTGATGCCCTGAAACTTTCTTGCGGAACAACGGAGCTTGAATTCATTCGGAACAGAAGGGTTTTAGCTTAAATCCAATGGCAGATTGACTACCTATGCCTATATCCATTGGTGGATTAAAGCAAACCTCTAGATCATCAAAGGTCACGTGTGGGCCTGACCTGAATATTGATAAGTCTTTTGTAGACTAGGATATCAATATTGGTAAAGTAGTGAGTATTAGTGTTAATGACAAAGATAACACTACAACAGTTGAGAACAATATGAGTGTGTTATATGAAGTCAGAAACCGACGAGCCAAGATTCTCTGAAGCAGAGAAGTGGACTATATTCTTAGAATTTGATTCGGTCGAATTCATGAGAACAAGTTGTTGGGCATATCCCATGCACCTTATTGGTTAAGATGATAATGCATTTTCGTAGGCAAAATTCAACGAGAGGTTTCCTACCCAACCCCTCATGGAATAATTCTCTCGATCTTCGGATATAGAGAAAATGGGATATATTCTCTTTTGGATAGAGAAAGTCAGGTTATTAAAAGTCAATAACAGTCGAGTCTCGGATTCGAGCAATGGAGAGCAGCATAGTGCATCCTCAAGTACCTTCGGAGAACGAGGACTAATATGCGTCTATATTCAGGTGCGTACCTGAGTATTGTTGACTACACTGATTCTGACTTACAGGCATATTAAGGATGATCGTTAGTCAATCTTGGGCTCAGTGTTTACCCATTGTGATGGAGCTACAGTCTGGAGCAATCCAGCACTGCCAATTTGACATTTTTAGTCGAATACATGGCAGCTTTCGAAGCAGCTAAAGAGCCAGGGTGGCTTGAGAAGTTCTTTGTTGGATCGGGAAGTGATTTCATGTCTCGTAAGTCGATATCACTTTGCTGTGAAAACAGTGAAGAGGTAGCTTATGCAAAGGATCTTCACAATCACAAGAGGTCAAAAGCATATATATTGAAAGTAAATACCACTTGATCAGACAGACCATCTAGAGAGGCGACATTTCGGTCCTAAAAGATCGCCTCGAGCCGACAACCTAGCTGATCAGTTTACCAAGTTGCGTGACATCTAGTGTCACTGATAAGCGCTTGGCGGGTATGAATTAGGGAGATATGTCTCATCAGCTTTAGAGCAAGTGGGAGAATGTTGTAGATAGATAGAATAAGGGTGTGGTGCTCCAAAAACAATCATTGCTTGTCTTTATGGGCAAGTGGGAGATTGTTAGATATAGTGTGCCCGAAAGACAATTGTTGCTTGTCTATATGGGCAAGTGGGAGATTGTTGGAAGTAGCACCCGAAAGACAATTTATGTAATTGTTTTTAGAATTAATAAATGACAGATTTATTCTCATCTTATTACTTGCTTCGTGCTTGTAAGTAATACACTACTGAAAACCCTAAGTCGTATCATATGTAGCCATATAACTTAGTGTGTGTCGCACGCGAGGATTAAGTTTATGGTGATACACTTGAAATGTTAGTCCGTGGTGAACTTAATCAAAGTATGGGGTCTATTGATTAAACCACCACTAATGTGCCCATAACACTTTATGGTTTGACCGTCTTATCCGGACCGTCGATATTGGGTATCTAAGTGGGGCATTTATATATGATGGAGTCATATAGGACTGGACCGATTTAATCTGAGTTTCTCATATAATTCCGTGATTGAGAAATCTTATTAAATCACAAGATGATCATATATGGATTAACCTTAATCCTGAAGTGATTACAGACTCCTACTTGTTTCAGAATAGGGTTTGATGTGTTCGTTAAGGATCGCTAAGAGGCGCGATCCGAATCACTTTCACGTTAGCACAATTCTGGAATGAGTGAGAAGTGTGTGTCTCACATATATGGAATCCATTCCTTCCTGCGGGAAGTAGAAAGACAATCCCCTTATTTGTTCATCCTAGAAACTGATCGATCCCGGGAGTTCGTATTGGTTATGAACTAATTGATCACTAGTGGGTTAATGGTAAATAAGGATGAGATGTAATGAAGAAGGTTTACGGAAATATTCCCGCTTCATTACGGGTAGTCCATGGAGGGTTAGTCTGTATGTAATGATTATATCAATGGACACTTATCGACTCGACGTTTTGAAAATAAGTTATATCTATAATCGATAGAGTTCAGTTTCGGATTTATGGTGGCGTAATTCCGAAATTAATGAGTTGAGTAGAAATATTTTGTTCGATGAATATTTTATTCAATTTATTGTAGCTACATGGTTATTGGTCCATGGTCCCCGGGTTGGCTCCTAACACTCGAGTGTTTTCTCGTTTTATGGAACCTCGAGAATAAAATAAATAGTTGGTCTATTTAATGAATATGCAAATATTATTTTTTTGATAAATAATATGTAAAATAGAAAAGACATTTTCTATTATCTCAATTGGCACACAAAATGACGCCACTTTTATTTGGTTTTAGGAAAAGAAATTTTCTCCTAATTAATTATAATATGGATAAATAAGAAATTAGTTTTCTTATTGGATAAATAGAAAATTTATTTTCCTATTTGATAAAGGTTTTATTTTCCTAAAATGAAAAGATAAATTTGTGTGTAAAAGATAAACTCTCAATTTATTAGTTATTTTCTTATAAAAATAGAGTTTCTCCCAACACAAAATTTAACCACAAAAAACCACGCCATTTTAAAGAAAATAGGCCACGCCTATTTGGACAAAATTGGAGAAATTTTGTTTTTCGTCCTAACCATTGGGAAGAAGAAAAACTAGGGTTTTTCTTGGGCATATTCGAGGAGGTTCTACAGCGAGGATTGACGTCCACCAGTCGTCGCTAGGAGATACAATCCGGAAGACTGCGGCTTCTCCCTCTCTGTCGATTTACTATCGCTCTCCGTTTAGGTAAACTTCAACCTTCTTGTAGATTAATTTATTATGCGAATCATGTCATGGTAAAATCGTAAACAAATTTAATTCGTAGCTTTCGTTGTGCATGATCGAGCATCTCGATCGGTGCTGTGAATCAGATCTGACGATCCAATTATGGATCGGATCCGGATTCGGGTTTTTGTATATCTAGCACACATCACCTGCATAATCAGCATCACAGTATCCTATGATCATTTCTTGAGTATCACCTCTATAAATGAGACCAACATCAGTTGTACCTCTAAGGTACCTGAACATTCTTTTCACAGCTTTCCAGTGTTCCTTTCCAGGTTGAGCCATAAACCTGCTGACAACAATAACTGCTTGAGCCAGATCAGGCCTAATGCACACCATGGCATACATCAAACTGCCAACTCTACTAGCATAGGGAACTCTTGACATGTACTCCTTCTCCTCTGCTGACTATGAAGCAAAAACTGACAAATGAATATTTGATTCCATAGGAGTATCTATTGGCTTTGCAGCTGACATGCCCAACTTTGACAAAATCTTCTGTATATAGCCCTGCTGAGATAAAAACCGTTTCTTCTGACTTTTATCTCTCCAGATCTCCATCCCCAAAATTTTCTTGGTTGCACCCAAATCCTTCATTTCAAACTCAGCACTGAGAAGGTCTTTCAGATACTGAACATCAGACTTCTTTCTTGCAGCTATCCGCATGTCATCCACATATAACACAAGATAGATATGTGATCCATCTTTCAATTGACTTTTGTAAACACAGCAATCATAAGGACTTCTACTGTAACCCAAATGGATCATGTAACTGTCAAACCTTTTATACCACTTTCTAGGAGCCTGCTTCAGTCCATACAAGGACTTCTTTAACTTGCACACAAAATCTTCCTTGCCAGGAACTTGGAATCCTTCTGGTTGAGTCATGTATATCTCTTTATCTACCTCACCATGTAGAAAAGTTGTCTTCACATCTAACTGCTCAAGTTCTAAATCATGCTGCACCATCATTGCTAGTAACACTCTGATTGAAGTATGTCTGACTACTGGTGAGAATATCTTAACAAAGTCCACCCCTTCTTTCTGACTGAACCCTCTTGCAACCAAACGTGCCTTATACTTAACTCCTTCTGCCTCAGTTATCCCTTCCTTCTTCTTGAAGATCCATTTGCAAGTAACAACTCTCCTATCAGCTGGATGTTTAACTAGATCCCAAGTCTTATTATTCAGTAATGACTCCATTTCATCTCTCATGGCAGCAAGCCATTGAGATGCTTCAGAACATGCCACTGCTTCCTTGTAAAACCATCCACTTATTCTGCAACTTGAAGTGCATATCCAACCATATCATCAAACCCATACCTCTTGGGAGGTACCCCAGCATTGGATCTTCTAGCTCTGCTGACAGCTACTCTGCTGACCCATGTTCTCAGTTTGATGTTCAACTGACATTTGTTCATCTGACTAGCTTAGACTCAACTCTGGTTCAGCAACCAGATGAGATGAAAACTAACTTGGATCAGTTGTTTGTTGCATTTCAACTAACTCCACCTGAAGCTCCACCTTACTGTCAGTTTTCTCAGTTTCAGTCCTGGTTTCAGTTTTAGTAGTCCCTCTCATTGATAAACTGAGCATAGAATTTTCAACAAAAACTGCATCTCTGCTGATAATAACTATGACCAAATTCTATAACCCTTTACTCCATCACCATACCCCACAGACACTCTTTTCTTGGCTCTTGAATCCAGCTTCCATTCACTGACATGATAGTAAATTGTGCTTCCAAAAACCCTTAGAACTGAATAGTCCGTAGACTTGCCTGACCACATCTCAACTAATGTTTTGAGACTGATCCCTGTGTGGGGACTCTTGTTGATTAAGTAGCAAGCTGTGCTTACAGCCTCTGCCCAAAATCTTCTTGACAAACCAGCATGAGAGAGCATGCATCTTACTCTCTCCGGAAGAGTTTGATTTAGCCTTTCAACTACCCCATTCTGCTGAGGAGTATTCCTGACTATGTGATGTCTAGCAATACCCTCATTCGACAAAACTCATCAAACTCAGTCAAGCAGAATTCCAGACCATTATCTGTATGAAGCCTCTTGATCTTCTTCCCCAACTGATTTCAACTAGAGCCTTCCATTGCCTGAAGTTATTGAATGCCTCACTTTTGTGTTTCATCATAACCACCCAAGTCATCCTTGGATAGTCATCTATGAATGACACAAAATATCAGTGACCACCCAATGACTCCACCTTTGATGGCCCCCAACAATCAGAATGAATGTAATCAAGTGATGACTTTGTGTTGTGTACCCTTTTTGAGAACTTGCCCCTATGAAGCTTCCCAAATACACAATGCTCACAAAAGTCCAGATGCTTGACCTTACACTCCCCAAGATGATCCTTCTGAGAAAGAACATGCATTCCCTTTTCACCCATGTGACCCAGTCTCATGTGCCACGGTTGTAAGGCGCGGGCGATGAATCTCGGCATATGCCACAACGGCGGAACCGAATACGTGACCACTTGTAGTATATACAAGGTCCCTTTCTTGAATCCCTTGAGAATCAAAACTGAGTTTTTATAGACACTCAGCACTCCACCAGCACCCTTGAAACTGAATCCCTTGCTGTCTAAAGAACAGAGAGATACCGAGTTTTTGGTCATCTGTTGAACATGTCTAACTTCACTCAGTTTACAGAATCTTTCATCCTCTGTCCTCAACTGAACCGAGCCAATCCCAACTACCTTGTAGACCTTGCTATTTGCCATAGATATATGACCACCATCTATCTGCAGATAATTTGAGAACCACTCTCTGTGTGGGCAAATATGAAAGGATGCCTCAGAGTCCAGAATCCACACATCTGTATGATGTGCTGACTCGCCTGCCACTAGAACCATATCCTTATTTGAGTCATTCTTAGCTACTATAGCAGCTATGCCAGAACTATTCTCCTGTTGTTTCTTCCTCTTTAGACTATTGGACTTCCAATGTCCATGCTCCTTACAATAATCGCAAACATCTGTGGATTAAGGACCTTTGGACCTTGTCATCTTGGAGTTTTTCTTTCTAGAATGTCCATGCTCTTATGCAAGTTTCTTGTCTGTGTTTTAACAACTCCGTTCAACCTGAAAGGTCCTCTGGATCCACGAACCAACTCTCAGATACCAGTTTGTTAAAACACAAATGAGAAACTTGGAGTTTAAGAAAGATAAAAATAGATGCAATCTAACAGTAAATATGGCGGAAATTGATAAAAACACAGAAACAAAGAGAACACAGTGATTTAACGTGGTTTCCAGTGTTGTGTCGATTACTCCACGGACAGAAAAGGAGATATTTTATTATGCACAAAGTTACAAGGATTTTCACACACTTGTGAAGACACACATTGCATTGTTTACAATATTGGTATTTATAGGCACAATTCCCTAACCATAACCGCCATAAGATCTTTGTCGGAATTATCATAAATACCTGAGATTTGGACCCCGGCCCCAGCTGTTATCCACCAGATGAAACTCAGCTTCAAAACTGACTTTCCCAAACTTGTAACCAACTGCTCAGATGCGGAACTCAGATGTACTCAGAAATAACTCAGCTGACAAAACTTAAAGCTGACTTTAGAAGAAACTCAGTTTGCATTTCTCCACAACTGACTTTCATAGAACTGAATACCCTTACTGAACTGACCATCATTCTCAGTCTCAGATTTACAGATTAGTTCCACCAGTCTATTCATCAGTTTAAAGATCAAGTCACCAAAACTGACATAGATGTTAAATCAATACATAAGATATGAAAAATTATTATATGTATTGATCATTCTAAAATTCTGAAAGTAATGTGTCAACTAGCAATAAATCCTAATAGTTGCTATATTTTTTTTTAGGGTAATACTACCTCCGTCCCAGAGTATATGTCACTTTGTCTTTTTTTGTTTGTCCCATAATATAAGTCATTCTACATTACCAATAAAATATTTATTATTTTTTTCTCTATCTTACCCCTAGTTTATTAACTATCCAACCACTATATAAGTATTGCATTAATGATAGTCAAAGGACATTATAGTCATTTCTCTTTTAAATTTATGCAACACGATCACTTCCTTAATTTGTGTGAAAACACCCAAAATGACTTATATTTTGGGACGGAGGTAGTATTTGCTATTTTAAAAAGTTCCAAAATGATTAGACACAAAAGTAGACGTTTTTTTCTCTAGAATATAACATAATAAAACTATCAATAATGCAATCTCAATAACAATAATATGTTAGTCGAAGATGATTTGATCTCTGCGTCTGAATCTAAATCTGTCAAAGCTTAAATCTAAAAGACTCAGGTGAGGCGTTTAGCTGAGGTATCCAAGTCTGGAAAGTTCCATTGAGTGTCTTCAGCTGAGTTTTATGTTCAGCTGAGATGTTCTCACCTGAAATCTGGTTATCATGCTGAATCAGCTTTGAGTCTGAATGTTGTTACATCTGGTGCTCTTCGTCTGAATTCTATGAAGACCACATCTGAGGTATTTTGAGAAATTACTTAGTTTGACATTATGCAGATAGGGTTGGGTACCCAAAACTATAAATAACAGCACTTATTGAAATAAACATTACAATATCTTTATTAAATTTTGTGCATAATAAAAAGATTTCTGGGGTCTCCTTCTCTTCTTGGCCGATATTCCACTTTCCTACTTTGAAGAGGGCTTGATCATAATGCAACTACTATCGTGTGACGTGGTAAAGAAGTCCTCCAGTTTAAGGGGGAACAGGCCTCTCTCTGACCTGATAACTATTATCGCCTCCCCGCCCAGCTCTATCAGCAGGCCTTTTCTTTTGGAATACTTTTTTAAGTCTCTCATAGGCCAATTATTATAGCGTTCTCTACCATAGAATTCGGCTTTCGGGGCCACTCAAAAAAAAAAAACCTCATTATGTCTTTGGATTAGCCGGCACATTGTCGGATACCATGTTAAATTTCTGTATTTCTTCTTGTATGTGTTCTTGTTTGATTATTTCTCGTCTTATTGCTTCTGTTATTCATGAATCTCCTTGCAATATGTTCAACAACAACAACAACAACAACAACATAATAATAATAATAACAACAACAACAACAATTGTGGATTTGTAAAAGCATGGCTACTAACTTAAGAATCAGGTCATAAACGTGTTGATATTGCATCAAAATGAATATAAATAGAATGTCTAGGGAGGTCACCGGTTCGATTCTCCTCTGAGGCGTTATGTTGAAAGCGTTTTTGGCTAGACCTTTCCCCTGAGTAAGAGTCGGACTTTGCAGACACGACCCGGACCGAACTCCGGATTAGTCGTGCTAGTTGGTCCTGGATACCGGGGGTTTTAAAAGAAAAAAAAATAGAAACTAAACTAATAAATTTCGAGCAAAAATTAGTATATTATTCTATATCACTAAGTTTAGATGAAATAATATTATATCCAATTTGCATGTCATAATTCATGTTAGATACACTTATTCTTCTCCGTTTTTTTCTTCAAACAATACATGTATCTGCACATTAATGACCCATATTAGACATTTTCTTAATTCAATTCTCACAATCCATGTCTTATGATCCATTAAGCAGCACAATCAAGTTTCTTTCATCTTCATGTGTTTTTTATGTTAAGATGTATTATTCCATATTGAAAAAGTGAAAGAATTATTCCTAATAATAAATGTGGTAACTTGGTTAACGATTTTATGCTAAGAAGGACACCGAGCTTAAATAAGCATCGCTACACGAATTCTGAGGTGTTACATATGGTCAGGGGCGGCGGCACCTTCAACAGTTTGGGTCACTTGACCCCAAATCCAAAAAAAATAAAAATAAAAATCTGTGTATTTTTTTACACTATTTAAAATTTTTTATGTACTAATATCTATTTATTGACCCGCTAAAAATTTAAAGTATTGATTCGTGACCCATAATTATACATATATTTTATATAATACATTAGAAACTTGTAATACGATGTGTAATTATCGATCTCTGACCCGTGTTACACAATTTCTACAGCCGCCCCTGTATATGGTATCATATCCGCCTGCTAGGCAAACTAAGTGCATACTACGAGAGACGGTAGAGGTCATTTCCAGAATGCTCTAGTACAGACGAACTATGTGCATGCCATGAGAGACGATAGAGGCTATTTCCAGTATCCTTTAATAAGGTCTTGACAATTATGCCAGTCCTTAAGAGGACACATCAAATCCATGCCGTGAGAGACGGTATTGAAGCCATTTCCAAAATCCTTTAGCGGAGAGGAACTAAGTGAGTGCATGTCCCAAGAAATTATAAAGGTCATTTCCAGAATCCTATAGTAGGATCTTGGCGATAATGTCAGTCCTTAAGAGGACGGTCGAACTGCATGCCGCGAGAGATGGTAGGAAGTCATTTCAAGAACTCTCTAGGAGGGTCATGACAATAACCTTATACCTCAGACGAAAAAGAAAATTTAATATTCATCGATGTAATCTAATGTACACTTATAATTCAATGAAAAGAATAATAAAGCAATTGTATTCCAATTCTTTTATTGTGTATTTTCTTTAAAATGTACATCAAAGGATTGCAATAATGAAGAGCAGGTTAGCTTCTCATTCTTGATGCAATCCACCAAGTACTATATGAAAAGAATTCGAACACGAAACATGCATGACATCTCTGCAAAATCTCAATTCAAGTGGAGCCCTTTGCCCCCAAAACCAATTCCATATTCTTATAATCTACCAGCATAAAATCCATGCTTTCTTTTAAAGAGGGATCCGATTTTTTTTTAAAGATTAAACTTAAGTAATTTTTTTAAGGGGTCCATCGTCCTCTTTACTATTATATGGTAGATCCGCCTTAACCCGTATGAGTAGCTCAGTTGATTTCCGACTGTCATATTATGTTGGACAGGTTGCCCACACTCTTAATGTATAAAGAAATATAGTAGCATTTACTAACACCAATTGGTTTTAATAGAACAGTAAGCGTTTGATCTTAACATGATATCGGAGCCAGAGGTCATGAGATCGAACCCTGGTTGGAACATTATTTAAAAGGGGGAATGAGGGAGAAGGACAAAAATATTTCATCAATTGAGTAGAAGGACAGTCTTTTGAAACTTTTGCATAAAGGACAAAACTATTTATTCACTGTCGAAATTCACTTGTATTCGAAATTCACTGTTTAAATTCACTGTCGAAATTCACTAATTTTCAAAATTCATTGTCGAAATTCACTAACTTTCGGGATTCACTGTCAAAATTCACTGATTTCGGGATTCACTGGGGAGATTCACTGATTTTCGGGATTCACTGTTTGTCCTTCTCGCTATAAAAATTATGCAGTTGTCCTTCTCCCTATAAAAAATATGTAGCTGTCATGTTACTTAAAAATATTTCAGATTGTGTCCTTATCTCTAATTTTCTATATTTAAAATAGAAAATTGTGCAAGTGTTGGGTGAGATTGCCCACACTTGAGGGGTGTTGGGACATATTGCCCACACTCTTAAATAAAAAACCGTGCAAGTGTTGGACAGATTGCCAACACGTGAGGGGGTGTTGGGACATATTGTTCACACTCTTAATGTATAAGGAAATATAGTAGCACATTTATTAACATCAATTGGAAGCACCTTTACTAACACCAATTGGATCGGATTCAGAGGTCATGAGATCGAACACTGGTTAGAACATTATTTAAAAAAGTTTTATTAGAACGGTTTAAAAAAAAAAGTAGAACGGTAAGCGCTTGATCTTAACATGGTATTGGAGCCAGAGGTCATGAGATCGAACCCTGGTTGTAACATTATTTAAAAAAATTGTGCAAGTGTTGGGACAGATTGCCCACACTTAAGGAGGGGTGTTGGGAGAGATTGCCACACTCTTAAATGAAAATTTGTGCAAGTATTGGACAGATTGCCAACACTTGATGGAGGGTGTTGGGACAGATTGCCTACACTCTTATTATATACGAAATATAGTAGCACATTTACTACCACCAATTGGTTTTAGTACAACGATTTTTTATTTAAGAGTGTGGGAAATCTCGGACAGATTGCCAACACTTGAGGAGGGGTGTTGGGACAAATTGCCAACACTCTTATTGTATACGAAATATAGTAGCACTTTTACTATCACCAATTGGTTTTAGTACAACGGTTTTTTATTTAAGAGTGTGAGAAATCTCTCCCAACACCCCGATTGCCCCAACACTTACACAATTTTTGAAATAATGTTCCAAACAGGGTCGAAATATAGTAGCACATTTACTACAACTAACACTTTCACAATTTTTTAAATAATGTTCCAAACAAGGTCGAAATATAGTAGCACATTTACAACCACCAATTGGTTTTTGTACAACGGTTTTTTATTTAAGAGTGTGGGGAATCTTTCCCGACACCCCCCTCAAGTGTGGCAATCTGTCCCAACACTTGCACAATTTTTTAAATAATGTTCTAACCAGGGTTCGATCTCAAGACCCCTGGCTCTGATACAATGTTAAGATCAAGCGCTTACCGTTGTACTAAAACCAATTGGTGGTAGTAAATGTGCTACTATATTTCTTATACAATAAGAGTGTGTGCGATCTGTCCCAACATATTGCATCAAAGAACGCATAACTGAATCCCGACAACCGCAGTCCTGTGGGAGTATTAGAAGTTAAACAGACAAAGAGATATGATTCAAGCCAAGAGAAGAGACAGAGACATTATTATGTAAAGATAAACTTACATATTTGAAATAAGTAGATTTTTGTTTAAATAGATAATTCAATAAAAAATAGTTTTTGAGTCTTCAACAGAAAACGGCAAATGATGTTTTTTATTGGATTGATTCAACTGTAGAACTACAACCATTATTTATAGTAAACTCTTAGGCTAAAAGAAAAATACTACTAAAGATAAAATTGACTACAGATAAAACTATTTTTCAAATGAATAATCTATCTAAAAAAAAATCTACTTATTTCAAATATGTAAGTTTATCTTTACTTAATAATGTCTCTATCTCATCTCTCGGCTTGAATCATATCTTTTTTGTCTGTTTATCTTCTAATAGGGAGTAAGTTAGCTCTGAACACATGGTGACTTCTTCTGGAAACTGAGTCCTGGTCCTTCCACCTGAGGAGACCCTGAGTCTCCATGATTAACTTCATTACCATTATGTCTAGTGACCACCTAAGGGGATGTTGAGTCATCATGATTAACTTTATCATAATTCTGTCGGGTCGGGATGGAAGGACCTGTGGGCAAGGGAAGATCACCTTATGCAACCTTGCAATCGAGAAATACTTGCTTGGAGAGGGAATTTTGAGGTGAAGTGATGGGTGAAACGATCAGAACCACACAGTTTATGTTGGATAAGTGTATCGTGTGTGGAGTGATTTACGAAATGGATCCGTAATTAACGGACTTAATTACGGATTATTAAACTATAAAATAAATAATGCGAAAGATAAATTCGTATTATCTAACAGATCTAACAAAATCAGTATTACGTGCAGATCTGATGCAAAATAATGAAAAATAAATTTCAATGCATAAATAAGAAACTAGAGATCAAACCGATGCGAGTAGATACTCTTTCCTTAAGACAAATTGCTCCGGTATGGTGCCTACGGTAGTAGCAAGTGTCTCCAAAGATACGAGGGCTTACGTCTCGGATTTAGAGGCACTTCAAAAATCCGAGCTCCGGCGAACTTACAGAGTGCTCCAACTTCTCTTCGACTCAATATCTAGATCTATATGACCGACTCTTTGTGGTGGAAGACACAAGAGAAAAATCGATGCTTAAACCTTCATCCATGGGGTCCTTTATATAGTGGAGAGGAGGAGGCAATACTTTAATGTGATTGGCCAGAACACGTCATTAAAGTCGGCTGCATTTTTCCCTTGGAAAAGTCACACACCTAGATGGGCCGAATCGGCTCTGGCTGACTTCAATCTCGAAAATGATTGGTCGGATGACGTGTCACTGAATTCTGATTGGTCGGATGATTTAATCGCTCGACTTTTCCCTCAAGAAAATCATATTTCGGCCAAAATAATTAATTAATGCCGACTTAATCAATCCGAATCCGTTCGACACTATTCTGGAACTTTCAACCGCCTCACGATTAATAATTATTTCCTAGTTAATTTCAAAAGAAATTTTATCCAAAAATTAATAGCAACACCAGACCCGACCCGACCTGACCCCGAACCCGAGCACGAGCCGGACGGACGGAGGCAGCGGCGCGTGCGCGTGTGGAATTATCTAAGTCCTCCCTCCTACACAAAAGTGCCTTGCCCCTTGGGGCACATCTATAAGAGGCCTGCACTAGCTCTTATTACTTGAGCTCACAAGCCTCAAGTTACCTATGTGGGAGATCGAGTTGAGGTCCTCCCTTTAACTCTCATTTCTTACATATTTTCAACCAACTTTAGGCATTATTTCTCATTCACCCGATATCCGAGTCGAGTGATTCCAAAGCCAAACATCATCTACTCTGTGAGTAGAATTTTTAGACGTAATAAATTCCCGGTGAATCACACCGGAGCATATCCGAAATTTGCACTAAAGTTGACCATTTCAACCCATTAAATTGGGATATCTCCAACAATCCCCCACATGAATGAAAATTAATGCAAATTCAAATACGGACTCTGAAGAGAAGTCAGACAGAAAAATATTGTATCAGGAGAGGTAGCTTCTGGCCTTGAACCTGCCTTAGTGAAGTATTATCGGATTTACTCAGCTAATCAGTGAACTAAGTCTTGAACTGTTCAGTCTTTAGTGTAAACCAAGACAATAGCACTCACACAATATTTCCCCTAGCACCTTTCGGTTCTCATGGTTGTGTCCGTCTCGGCCCTGGACAACACTTGGTTTCAGAAAGTGCTTTAGAGAATTCAAGCCTCAAAATTCTCACAGAAGCGGCCCCACTTCGCACTTACATAAGTGATCTCCTATCAAGGGTATTCTGCCCTACCCCACTTGAATATCAAGATATAGGAATCATTAAAAGCTTCGCTTAACCTCACACCTTCTGCATACAACACTTTTATTCTCTCAGAATGGGTAAGTGCTAGACTGTTCCTTATAGCTTAGTTGTCCCTTTTGAACCATGATTTTGGGATCTCCAGTCAACATGGTTGGGTTGCCACTACAAGAAAACATTGCTAATAGGCTTCAGTCCTATTCCGGTTGTCAAAATTGACATCTGATCTCTTGCTAATCCTTTTGTAAGCAGATCCGCAAGATTCTCCTTCGATCTTATGTAATCGATGGAAATCACATCATTAGAGATCAACTATTTAATGGTATTGTGTCTACGGCGTATGTGTCAAGACTTACCATTATACATACTACTATGTGCCCTTCTTATAGCTGACTACTATCGCAGTGTATGCTGATAGCCGTTACAGGTTTCGGCCAACATGGAATATCCTCTAGGAAATTCATAAGCCATTCAGCTTCTTCTCCAGCCTTATCCAGTGCTATGAACTCAGCTTCCATTATGGAGCGAGCTATGCATGTTTGTCTTGTAGACTTCCAGGACACAGCAGCACCACCAATCGTGAATAAGTATCCACTGGTGGACTTCGAATCTTTCATATATGTTATCCAGTTGGCATCACAGTATCCTTCTAATACTGTTGGATATCTAGTATATTGTAATCCTAGACTCATGGTGTACTTCATGTACCTCAACAACGTATTCAAGGCTTTCCAATGATTATGATATGGATTACTCATGAACCTACTCAGTTTATTCACCGCACATGATAAGTCCGGTCAGGTACAGTTGGTTAATTATGTACATCAGACTTCCAATCACTTGAGAATATCTCAATTGATCCACCGGTTCACCTCTATTCTTGGTTAAGTGCATACTTAGTGCTCACTAAACTTTCATCAGAGACAGTAAATCTTTTCAAAACTGACTCAATATAATGAGTTTGTGACAACACAAGTCCATCAGGTACTCTAGAGATCTTAATCCTAATACCCACATCCGACACTCTCAGGTCCTTTATATTGAAGTTCCTTGTCAGCATTTTTTTTCGTATTCATGATACTCTCATGAGTACTTCCTATTATCAGCATGTCTTAGACATACTATCACAAAAGGTGTGTTCTTAATGTAGACATATAAGTGTCCTATCCACTTGACAACATAACATTGTCAGACTCGATATGCCATTGCTCTGGCTGTTATTCGAGCCCACAGAGAGACTTAACAAGTCTACACACCTTACTCTCTTAGCCTGGAACTATGAACCCATCGGGTTGTTCCAAGTACATCTCTTATTTCAACTCACCACAAACATCCATTTGATGGATTTCCAGGTTATAGTCTCTAGCTATAACGATGAGAACCCTTATATAAGTAATTCTCGTAACTTGTGAGTAAGAAGTCAAGGCCTTCTTCTGTCGATACCCTCAGGCTACCAACAACGCCTTACAATAAATCCATCAACCTTTAACTTCTTGAAGATCCAATTGCACCCGAGTGGTTTATTTCCCGTTGGAATCTTCCAAGTGTGGTTTTGCATGATGGATTTTATTTCACTACATATAGCTTCTTTCCAGAATGGATCTATGGAATTGACATTGCCTCAGCATATGTCCAGGGTTCGTTTTCTACCACATCGGTCAGAAAATCAGAAGCAAAGGACTTGGAAGTCCTAGCCCTTATACTGCAATGAGGTTCCTCAAGTTCTTGAGGGTCAGACTCATCTGTCCGCTTACTCATGCTTGCTTTATCTATTTCCTTATATGGAAAGAGTTCTTCAAAGAACAAACCATTCACAGACTCAATGATGACATCATCAAGTACATCACACATATCGGTTTTATGCACCAAAAAACCAATAGGCACTACTCTCGAGAGTATATTGGATGAATATACTATCAATAGTGTTAGGTCCTATTTCCACTCGCTTTGGTCTAGGTACCTCTACCTTAGCCAAACACCCTCACATTTCCAAGAATTTGTAGCTAGACCTCGGTCTTTCCACAACTCATATAGGGTGTCATCCTTCTTTTATGAAAGGATCTAGATCATATTGAATTTTGCTGAGAGGACAGCTTCCCCCCACAGTTCTGAGGTAAACCTGAACTTATCAACATAGCATTCATCAACTCTTTAAGAGTCCGGTTCTTGCCTGCAGCAATACCACTTGACTAAGGTGTGTATGGTGTAGTTGTTTGATGAATGATGCCGGGCCCTTAGCAAGACTCATGAAACAATACCTCATATCCACCAACACAATCACCATGGATACGTCTTATCCGCTTGCTATGTTTATTATCACCTTCATTCTGACAACCCTCAAGGCATCACGAGCCTTATTTTCTCTTTTCAGAATCTAATCATCATAATATTTGGTGCTATCATCAATAAAAGTAGCGGGATACTTTTATTACCTCTAGTTCACACGAATCTAGAGGTCCTGTGTTCATTTCTACCGGTCAACCGGTGAGTTAGCCAACATGGCTTCAACACGTACTAGACACTTGTGATTAAGATCAAATTTCAAATTTGGTAACAACTCCATATTCATCAATGGACGAGCGAATTTGAAATTTGCAAGTCCAAGTCATAGTTTCATAAGCAAGATTACTCAATCATGTAAGCAGATCTTAAAGCCAATCTCACTGGCTCTTTACAGAGCATCAGTTTTGTGCTCAATAGACAGTTTCACTGTCAACATACTGGTCAATCCAGTTTAATCATTCAAACCATCGTTTGTTGCACCACCGAATTTTTCCAACCAAGAGATGAGATAAACCGGTCACCGGTGCTACGTCTAGTGCTACAACAGGCACGTACACTTGTGTCACAAAAGACATTGTCACATATGGATTCACCTCGGTGTATCCATCCCTTTCTGTTCGATGACAGAAGATCGACAAAAGCTCAGTATCCGTTTTGCGATCGAAACCACGAAACAGATTATTATTATTCTTATAAACTGATGACTACCAAAATAATCTGATTCATCTAAACAATTCAGCCTGCAGAAAAGTTAATTATCTTATTGCACAACAAGAAGGATCAAATAAATTAGTACACCTCAACTATACACCCATTTTCAAATTTGCACATGCATTATTACAATTGCACAAAAGTAATCACTTCATCATAAAGGTTACACACTCATGTAGCAACTCCTTTAAGTACCATTGATCAATTCGAACAGCGAAGTGCAATTTATTCCCATATAAGACAAGAATAAGTTAGCAACATTTACTAAAAATATAGCACTACGAGTTTCCACCGATTAATACGTTTTACAACCATATTAAACAAGGAACGCCATCAGGTTATCAATGGTGCATAAGAAACTATTTCTACCAAAGAAAACTATATTATATAAACCAAATAGCCTTTGGTTGGGAAGGTGATCCTAATAGCACCCAATAGCTATTGTGTTTAGAAATTGCTTCAATACAATTAGAATAAAATTGTATCACCGTTGCACAGTTGCATATGCGACATATCACCTATCTTGTGCAATAGCCCTCCTTAATCTAACACCAGATCTGTTCATAAGGCCCTACAACACATGAATCAATTTGTCTTAAACTTGTTGGATAAGTGTATCGTGTGTGGAGTGATTTATGGAAATGATTTGTAATTAACGGACTTAATTACGGATTATTAAACTATAAAATAAAGGGGGAGTGGTTTAAAAGGAAAAAAAAGGGGGAGAAATGGGAATCAGGACAGTGGAAATATAAATTAGATGATAAGGACAAACCAACTATTCATAACCTAAAATCACTGTTTGTTGCAGTGGAAATGCCTCAAATCCAATGTTTCACTATCACAGTGGAATAAGGACATGTCCTTTTTACCCGAAAAAAAATTCCACTATCCTCTTTGCATATTTCTACGTTCAAATTGTCATTTTTAACAATAAACTATAAAAATAAAAGTCAGTTTTGGTGACTTGATCTCTAAACTGAGAAATATCTGGTGGAATTAATCTGGGAAAACTGAGACTGAGTTTGATGGTCAAATCAGTTAAGTATATTCAGTTCTGTGAAAGTCAGTTTGATGAAGTGCAACTGAGTTTCTTTTGAAGTCGACGATCGGTTACGGACTACCGAGTTATGCTTGGAGTATATCTGAGTTCTACATCTGGGCATCTGATTACAAGTCTGGGAAGTCAGTTTTGAACTGGGCTTCGTCTGGTGGATAACAGCTGGAGTTGGGTCCATATTTGGGGTATTTATGGTAGTTCCGACAAAGATCTATGGCGGTTAGGGTTTGGGACTTGTGTCTATAAATACCAATGTTGTAATCAATGAAATGTGTGTCATTCAAAGTGTTATTCACACACTTGTGAAAACCTTGTAATTCTGTGCATAATAAATATCTCCTTTTTCTGTCCGTGGAGTAGTCGGCACATCGCCGGAAACCACGTTAAATCACTGTGTTCTTCTAGTTTATGTGTTTATCAATTCCGCCATTCTTTACGTTTGCATTGCTATCTGTATTTGGTTCTTTCTTAAACTGCATATTACTATCTATGTTTATAACAAACTGGTATCAGAGAGAGGTTAGGTTCAAGATTCAGGAGTTGCAGGTGAACAGAGTTGATCTTCACCAAGACCGGTGACCGGTTCTAGGATTTCATGATAAAAAGTTTGTTCTTTAATTAGAAGGATGTCAGCAATGAACGTGAAGATTGATAAATATACAAGGAGGAACAGTTTCAGTTTATGGCAAATCAAGATGCGGGCCTTGTTAAAACAACAAGGATTGTGGACTCCTTTATCAGGTAGAGGGGATGCCAGTTCTGCAGATTATGTCAATTTGGAGGAGAAAGCACATTCAACCATCATGTTGTGCTTGTCTGATGATGTTATCATAGAAGTTTCTGAGGAAGACACCGCTGCCAAGTTATGGTTAAAGCTTGAAAGCCTGTATATGACTAAGTCATTGACCAACAAGTTGCTGCTGAAGCAGAGGCTGTTCGGCCTGAGAATGCATGAGGAGGCTCAGTTGAGAGATCATCTTGGTCAACTGAACAAAATATTACTTGATCTCAGGAATATTGATGTTAAGATTGAGGATGAAGATGCTTCTTTAATTTTGCTGGTTTCGTTACCAGCTTCCTATAAGAACTTTGTGCAGTCTTTCATAGTTGGGAAGGATACAGTTGCTTTAGAAGATGTAAGATCAGCCTTACATGCCAGGGAGCTGAGACATAAGGCGAGTGGAGCGAGACGATCGAGTGCCGGGACGATAGTCAGTTGTAGCAGTGGAAAAGAGCAAGGTCAGTCTAGGAAGAAAAGTTCCAAGAAGACAAGGTCCAAAGGCCCTAAATCCACAGATGTCTGTAATTATTGTAAGGAGCAGGGACATTAGAAGTCCAATTGTCCAAAGAGGAAGAAACAGCAGGAAAACAGTTCTGGCACAGCTGCTGAGCATGATTCAGATGAGGACATGGTCCTAGTGGCAGGAGAGTCAGCACATCAAACTGATGTGTGGATTCTGGATTCTGGGCATCCTTCATATTTGCCCTCATAGAGAGTGGTTCTCGAGTTATCAGCAGATAGATGGTGGTCATATATCTATGGCAAACAGCAAGGTCTGCAAGGTAGTTGGGATTGGCTCAGTTCAGTTGAGGACAGAGGATGAAAGATTCTGTAAACTGAGTGAAGTTAGGCATGTTCCACAAATGACCAAAAACTTGGTATCTCTCAGTTCTTTGGACAGCAGGGGATTCAGTTTTAAGGGGGAAAGTGGTGTGCTGAGTGTCTATAAAAACTCAGTTGAGGTTCTCAAGGGAATCAAGAAAGGGACTCTGTATATACTACAAGGGTCAGTTGTTGCTGGTTCAGCTGCTATGGCATCAGCTGAGATTCATCAGTCACAGCTTACAAAACTGTGGCATATGAGACTGGGTCACATGGGTGAAAAGTGGATGCATGTTCTTTCTCAGAAATATCTTCTCGGGGGATGTAAGGTCAAGAATCTAGACTTTTGTGAGCATTGTGTGTTTGGGAATCTTCATAGGAGCAAGTTCTCAAAAGGGATGCACAATACAAAGTCATCACTTGATTACATTCATTCTGATTGTTGGGGGCCATCAAAGGTGGAGTCATTGGGTGGTCACAGATATTTTGTGTCCTTTATTGATGACTATTCAAGGATGACTTGGGTGGTTGCTGATGAAACACAAAAGTGAGGCATTCAAAAGCTTAATGCAATGGAAAGCTCTAGTTGAGAATCGGTTGGGAAGAAGATCAAGAGGCTTCGTACAGATAATGGTCTAGAATTCTGCTGGACTGAGTTTGATACATTGTGCAAAACTGAGGGTATTGCCAGACATCATACAGTCAGGAATACTCCTCAGCAAAATGGTGTAGCTGAGAAAATGAATCAAACTCTTCTGGAGAGAGTGTATGCTTTCTCATGCTAGTTTGTCAAGGAGATTTTGGGCAGACGATGTTACCACGCTTTCTCAACGGGAGTCCTCACTAGGATCGGTTGTCGGTTGAGATGTGGTCGGGAAAGCCTGCATTATTCGGTTGGGTATTTGGAAGCGCGGTTTACTATCATATCGATGTTCTCCTTGACCTTCTGGAGAGAGTGTATGCTTTCTCATGCTAGTTTGTCAAGGAGATTTTGGGCAGACGATGTTACCACAGCTTGCTACTTAATCAACAGGAGTCCTCACACAGGGATCAGTCTCAAAACACCAGTTGAGATGTGGTCAGGAAAGCCTGCAGATTATTCAGTTCTAAGGGTATTTGGAAGCGCAGTTTACTATCATATCAGTGAAGGGAAACTGGAACCAAGGGCCAAGAAAGGAGTGTTTGTGGGGTATGGTAATGGAGTAAAAGGATATAGAATTTGGTCTTCAGCAGAAAACAGAGTCATTCTCAGCAGAGATACAGTTTTCGATGAAAATTCTATACTCAGTTCATCAGTGGGGAGGATAACTGAAACGAAACCAGTGCTGAAACTAAGAAAACTAACAGTAAGGTGGAGCTTCAGGTGGAGTCAGTTGGAATGCAACAATCAACTGATCCAAGTCAGTTTTCATCGATCCGGTTGCTTTGAACCGTAGCCGAATCCAAGCCGATCGGTGAGCAAATGTCGGTTGAGCGTCAAACTGAGAACGTGGGTCAGCAGAGTATAGCTGTTAGCAGAGCTAGAAGATCCAAAGTTGGGATACCTCCTAGAAGGTATGGGTTTGATGATATAGTTGGATACGCACTTCAAGTTGCAGAATAAGTGAATGGTTTTGAACCTTCTACTTACAGGGAAGCAGTGACATGTTTTAAAGCATCTCAATGGCTTGCTGCCATGGGAGATGAAATGGAGTCGTTACTAAAGAATCGGACTTGGGATCTAGTTAAACATCCAGCTGAAAGGAGAGTTGTTACTTGCAAATGGATTTTCAAGAAGAAGGAAGGGATAACTGAGGCAGAAAGAGTTAAGTATAAGGCATGTTTGGTTGCAAGAGGGTTCAGTCAGAAAGAAGGGGTGGACTTTGATGAGATATTCTCACCAGTAGTCAGACATACTTCAATCAGAGTGTTACTAGAAATGGTGGCACAGCAAGATCTTGAACTTGAGCAGTTAGATGTGAAGATAGCTTTTCTACATGGTGAGGTAGACAAAGAGATATACATGACTCGACCGAGGGGGTTTCCAAGTTCCCGGTAAGGAAGATCTTGTGTGTAAGTTAAAGAAGTCCTTGTATGGACCGAAGCGAGGCTCTGACGGTGGTACAAAAGGTTGGACAGTTATATGATCCAGTTGGGTTACAGCAGAAGTCCTTATGATTGCTGTGTTTACAACAGTCAGTTGAAGATGGATCATATATTTATCTTGTGTTATATGTGGATGACATGCTAATAGCTTCAAAGAAGATGTTTGATGTTTAGTATCTGAAAGACCTTCTCAGTGCTGAGTTTGAAATGAAAGATTTGGGTGCAGCCAAGAAAATTTTGAGGATGAAGATCTGGAGAGATAGAAATCAGAAGAAACTACTTTTATCTCAGCAGGGCTATATACAGAAGATTTTGTCAAAGTTTGGCATGTCAGCTGCTAAGCCAATAGATACTCATATGGCATCAAATGTTCATTTGTCAGTTTTTGCTTCACAGTGCGCAGAGGAGAAGGAGTACATGTCATGGGTTCCATATGCTAGTGCAGTTGGCAGTCTGATGTATGTCATGGTGTGCATTAGGCCTGATCTGGCTCAGGCAGTCAGTGTTGTCAGCAGGTTTATGGCTCAACCTAGAAAGGAACACTGGAAAGCAGTGAAAAGAATGTTCAGGTACCTTAGAGGTACAGGTGATGTTGGTCTCATTTATGGAGGTGATACTGAGAAACTGATCACAGGATAATACTGTGATGCGATTATGCGAGTAATGTGGACGGTATAAAATCTATAACTGGTTATGTTTTCACATTGGGGAATTCAGTTGTCAGCTGGAAAGCAACTCTTCAAGCAACAGTGGCTTTATCAACTACTGAAGCTGAGTATATGACTCTTACTGAAGCAGCCAAGGAGGGTGTCTGGTTGAAGGGACTAGTCAGTGATTTGGGGCTATATCAGGATCAAGCTGAGATCTACTGTGACAATTTAAGTGCAATTTGTCTAGATAAGGATCAGGTTCATCATGAGAGAACCAAGCATATTGATGTGAGGTATCATTTTCTGAGAAATGAGAAGAGGGTTGTAGTGAAGAAGATCAGCACCAAGGAAAACCCTGTTGATATGTTCACTAAACCAGTTCAGCAGAGCAAGTTTCAGTTGTGTCTGGACTTGCTGAATATTCAAAGCTTGTAAACTGAATTCTGGATACTCAGTTGAGGACAGATCAACTTGAGTGGATTATGAGGAGAATTCTGGTACTGTCCATCCTGGCATTGACGAATGCATCTGGTACAAGTACATCTGATTATGCAATTCTGGTGACGTTGAATGAGAGTTCAAGTCAAGGTGGAGATTTGTCGCTTTTGGTGACTTGATCTTTAAACTGAGAAATATCTGGTGGAACTAATCTGGGAAAACTGAGACTGCGTTTGATGGTCAGTTCAGTTAAGTATATTCAGTTCTGTGAAAGTCAGATTGATGAAGTGGAACTGAGTTTCTTCTGAAGTCAGCAGTCAGTTTCTGGACTACTGAGTTATGCTGAGTATAGCTGAGTTCTACATCTGGGCATCTGATTACAAGTCTGGGAAGTCAGTTTTGAACTGGGCTTCGTCTGGTGGATAACAACTGGAGCTGGGGTCCACATCTGGGGTATTTATGGTAGTTCCGACAAAGATCTATGGCGGTTAGGGTTTGAGACTTGTGTCTATAAATACCAATGTTGTAATCAATGAAATGTGTGTCATTCAAAGTGTTATTCACACACTTGTGAAAATCTTGTAATTATGTGCATAATAAATATCTCCTTTTCTGTCCGTGGAGTAGTCGGCACATCGCCGGAAACCACGTTAAAGCACTGTGTTCTTCTTGTTTCTGTGTTTATCAATTCTGCCATTCTTTACGTTTGCATTGCTATATGTATTTTTAAACTGCATATTCCTATCTATGTTTATAACAATAAATAATGCGAAAAGATAAATCCGTATTATCTAACAGATCTAACAAAATCAGTATTACGTGTGCAAAATAATGAAAAATATATTTCAATGCAAAAATAAGAAACTAGAGATCAAAACGAGGCGAGTATATACTCTTTCCTTAAGACAAATTGCTCCGGTATGGTGCCCACGGTAATAGCAATTGTCTCCCAAGATACAACGGCTTACGTCTCGGATTTAGAGGCATTTCAAAAATCCAAGCTCCGGCGAATTTACAGGGTGCTCCGACTTCTCTTCGGCTCAATATCTAGATCTATATGACCGACTGATAAGTCCACAATTTGTGAGGTATATAGTGTATTCTTGATACGTTTTTCACGAAAAGATATGTTCGGGTAGTTGTTTTTGATGTTTTTCAGCACCTATATGATGGAGGCATGATTTTAGATGTTTCGAGTCATTTCGGAGTCATTTGGAGCGGTTTGGACGAAGTTGAAGTGAAGCGGTCAAGCTAGAGAAAGAAAACGATCTTTGGAAAGCTAAAACCGATTATGGTAGGATCCTACCATTCAATGGCCGAGTTTGGCAGAATTAAAACACATCACCAGCGAATTTGCATCAGCATTATTACCATTTAAACACTATTTTATGTTATTTTAACCCCATGAGTGGGTCCAAATTTATTTATTATTAGTATTTAGATAGAAATAAATATTTTTCCCAATCCCTAATTGGGAGATTATGCGACAAAAACAAGAGGGGCGCCTCTTGCTCCCCTCCTCTCCATCTTCATCTTTTCTTCATACTTCTCCATTGATTGGTGATGGTTTCTTCTTTGTTTCAATAAATTAAGGTATTCTCTTTCTTTTTCTTGTGGTTTTATCATTAGAATGAGTAGTTAATATCTTTATTCCGGTTAATTGATTGTTGAACCCTTGATTTCTTGATGATTGTGAGATCAAATTGTTCTCACTCCTCGTTAATTTATTAGTATTTATTTATTTTCTTCGTTAATCGATACATGATTAGAATGTTGATTTGGTTATTTGTGCACGATAGTTGAATTGATTTTCTAATCGAGCACCAAAATCCATCTTAGGCGGTTGCCATAAAAGATTGGATTTTTAGTGGTAAACAACAAATTGTCTACCGGTTCGTAGCCCGTGGGATTCCCTGTTGTGAAAATAGATAATACTATGGTTAAAATTAAGCCGGTTGGATTAATACCTAGTAATTGGGTCTCTCTAATCTTTAAGGCTGTTATGTCACCAAACTCCGGGCGGTCGTTGCGGGGTGTGCCATAATTAGGGTGTAATTAGTGGTGGTTGTCCCAATTAACGAATTTAGGAGAGATTGGTTGATTCACGGTTGTGGTCAACTATAACCAATTTATTAATGATTTAACGAGTCATCATTGAATCAATGATCAATTGTAGGAATTGAGGGGGAAACAATTAATTAGCTGGAGCTTTTCTTGATTTTGCTTTATTTTATTTTTCTTCTGTGTTAGAATTAGTCAAAAACCCAAAATATTTTTATTTTACAAATTTTAGAAGAAATAAGTACACCGTTCCCTGTGGGTTCGACCCCTACTTCCCCTATACTAGTTATAAAGGTAGCAGGTGATTTATCTTTGGTGGTTTGACGACACACAAAATTTTGGCGCCGTTGCCGGGGAACGGTGTTAAGTGATTTATTTCTTTTGAAATTTTGTGTGTTTTCTTTTTTGTGTTGTTTTGTGTTTTCCTTGTTTGCAAGCATGTCAGGTTACCACTACGCAACTCCTATGGCGAATCATGATGTGTATGGATACCGGGTGAATAATTCATATGAGGAGAGATGTTATGCTAGTGAGCCGAGATATCCGGATCGGAACTATGGTGAATCACATTCTCAGCCGTCTAGTGAACTTGAAAGTCCGATACCTTGTTCAAATGAATCTCTTGAAGCCATGATGCAGTATATTACTAACAATCTAACGCAAATGCTCCAAAAAGCAAATGCAGAGTTTCTACAAGAAATTGGGCAAGAGATTTCACAGTTCAGAGAAGAGCAAAGCACATGGGTTCAAAATATGCAAGGAAAAATTGACGAGCTGAAAACTGAAGTGGATTGGCTTAAGGAACAAAGGTTAGAAACATCCTCTCCTTCTATATGGTATGACGATGAAGACGATTGTCCCATTATTTATCCGACACTTGAGATAGTTGAAGATGTTGATCAACCAAAGGGTGAAGAAATGCACCCGGTGTTGGAGAATTTAGAGGATAATGTGTCTAAATTAGAGCTAAGTCACCCGGAGGAGTTCACTAGGAAACCACTGGAGCCAAAAAGTGTTGAGGTGATTGTGGACATGCGAGCGAGCGAGAAAGAAGTAGTCTTCCCCCTTGATCACTACATAATGAACTTGGATGTGGAGACCCCTAATCCGGTTCAAATTTTCTTGGGAAGATACTTCATAAAAGTGCCTAGAGCCAAGGCACATCTAATTCTTCCTGAAGATGAGACGGATGGCTCGCTTACTGATTATGCAAGGAAGAATCAGGAAAGAAAAACTATTCCATTTGACAATGGATAGCCGAGGTAAGTGTGTCTAGCCAAAGACATTAAAGAAAGGCGCTTGTTGGGAGGCAACCCAATGTAATAAAAAATAAAAATATTTTTTTTTCTTGTTTTATTTAGTTTTGATGTTGTGAGAATGGTATAATGCTTGTTGTGGAGCTGCTGTTTTTCTTGTAGGAGGTGTGGTAATTGGCTATGAATTGAAGGATGAGAAGATGAGTCCATTTTGCATGGTTTGAGGATGGTTTAAACTGAGGAGGAAATTTGTTGAGCTAGTTGGAGAATAAAGATGTCAATGAATTTTATAAAAAAAAATCTGGAAAGCTCAAAAGCAGAATGGTAGGATCCTACCACTATGCAATTGAGAATTTGTGAAAATCTTGAAATGTTGCTGGAAAGCTCACAGCAAGAACGGTAGGATCCTACCGCTCCTAAAATGGGGAATTCAACATGTTTTTAAAAGCTACTAGTTTACTTTTGAAATAGTGGGATCCTACCCATTTTTCTCATACTTTCTTGGATAATAAACGTTAGCTACCCTCCTTCCACCCTTCATCTACTCCATCCGCACACGACAACACCAAATCCGGAATACTTTCTAGCGTATTTCCCTCCCGCACCACCCCGGACGCCATTGACTATATGGACACCATGATGAATTTCAAGGCTTATTTTTCACCGTCCCATGGTCCGAATTGTAATGTATTCTCATCCCTTTTATTTTATTTATTTTATTTTCTTTCATATTAGATTAGTACTTTTCCCATATCATGCACACCATGTTAGTTGCATATCATTGCACATTTTCATCTTCCTTCCACTTTTAACATACATTGGGGACAATGTATGATTTAAGTGTGGGGGAGTTTTTTTTTATGCATTTTCATATTAGAATTGCATCTTTAGGACATTTTAGGACCTCATAAGCACCGAGTATGCCTTTGATGACACTTTACCAACTTTTTCATTTAAATCTTGTGTGAAGTAATAATAATCAAACGGTAAACGACCAATGCAAGCACACACTTTTGTTGATACATACTCACCTTAGGTCACTTGTTTATGAACTTTGGAGGTAAAATCATTGAGCCCTAATGAAAAGCCACTTAAAAGTGAGGATTTCACCTAGCCAAAGAGCGCACTCGCTCACATTTCCCTATGAGTGGTATCCACACTTCCAATGTCATTCTAGAATTTACTTTGACATGCATTTCGAGACCACACTTTTTCAGGTTCAGTGCACTAAAATGATTGAGGCACTTAGGATTTAGCCCTTTCAAGACCCACTTTTGTTAGCCTACCCATGTTTTATACCCCCTAGTGAGCCCCTTCTAGCCTGACCCTTTATTTGATAAACTCCAGAATATAAACCCATGGCCTTTTCTTACGATATCCCCTCTTTTGTTGACCCTATTGTCAAGAGATTGTATGAATAATTGCATGGAATTTTGGAGAAGTACCAAGAAGTGAGTATCTAGAGAAGTATGTCTCAAGATTATGTTATGAAGGGGTATATCAAGATCTCTAAAAAAAAGTTGAATGTTGAAAAAAAAAAAGAGAGAGAGAGAGAATAAAAAGAGCTTACATTGAAGGAGCGTTTTTATATATTGAAAAAGAAGTTTGTTTCCGAGCTCAATTTTTGCAAGCTTCTTTGGACATTTTGTTTGCACTTCTATTCTTAAGATGTTGTGGCGGAGGTTGGAGCCGTATAGTGTGTTTCAGTTGGAATCATTCTTTTTTGGTGACTGTGTGATTATTGATGTGGTTATTCATTCATTCTCTTTGACAATTTAGCCTATGTTTCCCTTTTTCCCCACCTTGTTTTCAGTCCTCAGCCCCATTACAACCTTTATAAAGACTTCATGATTGGTGCATTGGATTTTGAATTTATAGTGGTGGAGATTTGATAGATATGCAAACATATGGTAATGCTTGGTTGTGTTGATTTTTGAGAGAGTGTGAATTGTCCCTATGCATTATATTGAGAGTTTTACCCGTGAGGACGAGTTGAGACTCTTTTATTTTTCCACTTTAAGGTCTATGATCGAGTGAGTTAAAGTTAGTCGTATGAACACTAGTGTGTGAGTATATTGCTTGATTACCATTTGACTTGCATTATGGAATATGAGGTTAATGAGAATGTTGGACGGGCGTCATTTTTGGAATTCTACTGGTGCTTTGCATTCATGTAGTTTTAGGTCATTCATATAGGGTCCGGCTCATGCATGTTTCTTTTCTTATTTTTGGGGATGAGAGTGCATTGCTTGAGGACAAGCAATGATCTAAGTGTGGGGGTGTGATAAGTCCACAATTTGTGAGGTATATAGTGTATTCTTGATACGTTTTTCACGAAAAGATATGTTCGGGTAGTTGTTTTTGATGTTTTTCAGCACCTATATGATGGAGGCATGATTTTAGATGTTTCGAGTCATTTCGGAGTCATTTGGAGCGGTTTGGACGAAGTTGAAGTGAAGCGGTCAAGCTAGAGAAAGAAAACAGTGCTGGAAAGCTAAAACCAGTTATGGTAGGATCCTACCATTCAATGGCCGAGTTTGGCAGAATTAAAACACATCACCAGCGAATTTGCATCAGCATTATTACCATTTAAACACTATTTTATGTTATTTTAACCCCATGAGTGGGTCCAACTTTATTTATTATTAGTATTTAGATAGAAATAAATATTTTTCCCAATCCCTAATTGGGAGATTATGCGACAAAAACAAGAGGGGCGCCTCTTGCTCCCCTCCTCTCCATCTTCATCTTTTCTTCATACTTCTCCATGGATTGGTGATGGTTTCTTCTTTGTTTCAATAAATTAAGGTATTCTCTTTCTTTTTCTTGTGGTTTTATCATTAGAATGAGTAGTTAATATCTTTATTCCGGTTAATTGATTGTTGAACCCTTGATTTCTTGATGATTGTGAGATCAAATTGTTCTCACTCCTCGTTAATTTATTAGTATTTATTTATTTTCTGCGTTAATCGATACATGATTAGAATGTTGATTTGGTTATTTGTGCACGATAGTTGAATTGATTTTCTAATCGAGCACCAAAATCCATCTTAGGCGGTTGCCATAAAAGATTGGATTTTTAGTGGTAAACAACCAATTGTCTACCGGTTCGTAGCCCGTAGGATTCCCTGTTGTGAAAATAGATAATACTATGGTTAAAATTAAGCCGGTTGGATTAATACCTAGTAATTGGGTCTCTCTAATCTTTAAGGCTGTTATGTCACCAAACTCCGGGCAGTCGTTGCGGGGTGTGCCATAATTAGAGTGTAATTAGTGGCGGTTGTCCCAATTAACGAATTTAGGAGAGATTGGTTGATTCACGGTTGTGGTCAACTATAACCAATTTATTAATGATTTAACGAGTCATCATTGAATCAATGATCAATTGTAGGAATTGAGGGGGAAACAATTAATTAGCTGGAGCTTTTCTTGATTTTGCTTTATTTTATTTTTCTTCTGTGTTAGAATTAGTCAAAAACCCAAAATATTTTTATTTTACAAATTTTAGAAGAAATAAGTACACCGTTCCCTGTGGGTTCGACCCCTACTTCCCCTATACTAGTTATAAAGGTAGCAGGTGATTTATCTTTGGTGGTTTGACGACACACCACCGACTTTTTGTGGTGGAAGACACAAGAGAAAAATCGATGCTTAAACCTTCATCCATGGGGTCCTTAATATAGTGGAGAGAATGAGTCAATATTTGAATGTGATTGCTAGAACACGTCATTAAATTCGGCTGACTTTTCTCCTTGGAAAAGTCACATGCCTAGAAGCGCCGAATCTGCTCTGGCCGACTTCAATCTCGAAAATGATTGGTCGGATGATTTAATCGTTCGATTTTTCCCTCAAGAAAATCATATTTCAGTCAAAATAATTAATCAATGCCGAAATAATTTTCATTAATGCAGACTTAAACAATCCGAATTCGTTTCCACACTATTCTGGAACCTTCCAACCGTCTCACGATTAATAATTATTTCCTGGTTAATTTCAAAAGAAATTTTGTCCAAAAAATTAATAGCAACACCCGACCCTGAACCCAAGCCGGACCGACGACCGGGCGCGCGTGTTTGGAATTATCTAAGTCCTCCCTCCTGCACAAAAGTGTCTTGCCCCTTGGGGCAAATCTATAAGAGGCCTACACTGGCTCTTATTACTTGAGCTCACAAGCCTCAAGTTACCTATGTGGGAGATTGAGTTGAAGTCCTCCCTTCAACTCCCATCTCCTACACATTTTCAACCAACTTTAGGCATTAATTTCTCATTCATCCGATATCCGAATCGAGTGATTCCACAACCAAACATCATCTACTCCGTGAGTAGAATTTTTAGACTTAATAAATTTCCGGTGAGTCACATCGGAGCATATCCAAAATTTGCGCTAAAGTTGACCGTTTCTTACCATTAAAATGGGATGTCTCCAATAGTTTAATTACATTATAAAATCATATGGTTGTGGTGCGCTCCATCCACACGACGTGTCTCTACACGCGTGTGACACCACACAAAGTATTTCTCCATGCAATCGACTATATATATATATATATATATATATATATATATATATATATATATATAGTAAATAATGGTGTAGCATGTGGTGAAGAAATCCAAGTAAAAACAGCCAAAAATTTGAGGAAAAAAGCGAACTGCATGTGCTCATATATATATATACCATCAAATTATCAAAAGATGAGTCGAAAAGAAAAAAACAAGGAGGAGGGTGATGGGGCACCGATGGGGTCCCCCGAAAATATCCTCCGAAAAAATTTGGACCATAAATTTCCAAACAAGAAGGCCACGGATTTGCTCTATTATGATTTCTTATTATTGTCCTTTTTCTTTATATGTATATTTTTACAAGTCAATTACTGTACGACTTGATGGAACATACAGTATTGGGCCCTTTGATGTCTGAAAATTATTGTGCGTGGTACGATTTTAGGATAAGAGTGAATGGTCGTTTACACTTGTGATGTGTTGTAGAAAAGAGAAAATACATGAATCATTTCATATATTTCATGATTGATGTATGTTAATAAAATAATCACAACTTATCTACCGTGACATGTTTGCGGATGTCAAAAATGGATATCCAACGATTTTCTAGACGTCGAGATCATTGTGATTTTCTGAAAACAGTAGAGAATGTGTTATTTAAACAGATCCCCGAGCACCACTCATCTACCTTAGTAGTACCTATTAAAGTTGCTGTTTGGTCGTATGGCTTTTTGCGGCGTTTTTGGTCGACCGCTTTTAGCGACGGTTTGGTCGTCGCTATAGGTAATTTTGGTCGTCCTCCCACTTTAGACAAAAAACGACGCCGTGTTTTGATCAGGATACGTGTCTTCCCATGGTTGCTCTGTCTTCTTCGTGGCCCAATCAATGTCTCCTCTGTGGCTGCAAATGTGAAGATGGTGACAGATCGACATGGGTAAGGCTTTGTTATGGTAGAGAACGGTGGGTTTGGGGGCTGCATCCCAATCAATTTCTCGTTTCCTCCTCAATTCTCCTGTCATAGAAGGCCAATCACCGCCGCTCGCCTCCGCCTCCGCCTCCCCCTCCCCAACCGAACGTGCAGGAAATAGCAATTTTGTTTGTTGATTTTTGCCTAAATATTTTTTCCCTTACCAATTTCTTCATCTACCATGTCAATTTCGAGTTCATCAACCGCACAGCCTTGTTTTTTCTTCTTCTTTGCGTTTCTTCTGTTCTTCAACCATGATATTCTCTGCAATTGTTCCCTCTGTTTTCTGTTGATTTTTGTTGCTTTTGATGCTATTTTCCGCTGATTTTTTATGCTCTTATTCTTGCTCTGATGGTCAATGCGTGCTGTTTTTCAGGTGATCGATCCTTTGAAACTTTTTTTTAAGGTACACCATGTTTCCGGTCCTCTTTTCTGCTTATTATCTCCTTTGCATGTCGGTTTCTGTGTTTGTTTGCTCTGCTTTTGCTTGGTTTTTGTTGCTGTAGTTGTTCTTCAACTATGATAATCATTATACTTTGTTAATTTTCATTCTGCAGGTTTGTTAATTGGAGATTACCTGCTGTATTTCAGCTTCTCGATTTTGCGATCTGATTTTATTGTTGTTTTGGTCGTTTTGGGCAGAGGAGATGAAGATTCCAGAGGAGATCAGTGGGCTGAAGTCATCTCTTGGGAACCAAGAGCTGTCATCTACTACAACTTTCTGGTATGTGTTGATTTTGGTGGTTGGAATTGACAAATGTGTTTCATAGACATGATTTACTGAATTTGGGGAAAATTGTAAAGCTGAGTAATAGTTTTCTTGTATAATAGTAAATCCTTTTCAAGATTCAAACTATGCCTTAGCATTTCTTTTCGCTTTAAATGTTCCAGTTTAAAGGTTTTCTTAATAGGTGAGAAAATGGTTATGTTATGTATACTATACAAAGTGATTTTTGTTTGTCCACATTCTTGTACCTTTGTTGATAAGAGGAATAGCTCCATCAATCATGTTGTATCCTAGAGACTTTTTTAGACAAAATGAGATGGGTTTTTTTGGCGGTGTAAGACATTAGCAATGTTCTGAGCCATGTCTTCAGTCTCAGTTTTTCTAGCTTCAGACTCAATTGTCATTTTCCTTATGTCAATTAAAGTATCTAGACAATTGTTCTTTAACTCTTCTACTTCCTTTTAAATTGATTTTATTTCTTCTTTTCTTTCATCCAGTGTTTTCATGATCTTTTCAAGTACATCCGGATATTTATTGTTAGTTTGCAGAATCGCACAAGTGACCTACCTCATGACATCTATCTTTGGAATTTTATCAGTTTTCTTGAACTGAGTTATCTTCCGTTTTCTTGTCAGTTTCAGTTGAGATTGTCTGCTGTTTTTTTCCATCAATGTTGACTACAGTTTCAGTTCATATCGTGGTTTCTGAGGAACACGGCTGGGTTTTCGTAGGAATTTACGACGGATTTAACGGCCCTGATGCAACCGATTATCTCTTAAAACAATCTTTACTCGAATGTATACAAGGAACTTAAAGGAATTTTATGGAATGATGTAGTTACAAATGTAATGGCAGGGATTAACCATATGCATGTGATCAAAGCATTATCTGAAGCATTGAGAAAAACAGAGGTAGCCTATTTGAATATAACCGATCTAATGGTGATGGAGAATCCAGAATTATCATTAATGGGATCATGTGTTTTGATGATGTTAATGAAAGGGGATGATGTTTATTTGATGAACGTTGGAGATAGTCGTGCGCATTAGCACAAAATCCCGAATCGATCGCTTAATCGGGAAGCATAAGAAGGATTTAGAAAGGATTAAAGAGGATAACACCCTTATTAATCTCCCCGAATCCGATGAATTCGGTTGTTTGCAGCATCTGAGTTGTTGTCAAATTACTTCAGATCATAGTACTTGTGTGGAAGAGGTGAATATCAATCAATCTCATACCTCTCTTTTTTGTTATACATAGAAGAAATCTATGAACTTTATTCAATGTTTTTTTAATAAACCTTCCAAAATCATTGTTTAATGCAGAGGTAATGAGAATTAAAAGTGAACATCCGATGATGTTTTAGCCATATCAAATGATAGAGTCAAAGGTTCCTTAAAAGTCACTCGAGCTTTCGGGGCCGGCTTCTTGAAACAGTACTACTTTCTTGAAATCCGCTGCGATTTCAAATAAGAATGAATGTTGAATCCCTTAAAAATGTGATTTGTGGATAATTAATTAGGCTAATCTGTCTTTGCAACCAAAATGGAATGAAGCATTATTGGAGATGTTTAGAATAGACTATATGGCAACAATGCCATATATATCATGTTTACCATCACTATATCACCATAGACTTTGTCCAAGAGATAGGTTTTTGATCCTTTCTTCTGATGGACTTTACCAATACTTAACAAATCAAGAAGCTGTTAATGAAGTCGAGACGTTTATGTCCACTTTCCCTGAAGGTGATCCTGCACAACATCTTGTTGAAGAAGTGTTGTTTCGTGCTGCGAAGAAAGCTGGTAATTAAAAATTCAAGATTTATTAATTGAAAACCATCATCATTAGTTATCTGAATCATCATTTATGTGTTTGTTGTTGTTTGTTGCAGGAATGGATTTCCATGAATTGCTTGATATCCCACAAGGAGATCGCCGAAAGTATCACGATGATATCTCGATTATCATAATATCTTCTGAAGGCATGATATGGAGATCTTCTGTATAAGTAGGAATAATAGAGAAATAGATGATAGTAAAGAAAGCCTCTTTATTCTTTTAATTGTCAGATTTTTAAAATGCTTTTTGTTCATAAAAATGTTGTTGGCGTTGTATACAGAAATAGGATCTCTGCATCTATACCATTACCTAGGGATTACTTGCACCACAAGATTATTTTGAATATTTTTATACCTCTCACACTACACAATTAATAAAAAACTACTACTTTCACCACAACGTAAGGGCAAAACCGTGCAGAGCACGGTCACTAAAAACTAGTTGCTTACTCAACCACCAACTAAGTAACCAAACTGATCCTCTGATTGTTTTTCCATTAAAAATCCAATTGACAATTTAAAGTATATTTTAAAGTTATCATAAAGGGAGTTTTTTTTTTTTTTTTTTAATTTTATAGTTTATCTTGTCCCTTAGATATGGACTAGGCTCGGTCGTTTTTTTATTACCGGACTTAACGCACTTGTTTGTTTTCAAGTTTTGGGTTAGAGTTTTTTTTTAGAGTTTTTTTATATCACATCATAAATCATTTATTACAATTTTCTCACCAATGTTTTCTTCAAATACAAATAAAAAAATATTAAATCATCTCTTACTATTTCATTTTATCTACTTTATTTTATCATTATTTTTCATTATACTACCTTATTTCAATTTATCTCACTGATCATTTATTTATCTACACAAATTTCAAAAAAACATTCTAATTTTATAATCATTACCAAAAAAACTCCAACTCAAAACAAACACAACTATAGTCATCTCTCGTTAACACAAGAGAGGTCTTTATTGATATGAGTTTGCCTTTTTTTTTCCTTTTTTTTACGGGAATTAGCGGAGACCGTTATCATACTTAACTATTCAGGGTTAAACTTTCTATCCTTTCAGTAAAAAAAAATAATGTTCACACCAGGGTTCTACCTCATAACATATGCCTCGGATGCCATGTTGAACTACCATATCTCCCAAAAACTTAAGCTAATGAGGAGGTCTATAATTAACATGTTATACACTTTAACACATTTCATCAAGGCATTTGAGTAAAGTTACTTTTACACATTAAAAGAGAATGGAGGACTACACATGTAACTCAGTTGCAACAAAATACATTTTTTGGTCGTTTTAACAGTCCTTATTTCATGTCCGGTCGAACTCACTGCACTGACCATAGTAAACTCCTTGTCGTTGTACCGAAATAGAGGTCTGATTTAAACGACCAGATACAACATCACATTTGACACCTAAGGCCTTACAGCCCAACTATGAGGTACATCAGCAGGTGTTACAATAATGCGTAAATGAGTTTTGGCTGGTATAACCACTCTATTGTCCACGCCCCGTTGAAAATCCCTCCAGCCCGTTGAAAATTCAACAGGCTGGGGTAAAAATTCAACATGGTGAGGGTGAAATTCAACGGCCCGGGGGAAAATTCAACGGGGCGAAGTTGAATTTTCAACGGGAAACTTTAAAAAAAAATGTCAGGTCTAACCCAACCTGACATGAAATAAAGAGTGTTAAAACGACCTGAAAATGTATTTTCTCCCACGTGGGCTCTTATGTGTGCTTGGCATTGATATACAAAGATTGCAAAATTGAATTCATATGTGGTTATAATGCGTATCATTTGATATAACTAATTAAGAATCATAGTATTTAATTACGGTTTGATTTCACGTACATATATCATAATACAAATACATTGATTTTCATTGTATTCAAATGAAACAATTGGTATATCATAATTTATGACGCGTTTTATTTAAGACAAAATAAAATGTTGAAAAAGCGTGGATTGTATTTACTCGGGCAATAAAATTTAGCAATGGTGATAATTACTTTCAAATTATAACGGGCGGTAACTCGTTTGGTAATATATGGACTTATGTATATTGTGAAGTATTTATGATTACAGAACGGAATCCACCAACATATCTATCTGTAAATTGATACCCATATTGATTTAACGATTTTCACCATTGATTGCTTGTCACATCACGCCTAAATAGAGGAAACAAACCAAGAGGACAAAAGAAATAGTAATTTTATTATAATAAAACTCAACCTCATTTTTCGTTGGAAAAGGAAGATAAAAACTAAAATATATGACAAATATGAGGCTTGAACTTTGCCCAAGGGTGAGAGTCATTGAATTTCCTACTATCAATCAGGGTTAACGATATCAATTGCGATTTCAGGCAAAAATCACGGTTTGCAGGTTTTTACCTCTACCCTGAGACATTCGAGTAAAGTTATTTTTCCTCTCAAAAAATAAAGTAACGTTGTATTTACAAGTTAGAGGAGAATGGAGGACTAAACATGTAACCTTAGTTGCAAAAACGCCCGTGAAGACCCATTTTGAAATCACTTTCTTAATAAATGTATTTTTTGCAGCTCCTTCAATAAATCAAGAACGCAAGGAGTAATTGTTTTCAGATTCAGAAAATTCCTACTAAGAACTCATAATACACCACATCGTTGAACGATGTGAAGTATACAAACATATGAAAGTGTGTTTTATCTTTTTCATAAACTGGACACAATCCAACAGTGTAGAGATATGGATATGAGTCCCTAGAGAGTTACGCTTGGTGATAAAAAGGCAAGAGTGATGTAATGACACTATTGCTTTTGAACTAGGATGCGAAAGTTTGATATCTAGTATCGATTTCTCTTAGCAAAAAAAGGTATATAGACAGCATTTGCAAACTATATTACTAAGACAGAACTCTCGGTTTACTTCCTCCACAAAATTCTAAAAATGAGGCAGTGAAAGCCATTTGGGTTGGGCTCAACCATTTTCTGAAATGGATATGTGTGCAAAAGTATATTGAAATTTGATGTGCTCTCGTCCTTTTATAAATATATTTTAAAATATGTCCACATACTATAGTAAACTTATTAAAATTGTTTCTACTTTCAATACTATTGTTATAATTTTTTGATCTTTGGTATGAGGGTAAATCAGGCAACTAACACATGACATGTCAATACAAAGTTCAAGTATATGTATGATATTAGCCATTTAGGGCTTGGTCGAAATAGGCAAGTACACGTATGGTATAAACCATTTGGCCTCAGACGAAGTATGTTGATCATACTACAACCTTCAACATTTTTGCACTTGCGTTCCAACCATACATACGAGTCACAAGGGTCCTTTGCAGGACTTCAAATTATTTCTCAATGTCACACATGAGCTCCTGACATTTTTTACTTTGCAATATGACTACCCCTGAGCCCTTGATAGGTCCTAGACTTATAGTGCATGGGCCAATGCACTTTCTCTTTATGTGTGTGTTGTTAATACGTATCAGTTTCTCGCACTTCATGACATGATCGGGATCATAAAATGGTTACCCGACTCTCTCTTATGTTAGCTCGTGTTATGTCATATCGTCAATACATATCAATTTTCTGCCCTCATATTTGCCTTGTCGCTCTATTGGCTCAATGTTTATGAAAATGATAGATACATCACCTGTGGTCACTTTTGCATTTTGAATTAACTTTTATTTTATTATTTTTTTGGTTGACAAAATTGAATTAACTTTGAACACTCTAATCTTATACCAACATAAGAACCATAAGCTTCCCAAGGAAATTTTCAATTGTTCAAAACCCAAAGAAGACATAGACGCCCGAAACACCCCAATAGTTCAACAACATATTGAGACCACAATATACACTATACACCGAATACTTGGACTCATTATATGTGCACAAGACGAAAAATATCATTTTGCTTCTTGTACAAACATCGTACACCTAAGTGTTCGATCCACTCGAAACTATGACTCTCTGTGTAGGAATCTCTTCCCACAGTGTGTATCATCAATCTCACAGATGATTGGCCGCAAACAAACAACCTATGAACCAATAGAAATGTGAACTTGTTACACCATGATATGATCTAGTGGTAAAAAGCTTTGATGTTTTAAAAGGACGGTTAGACCTTACACTGGAGTGTGGAAATTCGAATCTCGTAAAAAGATCTATGCTCATCTCGTGGGGTTATTCGATGCGAGGAGGAAATAGAGAGGCATACGCGTAAAAACATTTTCTATGCGCATTCCCTATGAGAATGAAAAATGAGGAATTCCGTGGTTATGGCTTAGCCATTATTACACTCATTTCAATCCATGAAGTCCCATTATACAACTTCACAGATTTCTTGTCATAAAGCTACAATTTACCTACTAGACAATCAAGAAAACAATAAATGGCTATTGGTAGAACATTAAAAACACCATCATTTCATTCAATTCAAATTGCACATATCATCATCTGGGGCTACACATCATAACCTTTTTCTGTCAATTTAGCTCAAAATAATAAAAATAGAAAAAGGTAGGAATCACTAATATTCCATTCTTTATGTTTCTTTAATAATCATTTCTTAAACATTTGGACTCCAAAGCCTCCATAACCTTGAATTGAATAGCCCCAATACATCCGGCAACACCTTTCTAGCTAAACCCTTATGGTTAATTACTCCGCCGCTGCCGCCCAGAACCACCACCACTTCCTTCTCCGGCTTCACCTCCTTCTCTAAAGCCACTGCCTTTGACAAACCCACAACCTCTGTGCTCATAGAGACCAATTCAGCAGACTTTAACTGAGTAACCTCTGTTTCCGATAACCCATTTTCAAAAAAGCTTCTATCTTTAAGCTCCGGCGATTGGTTTTTTAACTCCGGCGACTGATTTCCACCTTCAATCTCAGCTAATTTTCCATTTCCACGACGACCCATTTTGTATTTCTTCTTATTTTTGCCTTTTTTCAACTGCTCACAATTATTCAGGTGCTCTTCATAAGCTTCAATTGCTTGATGTATAATCTCACGATTTGGCGACGAATCCCATCTAAACCAATAGCTAGTATAACAATCAAAGCATTCACAATCAAATTTAGGAATCTTATGGTTACTAGACACCAATTTCTTTGCATTCTTCTTGCTATTTTCTTCAACTAACGGATCAGTCGCCTTAATTGACCTTGAAATCATGTAAGCCAAAACTTGACTGTCTTCTATAGATAGAACAGAGACTAATGCTAAAATCGCTACTGGTAATAGCTTCAGAATCGCCATAGCATTCTTGTTAATTGAAGAATTATGAAATATCGCCGAAGAAGATGAAGGTGATGGATGAATTTTGCCTTTGCGACGCATTTTTTTTTTGGAGGGATTTTTAGATGGAAAATAAAACGATAGAGTGGGGAAAGCTAGTGTTTTTGTGACTAGGGTGAGAAGAAATAGGAGTGGGGACGGAGAAGGGAAGGGTGGGGTGGGGTGGGGTGGGTAGGGAAGGGTGGGGTGGGGTGGGGTGTTTTCTTCATTACCAAGGCAGAGAGAGAGAGATTATATGATTTATATCTCTACGTAATTAATGGTTAATTAAAATTTTACTTGGAATTTACGTTTATTATTTTTTAATAGATTTTTGTTCAGAAGGACAAAATTATCAAAAAATCGGGATAGAAGGAAACTGTAATTTAATAAGGACGATTTAATTATGAGTAAAAAGAATAATTACGTGAAAAATAGAGTAAATATGAAGTAGAAATACGATTAATCGCTAAACACAAAGTAACGTTAACGTGTGAAGTAACGAATTTAAAGTAACATTTGTGATTTTTGTCCTTTATAATCGTGAAAATGTTACTTTTGTCCTTCCGTACCCATTTATTAATTTTTAACTGTGACATCTTATCACTTACTACGTATATATATAGTACTCTTATATGTGCTTAAAGTTTTGAATTAATATTCATTCAAAAAAAAAAATCGAATTAATATATCGTTATAATACATGTTATTTGATATAGTATTTGACGATGGTAACATTTTAATACCAGTTTGAATTCATTGTATAAATTAAACAAGTGGTGTATCATGATTGGTATATGTGGTTATAATACATGTGATTTGATATAACTATTTTATTATCTTAGTGTTTTAATACGGTTTGATTTCACTATTTTTCAAATAAAACAATGGGGAGTGATTTAAAAGAATAAAAAAATAAGGGGAAAATGATAATCAGGATAGTAGAAATATAAACTGGGTGAATAAGAATATGTTATTTTTACCCAAAAAAATATTTCACTGTCCTCTTTGCATATTTATATGTTCAAATTGTCCTTTTTGACAATAACTCATAAAACAATTACGTAAATTATGATGTATGACGCATTGATTTTCATTGTATTCATATAAAACTATCGGTACAGTATAATACATGATGTGTTTTGCTTAATACAAAATAATAATAATAAAAAATGTGAAGAAACGTGGATTGTGTTTTCTCGGTCAATAAAATTTATCAAGGGTGATAATGACTTTCAGATTATAACGGGCTTAATTATTTTAACGCGTTTGGTAATATATGGACATGCGTATACCGTGAAGTATTTATGATTATAGAACAGAATCCACCTATATGTTCATCTGTAAATTGATATCTGTATTGGTTTCTCGGTTTTCACCATTGATTGTTTGTCATATCACGCCTAGATAGAGGAAACGGCCAAGGGAACACAAAAAGTAGTATTTTTTTTGAATTTAAGGGAAACAAACACTTTGTCGCTTGTGATTTTTTATTATATGGTTTCTTCTAGGAATCACCGCAACCCTATTTAATATTTTTTATGTAAAAAATTTACTGTTTGGTAAAATATTCCAAGGGAATTACAGTCTGTCCCCTTTGGTTACTATACAAAATATTTTACCCCTATTGTTTTACATACGAATCAATTTACCTCTTGTGGTCACATAGGATAGGAATCATGTTTTAGAGTTTGAAGCAAACCTTAAAAGGGACAAACCATATAATAAAAAAATGTAGAAAATTAAATGCTTAATATGTCAAACCACACTGAGGAAATTATATTTTCATTAGTTTTCAATGCTTAGATATATTGTTAAATACTAAGTAACTACGAAAATGTGACATGCAATAGCTAGATGTAGGTTTTTATAACTACATTCACCTAAATCCAATTCTTTCTTTGTTGAATTGCATAACTACGTAGAGGGTGCAGGAAACTTACAATTTAAATCAAGTGATGAAATGAATTGTTAATATCTTGTTACTCCAAGATTCGAGCAGTGGCGGATTTACATGTATGGTAAGGGTCTATAAACCCTCTGAAAAAACAACACCACAATTTATTTAGGTGAAATCTATTGGGTTATTTTAACATTGACACTCCAAAAAAAAATTAGCTCAATTGGTAAATTTATCTGAATCAAATAGTTTAATGTTGAATTATCATTAGATAATTAACATTATATCTCAATACGCACTCTCAAGTGTGTGTTGAGAGGCACAAGTGAGCATATAAGAAGGGAAGGGAGATAGATGCTAATGTGAGCCTATAAAAAGGAAGATAGACTCAACACTTGTAAGTATAGTTTTTTATTTTATTTTATTTATTTAGAAAACATAAACTGATACCATGACCTTCCGTTCTGATATCATGTTGAATTATCATATCTCTCAAAAACTTAAACTGATTTTAAGGTAGATAATTAACATTATATCCCAATATTTAAATCCAGTTTGAAAACTGACACTACCGATTGAGCTACACCCTATCTCCGTGTGTGGAGGGAGCATGTAAAAATCACTTGAATCCATTGGCAACCTGTAATTACTTTCGGCACAATGTTACAACCTCTTTATGTCAAATTGCATAACTATATATGTAGTGGGGGCATATAACTTCCCCTATTTAAATCATGTGATGAAATGAATCGTTAATATCTAGTTACTCTGAGTAGTGACGGATCTACATGTATTGTAAGGGTCTATAATCCCTCTAATAAAACACAACTTATTTATGTGAGTTCTACCATAATTACTTACGACGCCATATTTATATATTAAAATTTGTATGTTTATATTATCGGAAGTAAAAACAGGATGTCAATATAACTCGCTTTTATTTATAAAAATAAATTATGGACCTCTGATAAGTTGATTAGTCCATTAGAAATTTGCAATTTTCAAGAAAAGTCTTTATAGCCCAGGATGCTATCAAGTGTCAAATAAGCATATCATCCTAAGGGCGTGTTAGCCCAATAATATTCTACACAAAACAAAATTTAGTTACGTATAAAATAATAGAAAAGAAAAAAATGATCTTACTATTATAAGATTTTTTTTAGGAACTATTATATGATTTTAGTATATATATCTTTTCAATTTAAATGTTATTAGGGCAGTCCCAAGCTTTTTAGGAACCATATGACAATTTGAAACTCACCTATGAAAAGATCAAATGGTTCTCAAGAAAAAACCCAAATAAGGAAAATAACGACATTAAATTATTGTAGACTTGATAATTTATGGAGCATTGCATAATCTTTAGTCAATTGGATTAATTATGGATTTAATTATCCATGTGGTCTATGGTTAAGGTTGATCATGAATGCTATATCATGATCAATCCACTCTATGTAATTAGAATAGAATTTTGACATGTAATACACCAAACATAGTCACTTCATAACGGATACATTTGAATCTTGATTATTACGTATAGCCCTCTTCAATCCAGCTTGAGGGAGGGTCAGGGGTATCACTGTTAATTGATAATACTACTGTCATAAACACGTATTCATAACGAACAATACAATATTTTTTGCATCATTGAGTATGGTATAGACTTATTACAATCAATGTTGCAAATGCAGATTGTGTCATTCAGTGTGACTGGGTGATTGTGGTTGTAGCATTACCTTACTGCTAATAGTAGTAGCAGCTAGCAATTAAGTACAAGGTAACAACAAGAATGAAGACGTCAAGTAGTATACTAAAAAAGTAGCAGGGTTGCAGACAATGCCGGAGTCAGGATCTACGGTTAGGGGAGAGTAAATCGCAGTCAAACGCACAGGCGAACGCCGTAGGCAAATGTAAGATTTTTATCAACGGGCCTAGTTCTAAATAAAATATCACGAAGAAAGTGTTTCAGAAAAACCTCGTAAAGATATAAATATGAACATTAATCCAGAAGAACCAATCATATTGACTAATCATTCTAAAGTACAAAATAAGCATATCTTTATAAGAACGTAAAAAATTTAGAAATAATATGATGTATGAATATGATAATTAAGAATTGTAAAATGCAAATGAATATTAAGGATGATATAAGAGAGATTATAAATATAATTTTAATTATTGTGCATGAAATGTGTTAATAAGAGATATCCTTTCTAAATTCATAAATAGTTTTCTTCAACAAAAAAAAAAAAAAAAAATCATAAGTAATAAACAAAAGCTAAAAAAATGCATGCTATAGATGAAAATCGAACCTGAGATATCCGACAATAAAAGAGGGTTTCCTTACCAGTTAAGCTACATCAAAAAATTTAAAACATAGAGACAACATAGTACATATATATAAGTTTTTATAAAATATTAAGAATTGTCAATAGTATATTAGTCATTTTCAGAAACTTGGGGGCGTGTGCCCCCCTAACCCCTCTGTAGGTCCGCTCCTGGTTGCAGACAAAAGCAGATTTATATGGAGTCGGGGGATCACGTAAATATAGTGATGTTGTTAAAACAAATATACGTATCATTTGTGACCATGGTGGTTTCTTCAAATTTCTTCAGTGCCCCCTCTAAATCTAGTTTCTGGATCCGTCATTAGTAGCAATAGCAAGTGACCTTCAATGTAACATATGAACAACACGACAACATGAAAATCAAGACCAATCAAGGTAGAACATAGTGTCAAGGTGTTGGAAAAGTAGCATGTATCAAGAGAAAGAAATAAGTATGAGTTGCAACTGCAAAACACTTTCAGGCATAGATCGATCGAACACATAAGCTTCGAAGTTAGTTAAAAGTTAGCTATTCTGGAATTTAGTTATAGGCAAATTGCTAACAAGAAGTTGAGAGCTTCTATAGGCTTATATAAGGCATGCAAACTATAACTAGAACTTCACATTTGGATTAATGAAATCTTTACATTAAATTTCTTCACATTTTTTTCTTCTTCTTCTTTACATTGTGCCTACTTCACTCTTAACCTTCAACTTGAAGTTCCTCTTGTTTCTTGCTAAACGTCGTTGTCATTGATATTCCTATGTTAGAAATATCAGTCACAAATGACGATGGTATCTAATGTCAGTAACACTGAAGTTTTTATTTTTCATAACTAGCGTCTGCATTACTGATATTTCTACATGTGATACCCGAAGTAATTCAAGAATCGATTAAAAATATGATGTCCGAAATGAAATTATACTGCCAATATAACCCTTTTTTCTTTTGTGTTAAACACTATTTGGTATCATCATGCCTTGAATTAAGTTCTTATTGTGCACGTTATCGAGGCCGGCCTTGAGCATAGACCCAAGAGGCATGGGTCTAGGGCCCCTCCAAAATTTAGCCGATTTTATGGCCTATGTCCAGTAAATTATTTAATGATATAATTTATTGTTTATTGACTCCAATCCAAAAAATACATACATATCACTTTGTTACTGAACATTGAGTTTTATGTTGAACAATATCATAACCTTTTGATTTTTCATCATTTAATGTCGGTGCTATTTTTTTTTTTTTTTTTTTTTTTTTTTTTTTTCCATTCAACCTTATCGGTTTTGGAAATGACATTCTGTCTTTCTGCTTTTCCACTTTTCATTTACTAATTGAGAAGAGTATAGGTGAAAAAATATATTATTCTATATTGAATATAGATTTAGAAGAGATGTGTAAAAATACCATGTAAATTCTTTAAAAAAAAATTACCATGTAAAATTTGTACGACATTAACTTTGACATCTTTTGTACATATGTTTCTTTAATTTAAAGATAATTTTTTAACGAATTGAAAGGACCTTGTTTGAAAAATCGTTCTAGGGCCCTGAATCTCACGGAGCCGGGCCTACGCGTAATACCCCAATCTTTTAAAGATGGTGATGTGATATCTTACGTGTAATCTTATCAAGAAAACAAAAACAAACATATGCATACAAGTTTTATTTGCAATGAGCTCAACTTTTCTTAATAAACTAATAATATGAACAATCAATGTAAGAATTATCGTTTTAATGACTTAACATAGGTCAAGTAATACGTTTACATGCACCAATCATCATACCCACCAACCAAATGAAATTCATTTTTACCACCAATATCCCCCATAATATATATATATATATATATATATATATATATATATATATATATATATATATATATATATACTAGTTGTTATATGTGTGCTTTGCACACGTTTGCTCTTGTTTTGCAGTTATTTTGTTTACGTTTGTTCCCCTGCGTTTTCTGCTCCATCGTATAATATACATAACATTATTTGTTCATAGTTAGTAAATATGTACATGGTTGTGCCAAAAGTACGTTTGTTGGTTGTTACAAAAATGTTGCTTCTTTGGTAGTTACAAAATTGTATTCTGCTGCGAAACTTGTGTGCAAAGAGGGTAACAAAGCTGTGTGAGTGTTAGTGTTTGTGTATTTGTGTGTGTTGTAACAGCAGAGCTGGTCTCTCGTATTTGTCGCAAAATAGACTTACTTTTCATTCACGACTGTGAAATCTTGCAGTGGAGTTTTTTTTTTGTTCACCTCCACCTCTCTAGGCGCTTTGGCATCCACGACAACTGCAAGCATATCTGTTGGCAACGGGCAGAATTTGTCAGTCAATATCTAACATAGTTAGCTACTGTCTGAAATTGGATTTAAATTCGCATGTTTGTTGTTAGATATATTGTAAATTCTGGACCATGTATGGAACGTTTATTTATCCATTGTTAAACAGAGAAGAACATATTTTCTTATCTTTCTCAGTATATTGTCGAGGGTGGATTTAGTGCCTGAAGAAATGAGGGGCTAAATCGTGTAGTAATTAGGACTCTTGTGAGTATGAAATTTCTCAATTCTTTATAATAGCTGTAGTTTTACAATGTGTATTTTTGGTAGTTCGTTTTGTATTTGTAGTTTGTGGACTTACCAAACGGTTTCTTCGTTCCTGCTAGTGCCGGCAGTTTGCGAAAGGGGACTGATTGCAGTTGTGGACTTACAAAATGAGAGGTGGCTCTTGTTTTTTCAAACACTTGTTCAGCAATAAGTGCACCATTACCATCAGCTCTTTTAATCTCCAAATTAGCCTTCTGGTAAAAGCCAGTTCCTCTAAGTGCATCAGCAATAAAATCATCAAACCCTATTGTTATTGCAGCTTCAGCTTTTGCACCATACATCAATCTCTGCATTCAGACGGTTTTACAAACAGTTTAAATGCAGAAATGTAGTTACACTCGAGAGTGATACATGTATCGAAATATTGCACCACCGTAATGTTCACAGAAAAAAGAAGACGCCTTTTTTCTATTCCGGATCAGTTCGTTTCACTTTATATGGCAGTTGCCCACTAAAAGTAGTTGTAAATCGTCTCTAAAAAAAACAAAAAACAAAACAAAAACGGGATGGATCGAGAATTGAACCTTTAACCTAGAAAGATGTATCGCTCCAAAGCACATAGGGCCGGGCTCACAAGACGTGTATATCTCGCAATCTGAAAGCTCCAGTTTGTTCAGCTTTTTATATGCCTGCATTTTATCAAAACAGACAAATTCTGAAAACTTTACTATCAAGCCGGAAGACGCTACCAACGATAAAAATTAGTACTTACATAAATGAGTCAAAATGTATCCGTAACTCTATGGACAACTTGAACACAACATTATATACAGTCGTTAGTCAGCAAAACTCGGGAGTTGTTCAACGGCTGTAAATTTTTATAGAAGACCGTCTTCAAAAGAAATCAAGAGGTCACCGGAAGCACGCAAGGGTATATTTTTTAACAGCAAAACATCATTTTCATATGATTTTTTTCTGCCCGCAAATCAACGAGGGAACGTGCCCTAAGTGGGACAACATTGGATCTGTCCCGGTTCATGATCACTATTAGACCTTCAATGACATTAATAATAACTGAAACAATTTAAATCTATCTTCCAAACAGTTGTTGCAGAGAAAAACTAAGAAACAGAACAGCCAAAAGTTGGTGAAAAGAAACCGTGTTTAAAGGACGCACGCAGGCCCGTTATATAGAAATGCAAAACCTATAAACATGTACCATAGGATTTTTTTCAATACCATGCAGCTTGATGAAATGAAGAAAGTGCAGACACTTGCTCGTGTTATCGTTGAACTCTATAGTGTTTAACTATGTAAATTAATTACTAATCCAACCGTTTAAACTTTTGGAAGAGATGATAATTCAACTATGTATCGGAGTATAAAGTAATGAGATCAAACAAATATGTATTCACTCTCACCCCATTTATATTTAGTTGTCGGGCCACTTAATTGGCCTTGTTGTGCGCCCTACGTTAGCCCCTACTCTTTGTTATAGGCCTACATCTGAATGGACGTGTTGAAACGAATAGACTATAAATCCGTAAATTATTCTCCTCCGGACAGCACAACGTTTTTTAGAGAGATGATAACTCAACAAGGACATTAACTCGTGATAAGAAAGTTGAAAAAGATCGACCATCCATTAAAATCAAGCTAGCTATAAAAGCAACACCGTCTGAATTTCTTTAAAATAAACAAACAGGCGCCTTTAGTGGCACCACGATGTTTTTAGGATGGCACCACACCGAAAACAATCATCTAACGGAAAGTCAATTTTCAGCTCTAGAATCAAGTGTTAAAAAGTCGTTTGTCACTATGGTGCTACGAAAGACTCCCAAGTCTCCCATACACTAAATGAAGGACGAGCCTCACCTCTCTAATGGCGGTAACTTCAGCATGGACAGTAGGATCGGTATGCCTGAAAACCATGTTGTGGCAGCTTACAACTATCTCGTTGTCGCGAACAACAACGGCACCAAATGGGCCTCCATCTCCACATTCTACTCCCTTATAAGCTTCTTCAGCTGCTTTTGTCAGAAATTCTTGATCTTTATCCTGCAAAGCTGATTAAAAAAACACCGAAAAGATTAATAATAAAAAAGAACAATATTTATTAAGCATTGATGAATTTGACAAAGCATAACACTTTGCCAGGTAATTTAATGTGAATAATCATGAGCGAAAAACAAATAATTCACTCGACAGTTTCGAGTAGGTTAACAACAAGGCTTTGTATCGTTTTCTACAACCACCCTTTCTAAGGGAAGTATTTGCCTCGTGACAGCTCATTCAGAGTCACAACACAAAGCACGCGTTCTTTGTGGTAGTACATGACACAAAGCACGCGTTCTTTGATAGCACGTGACGAAACAAGCATGTTTTGGGGTACTATTTTTCAAAATCACTTGCTATGATAAAACAGCTACTGTCCACCACTTACTGTTAAAAAACGCAAAAGTTGCTACTGCAAATAAAGAAACTAACTTACAGATAAAATACGAATTGGTTATTGAAAGTATACCTCTAAGCATGAGGCGACACGGAACAAAACCAGACACTTGACGATAACTCAAAAGATATGCATACACTATACATACATTATCAGCCTTGAAAGCATGTTGCATTCAACTTGTTTGTTAAAAGTCTTTGACAATCATGTTGCATCTGTTTACCGGTTTCGTGACACTTCACAACTAAATAAACTAACGATACACGTCTCCCATTACATTCGACACGATGCCTGATGCAGAATCTTAACAGCATCTTAACCAAAACTTGTGAATAAGCGAAATAACTCGTTTATCATAAAGTTTCATACGAAATGATGTATTTTACCTTCCTGGTGAGCGAGGCAAAACGAAGTGACGAGAGATAGTTGTATCATTGACTTCAAAGAATTGTCAAAGAAATACAAAAAAGATTAACAACACTTAACGTTATGTAATAGCCATTTAAAGTCGATAACAAGGAGAAGTAATCACGCTCTTAATCATATTTATAAACAATCAGTTTACTGCAATCGAAAATTCATATTCAAAATCTCTGAAATAAGCAAAATGCTATAAAATCTTAGGTAGGACTCTAGATAGATCATTTTCAAACAGAAATTGTCATTAAGAAGACATTTTATCGTACTCTGAAACAATTATGCACAAAAAAAACTCCAAATCAGAATTTTCAGTCATCCATTAACTTATTAGGCTCAAGTTTGCCAATCAAATCAATCAATCAAGAGCTAGATTAGCAGAAATCAACAGATTTTAGCTTTTACATTACATAAATTAGTGAACAAAAATCACCCACCCCCACCCCCAGAAACTACAATTAATCTATTCTAAATATTGAAAATTCCAATAAGGAATTCACCGAATAGGTTTCAAAAGAAATATACATCATCTGAATACTTTGTTTTTCAATATTAAACAGAAATGTCCTTACCAGCATAAACAGAAATCAGAACCGACTACCACGCTGCCGATAATGAGGGAGGGAAGTTACCTCTGAACGGACGGAGAGCGATTCAATTCCAGCCATAAAATGAAGATAGAACTCACCTGAGGAAGACGCATGTTGATAAGCTTTTACGGACCTCAATAATGGCACAGACACTTCGAATAGTTCTCCAGCAACGCAAATGGGAAGACCATCTATCATAGTAGTGGAGAACGCGAGCTGGCGTGATCACCTTGCATGTTGAAAGGCGGTGGTGGGAACGTAGGCATCGCATCCGAGGATTCGGGGAGGGAGGGGGGAGGGAGGAGAGTAATTGAGGGGGGGAAGAAACGACAATTTGGACGTCGAAGTATTCGTATATTAAGGTACCTAAAAGGTAAGATATATATATATATATATATATATATATATATATATATATATATATATATATATATATATATATATATATATATATATATATATATATATATATATTAGGAGGAGTCGTGTAAAGTGAATAATAAACAAGCTATTATTTACACTATATATATTTCACTCGTGCATCATTCTTCATGTGCATCACAGAAGCCGACTTAAGAAATTTGGTTATGGAGTCAGAACCGACTTCCCGTCGTTGCATTATGGAAACCGACTTTAGTTATAAAGTCATTTCTTACTCCAAAACCTATGAAAAATCAGTACTTGACTCTGAAACCCATTTTTATAAAGTTTATTCTACTATGATGCATATATAGAATGGTGCACAAGTAAAGAATGAGAGTGGTGTAAATGACACACGTCTATATAATTTTCATTCATATACAATATACCTTGTGTGACACTTGCAACAAATTTAAAAGCGCATATACAATATAATAAAGCTGTTTTCTTTTGTTTCTACATATGAATGCCGGTTTGTTCAATCAAAAGAGAATATTATGTTAATTAATTTTTTAAAGGGAAACTTGGAAAAATATGTTTCCAAAAAATAACATCTCTAAAAATATGCCTTAAAAGTTAATATTGGAAAACTATGTCCGTCGGTGCAAGAGCCACGCATGAGCCACGTAGCGACGCACGAGCGACGCAGAACCGAATGGAGCATAGTTTTCTAATATTATTTTTTAAAATATATTTTCAAGGAATTTTTTTTTTTTTTGGAATATATTTTTTTTAAATTTCCCTTTTTTTAAATATATGATGAGCTATCAACCATCATTTGAGTCTAGCATGTGGCTTTTGTAATTGCTCCCTTATGATGATTACTTGCTTTATCTTTGCAAAATTACCGTGAAAAGCAAGTTTGTACATCTAAGGGCTAATTATTATTCAACCTACCAATTATCACATCTCTTTCTAATGTTTTATTAATTGTTATTATTAAAATAAGCATATATGTACATTGTAGTTGTAGTGCACTCTTTAATAACAAATTGAGATGCTACGCTAATGAGATACCGCATGACGATTGACGTGACACGTTTTTTTTGCACTGTTGATTTCAATATACACCAAATGTGATACTTTTAATATACATTATAGTTTTAGTATATATTGTGATAAGTTTCTTTAATAAGTATTTTATAGTTACAATTAATCTGGTACAATAAATATCATAACATGCATCACATGTTCTCTCCGTTTTATTAAAAATATATCACTGTCATATCATGTTGTGACCGCAAGGACAAAGGTACCATCTGGGATAATGAAGCTAAGCCCACCTGAATGTTCTCTGACGTGGTCGGGTATGGCCTGAATCATACACTTGGCACCCAATCGACAATTCTGGATCTCTAGGAAAAACGGGTCTAACGAGCCCAAGGATGCACCCGACCTTAAACGGATCCACCACGAGGCGAAAGAGGCTTCCGAACCACCGACTCGTTTCCTGATACCCGAAGTTAGTTCAAAGTTAAGATTTCTTACCAGCTCGTATCATCGATATGATGTGCGCTCATCTCGGTATAGATATCCACAACTCGGTATATCATTATGTACTCAGACATCGGTTATACGGTCAAACATGACATTACCCCACGTTTCGATAACACCCACATGACTCTTGCTTATAGGCCATTATTGCACCATGACCGCCATATCAACTGTCTCGGATCATTGACCACAATGACACTAATGGCATCCGTAATTAACTCCTCCCACGAGAGAAACCAATAAAAAGGATCATCTTCTTCAACTTTCAGAACTATGTTGAGTAAAACAAAGTTACCATAGCTTTGATTCCTTAAATTTACAAGGGTACGTAGGCATCCAAGTCTGCATTGGCCAGTTATAATCCAACAACAAATCCATCATTTAGAGTAGTTTATTCTCACGAAATCCGATTACCCGGGTTTTAACACGATTTCAATAGCGACGATTTTGACCATTGTCGTTAAATTAAATTAAATAAATAAAACCTATATAATCTTAATTTAATCAAGCTCATCCGCAGGGCGGTCCTATCATAAGGCCGTCGAGGCGTCGGTCATAGGCCCAACGGTACCGGGGAGGCCCAACATTACATGTTTTCATTAAAAGAAAAAATAAATTATGTAGATCCAATATGATCCAACCTAATATAATGTAGGGGGAATGAGGGAGAAGGACAGAAATATTTCATCAATTGAGTAGAAGGACAGTTTTTTGAAACTTTTGCATAAAGGACAAAACTATTTATTCACCGTTTCACTTGTGTTCGAAATTCAAAATTCACCGACGAAATTCACTCGTCGAAATTCAAATTTTCAAAATTCATCGTCGAAATAAAATTTTCGGGATGTTCAGATCCGGGATTCACCTGGGGATTCACCGATTTTCGGGATTATTTGTTTGTCAACCTATAAAAATATAATTGTCCTTCTCCCTATAAAAAATATGTAACCCAAAAAAATATTTCGTATGTCCTTATTTTTCCATATAATGTAACCCAAAATTGTTTTTACTCGAAACGATTAAGGCCCAAAAAATTTACTTGACCTAAAAAAAATTAAACATACAACACATATTTTATATTTATACATAAAACAAGTTTTATTATTATTATTTTTGGTTTGCAAAACAAGAAAAAAAAATTATAATATTAGTCCCTCTTCCAGTCCCTCCTTATCCCCCGCCTCTCGGCTCTCTCCTCCCCTGCTTTCTTCTACGGTTCTGATCTTCCTCTTTTTTTTTTCTTCTTTCATTTTTCACAATTAATAATACATTAATACATTTTTCCCTTCAAATTCTAATATCAATCTTCAAGTTATTAGTTATAATATCAAGCAAGCATCAATATACGTATGAATTTGGTTTTTGTTTCTAAATGTGCTAGAGAACTAAGAAAAGACTACTTTTGTAGGTATGTTTTGAGGGTATCAATGAATTAAATTTTATATCCACAAATGTTAAAAACGCGATGTTGAAGTAATATTTTATAAATATTGGTTTTTCAGAAGAAAAAAAAACGACTTCAAACTGTAACACAAGTTTCGTTGTCCTGCAAATTAAAATAAAAAGAAAGTCAAGAAAATTGGAACAAATGATTTTATTAATTTTCAAATAAAGCGGGTACAATCTCTAGCAAAATCCCTATATTTACGGGATGCCTTTCATTCTCCTTTTGATTTGGTTCCGAGGGTCACGGAGACTTGTTCTCGGAATTTGTTGATATTCTTCCGATTTGTGGGAAGAACGCCTTTGTTTGTTGAAAATCTCCGGATGTGGCGGTTAATCTTCGAAGGTTTCTTGAAGAACGCCGGTTGTTGCGGTTGATCTTCAAAGGTTGCTTGTTGCTTGAAGAACTTGAAGGATTTTGGCTTCTTAGATCTCCAAAATTGCTTGAAGGTTGCTTGAAGAACTTGAAGGCTTGTGGCTTCTTAGATCTTCGTTGCTTGATGCTTGAAGAACTTGAAGGCTTTTGGCTTCTCAGATCTTTAAGGTTGCTTGAATCTTCAAAGTTGCTTGAAGGTTGGTTGAAGAACTTGAAGGCTTATAGTTTCTTTGATCTTCAATTCTTGGTGTTGGAGCAGAGGGTTTGAAGTTTTTTTCTCTGACTTTCTTCACAATGTTGTTGCTCTTGAATTTCTTTTGACTTGTCTTTGGTATTTTTCTTGGTGGTTTGCAAATGACTAAGGCCCTCCTATTTATAGGTGTGGAGTAGCCAAAGATAAGCAACTGATGATTATCTCTTATTTATTTAATTCAATAAGATAATCATTTCAAACTTTTATCATTTTAATTTCTTATTTATCTTATACTTTTTTATTAAAAAGATGATAAGAAATTCAATTTATTATTATCTCTTTTATTTTATTTAAAGAAATAATAATACTTTAATTATCTTTTATATATATTTTCTTAAAAGATAATTAATAATTGGAGATAATATTTTTTTAATCATCCATTTTGTGTATTTTCTTAATCTTTTATTTCAAATTGGACCTTTTGCTCGACTGTTTGTGTCTGTGGCTTTGATTTGGAGGTATTTATTAATTATCATCTTATTGTTAATTAATAATTAACCTTTAAATCCCCAATAATTTAATTTAGGATTAATATCTCTTCTAATTATCCTTTGCTTTTTAATTTTATAAAGGATAAACAGAAAGACATTTTGATATTATCTCATATAATTTAGTGGGAGAAAATATCAAATAATTTAATTTATTGGACAAAGGTGACATGTAACATTCTAATGTGTTACATTATTTTTATGTCTACACGAACTAAAAGGCCTAAATCGGCGAATGGTCTTATAGACACAAAAAATACTAGGGCCGCTCTGCTCATCCGACCATTCAAATACGCTTTGCTAATTCATCTTTAAATTTTATGCCTCCGTCATTTTTTTTTGAGAAAAATATGCCTCCGTCATTGAGTGATGAAAAACAATAAGGGCAATTTGACGAAGTGTCCGCATCCGGAGTAGAATATTTTTTTATCATATTTATTATATATATATATGAATGAATTTCACTTTCTTTCAATCTTACAAGTCTTCTTTACGTATATACTTTTGTTTGTGCGTGATTTGCGCTTTACATTTGCGTTTTTATTTTATTTTATTCCATTTATGTCACCAAATGGAATAAAGAAATTAATTACTACATATGACTTGATGATTAATTCATTGACTCATTTTCCATGGTTAGGATATGTCTAGACAATGAAAACTCTGCATTTTCAATTAGATCTCAGTACTCCCTATTGAGAGATTTTTAGTTCCTCTATAGTGAAGTGATAATCGAAATGATCAAAATCATATTGTTCATATCTTGAATATACATTGTGTCGTTTTAATCCTCATGTTTGTCACTTCACTCCAAAAATTTCACATCCCTACTTGGAGTGGTTAAATGCTCGGATGTTGTTGATAGTCAAGCCCAACTCGTGTGGGGTCAAATCATGTATAGAGCTATTGCTAGATTGCTGAGTGCGGGGTTCAAATATTATATAGAGCTATCACTTTCAACAAAAAAAAAATATGATGACAGTCTGAATACATTGAATTGTTGTGACATATCTATTTATGTTTATTCTTCATTAATCGTATAGACCGGTTTTTAATAGGTAAAACTTAAGTATTGCGATCCGTGCACCCTAGGTTGGATCACTGATCCACCCATGCCCCTAGGCTGTGGATCGGCCATTGAGTAAGGATGTGTATGAGAATGATCGTAGAAATAAATGATAATTATGATGTATGTTGGAAAGATAGTAGAAAAAGAAGGGGAAAAAAATTGTTATTTAATATAATTATGTTTCGACCATCGTAGAATGAATAAAAAAATTTCAAGGTTGATATCAATTTTACTTTATACTTAACGTGGACATCCACTAAAAAAAATCACTGGCGGGAGGCATATCAAGAATCAAAAGAGCCTTCTACAGTAAAATCTTCTTTTTAGAAAACAGATTAAAGTTCATTATATATATATATATATATATATATATATATATATATATATATATATATATAGGGCTACAAAACAGTTTTATCGCATGAAAAATCATGGGTTGTGCAGGGTTAAGTGCGAACACAATCTCATATTGTAGATTAAGACAAAGTTTCATTGATACAAAGTGGCAAAAGAATCTTCTTTATGACTTGTCCTTTTCTTTTGATCTTTTCCCACTACTAAAACTTCATATAGGTAAATTACCACTAGAATAATGTAATATTGGTGTTATAGTTAATTACCATGACATAATAAATATACATCCTAATATATAAATGAAAATCATTGGTCTCGGTGCCCCGTCATTATTCGTGATACAATACACATATATTTTTTCTTGATTATTGTAGACTCGCATCATGATCGGTTGATCATATATATATTTGTTATGTCTGAATGATTGTGACAACTACATTACACTTAACAGTAGTAGTGAATATTGCCATTTGTTGTGACAACTGATAAATATCAAATAGTTACATGTTTGGCTGTCAAATCATGTCGTCACATCTGTTGTTTCAGAGTGAATACGACGTAAATGTCCAATCATTTGAGTTTTTTTTTATCTCATCATGTTATGATTGTTATTGTGTGATTGCGATAGTAACATTACTTTTTTCGGTGGTAGTGAATGTTGTCCTTTGTTGTGACTAGATATAAATGTCAAATAATTAGAAGTCTCTTTGTCACATCATTTTGTGTTAGAGTGATTTTGATGTTAGCATTAATCTTCTCACGGGAAATTATTGGGTGGTTACTCCATTTACACTGACTTGATACGTAGAATCATCCAGACCACACATTTTAAATCCAAATTAAAAACAGATGGCTCTGTGATGCCACACGTGTCGCCCATTGTATGGAAACACCACCTAAAAACCTCCCTCTTCTCACTAGTATTGAATGTTGTCATTCGTTATAACTACGGATCAAAGTCAAATCATTAGAAGTATCTTTGTCACATGATGTTGTGTCAATGTGATTCTGACAGCAACAATAATCTTCACACTATGATTGAATGTTGTCATTCGTGATAGAAGTCAAATCATTTGAGGTTATTAGTGTGAAGATTATTGTTGCTGTCAGAATCACATTGACACAACATCATGTGACAAAGATACTTCAAATGATTTGACTTTGATCCGTAGTTACAACGAATGACAACATTCAATACTAATGAGAAGATGGAGGTTTTTAGGTGGTGTCACTACACATTATTTTAATCATTAGGTGATGATGCATCCACTACACATTACTTTTATCAGTAGTAAGAATATTGTCATTCATTGAGATTTCAGATAAATGTCAAATCATTAAAGGTTATGTTATCATTATATTTTAAGGCATTCGTTGTATCGAATTAATCATTTACTCTTATCATTAGGAGTGAAAGTTAAGATTACTTAAAAATTTCATTATTAAAACAAACTTTTCAAAGACTAATGTTCTCTATTAGTAGGATAATATTGACAATTACACTCAAATAAGTATTCAAAGATCAAGACATCTTTTTTTCCATGTTCTTTCATCATTCCCATTGTACCAATTTTTTTCTCCTCCAGATTCCACCACCACCTTCCTCCGCCACCTTCCACCACCATGGCGGAAAACTACTTAACAGAAATGAAGGATTTTCGAATTACGTTACCAGAAAACAACAAGCAATTAGTAAACATTCCAAAGAGAAGTTCAAACAAAGATCGCCATAAAAAAGTTGACGGAAGAGGAAGAAGAATTCGGATGCCGGCACTTTGTGCAGCAAGAATATTTCAATTAACTCGAGAACTCGGACATAAAACCGATGGAGAAACAATTCAATGGCTATTACAACAAGCTGAGCCTTCGATTATAGCTGCAACAGGTACAGGTACAATTCCTGCTTCGATTCTGGCTTCATCTGGGTCCTCTGTTTCTGAACAGGGGATTAGTTTTTCAGGTGGTTTGAATTCAAAAATGGATGAAATTGGGGGAATTCGAATGAATTGGCCCATGAATCCAGCTGGTTCATGGGCTTTCGGATCCGGGTTTTATCCGAATTCGAATATTTTGAGCTCAAATTCTGGAGGGAACAATAACAGCAGTAGTAGTAGTAATTTGAATACCATGCCGAAAATCGGGTTTCATGGTGTGGAGTTTCAGAATTCTACAAGCTTTGAGCCGCAGAATCGAACGGGTTTGGAGCTGGGGATTTCTCAAGAAGGTGGCTTTTACTTTCAAGCTTTGCATCAGTTTTACCAGCAGCTAGGACACACCGTAGAAGATGCTGCCGCCACTGACGGTGGCGGTGGCGGCAGCAGTGCTGATAATCAGCTGCAGCATCCCAGAGATGACTCTCACGGATCAAGACACTAGTCGGGGATTGCTTTCTATTAAGTTAGTGGCGGCACCAGGGTTGCAGCTGATTATCAGCTGTAGCATCCCAGAGATGAGTCTCCGGGATCAAGACACTAGTAGGGGATTGATTTCTATTAAGTCAGTGCCGGCAGTGGGGTTACAGCTGATTATCAGCTACTGCATCCGGAGTTGACCCTCAGGGATCAAGACATTAATAGGGATTGCTTTCTATTAAGTCTTTGCGATTGAGTCATGTTGTTGTTATGTTTTTGGAAAATCTTAAAGTAGAATATCCTTATGCAGATATGCAACCTTTTTTTTTAGAAGAAAGGTTGATATGCAACTTAAACCTCTAGACTCCGTTTGGATTGAAGGATTTACATAGAAAGGAAAAGGAAAGATAGTAACAGAAAAGAAAGGAGAGGAGAAAGAGGGATTGTGAAGTCCATTTTGAGTGTTTGGATAGAACTAGATAGCAAGGAAAGAGATAAAAGGATTGTCAGTACATTTATAAAAAAATGCATTGTTTCCTTCCGTTTCTCACTTGTTTTGGAAGGAAATGAGACCACTTAAGTTATAAAGAACATTATCCCTCCTTTTCCCTTACTCTCATTTCCTTTCTTTCAAACTAAAACAATCCAAACACCAAAATTTAAATCCGTCCAAATCATATCATTTCCTTTCTTTTCAAATCATTCAATCCAAACAGGGCCTTAGAGATTTTGCGTGTAAAACATATTTTATATGTATAAGTCCTAGAGTTCTTTTTTTAGCGGCATATATCCGGGTATACCAGAGGAAAAACGTTAAAGTACATGATATTCAACTTTGATTATAATTTCACAAACAATATATCGTATTTAACTAATTCGTTGTTTTTTTTTTTTTTTTTTGTTTGATTGATAAGCAATTATCTTTTACAAATTGTAATATTTTGAAGATCAAACAATATTTTGTATTTTCTTTTGTAACCATGCATGTTACTCTGTACAATCTTGTTACGATGTTGTATCATAAAATCTCTCGATCAGAATAAGTCTTACAACACACAAAATCACCAAAAAAAAATAAAAAATAAATAACAATAATAATAATTTGCACATCTTACATTACAATTGTAATGGACTTACATTTTGAGACGCTACTAAGACTTAATATAGAGATATATACTACATTTTTCCCAAAATGTAAATCCGTTTAACTTTTTTGTTTTGTCATATAATATAAATTCATTTAAATAACCAAAGAATCATTTATTACATTTTTCTCAATTTACCCTTCAATTTATTATGTAACCCCACATTTTTAACTACTATACATACAAAATTCCAAAAATAAAAACTCATCGGATTGGGGTTAATTCTTCCGCCAACAACCCCACCAGCTGTCTTCTCTTTCAGTTGCTTGACCTCTTCTTCAATTTTTTTCATTCCTTCACTCCTCCAATCTTTCCTTTAACTTCATTGATTTTGTCTTTGATATCTTCTAGCGCCGTCTTCTGCTCATTAACCACACTCTCCATACTATCGAGTTTCATACGCGCCTTCTTCACGTTCTGTAGGACAATATCAGTCATGCCGCGGTAAAACGACCTCGCCCCACCGATAAAATGCCCATGACCCGCAATCCAAAACTTGTACTCCCACCAGTTGTTCCAATTATGTTGAAACCGGAAACACCGTCCTTGACGATCCCATCAGTGTGGGACATTAAGGTGGGACGTCACTAGATCCGTCACCGGATGGGCAACTGTGGAAAAGCGTTTACCAATACAAAAGTCCCAGGTGCTCGTCATAAAACAAATTTTAATGAATCAAAAGCCCCAGATGCGCGTCATAAAACAAATTATTATATAATCGAAATAGGCAACATAGACAAAATTGGAAAACCATTTTAAAAGTATACCCATTCTCCAGGCATTTGTATCTACCAGCTTGACCCCCAGCACGTAATATAGAACACGTTTAATAAACAACAGATTTCTAAGTGCACTCATCAATTTTTTTATCCTATTGGTAGAATAAGACTTCCGTATAATTCCAGCATGCTAGATATGCGTTTTAGTGCTTTTAAGTTTAAGTGTCATTAAAATTCAAAACCACCCCTCAACAAACAAAAAAAAAAAAAAAATAATGCAGGAAGATGGACTAGGTTTAACAACTCATCAGACACATTGAAATAGACTGTACACGTATATAATAGTAGCACAAGTTTTGAAATCATGTTAAACAGTTAAGTGTAGCAGTCAAACCAACACAAACATCTTAACCAAATCTGAAATGAGAAGCCCCAACATGAAATTGACTCCATTTCATCTCCCATGGCTGCATGCTGATAACGGAAAAATTCACTGTTATTTTTATAACTTTTCAACCCGTTTCTGATATCATTTCGAATATTTTTATATCGTTTCGAGTCTTTAATTCCTATGTTTCATAAAAATATGTAAGTAGTAGTTATTTTATAAAATATCGTATTTTTATCATGTTTTTGTAGTTTTTGTACCGGTTTAGTAACCGGAATGTCGTGTCGGATTTACGTTTGGTATTTTGGTGATTTATTGCAAAATCATAAGTAGACCAAGATCCTACGTAAAGACATGTTTTGAGCCCTTAAAGAGGTGTTTAGAGGGTTAGAAGAAGGTGCCACAAGCTTACGAGTTCAAAAGGGTCGTTTTTCCTAAGTACTTGAATCGTTACATATTTTCGACGGAGATTTGACCCAGCTTATAGAGGCATTTTCAGGGGATGACTTCTTAATGAAAGTTGTAGATCTTCACATAAGCTTTCCAACGCACATTGAATCACGTCAATTGGAGTTCTACAACTCAAGTTATGGTCAAGTGGCTAATCGATTCGTATCAGTAAAATGTCGTAAAACGACACGTAATGGAAATGGCTCATCAAAACGACATTTTCTGAAGAAGCTTCCTTAATAAAAGTTGTATATATTCAAGAAAGCTTTCCAATGGATTTTGAATCAAGTCAATCGGACTTCTACAACTCAAATGGTGGTCAAGTGGCTAATTGATTCGTATTAGTGAAAATCCCGAAAACGACACGTAATGGGAATGGCCCATCAAAAAGGCGTTTTCTGAAGAAGTGTCCTTCATGAAAGTTGAAGAATTTTCCGAGAGCTTAATTTTGACGTTTGAATCATAATTTTTGGAGGTCTACAACTCAAGATATGAATTTTGGAAGTTTTATTATAATAAATATATATTCGAAGGATCCGAATCAATTCGTGAGTCATCTTGCAAATTGATCACCACCGGATCGATCCGACTCCTACCCGGATCGATCCGGCACCCTTTTGTAGCCTATATATACGAGCCATAGAAACAGAGAGCTCTGCCCCTCTTCTCCTCTTCTTCTCTCTTTCTTCCGTCTATTTTTTTTTATTGTCTTGGGGGGCCTATATGTAGTAATATATGTCGTTATAATGTCGGTGTAATAACCCGACTAGTTATAGTTTTAATATAATTTCGTTTCCGTTTTTATTGCTTTCTTTTATTTTATGCAATTAGTATAAATATATATATATATATATATATATATATATATATATATATATATATATATATATATATATATATATATATATATATATATATATATATATATATATATATATATATATATATATATATATATATATATATATATATATCTATACGTATATCTATATAGTGTAGTTATCTTTTTCGTTTTGTTTTCTTTCGTTTTGTTATTTTCGTTGTTATTTTCGTTAATATGAGTAGTTAAACTCAACATAGCCGAATTATGTGAAAACGGGTGAAATTAACCCTCGGGAGACGAGATGGGAGTTGTGTGCGCGTAATTAAACGTTCGTATGATAAACTCATGTTTTAAAACCCGTTTTGATCATTTTAATAACTTTGAATAAAATTGACAACTTTGTTCACGGTTACATCGAGCTTATAAATGTATTTTGCGGTGAGATGTGAGATATGGATATCACTAATCATAGTCCTGATTGTTAGATTGACAATCTAAGTGACGGATCCGGACTATGCCTAAGTGAAATTCTTATTTTTACGAGATGTGCGAAACATGTTTTAAAATCACTAAACCATAGTCTTAATCGTTAGATTGGCAACCTAAGTGATACGTTAAAATTATGTTTTTGTGAGGTTTTTCAACGGCTTTTTATTCCGGTCAACCATGTTAGGCGAGTTAGCTCTCTAAAGGGAGGGTTAATAAACCTAGTGTGGGGGTTAAGTGAGAGAGTACATTCGATTTTAACGCAAGAATAAAAAGTTGACTACCCGTGAATGTCATATGAACCGAATCGGATAAAACACACTCCTTATCAAGTTTTTCCCGTGGGAGATAACTTTGTTGGATCATGGCTCGGCTATGCTTTTTAATCACCTAGTTAATCTCGTTAGTTAAAATTTATTTTTCGCATTAGTATAAACACTCCACTTAAAACTTTGATCGCCTAGACTAAGAATCACGTTCGCTTTGGTACTCACAACCACATTTCTCTTGGGACGACCTCGTACTCCTGTGCTATCCTAGCAATCGACCCGGTACTCGCCGGTTAGAGAGTTAGTTTACCCACGATTGCGAGTCTTTATAAATGTATTTTTAGTGGGTGAATTTTTCGCTCATCAAAAAATTGGCGCCGTTGCCGGGGACCAATGTTTTAGTGGTGTATTTTTCTCTCATCAAAAAAATGTTGTGATATTTTAGTGGGTGTATTTTTCTCTCATCAAAAAATTGGGCCAATATTTTAGCCAAAAAAATTGTTGTGTGATATTGTTGTGATATCTTGTAAGTGAACCGAAGGCTTGGGCCTAGGTTTTTATTTCTTGTTTTATTTAGATGTCGACAAAGAGCTATGGATGCTGAAGTGATATTGTCCTGAACTCGGTTTGAATACGACTTTGGTACTTAGCCTCTTCGGAGGGTGATATCTTGTAAGTCTGGCTAAAACTGGGGATTAGGGCCTTCGGCAACCATAACTTTTTGAGGGGTCTAAATATCGTGTGTTTACGAAAAAAAAAACGAAAAAAAAAGAAAAATTTTATTGTTTTCTTGTTGTTTTCTGAGATCTTGCGTTTGAGGTTAAATGGATGGATTTTTCAATCAATACTACTCACCCGAACAACAATACTCCTACCAACCTCAGGCACCTGAACAATGTTATCAACAACAGTTCATGCCTCAGCCTCAATATCAACAGCAGAATAACCAAGGTTCATGGGATTATCAGTGCTCGAGTGCATACCAGGATCAGAATTATGGTTATTCGAGTTATGAGCCACAATATTACGAGGGTTGTCAGAACCCTAATGCTTATCAGGATTACAGTGTTCATACTCAGCACGTTGATAGCTTTAACCATATTCACCATCGATCGTTGTCCGGAATGGCAAGAGGACTACTACTCACCTCCGATGAATCAAAGTCAATATGATCGGTTTTCCCCATGCCCACAAGAAGAATTCACCGACAACAAATAGAGCAACTAGAACGATTGAACCGGATCTTGGAAGAGCGATTGTTGGACATGCGGGAGTTCAAGGTAAGTACCGACTCCGCTATAAGAAATCTTCAAGACAAGGTGGGGCAATTGATTGAATTAGTGAGGTATGTGAAAGAGGCGAGAGACAAGTGCAATAGAGGTGGTTAGGGATGAAAATGTTATCACCGAAAAAGTTCGGGATGAGAATGAGGTTGATAATTCGGTTCGCGAAGAAAAAGTGCAAGATTTGGAGATGACGAGTTAGAGGAGCGAGAGATTGATTGGCCATCTTTAGTAAAGCCACCGGGAGAGTTGGTAATAGTTGATATATCGGTCCCGGATTACTACATTCGTCCACTCGTGAGGATGAATTTTCTCGCGGGTCCAATTTGTATACTCCCCGATGGATGAGCTTTATGGTGATTTTCAAAAGAAGATGGTTCGACAGGTGATAAAAGAAGGTTCGACGGCCGGGAGGAGGTAACATCGAGGGCCAAACGAGGTACGTTTCTAGACAATTTAATTTCAATGGTTCTCGCTTTGTTAATTTTTCTTAAGCTTTGATCTTCTTAAGTTCGGATTTTGGTTGATTGAGTCCGTATAGAGTCACCCTGTCGAGCGAACGACGTTAAACAAAAGCGCTACCGGGAGGCAGCCCGTTAAATAAATAATTTGAATAAGACTAGTCTTAATGAAATGTAGAATTTGTATGAAAGATGAACACAAAGCACAACCAAGTCTCAGGATGAATGTTTGAATTTCATTAAGAGGGAATGATTAGGTGGTTATCCGAAAATCCCGATGGAGAAAAAGATAAAAATTCAAATGTATCATTTCTTGGACTTAGGTTATTGAACCCTTGAGGATCCGGGTATAAAAGACTCACTACATTACATTTCATGATCTAGTCTCGTTTCAAATTTCTAGTCGTTGTAGTAGAGTGGTGAGTATTCCCGCTTTAATAAAACTGTGTGTAATAAAAATGAAACTAAGAATAGCCGACTTGACTACGATATATGCTCTTGTGATACTTTCTATAATACGTATATGCTTAGATGTTCGTGTTTTACCCGTTAAGGTTATTTTTCCATCTAAAGCTATTATGTGATATGCTATCGAGTTTTCTCGACGTAACGGGGCCATTTTCTTATTATTCCCATATCCCTATTACATACTTTGGCACGAGGACCATGTCCCGTGTTGGCTTTGTTTTGGTTGTTTTGGTACGGGGATTCGGGATGTGCTTTCTCATGGCTGTTACGGGATTCGATAACACCTTTCTGCCTGGTTTATAAGCTAAGTCTTCCTCTCTATCTCATTTACACTCTGAGAATAATGCAAAATCGTAAGTGGGGGGTAGAGTCTGGTTGGTTTAGAAATGGCAGTAAGTGTTTAAACCCTTAGTTTTTGATCTTTTTCGAGCATTATTTAGTTGATTAAAATAATTTGTATAAGGTATATATTTCATGGATTTAAAGATGTAATGATCAATTTGGATATGTATAACCAATGTGAACCGCAAGTGTATTTTAACCGGAAATTTATTTGTATAACATGAATTCCTTCACGTAAGCCTTTGATATTGAAGCGAAAATTTTAAACTGTATCCATTCAGTATTCTAGTGGTTTATCCTAGAGATAGTAGTAACTTAGTACCTAACTTCTAAACGTGTACTGTGAATATCTGAAGGTTTGAATGTGATAGAAAGAATATCAAAATAAGTGAGCTATCTATATGTCGGTTGTAGCTACCAATGATTTGAGTGCGGTAGGGCGTTATCACGAAACGTCCTATACCACTATGAGGTTTAAAAGCTCCCGACTGCCTGATGATAGTAGTCCAGCTAGGGTGTTATCACGAAACATCCTATTGCTGGGAATGAGGGCATATGCTACACATAAAAAAAAAAAAAAAAAAAAAAAAAAAAAAAAGTTAGATAGGTATTAATGTATTCAATCTCACCTCATGACGCTTGAAAGATAGTCGATTTTGGCAATGAGTTCGGATATGTTAGTATTCTATGTAAAAAAAAAAAAAAAAAAAAAAAAAAAAAAGAGAAGTTATCTTCTAACTATCCCCAGTATAAACTAAATGATATGCTTTAGGGATTATCCTAATAAGTACACGGGAGGACTTTGTGTGGAATTTTTACTTGTCTATACCTAGGAAAGTCATTAGGAATTTGTCGAATGGATATTTGTGCGTTTGCTTGAATTATTCAAGAGAGGATAGTGGAAATTGAAAAGGCTTGTCACACACTCACTCTCTGTTATACATTTATATTGCGGTTAACGTGTAGTTATGATTCGAATGGTTGCATCATCGATTGTCATTCATATCTTATCTTCATGAATTTTTCCTCATTCATTTTATTTTATCGCTTATTTTGTTCGAGGACGACCAAAAGCTAAGTGGGGGTTGTGATGACGGAAAAATTCACCGTTATTTTTATAACTTTTACCCGTTTGTGATATCATTTCGAGTATTTTTATATCGTTTCGAGTCATTAATTCCTATAGTTTCATAAAAATATATAAGTAGTAGTTATTTTATAAAATATCGTATTTTTATCATGTTTTTGTAGTTTTTGTACCGGTTTAGTAACCGGAATGTCGTGTCGGATTTACGTTTGGTATTTTGGTGATTTATTGCGGAAATCATAAGTAGACCAAGATCCTACGTAAAGACATGTTTTGAGCCCTTAAAGAGGTGTTTAGAGGGTTAGAAGAAGGTGCCACAAGCTTACGAGTTCAAAAGGGTCGTTTTTCCTAAGTACTTGAATCGTTACATATTTTCGACGGAGATTTGACCCATCTTAGAGGCATTTTCAGGGGATGACTTCTTAATGAAAGTTGTAGATCTTCACATAAGCTTTCCAACGCACATTGAATCACGTCAATTGGAGTTCTACAACTCAAGTTATGGTCAAGTGGCTAATCGATTCGTATCAGTAAAATGTCGTAAAACGACACGTAATGGAAATGGCTCATCAAAACGACATTTTCTGAAGAAGCTTCCTTAATAAAAGTTGTATATCTTCAAGAAAGCTTTCCAGTGGATTTTGAATCAAGTCAATCGGATTTCTACAACTCAAATGGTGGTCAAGTGGCTAATTGATTTGTATTAAGGAAAATCCCGAAAACGACACGTAATGGGAATGGCCCATCAAAAAGGCGTTTTCTGAAGAAGTGTCCTTCATGAAAGTTGAAGAATTTTCCGAGAGCTTAATTTTGACGTTTGAATCATAATTTTTGGAGGTCTACAACTCAAGATATGAATTTTAGAAGTTTTATTATAATATAATATATATTCGAAGGATCCAGAATCGGGTGAGTCATCTTGCAAATTGATCACCACCGGATCGATCCGACTTCTACCCGGATCGATCCGACTCCTACCCGGATCGATCCGGCACCCTTTTGTAGCCTATATATACAGAGCCATAGAAACAGAGAGCTCTGCCCCTCTTCTCCTCTTCTTCTCATCTTTCTTCCGTCTATTTTTTTTATTGTCTTGGGGGGGCCTATATGTAGTAATATATGTCGTTATAATGTCGGTGTAATAACCCGACTAGTTATAGTTTTAATATAATTTCGTTTCCGTTTTTATTGCTTTCTTTTATTTTATGCAATTAGTATAAATATATATATATATACGTATATTATATATATATATCTATATCTATATATATATCTATATATATATATCTATACGTATATCTATATAGCTGTTGTTATCTTTTTCGTTTTGTTTTCTTTCGTTTTGTTATTTTCGTTGTTATTTTCGTTAATATAAGTAGTTAAACTCAACATAGCCGAATTATGTGAAAACGGGTGAAATTAACCCTCGGGAGACGAGATGGGAGTTGTGTGTGCTTAATTTAAACGTTCGTATGATAAACTCATGTTTTAAACTTGTTTTGATCATTTTAATAACTTTGAATAAAATTGACAACTTTGTTCACGGTTACATCGAGCTTATAAATGTATTTTGCGGTGAGATGTGAGATATGGATATCACTAATCATAGTCCCGATTGTTAGATTGACAATCTAAGTGACGAGATATCCGGACTATGCCTAAGTGAAATTCTTATTTTTACGAGATGTGCGAAACATGTTTTAAAATCACTAAACCATAGTCTTAATCGTTAGATTGGCAACCTAAGTGATACGTTAAAATTATGTTTTTGTGAGGTTTTTCAACGGCTTTTTATTCCGGTCAACCATGTTAGGCGAGTTAGCTCTCTAAAGGGAGGGTTAATAAACCTAGTGTGGGGGTTAAGTGAGAGAGCCGTTCGTTCGATTTTAACGCAAGAATAAAAAGTTGACTCCCGTGAATATCATATGAACCGAATCGATAAAACACACTCTTTATCAAGTTTTTCCCGTGGGGAGATAACTGTTGGATCATGGCTCGGCTATGCTTTTTAATCACCTAGTTAATCTCGTTAGTTAAAATTTATTTTTCGCATTAGTATAAACACTCCACTTAAAACTTTGATCGCCTAGACTAAGAATCACGTTCGCTTTGGTACTCACAACCACATTTCTCTTGGGACGACCTCGTACTCCCGTAGCTATCCTAGCAATCGACCCGGTACTCGCCGCCAGAGAGTTAGTTTACCCACGTTGCGAGTCTTTATAAATGTATTTTTAGTGGGTGAATTTTTCGCTCATCATCTTGGCTCTTGGCTCCAACTTCCCTTCACTAACATGATAGTAAGTCCGTACTTCCAAAAACCCTTAGAACGAGTAGTCGGCGGGCTTGCCGACCACATCTCAAATGGTGTCTTGAGATTGATCCATGTGTGAGGACTCCCGTTGATTAAGTAGCAAGTCGTTTTTTTAACGAGCTTACGCCCAAAATCTCCTTGATAAACCAAATTTGAGAAAGCATACATCTTGCCTCTCCAAGAGAGTTTGATTCATCCTTTCGGCTACACCATTCTGCCGAGGTGTATTCCTTACGGTATGATGTCCGGCAATACCCTCACCGCACAAAATGAATCAAAATCCGTCCAAACAGAATTCCGGACCATTATCCGTACGAAGCTTCTTGATTTTCTTGCCTAACCGATTTTCCACTAGGACCTTCCACTCGCTTGAAGTTATTGAATGCATCACTTTTGTTCTTCATCATCACCACCCAAGTCATCCTTGAATAGTCATCTATGAATGACACAAAATATCTGTGACCACCCAATGACTCAACTTTTGATGGACCCCAACAGTCTGAATGGATATAATCAAGTGATGCCTTTGTATTGTGCAACCCTGCTGAGAATTTACTTCTATGCAACTTCCCAAACTCACAATGTTCACAAAAGTCCAGATTCTTGACCTTATATCCCCCAAGAAAACCCGCCGAAGAAAGAACACCGCATACCCCTTTCACCCATGTGACCAAGTCTCACGTGCCACACCGAGTCCGTCGAGATCGGTGAACTGCCGAGGATGCAACAACGAAGAAGCCGCGATACGGAGATCCTTGTAATATATACAAGGTTCCCCTCTTGATGCCTTTGAGGACTACAACCGAATTTTTGAAGACATTCACCGTCCACCTTCACCCTTGAAATTGAACCCCTTGTCATCCGAGATCGAGAGATACCAAATTCTTGGTCATCTCGTGGAACATGTCTTACATCCTTCGGTGTACAAAATTTACCATCCTCTCGTCCTTAACTTTACCGAGCCAATTCCCACAACTTTGCAAACCTTGCGTTGGCCATATAAATTTGACCACCATCTATCTCGCTCATAAGTAGAAAACCACTCCCCGTTTGGACAAATATGGTAGGATGCTCCGAGAATCAAGTATCCACACATCATTATGGTGTGTAGAGTCCCCCGCAACTAGAACCGCATCCTCATCGATTGCTCGCAGCCAAAGCCGCCGTGCCGAATTGCCTTCCCCGCCGTTTCTTCTTCCTTGGACAATTGGACTTCCAATGTCCCCGCTCCTTACGCGTAATTACGTACATCGGTAGACTTAGGACCTTTGGACCCCGACTTCTTTTTCTTCTTCTCGTCCATATCCTTTTCCACTATTGCTTCGCTAGCTACTAGCCCAAAGAAAGCTCGACCGTCTGTTCCAAAGACCTTGTGTGTCTAAGCTCCCCGGCATGTAAGGCGGACCTCACATCCTCCAAAGCTACCGTATCCTTTCCAACTATGAAAGATCGCACAAAGTTTTCATATGATGCCGGTAATGACACCAACAGATTAGGGCTGCATCTTCATCTTCAATTTTAACATCAATATTCCTTAAATCAAGCAATATTGTGTTCAAATGAGTCCGATGTTCCCTCGGTGGACTTCCTTCATGCATCTTCAAACCGAACAACCTCTCGTTTCAACAACAACTTGTTGGTCGGTGACTTGGTCATATACGGCTTTCAAGCTTCTTCCACAACTTGGTCGCGGTGTCTTCCTCAAAGAACCTCGGTGATAACATCATCGATAAGCACAACATGATGGTTGAATGTGCTTTCTCTTCCGACGGCATAATCTGGCCACTTTTGTATTTGGTTTGTCGGATAAAGGATTCCACAAACCCCGCTCGTTTCAACAAAGTGCACGCATCTTGATTTGCCACGGACCAAAACTCGTTCCTTCCCGTAAATTTATCGATTTTTACGTTTACTCGCCGACATCTTTTCTTGCTAAAGATTACAACTTTATCACGGATCCTAGCACCTTGTCGAAGGCCTTGGTGAAGACGAAGTTGATCGTACGCATTGTTTTCTCCGAACCCGTCTCGATACCACTTGTTATAAAACGGATGGAGATAACTTCGGATGCAAGAAAGAGAAACGAAGCAATCAAACATAAACAATCAAAGGAGATAACGAAACAAGAAGAACACGATTTAACGTGGAAAACCTCTCGGTGGGAGAGGTAAAAAACCACGGCGTAAAAGAGATATTTTATTATGCACCGAATTTTACGATTTCAACACACTCGGATAATGAGACAACAACCGTATTTATAGGCACAAATCCCTAAACCCTAGCCGCCAGAATCTTTGTCCGATGCACCATAAATACCCCTACACGTGTCCTCCTTTTAATGACACCGTATACCGTCACATAACGGTAATTAACGTATGTGGGACCCCGCCGTATTCCAAGTACTCGACGGACTATCACCCCGCCGATAGTCACCCCGCCGACGTAAGCTCGCAGACTCCACCCTACTGAAGCACAGAATTGAATACACTTCTCAGCTGACCATCACTCAGCTGAGTCTTCAGATTGGTTCCACCAGATGTAGAGTTTAAGTCACTTTACTGACAAAGCATATTAACAACTTACAATAGATAAAAATCTCACTAGTTAATCCTTTAGTAAAAAAAAGACACACATACCGAAATTGGCTGGACCTGCAAAGGCAAGTATACCAAAATTGGTTGGACCTGCAATAAAAAATATATCAATGTCATGTTGGAACAGAGTACACTAAATAAAAAAATGTAGGTAACAACATAATCTAATGCAACAAAGAAAAAGCATACGAAAATTATGATAAAATCTGCAAAAGTTATGATAAAATCTGCAACAAAGAAAACAAGCTTTGATCTTAAATAAGTTAGCCTCCTAGATATAACCAAGGCTTCCCATTACGACACCAGCATCAGGTTTCTGTACTTGATTTGAATTCATAAATAACCCAAAAAGGTGCACCAAAGCTTCGCACAATTGCAAACTTCAACACACCAGTATAAAACTCCAATTCAACCCCAATCTTCACAATATTTGGTATCCAGGCATCCATCCAGCAACAACCCCATTTAAAGACCAAAACCCAATCCACGAACTTCAAAAGAAGATCCAAACAAACTAAACAACACAATTTGAATCTCAAATCACTGCTAAAAGGAAGAGGAATTTCAGACACCCAAGGCAAGGGAAATACATGAAACAAAACAAATTTGTTCACATTGGAACAAATTTGTGAACAGATTTGTTTTGTTTCATGTATTTCCCTTGCCTTTGGTGTCTAAAATTCCTTTTATTTTTACCAGTGATTTGAGATTCAAATATATCGTGTCGATTATTATGACATAATTATTGTAAATATAACACTAGTCAACATAACACTAGTCATTCAAAATATCGAAGTGAGCTGTTGTTAATTTCTTGAAATAACATGTCATTATACCGCTACACACATAATTCACATAAACTAATATCACAACCACCGTAACATAATCAATACTATATAATATATGTATTACAAAGATCACTTACGATGTAACAATGTAACCTATATATCCCATCATGACTCTCAAGGATCAAGACGTTAGTATGGATTGCTTTCTATTAAGTCTTTGCGATTGAATCATCGGTATTGTTATGTTTCGGAAATTTTTAGGTAGTAATTAATACATTCGTCTTAAAATGTAAGTTAATTTAGTTTTTTAGATTTATCCCGTACGTAGTATAAATCCATTTAGAAAACCAATGAAATATTTATTACATTTTTCTTCTTTTACCCTTCATTTATTATATATTCACTTATTTTTTACTACTTTGTAGGTAGTATATCTTTATATGGATATACAACTTAAAACTCTAGAGATTTTACGTGTAAGACATGTTTTACACGTATAAATCCTAGAGTTTTTTTTTTTAGTGTTATATGTATATATCCAGTATACAAGTATATCATAGAGGAAAAAAAAATCATATTGAATTAGCTAAACTACAAGTAGCAGATTGTGTTTTTGTCTTTTTGGTCTACAAGTTTTTTTTATTTACAGAGGTATTTTATTTCTATTCTAGGAAGCACCATCACTTTAATTTGGATTAGCTAAAACTACAAGTAGCAGATTGTGTTTTTGTATGTAGACCTTGTAGACCAAAAAGACAAAACACAATCTGCTACTGTATTTAAGCTAATTCAATATGATTTTTTTTTTCTATACAAGAGGTATTTTATTTCTATTCTAAGAAGCACCATCACTTTAATTTGGGTTTGTGTACAATATTAACAATTTCTTGAAACGATTGAAGACCGATACGCTATCGACACATTCCCACATCCATGAACATAAAATTTTCGAACTTTTATTGAACATAAAATTTTCCAAACTTTTTCCAATCTGTGTAAGAAAGTACTTACATTTTGGGACGGGGATAGTACCAAATATTCCAAGTTTGGACTACATTACATACAAAAATTAGATAAAATTACATTGTAATACGTTAACTATTTGCAATTAAGTTTTGATATAGAGATATACTCCAATATAAGTTTGGACTTCCAAAAATCAGAACTCAGTCAGATTGATGTTACTTCCTCCGCCAAAAAGCAGTCAGATTGATGTTACTTCCTCCGCCAAAAAGCCCACCAGCTGCCTCCGTTGCCTCCCATCTTTTCCTTCAACCCTTCAGTTCTTCTCCGATTTTTCGATTGACCTCTTTAGCAACTATTACAATCTTCTCCTTCAATTATTTCACGCCTTCTTCGGTCTTTCCTTTAACCGCTTTCTTCGGTCTTTCCTTTAACATCATTAATTCTCTGTTTTTATATCTTACCGTCTTCTGCTCTGAATTCTCTGTTTTTATATCTTCCAGAACTGTCTCTGAACAACAGTCTCCATCCTATCCAGCTGTTTTATATCTTCCACAACCCCTTACCTACACAAATTCCCCTCCCCTAAAATAAGAACTCTGTCAGTCACATTGGCATTACTTTTTCCGCCAAAAACTCCACCAACTGCCTCCACTCCCTCCCATCTTTTCCTTGAGCTTCTTCAGCTCTTCGTCAAATTTTTTGTTCGCGACTTCCGCAACGGTTACTATCTTCACCTTCAATTCTTGAAAGAATTCTTCCATCTTTCCTTTCACATCAATGATCCTCTCTTTTATATCTTCCAAGTTTATATCTTCCAAGATTGTTTTATGTTTTTGAAGAGCCGCTGTCATCCCATCCAGCTTCTTATGGCCTATCTCCATGGCTTCCGGTGTTTTATCAGTGTAGTCGCGATACAAAGACCGCCCCCCACCAATCACCAAGATGTAAAAAGCACCTTGACCAGCGATCCAAAACTAGTAGTCCAACTAGTCCTCCCAGTTATGCTCAAATTGGAAACGCCATTTTTTACGGCCGCCCCCTTCTATCATTCGAGCCCGAACCAATACTCGGATCAGAACCAGGGACCTCACCGCCAGATGGCGAGCCCGAAGCTGTGCTCGAACTTGAACCTGGGCTCGATCCGTCACTGCCCATCAGCATGGAAGAAAATCGATGAGTACCTGAAATACAAAAGCCCTATAAGACAGAAACACATCATAAATCAAATTTTTTAATGAATCAAAACAGACAACAACAGAGACAAAATTGGAAAGCCACTTCGAAAGTATATACCCCATTTTTCAGGCATTTGTATCTACCAGCACTCATCACACACATTAAAAAAGAGTGTACACGTATATAATAGTAGCACAAACCATGTTAAATAACTAAGTGTAGCACTCAAACCAACACAAAAGCTACCGGTGAGTGGAATTAAGTTATGTACCTGCGGTGGAGGTAGCAGTTATGGACAATTATGGACCGAGCAGACCGAGCAGAACGAGACCGGGCAGTTGTGGACCGGAGGGAGTATGTTACTCTGTTGTCACCGCCCATCACCGTGGAAGAAAAACCGTGGAAGAAAAACGATAAGTACCTGAAATACAAAAGCCCAATCCATCACCGTGGAAGAAAAACGATAAGTAACTATCCACGCCATAAATCAAATTTTTTAATGAATCAAAATAAGCTACAACAAAGACAAAATTGGAAAACCACTTTCGAAATATCCACCAGTTAATTTGAAAAATAGCACCAATACGCCTTTTGGCGTTTCATGTCCCGCACAAATTCACGCTCGGACTCTAGAAATGGCATTATGATTGGATTGGCATTCAACAATTTATCAACATCATCCCCATTCAACCTCCTAAGAAACTCAGGTCAGCCAAACACATTGGACTCTATATTTAGTGTGCAACAGAAAATATATCAACTTGATCTTTCAAAAGTTATCGATCAAAAGTTATCGTAATGAGGTAAGCAGGGCTAACTGCTCTATATATATATATAGCCCTCCTCGCCTTAAAAAAAAAAGTGAACAGTTAATTAATTTTTTTTGCCTAAACATTGTTACTTTTCTTACACACCATTTCAACCCTAGCTTTGAAGCACCCGTAAAATCAGAACAATTAGTGAAAAATTGTGGTATTTAATTCTATCTAATTTCTATTTTGCCAACAGATCAAAACAAAACATATATAAAATGAGAACAGGGATTGATACTTTCAGCCAACAGATCAAAACAAAACGTATACAAAATCAATGAAAAACAGCCAAGCAACAGGTTGTGCCTTTTCTGACATGGAAAATCAGGTCGTGTCGGACAATTTGACACTCAAAATCAGGTTGTGCGCTTTTCGACGGCATGAAAAATAAGGTAAACGTAAGGATCTCTACGTTTAAACGTAGAGATCCTTACGTTTAAACGTAAAGAAGTTTAAATAACATAATGATGCGTATTTGAAAATTACCTACGTTTAAACGTAGACAACCTACGTTCAAACGTAGAAACCTACGTTCAAACGTAAGGAAATTCAAAATTTAGTTATTTTGTATTTTTTTCTATGTTTGAACGTAGACAACCTACGTTCAAACGTAGAAAACCTACGTTCAAACGTAAGGAAATTCAAAATTTAGTTTTTTGTATTTTTTTCACGTTTGAACGTAAAAAACCTACGTTTAAACGTAGGTATTTCTACGTTTAAACGTAGAGTTGTTTGGGCTTCTTATTATTTGTTTTCTCTTTTATCTTCTTTTTTTTAACCGTTTGATGAAAATTAAATTAAGGGAAAGATAATAACCAAACCTTGACTCTCTGTTAATAAGATAAAAAATAAAAAAATAACAACGGTCAACAGTATAATTGATCGACGTGATCAATTAATAAGATAAAAAAAAAAAAAGATAAAAGACATTAACCGTTTCAATTTAGTTTCAAAAAATAAGATAAAAGACATAATGATAAAAAACCCGTTTGATGAAAATTAAATTAACCGGTTAAAAAAAAGAAGATAAAAGAGAAAGACAAATAATCGGAAAGTTCAAACGGTTAAATGTAAAACTCTACGTTTAACCTACGTTTAAACGTAGGTTTTACGTTAAAACGTAGAATAAAATACAAAAAATTAAATTTTGAATTTCCTTACGTTTGAACGTAGGTTTTACGTTTGAACGTAGGTTGTCCTACGTTCAAACGTAAGTAATTTTCAAATACGCATCATTATGTTATTTAAACTTCTTTACGTTTAAACGTAAGGATCTCTACGTTTAAACGTAGAGATCCTTACGTTTACCTTATTTTTCATGTCAGAAAAGGCACAACCTGATTTTTAAGTGTCAGGTCTGACACGACCTGATTTTCCAATTTCTGGTTAAAAACTTACCGTATTATACTGGGAAAATCGTGTCGGAATTTGTTTTTTTGATGGAGTCCCTTCTTTCAATCTGTGATGAAATACTGAAGATGTCCACATTGTTAGGTTATAGATGTGAGAAGAAGAAGCTTTGAATAGAAAAACCAAAGACTTGCAATTAGAAAAATTGGAAGTATACCCTAAAAGAAAAAATATATTGGAATTATATATATGGTGAGCTTCACCCTGATTGGATTAAACCTTTGGACGCGGATCAAGAGATCATTGTAAATTTGGAGCGTTAGATTATTTTCTATCAATGGATGGATATGTGTGTTTTTGTGGTTGATTCAATCTACTATAACTAGAGATATATCTAATGGATTTTGATGACTTTTTTTTCATTAGAAAGATGATTTCATAAGCTTTCTAACGAGTATACATTTGATGATATTGGACTAATGTTCACGGATATATTGTCTTCCAAAGGCAAACTGGTCATGCCCAAGGTTTAGTTGGAATGTGTTGTGGTTTTTGGGTGTTGTAAGAGAACATACTAAACCAAAATCTGAGATTGATATACCATTTGAATCTACATTAAGAGAGGGGTCCATTGAATCAAGAATCACGAAATTCCGACACCGTTTCATTATGGATCAATTGAAATTATTGTCATCAAAGAAACACACTCAATATACAAGATTTTTCTAATGTTATAATATTATATCAATCAATCTTCTAGAATCGCAAGCAAAATATTTTGATCCAAAGCTTGATGCTATGTTAGTTGATGTATTTGGAACTTAAAGTCGTACATGATAAATAAGGCTATTATCACAACCACCGTAACATAAGAAACAATATATAATATGATGTATTACAAAGATCACTTATGATATATAACAATGTATATCATCAAAATTATTACAGGTTCAATTGTAATTAAAACTGTTAACGAACCGATCAAGTATAAGTTGTTCATGTTTAGGTTCGTTTAAGTCACATGTTTATTCGTATTCGTTCGTTTAATAAACGAACAATAAGAATGTTTAAATTTGGTTCGTTAAGATCGCGAGTTTCTTTTGAGAAGTGTTGATTAATAAACGATAAAAAATTATGTTCAAGCTCGGCTCATTTATAAAGAAAAATTGCTCGAACTCGTGTTCGAGTTTGGCTTGCAACGCTTACTTTTGCCTTTCAACTCGAGCTCGGCTCGTTAACATATAAATAATGAAGTTCAAATGAATAAATAACAAAGTATAAAACAATATTCAAATATCATATTACAAAAAATAGTAGTAGTGTGCACTACTCTCCGGTTTGTTACAATCATTCGCGAAGTTGAAGGATCGATCAATCATGGAAAATGTCTCATGTTATGAAATTGGTTATCAGATTGAGTGTGTGCATTACTCATCGCTTTGTTACAATCATCCGATCGCGAAGTTGAAGGATCGATCAATCAATGATGGAAAACGGTATGGCCACGAGAATTGACATTAAATAATTCTTTTTAATTAGTTGAAGGATCGGTCAATCAATATGGACACGTACTTGAAAACTAAGACTCAAACCCGGAACCTCCAGGTCATCGGACCACAGTAATTACCATGTCTTACTGGTTCTTGAAACATTGATTTATGGGGTAATTGTTATTAAGGACAAAAGTGGAGAATAAATTATCAAAAATGACAAGTGGATTGAAAAATTGTGAAAAAAACAAAAAAAAACACTTGAAAGAACGAAATTACCCTTTTCAAATTTAACGATTTCAATTCCACTATCAAGCATCCACTAAAACTTTTTAACATCAAACAAATCAACTACTAATCAAATCTACTAAAACAAAAGCAAAAACAGAAAACATATGAAGGGCATAATCGTCCAGTGGTTTGACAATTTGTTATTTTTTTTAACTTTTTTTCAATTCCACTGACTAAATGTCAATTAATACATGAAATTTGTCATTTTTAACATTTGTTCAATGATTTATATCGATCATATAATAATTATTGATGTAAAAATATATCGTGTCAATTCATGACATAATTGTTGTAAACATAACAATTATATCGATCATATCATAATTATTGATGCAAGAATATATCGTGTCAATTATTATGACATGGATTGTAGTAAACATAACACTACTGGGCTGCAGTTAATCTCTTCAAATAACGTCATTATACCGTTACACACCTAATTTACAGATAATTATGTACGATGCAATGTTGCATTTCAATCCATTTTCGATAAAATAAGGATAACTTGAATACTAATAACATATGTCATAAAATCCTCATATTATAAGTTTTTCATATTTAGTAGGGATTGCTTTCTATCAAGTCTTTGCGATTGAGTCATCATTGTTGTATATCCTTATTATGCGCATATAGAACGTAAAACTCTTAGAGATCAAGTATATGTCCTAGGTTCCTCCAAAAAAAAAAAAAAATTTGGGTATGTCCTAGAGTTCTTTTTTTTAGTGATATATACCCGTATACCATAGGAAAAAAAATCATACTGAAATAGCTTAACACAAGCAGCGGATTGGGCAATCATATCCTAGGAAGTATCGTGTCACGGATTTTATCAACACAAAATAAACAAGTAATAATCCGGTTAACCTCAAGTATAAGGATCGTAGTATGGAGGCTAATGCCGGGTCGATCTTACGGGGAACTAAACGATTGTGATTTCTAGTTTTTATCTAACTAACCTATGTCACGATTATTAAGCTAAATAACGGATAAAACTAAACGAATACCGTAAATTAAACTTTAACTAAAACGTAAAACTGGACAAGAGATGATCTAAAGCCGGAAAGATACGGGTTGCGAACTAATTTAAACTAACTAATCTAAGATGCGGATAAAAGTAAACTAACTAGACAAATTCAAGCTTTTAAGGATTTAAATCAAATTTATAACGAGCAAACGAGGATTGATCCACCTATCCAACAAGCATTGATTCCCTATCTCGATTATAGTGCGCTTTTATTCGATTGTGATTCACCTTACCTAGACATGAACCCTAATTCCTTAGAAAGTTCATCTATCAATCTATTATCTTCCGATGTAAGATTAACGCGTTCAATAATCAAAGGTGCAAACTTTGTGTTTATAACCTAGTAATCGACCTATTAACTTCCGTTATTATAGATTCGAATTACTATTCTTATTCATGGTGATCTAGGGTTTATTAAGACTTCCATCAACAATAAACAATCAACACATGCATATCTTCCGATATAAAAGCAAATTAAACATGAATAAACATGAATAAGAAACAACCTTTATTAAAAACTCACAAGATAATCGAAGAAAACGAAATCAACAATTGTTGGACGGCTTCACAATACTCGTTTGATGAAGCTTTTAGCCTCTCGAACATCCTCGGAACTCAAATTTGCGTAAAAAGTACATAAAAAGTAACTAGTGTTTGATCTAAATTAAGAGCATAAAAATAGGAATAAAAAGATGAAAAACGCAGCCTAAAGCCGCCCCTAGGTTTAGGGTTTTGAATAATGTGTGTATGATCCTCTTTTGTGGAGAAAACGTACCGACTATATATAGATTTTAAAGTCGGTTCTCGCTAAGTCGGCCACCGGACGCCCGTCCGAAACCTCGAACGCCCGTCCACTCTTCAATGAAACTCCGAATCGGGCCGAGTCATGACCGGACGCTCGTCCATCCGGCGTATCCACTCCGGCGTCCAAACTTCCCGAATCAAAGATGACACCCCGGACGCTCGTCCAACCGCATCGACGCCCGTCCACCGGACGGAGATACTCGGACGCCGCTTGATATGATCGATTTTGATTTATTGATCCTTATCTCTTCTATCTCTATCCCACTTCTTCATTATCTCTTTCATCATCAATTAGCTTGAACTTAATCAACCTTTGATCATCTTTTGAGCCTCAAACATGTATCTATAACACATAAAAACATCGCAAAATGTAATAATGCTCAAATAATCATAAAATCACAATTAAAACACATAAATCAACCTATTTTGCGATTAACTCTTCTAAAATCTCATTTGCTCAATATATCCATTAAACCCTCGTTTCTTATGCAATTTAGTACAAATACGGGGAAAAATATCATAGAATATAGCGTTATAAATCGTATAAATTCACCCTTAACAACTCCCCCACACTTAAGCTTTTGCTCGTCCCGAGCAAAACAACACAAAAGTTAGGCTCGAGAAAAGAACAGCATCTAAACGTGCATAACACATATCCAATAAATCAGAAGTTCACCCTTGTGCGTGTGCATAGCCATAATAAACTTCCACTATATCCAAACTCGAGAAACTCAAAGCAAAACTAGCTAATACCCCCTTGTAGACTAGTAATCAAGGACACTCATAAGATGCACCCTACAAACGTGATATATCCCGAAAAGAATGATCGAATATATCTAGGGCCTTTCTGAAATACTCAGAGGATAATCCCTACAACATATCTATCGCCTTTATACTCGGGGATAAGATAAACGATAACTTAGTCTTATATACATTTCATAACACTTTATCGCTGATTTAACTTTTCACTTAAAACACACATCGAATGAGCTCTTGCCCGTCATAGCGTAATAGGACATTTCGAGATAATACCCTACCTTACTCCAATCATAAGGCAGCTTTCTTTCTGATCGTCGTGAGCTTTTAGTCATCATAGTGGTATAGGACATACGTGGTATACCCTATCTCACTCAAATCATCGACTAGCTTTCGACACACACGAATAATTTCATATTAATTCAACTTTTTCAATTGGACAATAGTTACGTGTACTTATCACATTCAAACCTTAGATATTCACAAGATATCATACTTCGGATCTAAATACAAACTATCATAAATCTCACGATATATACGTAGCACTAAGCACATGACTTACGAGATAATCAAAAACTACTAATCCAAAAGGGTATAGCTTTATAAAAATAGCTCATCATTTACTATGGCTCGTGAAAAATAGTGTCGTGTGAAACATCTAACTTACCAAATATATGATACATAGCATAGATGACTATCGAAAACAAAGAACATTAACATGTATTGCCTACTCGGGACAAAACAAAAACAACAGTGTCGGAAAATTTTTAAAAATTCCAAAAATTTTAGCTCATTTGCATAGAAACATTATGAAATAAACAAATGTGTAGATACATATCGAAACATTCCCCTCCCCCACACTTAAAAAATCAACATGTCCTCATGTTGTGCAAAACGAAAGAAAAAGAAAAGACTTAGCTGATTTAAATCGAAACGCGAATCGTTGGTCAGGCCGGAGCCTTCCTAATGATACCACGAATGTATAACCGTACAATGTAGATACCGCACATCTTAGACAACATGGAACCATCTCGGGGAAAACGGGGAGTCATACTAACATGGAAAGAGATATCAAAAATAAAGATAAATCAAAGTGAGAGCACTCAATACATCCGTAAAGTTGAAACATGACATGAAAGTACGCTCGCCTTATGGCTTACAAGGTCCATCGAAAATAAATAGTAGCAATATCAAAATTACAACGAATCGCAAACGTAAAAATGTCAATACAAAACAACCAATGTAAAAATAGACAAAATAAGATCAAGGTTGGCTCGGCGCCGCAGAATCATCAGCTGGAGGATCAGAGGAGGGTCCAGAAGGGGGTGCCGTATCCCTAGCCGCCGAGTCGTCGCTCCTCATCTGAAGATGACTCGGAGTCGTGTAGAGCATCCGCAATGACCTGCTCAATCTCATCAGTAAAAAGATAATCAACGGAGCTCGGATTGAACGTCCTTTCGTCCCTCGGCCGCCGACCCTCACGCGATACACCGAAGAATCGATAAAATATTGTTCTGTGAGTCCCGGATATCACTCGGCCATTCCCGGAAACTATTGGCCATGCTTAACCGCATCCCGACGGCGGGAGATAAAGGAGGAAGGGAGGATGCACGAGGTGGTGCCGACGAACCAGGGCTCCGTAGGTGCCTCCGGCTCGAATGTCCCGAGGGCTTACTCTTTTCCCTCTCGTATGTGCCTAGGGTTCTTCGGTTTATGATCCGCCCCAAACTCAGGCACACCGGCATCGAGACACAAACTGTGGATCAAATGAGGTACGATCAAGCTCCGTGTATAAACCTTCTGATTGATCGAGATCTCGTCGTACAATGCTTGTCCCACATCCAAATTCAAGCCAAATGTCAGTGCATACAATACTCCCAGGTCACCTATATGAAAATGTGTCAAGTTGTTCTTAGGCAACAACCGATTCTGAATGAAACGACACTTTGGACCTTCCAGTCCTCCGTCCGGTCGTGGTAACCAACTCCTTCCGGTCTCCTCCCGGTTTCAACGTCCGGGCCACATCCGGGCAAACTCGCAATCTCAACTCCTCCAAGGGATCCCGTCCCAAACTCGCCTATGCACAATCTCCTCCTTATAGTCCCGACCCTCGAAAGCCGCTAAGTTGTATTTCCGATTAATCACCTCCGGTGTAAAGGGAACTTCCACCCTCGAACCACGACTACCTTTGTCCCCAAGTCGGTTTCCGAACGCTTTGCATAAAATTCCCGAACTAGGGAGCTATTCACCGGGGTAGTCGGGATTGTCATCAAGGCGTCCCATTTCCTATCCTTAAGCAACTTAACGAACCCCGGATCGACCTTCGCCTCTAAAATAGCCCTCTCAACCAACATGTTTCTCGAAAAATAGTGTTTGGTATAGACCTCATGAGCTCTGGGTTCACGAAACGACGAGGCAATGGCATCGGGGCAATGGTTTTAGACTTCTTCCTAGGAGGGGCCGACCTAGGTGCAACCGGTTCCTCTTCCCGGGTAGCATCGACGCCTCCTCGGCCCTAGACGAACCTCCACTCTCTCGAACTCTGGCATCCGTACCAAAGGCACATCATCATCCGTCTCGTACTCCGAGGTTGGCTCATCTCGTAAGGTCGCCCTAGTTTGGGTGGCTCTAGGGGGTTGCTCACGAATACTCACACCCCGGTTAGGATCAACTAAGGTGGGGTCAATCTCTTTACGCTTCTTCCCCGCCTCCCGGGCCACTTCCTTACCATGCATCTTCACAACTGCCTTCTTATGAACCATTTCCACGCCTAATCTAAACCAAACAATCCAAATGTGCACAAAGGATACCCGTTTATCATCCAAAGCGGGATTTCAAATCAACCAAACCACAAACCACATCCATAATCATCACCAAACAACCCATTCATCACCCATCACAACACCACACCACCAAAACAGAAAGCGAGAAAGAAACACCAAAACCGAAAAAAAAAACAAATTAAGGTGACATTCAAGAAAACGAGCCGACCCAAAGATCGAACTCACAAAAACGTGAATGAAATCCGAAAAGTTGTTACCAACTTACCAAGTAGGGTGAGTAGATGCGATCGAGATGAAGATTAGTCCAAACAACACCAAATTGGCTCCCAAAATCGGATTTTTCGCTCAAAAAGTCGGACCGAAGTGGGTCCCGATTCTCCAAAAATATCGTGTGTTGGGGGATTTGGTTATGAAAATCAAAGAGAGGGTATCAAGGGCGGCCTATAGCACTTTGAATCGCTCGAAATGGTTTAGAATCGACGATTTTAGGGCAAAAGGAGGGAGAGAAACCGTTTTTGCGTTTTGAAATTCGAAAAAGTGAGGGTTCACTCGATGATGGGGTATATATAGACGAGGTTGGACGCTCGTCCAACCCGGTGGACGGGCGTCCACCGGAAAATCGATGAACCGGACGGGCGTCCGCTCATTAGACGCTCGTCCAAGATTTGAAATCACATACGAGATTGGAGGGAATAAAGCGGACGGGCGTCCGTGCTTAGTGGACGCTCGTCCCGAAATTGGTCAAGGCGGACGGGCGTCCGCAGTTACGGACGGGCGTCCACACGCTTTAAGTGCAAAAATCATAAAATTCCCATACACATCAAATTCAAAATTCCCCTTTCTTATTAAACTTAAATAAAACTTCAAAAATACAAAGCAAATGAAGTACAAAATTACTAATAAATAAAAACAATTGGAAAACAAGGGGTTGCCTCCCACTCGCCGCTTTTGTTTTACGTCGTTTGCTCGACGAAACATCCTAAGAACGCTAGTCATCATAAATGTCCGACCAATCGATCACTCGAATGAGACGGCGGAGCATGTCAATCGCCGGAGGGAAATCATACTCATCTTGTAAACCCCGGTCCTCACCAAATACATCAACACCCCGAAAGTGCTCACTTGCGACTAGCGCTAAATCTGTCGGCATCGGATCATTAAGGATGGTGTAAGGACGTCCTGAGCCGCCCGTAACTCCTCGCAGTAAAGTCTCCACCTCCCGAACAACGGGGAACAATAAGAACATAGGTGACCGTCTTGACGCGGGTACTAATGTCAAAATCTACGTGCAAAACGATGGTTCCTCCCGGTCCGTCATCTACGAATGAGTGGAATCCTCCTAAGGAAAGGTAACTCCTCCGTCGAACACCGAAATCCATATCTAGAAAACACAACTAACCGACGAGATAAAAACAAAAACTTAATAAGGCTAAAACTGAATAAACTTAAATACTAACACTATCAAAGCATAAAACAAAATAACTAAAAGAACGATATCTAGGTTGCCCCCTGTGGCGCTTTTGGTTAATGTCGTTAGCTCGACACATTGTAAGCTCACTGGATCGGGCCATTTAACCTTTCGCCACCCACTACCTCGTTTAAGCTCGATCGCAGTGTGGCCGCGTAAACAAGATCTCACACATGGGGTGAAATCTTTGAAAGCTCTCCAAACCTTCTTAAGTCTCCCCATGGTTGTGTTCTTTCTCCTCGACTCCTCCGATGACGTTTAACTTGTCGCTCCCTCTCTAACTCTTCCATATCGCACTACCTCGCTAGAACTTCTTCGACGGATCACTACCGTTATCCTCGGAAAACAAGTCGGGTGATGACTCGTCAAATTCTTCGACCGAGTAACACCACATCCGAGAATATCGAGAAATTTAACAATCAAAGATGGCTCTTTAGGTTCACCAATATAGTGTTTGCATCTTTGACCGTTGACTCGAAACGGTTCACCACTATAACCACGAAGTTCTAGAACGCCTCCCGGAATGATTTGGAGAATCTCGAAAGGGCCGGACCAACGTGTCCTTAACTTTCCAGGAAACAGATGTAACCCGGAATTATATAGAAGAACTTGTTCGCCGACATGAAATTCTCTCCTCTTAATCTTAGCATCGTGGAGTAGCTTCATCTTATCCTTACTAATCCCGGCACTTTCATAGGCCCGAGTCCGAATTCGTCCGGCTCATGTATGCTCGCCGTAGTCGATGCTTCCCACAAGATTTGGAATCAAAGTTCGAAACTTTGTAGCCCAATAAGCTTTATGCTCTAACTCGACAGTGATGACATGGTTTCCCGTAGACCATTTGATATGGTGACGTACCCACGGGGGTCTTATAGGCGAGCTCGATATGCCCACAAGACATCATCCAACTTTAGACTCCGCTCTTTCCTATGATCGTTAACGCCTTCTCCAGGATTTTCTTAATGCTCGGTTGCTCCTTTCAACCCGACCACTAGTCATCGGATGATACGGTGTGCCAATCTTATGACGAACACCATACTTCTCAAGTACTTTCTCTAGGGGTCGATTGCGAAAATGCGTCCCTTCATCACCGATCAAGGCACGTGGACATCCAAACCTCACGAAAATATTCTTCTTTAGAAATTTCATTACCGTTTTATGATCATTGTGAGGAGTGGCTTGGGCCTCCACCCATTTAGACACGTAATCCACGCACTAAGATGTATTTATTACCGCAAGATGATGGGAATGGTCCCATAAAATCGATACCCCATACATCAAAGACTTCGCATTCGAGGATGGGTTTCAAAGGCATGTCAAATCGCCTTGTCGGAGTACCGGTTCTTTGGCAACGATCACAAGCTTTACGTAAAGCTTCGTGTCTTTAAAGATCGTTGGCCAATAAAACCGGATTGAAAGATCTTCGCAACCGTTTTCCAAGGACCAAAGTGACCACCCGTGGGTCCACTATGGCATTGCTCGATTATATCGCGTTGCTCGCATTCGGGAACACACCTCCTCGCAAACCATCTTTGCAAATCTTGAAAAGATAAGGTTCATCCCAAACGAAATATTTTAAATCCGAGAAGAACTTTTCTTCTTCTCTGATAAGACATTTCGGATCGAGATAACGGCCATGAAGGTAGTTTACAATGGAAGAATACCATGGAACATCGTGGAGCGGCCATCTATCAACATGATGTTCTCTAGAGGAAAGTAAAGATCTATATCATCCGGTTCATTCTTTTCCTCGCTAACATCCTAGACACATGATCCGCTACTACATTCTCACCGCCCTTTTTGTCCTTAATTTGAACGTCAAACTCTTGTAGGGTCAATATCCAACGTAGTAAGCGCGGTTTAGCCTCTTTCTTAGTCATCGATAACGCAAAGCGGCGTGATCGGTCCCACACGATCACTTGAGCTCCTAACAAGTAACTACGAAACTTGTCCATAGCAAAGACTACGGCCGTAGTTCCTTTTCGCAGTAGTATAGTTAACTTGAGAGGGGTTCAATGTGTGACCGGCGTAATAGATAGGTCGGAACTTTCCCTTGATCTTTTGCCCTAGAACAAAGACCAACAAAGATAGTTTGATGCGTCGCACATAAGCTCAAATGGTAGGTTCCAAATCGGGCGATATAAGAATCGGAGCGAGATATTAAACGATCCTTAAGCTCCTCAAACGCTTGCTTGCGCTTTCATCAAAATTAAACTCAACGTCTTCCTTTAGTAAAGTGGACAGGGGCTTGGCTATCTTGGAGAAATCTTGAATGAACCTCCTATGAAGCCGACATGTCCAAGAAAACCTCGGACTTCCCGAACATTCTTAGGGTAACTCATCTTCTCAATAGCTTCTACCTTGGCCCTATCTACTTCTATACCTTTGGCGGAGATCTTGTGGCCAAGAACTATTCCTTCATCTACCATGAAATGGCATTTTTCCCAATTAAGTACTAGGTTCTTTTCCACACATCCGGATAACACCCGATCAAGATTGTCAAGGCAATCATCAAAAGACCGACCAAAAACCGAAAAATCGTCCATAAAAATCTCCATACACTTTTCTACAAGCCCGTCAAAGATGGCCGCATACATCGCCGAAATGTAGCCGGGCATTGCGAGAGACCGAACGGCATTCGTCTATATGCGAATGTACCATAAGGGCGTGAAGGTGGTCTTTTCTTGGTCGACGGATCAATGGGTATCCGGAAATATCCCGAATATCCATCTAGGAAACAAGAAAAATGCGTGCCCCGCCGTACGCTCGAGCATCCGGTCAATGAATGGAAGGGGAAAGTGATCTTTCATGGTTACCTCATTGAGCTTTCGATAATCGATGCGTACTCGTAACCGCAACAAGCCTCAATGCAATTTCCTCTCCCTTCTCATTCTTTTCAATTGTAATTCCACCCTTTTTGGGAACTACTTGAGTCGGGGAAACCCATTCACTATCCGCGATGGCATAAATGATTCCCATGTCCGTAAGTTTAATGATTTCCTTTTTAACGACTTCTTGCATATGAGGGTTTAGCCTTCGCCGGGGCCGTCGACACACTTGGCGCCCTCATTCGTCTTGATCTTGTGCATGCGGATGTCGGAGATATTCCCCCGATATCTCCTACTTGCCAACCAAAAGCTTTTTCATTCTTCTTCAAGACGTTAAGCGCTTTCATTTCTTCGTACGGGAAAGCTTGGCGTATATGATTAAAGGAAGCTTGTCGCCCTCTCTTAAGAACACATACTTAAGATGTTTAGGTAACGGCTTCAACACCAAATCCGCGGGGGGCTTCTAAACTAGACTTGAGATCTCCACTTTTCAACTCAATATCATTGAGTTTACTCGTGGTCCCACCGCCAAAGCTTCTCCTTCCAACAGCTCTTCCTCAAAATCACCGCTAGTTGATCCATTCACCCTACCATGAGTATTCAAATTATCAACTAATCGCTCATATTCTCGCTTCTACAAACCATGACTTGCTTATCCATATAGTCGGTGAAATCATCCGTCATATAATCAATGGAAAAGCCGGTTGGAGGGCCGCAGGGTACTTGAATGGACTTTAAGACATTGTAACTCACCTCTTGGTCACCAACTCGGATAGTCACTTGCCCACCATCGCAATGAGAGCTCGAGCCGTAGATAAGAAAGGTCTTCCTAGAATCAAGGGAACGTTTTCGTCTTTCTCTATATCTAAGACATACCAATCAACCGGAAAGGTAAATCGATCAATCGAACCAAAACGTCTTTTAGGATTCCCGAAGCTTTCTTAGAGGATCTATCCGCGAATTGTAAACTCATAGTAGTGGGTTCTAGAAGACTTTGTAAACCGAGTCGTTTGCATACGTACATTGGCATAAGGCTTATAGAGGCACCTAGATCACACAAAGAATTTGGGAAGACTAGACCTCCCATCAAAACTGTAAGCACAAATTTGCCAGGGTCACCTCGTTTAATTGGTAAGTTTTCATAATTAATCATGGAACAATCCTCACCAATCTGCCTTTCCATGCTCGCTAATTTCTTCTTCGAAGACACAACATCCTTGATAAATTTCGTATACTTAGGCATCTCGACTAAGACATCCGACAATGGAAGATTCACCTGAGTATTTTTCAAAAGGTTTAGCACCTTTTCGTACTTCTTATCCTCAATCAAAGGGATGTTGCTCTTTCTCGGTGGAAATGGAAGTTTCTTAAGGTCATCCTCAGAGAAAACCTTTTTCGAGGATGCACCGACGTACTCGTCTTCCGCATCCTTCCAACGAACAAGCTTTTTCGCATTTCTCGCAGTCGGGGATCGGCCTCCCGACTTTCGCTTGCTTTTTCGGTCCTCAAAGGATCGGCCACTTGAGGATCACCAAATTCTTCACCTCTCGGGGATCGCCACCCGAGTTTTCTCTTGCGCTTGAGGGGAGTGTAGGTGCTCGGCTTCCCCTCCCCGCCTTATCAATGGCAGGAGGGGCTAGTGGTTTCCCGGATGGGAAGGACCACTAACTTGAGTACCGCTCCGAAGATTCATTGCACTGGCCTCCTCCTTACCGTACTGAATTGACGGCACGAGGTCAGTACATTGGCCTTTGTTCAAATCAGCCTGAGCAACTTGACCACCCTTCGGATTCTTCTCAGTGAAACGGGCGGCCCCCGGGGGGTCTAGAAGCTAACCGCTCGGCCCGGTTGCCCAATTTGTCTCTCAAGATTCTTCATCGATCTACTTTGCTCTTCCAACTTAGCCTCAAGATTTGTAGGTTGGGAGGGGCCTTGAGAGTTTTGGTGATTTGGAGCATAGGGCCGGGCCGGGCCGACTTTGAAATTGAGAATTTGGATTGGAAGGCCAATTCGATTGAATTTTTGCGTAGGATTGGAAAAATTCGAGTTTTGATTCGATTAAACCCGGGTTTCTATTGAAATTCGATTCGAATTAAAATTTGAGTTGGGATTGAAATTTGAAGATGGATTAAACCCTTGGTTTTGAAAATTGCCCCGACTCCGGAAACCGATTGAACCTTTGATTGTTCTCGCCATAGAATGCATTCACTTCCGCATTCTCGTCCGTTCATAGGCGTAATTTAGAAGTGTGCCCCAACTCGTCACAATTTTGACATGTGACTTGATTGTACCGTCCATAGTCATGAACAAAGATTAACTTGATAAGGTGCGGGGGGATTAAATTGACATTGGCCATTCATATGGCCGGTCCGACACAATTTTTTCGCAATACGTAACCCGAGGGTTCTGCGGAAAAGAGGAAGTTTGATTTATAGGATTGAAACTTGAGGTGGTACCATCTCGCTTTTGCGCATGGCAATCAAACTTTGTAAATTGACTTCCTCAACCTTGGGAGGAGGGGTGCTTGAATTGCTTGATATGAGGGAGCATAGTTGTACTTTGCAATATCCTCAAACAATGCCCATCCCTCTTCGTGCGTTTTCTTCGAAAGGCCCCGCCGTAAGAACTATTGACCATGCCTTTTGTAAGCTCGGTCAATCCACCGAAGAATGTATTGACTTGCCTTTCCAAAGGGCAAGCCATGGTGGGGGCATTTTCTAAGAAGGGACTTGAATCTCTTCCAACACTCGAAGAAAGATTCATTCTCTTTCGATAGAATGTGAAAATGTCATTTAAGCACCGGGCCGTCTTTGAAGGTGGAAAATATTGACTCAAGAACTCCTTTTCGAGTTCCGCCTGTGTGGTGATAGATTCGAAGGGAGAGAGGTGTACCACTCTTTAGCCTCTCCTTTCGCAGAAAACGGAAAAAGTTTAAGTTTAATAGCATCCTCACTTACTCCTTGGATGCGTGTAGTACCGCATATCTCTAAGAATGTGTGTAAGTGGGTATGCGGATTCTCCGATTGGTAGCCGTGAAAAATTGATGCGTGCCGCATCATCCGGATGAGTCCCGGCTTCGGCTCAAAGGTTTGTGCGAAGAATGGCCGGAATAACAATAGCCGGGTTGACCTTGACTTCGCCCGGCATGGCGTAGTCCGCCAATGTACGTCTATTATCGCGGCCATTATCACAAAATCGGTGATTTCTCTTGCTAGTTGTTCTTCAAGATCTCGCTCGGCTCGTCTCGCCGTAACCGCAAACGGAAATTCCGCTCGTTTGGCCGGACTATGGTTCGCTCGGGGTCGGGGGTGTATATTAACAAACCCTTTTGACTCCGAGTTTGCATAAACCGGAACAAAAACAAGTGGAACAAAACCTAAAAACTACGAAGAGATCAAAGCCTAAACTAAAAATTAAAAGCCTAAAGAGAGGAAAGGAAAAGAAGAAAGGGAAATAAAAGTGTTAAAGAAAACAATACCGGACGGACGTCCAAAAGATTGGACGGGCGTCCGTATGATGAAATTGAGGTCGGACGGGCGTTTAGTAATGTAAACGCTCGTCCGACGGACGAAATACTCGAACGGGCGTCCAAAAGAGATGGACGCTCGTCTAAGTGAATAAAATAGAACGAATTGATAATTTCCCGGCGGACGGGCGTCCAATATCCCGTACGCCCGTTTGCTCACGGGAAAACTTAGAACGTAACAGAATTTGCGAAAAAGGGAGGAAGAACGTCGAAAAAAAAAAACGAAAAAAACGAAGATCTAACTTCAAAAAAAATACTAAGGGAAAATTTTAAACCCTAATTATCTACTTAACAACTACCTAAAACAATTATCAACTAAAAACAGAATTTAAAACGGATTAAAACAGAAAACGAAAACAAAAACAAACGAAAAACAAAAAAGGAAAACGAAAATAAAAACTAGACAACCGTCCGGTTCCCCGGCAACGGCGCCAAAAACTTGTCACGGATTTTATCAACACAAAATAAACAAGTAATAATCCGGTTAACCTCAAGTATAAGGATCGTAGTATGGAGGCTAATGCCGGGTCGATCTTACGGGGAACTAAACGATTGTGATTTCTAGTTTTTATCTAACTAACCTATGTCACGATTATTAAGCTAAATAACGGATAAAACTAAACGAATACCGTAAATTAAACTTTAACTAAAACGTAAAACTGGGACAAGAGATGATCTAAAGCCAGGAAAGATACGGGTTGCGAACCAATTTAAACTAACTAATCTAAGATGCGGATAAAAGTAAACTAACTAGACAAATTCAAGCTTTTAAGGATTTAAATCAAATTTATAACGAGCAAACGAGGATTGATCCACCTATCCAACAAGCATTGATTCCCTATCTCGATTATAGTGCGGTTTTTATTCGATTGTGATTCACCTTACCTAGACATGAACCCTAATTCCTTAGAAAGTTCATCTATCAATCTATTATCTTCCGATGTAAGATTAACGCGTTCAATAATCAAAGGTGCAAACTTTGTGTTTATAACCTAAGTAATCGTACCTATTAACTTCCGTTATTATAGATTCGAATTACTATTCTTATTCATGGTGATCTAGGGTTTATTAAGACTTCCATCAACAATAAACAATCAACACATGCATATCTTCCGATATAAAAGCAAATTAAACATGAATAAACATGAATAAGAAACAACCTTTATTAAAAACTCACAAGATAATCGAAGAAAACGAAATCAACAATTGTTGGACGGCTTCACAATACTCGTTTGATGAAGCTTTTAGCCTCTCGAACATCCTCGCAACTCAAATTTGCGTAAAAAGTACATAAAAAGTAACTAGTGTTTGATCTAAATTAAGAGCATAAAAATAGGAATAAAAAGATGAAAAACGCAGCCTAAAGCCGCCCCTAGGTTTAGGGTTTTGAATAATGTGTGTATGATCCTCTTTTGTGGAGAAAACGACCGACTATATATAGATTTTAAAGTCGGTTCGCTAAGTCGGCCACCGGACGCCCGTCCGAAACCTCGAACGCCCGTCCACTCTTCAATGAAACTTCGAATCGGGCCGAGTCATGACCGTACGCTCGTCCATCCGCGTCCACTCCGGCGTCCAAACTTCCCGAATCAAAGATGACACCCCGGACGCTCGTCCAACCGCATCGACGCCCGTCCACCGGACGGAGATACTTTGGACGCCGCTTGATATGATCGATTTTGATTTATTGATCTTTATCTCTTCTATCTCTATCCCACTTCTTCATTATCTCTTTCATCATCAATTAGCTTGAACTTAATCAACCTTTGATCATCTTTTGAGCCTCCAACATGTATCTATAACACATAAAAACATCGCAAAATGTAATAATGCTCAAATAATCATAAAATCACAATTAAAACACATAAATCAACCTATTTTGCGATTAACTCTTCTAAAATCTCATTTGCTCAATATATCCATTAAACCCTCGTTTCTTATGCAATTTAGTACAAATACGGGGAAAAATATCATAGAATATAGCGTTATAAATCGTATAAATTCACCCTTAACAACTCCCCCACACTTAAGCTTTTGCTCGTCCCGAGCAAAACAACACAAAAGTTAGGCTCGAGAAAAGAACAGCATCTAAACGTGCATAACACATATCCAATAAATCGAAGTTCACCCTTGTGCGTGTGCATAGCCATAATAAACTTCCACTATATCCAAACTCGAGAAACTCAAAGCAAAACTAGCTAATACCCCCTTGTAGACTAGTAATCAAGGACACTCATAAGATGCACCCTACAAACGTGATATATCCCGAAAAGAATGATCGAATATATCTAGGGCCTTTCGAAATACTCGAGGATAATCCCTACAACATATCTATCGGTTTATACCTGGGGATAAGATAAACGATAACTTAGTCTTATATACATTTCATAACACTTTATCGCTTGATTTAACCTTTCACTTAAAACACACATCGAATGAGCTCTTGCCCCGTCATAGCGAGAATAGGACATTTCGAGATAATACCCTACCTTACTCCAATCATAAGGCAGCTTCTTCGACCGTCGTGAGCTTTTAGTCATCATAGTGGTATAGGACATACGTGGTATACCCTATCTCACTCAAATCATCGACTAGCTTTCGACACACACGAATAATTTCATATTAATTCAACTTTTTCAATTGGACAATAGTTACGTGTACTTATCACATTCAAACCTTAGATATTCACAGTATATCATACTTCGGATCTAAATACAAACTATCATAAATCTCACGATATATACGTAGCACTAAGCACATGACTTACGAGATAATCAAAAACTACTAATCCAAAAGGAGTATAGCTTTATAAAAATAGCTCATCATTTACTATGGCTCGTGAAAAATAGTGTCAGGTGAAACATCTAACTTACCAAATATATGATACATAGCATAGATGACTATCGAAAACAAAGAACATTAACATGTATTGCCTACTCGGGACAAAACAAAAACAACAGTGTCGGAAAATTTTTAAAAATTTTAGCTCATTTGCATAGAAACATTATGAAATAAACAAATGTGTAGATACATATCGAAACATTCCCCTCCCCCACACTTAAAAATCAACATGTCCTCATGTTGTGCAAAACGAAAGAAAAAGAAAAGACTTAGCTGATTTAAATCGAAACGCGAATCGTTGGTCAGGCCGGAGCCTTCATAATGATACCACGAATGTATAACCAGACAATGTAGATACCTGCACATCTTAGACAACATGGAACCATCTCGGGGAAAACGGGGAGTCATACTAACATGGAAAGAGATATCAAAAATAAAGATAAATCAAAGTGAGAGCACTCAATACATCCGTAAAGTTGAAACATGAAAGTACGCTCGCCTTATGGCTTACAAGGTCCATCGAAAATAAATAGTAGCAACATCAAAATTACAACGAATCGTAAAAGTAAAAATGTCAATACAAAACAACCAATGTAAAAATAGACAAAATAAGATCAAGGTTGGCTCGGCGCCGCGAATCATCGACCGGAGGATCGGAGGAGGGTCCGGAAGGTGGTGCCGTATCCCTAGCCGCCGAGTCGGCGCTCCTCATCTGAAGATGACTCGGAGTCGTGTAGAGCATCCGCAATGACCTGCTCAATCTCATCAGTAAAAAGATAATCAACGGAGCTCGGATTGAACGTCCTTTCGTCCCTCGGCTGCCGGCCCTCACAGATACACTGAAGAATCGATAAAATATTGTTCTGTGAGTCCCGGATATCACTCAGCCATTCCCGGAAACTATTGGCCATGCTTAACCGCATCCTGACAGCGGGAGATAAAGGAGGAAGGGAGGATGCACGAGGTGGTGCCGACGAACCGGGCTCCGTAGGTGCCTCCGGCTCGAATGTCCCGAGGGCTTACTCTTTTCCCTCTCGTATAGGCCTAGGGTTCTTCGGTTTATGATCCGCCCCAAACTCGGGCACACCGGCATCGAGACACAACCGTGGATCAAATGAGGTACGATCAAGCTCCGTGTATAAACCTTCGATTGATCGAGATCTCGTCGTACAATGCTTGTCCCACATCCATATTCAAGCCAAATGTCAATGCATACAACACTCCCGGTCACCTATATGAAAATGTGTCAAGTTGTTCTTAGGCAACAACCGATTCGAATGAAACGACACCGGACCTTCCGATCCTCCGTCCGGGTCGTGGTAACCAACTCCTTCCGGTCTCCTCCCGGTTTCAACGTCCGGGCCACATCCGGGCAAACTCGCAATCTCAACTCCTCCAAGGGATCCCCGTCCCCAAACTCGCCTATGCACAATCTCCTCCTTATAGTCCCGACCCTCGAAAGCCGCTAAGTTGTATTTCCGATTAATCACCTCCGGTGTAAAGGGAACTTCCACCCCTCGAACCACGACTACCTTTGTCCCCAAGTCGGTTTCCGAACGGTTTGCATAAAATTCCCGAACTAGGGAGCTATTCACCGGGGTAGTCGGGATTGTCATCAAGGCTTCCCATTTCCTATCCTTAAGCAACTTAACGAACCCCGGATCGACCTTCGCCTCTAAAATAGCCCTCTCAACCAACATGTTTCTCGAAAAATAGTGTTTGGTATAGACCTCGAGCTCTGGGGTTCACGAAACGACGAGGCAATGGCATCGGGGCAACGGTTTTAGACTTCTTCCTAGGAGGGGCCGACCTGGGTGCAACCGGTTCCTCTTCCCGGGTAGCATCGACGGTCTCCTCGGCCCTAACGACGAACCTCCACCTCTCGAACTCTAGGCATCCGTACCAAAGGCACATCATCATCCGTCTCGGACTCCGAGGTTGGCTCATCTCGTAAGGTCGCCCTAGTTTGGGTGGCTCTGGGGTTGCTCACGAATACTCACACCCCGGTTAGGATCAACTAAGGTGGGGTCAATCTCTTTACGCTTCTTCCCCGCCTCCCGGGCCACTTCCTTACCATGCCTCTTCACAACCGCCTTCTTATGAACCATTTCCACGCCTAATCTAAACCAAACAATCCAAATGTGCACAAAGGATACCCGTTTATCATCCAAAGCGGGATTTCAAATCAACCAAACCACAAACCACATCCATAATCATCACCAAACAACCCATTCATCACCCATCACAACACCACACCACCAAAACAGCGAGAAAGAAACACCAAAACCAAAAAAAAAAACAAATTAAGGTGACATTCAAGAAAACGAGCCGACCCAAAGATCGAACTCACAAAAACGTGAATGAAACCCGAAAAGTTGTTACCAACTTACCAAGTAGGGTGAGTAGATGCGATCGAGATGAAGATTAGTCCAAACAACACCAAATTGGCTCCCAAAATCGGATTTTTCGCTCAAAAAGTCGGACCGAAGTGGGTCCCGATTCTCCAAAAATATCGTGTGTTGGGGGATTTGGTTATGAAAATCAAAGAGAGGGTATCAAGGGCGGCCTATAGCACTTTGAATCGCTCGAAATGGTTTAGAATCGACGATTTTAGGGCAAAAGGAGGGAGAGAAACCGTTTTTGCGTTTTGAAATTCGAAAAAGTGAGGGTTCACTCGATGATGGGGTATATATAGACGAGAGGTTGGACGCTCGTCCAACTCGGTGGACGGGCGTCCACCGGAAAATCGAGATGAACCGGACGGGCGTCCGCTTTATTAGACGCTCGTCCAAGATTTGAAATCACATACGAGATTGGAGGGAATAAAGCGGACGGGCGTCCGGGCTTAGTGGACGCTCGTCCCGAAATTGGTCAAGGCGGACGGGCGTCCGAGTTCGGACGGGCGTCCACACGCTTTAAGTGCAAAAATCATAAAATTCCCATACACATCAAATTCAAAATTCCCTTTCTTATTAAACTTAAATAAAACTTCAAAAATAAAAAGCAAATGAAGTACAAAATTACTAATAAATAAAAACAATTGGAAAACAGTGGGTTGCCTCCCACTCAGCGCTTTTGTTTTACGTCGTTTGCTCGACGAAACATCCTAAGAACGCTAGTCATCATAAATGTCCGACCAATCGATCACTCGAATGAGACGGCGGAGCATGTCAATCGCCGGAGGGAAATCATACTCATCTTGTAAACCCCAGTCCTCACCAGCTACATCAACACCCCGAAAGTGCTCAGCTTGCAGCACTAGCGCTAAATCTGTCGGCATCGGATCATTAAGGATGGTGTAAGGACGTCCTAGAGCCGCCCGTAACTCCTCGGTAGTAAAGTCTCCACCTCCCGAACAACGGGGAACAATAAGAACATAGGTGACCGTCTTGACGCGGGTACTAATGTCAAAATCTACGTGCAAAACGATGGTTCCTCCCGGTCCGTCATCTACAGTAATGAGTGGAATCCTCCTAAGGAAAGGTAACTCCTCTCCGTCGAACACCGAAATCCATATCTAGAAAGCACAACTAACTGACAGATAAAAACAAAAACTTAATAAGGCTAAAACTGAATAAACTTAAATACTAACACTATCAAAGCATAAAACAAAATAACTAAAAGAACGATATCTAGGTTGCCCCCTAGTGGCGCTTTTGGTTAATGTCGTTAGCTCGACACATTGTAAGCTCAGCCTGGATCAGGCCATTTAACCTTTCTGCCAGCCACTACCTCGTTTAAGCTCTGATCAGTAGTGTGGGCGCGAGAAACAAGATCTCACACACGGGGTGAAATCTTTGAAAGCTCTCCAAACCTTCTTAAGTCTCCCCATGGTTGTGTTCTTTCTCCTCGACTCCTCGATGACGTTTAAGTTGTCGCTCCCTCTCTAACTCTTCCATATCGGCACTACCTCGCTAGAACTTCTTCGGACGGATCACTACCGTCATCCTCGGAAAACAAGTCGGGTGATAACTCGTCAAATTCTTCGACCGGAGTAACACCACATCCGAGAATATCGAGAAATTTAACAATCAAAGATGTCTCTTTAGGTTCACCAATATAGTGTTTGCATCTTTGACCGTTGACTCGAAACGGTTCACCACTATAACCACGAAGTTCTAGAACGCCTCCCGGAATGATGTGGAGAATCTCGAAAGGGCCGGACCAACGTGTCCTTAACTTTCCAGAAACGGATGTAACCCGGAATTATATAGAAGAACTTGTTCGCCGACATGAAATTCTCTCCTCTTAATCTTAGCATCGTGGAGTAGCTTCATCTTATCCTTACTAATCCCGGCACTTTCATAGGCCCGGAGTCCGAATTCGTCCGGCTCGTATGTAACCGCCGTAGTCGATGCTTCCCACAAGATTTGGAATCAAAGTTCGAAACTTTGTAGCCCAATAAGCTCTATGCTCTAACTCGACAGCGGATGACATGGTTTCCCGTAGACCATTTGATATGGTGATGTACCCATGGGGGTCTTATAGGCGCTTCGATATGCCCACGGTACATCATCCAACTTTAGACTCCGAGTCTTTCCTATGATCAAGTTAACGCCTCTTCTCCAGGATTTTCTTAATGCTCGGTTGCTCCTTTCAACCTGACCACTAGTCATCGGATGATACGGTGTGCCAATTTTATGACGAACACCATACTTCTCAAGTACTTTCTCTAGGGGTCGATTGCAGAAATGCGTCCCTTCATCACTGATCAAGGCACGTGGACATCCAAACCTCACGAAAATATTCTTCTTTAGAAATTTCATTACCGTTTTATGATCATTGTGAGGAGTGGCTTGGGCCTCCACCCATTTAGACACGTAATCCACGCAGACTAAGATGTATTTATTACCGCAAGATGATGGGAATGGTCCCATAAAATCGATACCCCATACATCAAAGACTTCGCATTCGAGGATGGGTTTTAAAGGCATGTCAAAACGCCTTGTCGAAGTACCGGTTCTTTGGCACCTATCACAAGCTTTACGAAAGCTTCGTGTCTTTAAAGATCGTAGGCCAATAAAACCGGATTGAAAGATCTTCGCAACCGTTTTCCAAGGACCAAAGTGACCACCCGTGGGTCCACTATGGCATTGCTCGATTATATCGCGTTGCTCGGATTCGGGAACACACCTCCTAAGCAAACCATCTTTACGCAAATCTTGAAAAGATAAGGTTCATCCCAAACGAAATATTTTAAATCCGAGAAGAACTTTTTCTTCTCCCGATAAGACATCTCGGATCGAGATAACGGCCATGAAGGTAGTTTACAATGGAAGAATACCATGGAACATCGGGGAGCGGCCATCTATCAACATGATGTTCTCTAGAGGAAAGTAAAGATCTATATCATCCGGTTCATTCTTTTCCTCGCTTAACATCCTAGACACATGATCCGCTACTACATTCTCACCGCCCTTTTTGTCCTTAATTTGAACGTCAAACTCTTGTAGGGTCAATATCCAACGTAGTAAGCGCGGTTTAGCCTCTTTCTTAGTCATCGAGATAACGTAAAGCAGCGTGATCAGTCCAGACGATCACCTGAGCTCCTAACAAGTAACTACGAAACTTGTCCATAGCAAAGACTACGGCCAGTAGTTCCTTTTCAGTAGTAGTATAGTTAACTTGAGAGGGGTTCAATGTGTGACTTGCGTAATAGATAGGCCGGGAACTTTCCCTTGATCTTTTGCCCTAGAACGGCACCAACAAGATAGTTTGATGCGTCGCACATAAGCTCAAATGGTAGGTTCCAAATCGGGCGATATAAGAATCGGAGCAGATATTAAACGATCCTTAAGCTCCTCAAACGCTTGCTTGCAGCTTTCATCAAAATTAAACTCAACGTCTTCCTTTAGTAAAGTGGACAGGGGCTTGGCTATCTTGGAGAAATCTTGAATGAACCTCCTATAGAAGCCGACATGTCCAAGAAAACCTCGGACTTCCCGAACATTCTTAGGGTAACTCATCTTCTCAATAGCTTCTACCTTGGCCCTATCTACTTCTATACCTTTGGCGGAGATCTTGTGGCCAAGAACTATTCCTTCATCTACCATGAAATGGCATTTTTCCCAATTAAGTACTAGGTTCTTTTCCACACATCTGGATAACACCTGATCAAGATTGTCAAGGCAATCATCAAAAGACCGACCAAAAACCGAAAAATCGTCCATAAAAATCTCCATACACTTTTCTACAAGCCCGTCAAAGATGGCCGGCATACATCGCCGAAATGTAGCCGGGGCATTGCGAGAGACCGAACGGCATTCGTCTATATGCGAATGTACCATAAGAAGGCAAAAGGTGAAGGTGGTCTTTTCTTGGTCGACTGGATCAATGGGTATCCGGAAATATCCCGAATATCCATCTAGGAAACAAGAAAAAAATGCGTGCCCCGCCGTACGCTCGAGCATCCGGTCAATGAATGGAAGGGGAAAGTGATCTTTCATGGTTACCTCATTGAGCTTTCGATAATCGATGCGGACTCGTAACCGCAACAAGCCTCAATGCAATTTCCTCTCCCTTCTCATTCTTTTCAATTGTAATTCCACCCTTTTTGGGAACTACTTGAGTCGGGGAAACCCATTCACTATCCGCGATGGCATAAATGATTCCCATGTCCGGAAGTTTAATGATTTCCTTTTTAACGACTTCTTGCATATGAGGGTTTAGCCTTCGCCGGGCCGTCCGACACACTTGGCGCCCTCATTCGTCTTGATCTTGTGCATGCGGATGTCGGGAGATATTCCCCCGATATCTCCTACTTGCCAACCAAAAGCTTTTTCATTCTTCTTCAAGACGTTAAGCGCTTTCATTTCTTCGTACGGGAAAGCTTGCGTATATGATTAAAGGAAGCTTGTCGCCCTCTCTTAAGAACACATACTTAAGATGTTTAGGTAACGGCTTCAACACCAAATCCGCAGGGGGGGCTTCTAAACTAGACTTGAGATCTCCACTTTTCAACTCAATATCATTGAGTTTACTCGTGGTCCCACCGCCAAAGCTTCTCCTTCCAACAACTCTTCCTCAAAATCACCGCTAGTTGATCCGATTCACCCTACCATGAGTATTCAAATTATCAACTAATCGCTCATATTCTCGCTTCTACACCATGACTTGCTTATCCATATAGTCGGTGAAATCATCCGTCATATAATCAATGGAAAAGCCGGTTGGAGGGCCGCAGGGTACTTGAATGGACTTTAAGACATTGTAACTCACCTCTTGGTCACCAACTCGGATAGTCACTTTCCCACCATCGCAGTCGATGAGAGCTCGAGCCGTAGATAAGAAAGGTCTTCCTAGAATCAAGGGAACGTTTTCGTCTTTCTCTATATCTAAGACATACCAATCAACTCGGAAAGGTAAATCGATCAATCGAACCAAAACGTCTTTTAGGATTCCCGAAGCTTTCTTAGAGGATCTATCCGCGAATTGTAAACTCATAGTAGTGGGTTCTAGAAGACTTTGTAAACCGAGCCGTTTGCATACGTACATTGGCATAAGGCTTATAGAGGCACCTAGATCACACAAAGAATTTGGGAAGACTAGACCTCCCATCAAAACTCGTAAGCACAAATTTGCCGGGGTCACCTCGTTTAATTGGTAAGTTTTCATAATTAATCATGGAACAATCCTCACCAATCTGCCTTTCCATGCTCGCTAATTTCTTCTTCGAAGACACAACATCCTTGATAAATTTCGTATACTTAGGCATCTCGACTAAGACATCCGACAATGGAAGATTCACCCGTATTTTTCAAAAGGTTTAGCACCTTTTCGTACTTCTTATCCTCAATCAAAGGGATGTTGCTCTTTCTCGGTGGAAATGGAAGTTTCTTAAGGTCATCCTCGAGAAAAACCTTTTTCGAGGATGCACCGACGCCTCTGTCTTCCGCATCCTTCCAACGAACGCTTTTTCGATTTCTCGCAGTCGGGAGATCGGCCTCCCGACTTTCGCTTGCTTTTTCGGTCCTCAAAGGATCGGCCACTTGAGGATCACCAAATTCTTCACCTCTCGGGGATCGGCCACCCGAGTTTTCTCTTGCGGTTGAGGGGAGTGTAGGTGCTCGGCTTCCCCCCGCCTTATCAATGGCGGGGAGGGGCTAGTGGTTTCCCGGATGGGAAGGACCACTAACTTGAGTACCGCTCCGAAGATTCATTGCACCGGCCTCCTCCTTACCGTACCGAATTGACGGCACGAGGTCGGTACATTGGCCTTTGTTCAAATCGGCCGAGCAACTTGACCACCCTTCGGATTCTTCTCGGTGAAACGGGCGGTACCGCCCCGGGGTCTAGAAGCTAACTCGGCCAGGTTGCCCAATTTGTCTCTCAAGATTCTTCATCGATCTACTTTGCTCTTCCAACTTAGCCTCAAGATTTGTAGGTTGGGAGGGGCCTTGAGAGTTTTGGTGATTTGGAGCATAGGGGTCGGCCGGGCCGACTTTGAAATTGAGAATTTGGATTGGAAGGCCAATTCGATTGAATTTTTGCGTAGGATTGGAAAAATTCGAGTTTTGATTCGATTAAACCCGGGGTTTCTATTGAAATTCGATTCGAATTAAAATTTGAGTTGGGATTGAAATTTGAAGATGGATTAAACCCTTGGTTTTGAAAATTGCCCCGACACAGAAACCGATTGAACCTTTGATTGTTCTCGCCATAGAATGCATTCACTTCCGCATTCTCGTCCGTTCATAGGCGTAATTTAGAAGTGTGCCCCAACTCGTCGCAATTTTGACATGTGACTTGATTGTACTTGTCCATAGTCATGAACGACATTAACTTGATAAGGTGCGGGGGATTAAATTGACATTGGCCATTCATATGGCCGGTCCGACACAATTTTCGCAATACGTAACCCGAGGGTTCTGCGGAAAAGAGGAAGTTTGATTTATAGGATTTGAAACTTGAGGGGAGACCATCTCGCTTTTGCGGCATGGCAATCAAACTTTGTAAATTGACTTCCTCAACCTTTGGAGGAGGAGGTGCTTGAATTGCTTGATAAGAGGGGCATAGTTATATTTGGCAATGTCCTCAAACAATGCCCATCCCTCATCGGGCGTCTTCTTCGAAAAGGCCCCGCCGTAAGAACTATTGACCATGCCTTTTGTAAGCTCGGTCAATCCACCGAAGAATGTATTGACTTGCCTTTCCAAAGTGGCAAGCCATGGTGGGGGCATTTTCTAAGAAGGGACTTGAATCTCTTCCAACACTCGAAGAAAGATTCATTCTCTTTCGATAGAATGTGAAAATGTCATTTAAGCACCGGGCCGTCTTTGAAGGTGGAAAATATTGACTCAAGAACTCCTTTTCGAGTTACGCCTGGTGGTGATAGATTCGAAGGGAGAGAGGTGTACCACTCTTTAGCCTCTCCTTTCGGAAAAACGGAAAAAGTTTAAGTTTAATAGCATCCTCACTTACTCCTTGGATGCGTGTAGTACCGCATATCTCTAAGAATGTGTGTAAGTGGGTATGCGGATTCTCCGATTGGTAGCCGTGAAAAATTGATGCGTGCCGCATCATCCGGATGAGTCCCGGCTTCGGCTCAAAGGTTTGTGCGGAATGGCCGGAATAACAATAGCCGGGTTTACCTTGACTTCGCCCGGCATGGCGTAATCCGCCAATGTACGTCTATTATCGCCGGCCATTATCACAAAATCGGTGATTTCTCTTGCTAGTTGTTCTTCAAGATCTCGCTCGGCTCGTCATCGCGTAACCGCAAAACGGAAATTCCGCCTGTTTGGCCGGACTATGGTTCGCTCGGGGTCAGGGGTGTATATTAACAAACCCTTTTGACTCCGAGTTTGCATAAACCGGAACAAAAACAAGTGGAACAAAACCTAAAAACTAAGAAGAGATCAAAACCTAAACTAAAAATTAAAAGCCTAAAGAGAGGAAAGGAAAAGAAGAAAGGGAAATAAAAGTGTTAAAAAAAACAATACCGGACGGACGTCCAAAAGATTGGACGGGCGTCCAGATGAAATTGAGGTCGGACGGGCGTTTAGTAATGTAAACGCTCGTCTGACAGACAGAATACCTGAACGGGCGTCCAAAAGAGATGGACGCTCGTCTAAGTGAATAAAATAGAACAGAATTGATAATTTCCCAGCGGACGGGCGTCCAATATCCCAGACGCCCGTTTGCTCACGGGAAAACTTAGAACGAACGAGAATTTGCGTAAAAAAGGGAGGAAGAACGTCGAAAAAAACGAGAAAAACGAAGATCTAACTTCAAAAAAAATACTAAGGGAAAATTTTAAACCCTAATTATCTACTTAACAACTACCTAAAACAATTATCAACTAAAAACAGGAATTTAAAACGGATTAAAACAGGAAAACGAAAACAAAAACAAACAGAAAACAAAAAAGGAAAACGAAAATAAAAACTAGACAACCGTCCGGTTCCCCGGCAACGGCGCCAAAAAGTTGTCACGGATTTTATCAACACAAAATAAACAAGTAATAATCCGGTTAACCTCAAGTATAAGGATCGTAGTATGGAGGCTAATGCCGGGTCGATCTTACGGGGAACTAAACGATTGTGATTTCTAGTTTTTATCTAACTAACCTATGTCACGATTATTAAGCTAAATAACGGATAAAACTAAACGAATACTGTAAATTAAACTTTAACTAAAACGTAAAACTGGACAGAAGAGATGATCTAAAGCCAGGAAAGATACGGGTTGCGAACTAATTTAAACTAACTAATCTAAGATGCGGATAAAAGTAAACTAACTAGACAAATTCAAGCTTTTAAGGATTTAAATCAAATTTATAACGAGCAAACGAGGATTGATCCACCTATCCAACAAGCATTGATTCCCTATCTCGATTATAGTGCGGTTTTATTCGATTGTGATTCACCTTACAGACATGAACCCTAATTCCTTAGAAAGTTCATCTATCAATCTATTATCTTCCGATGTAAGATTAACGCGTTCAATAATCAAAGGTGCAAACTTTGTGTTTATAACCTAGTAATCGGACCTATTAACTTCCGTTATTATAGATTCGAATTACTATTCTTATTCATGGTGATCTAGGGTTTATTAAGACTTCCATCAACAATAAACAATCAACACATGCATATCTTCCGATATAAAAGCAAATTAAACATGAATAAACATGAATAAGAAACAACCTTTATTAAAAACTCACAAAGATAATCGAAGAAAACGAAATCAACAATTGTTGGACGGCTTCACAATACTCGTTTGATGAAGCTTTTAGCCTCTCGAACATCCTCGGCAACTCAAATTTGCGTAAAAAGTACATAAAAAGTAACTAGTGTTTGATCTAAATTAAGAGCATAAAAATAGGAATAAAAAGATGAAAAACGCGCCTAAAGCCGCCCCTAGGTTTAGGGTTTTGAATAATGTGTGTATGATCCTCTTTTGTGGAGAAAACAGCCGACTATATATAGATTTTAAAGTCGGTTCTGCTAAGTCGGCCACCGGACGCCCGTCTGAAACCTCGAACGCCCGTCCACTCTTCAATGAAACTCCGAATCGGGCCGAGTCATGACCAGACGCTCGTCCATCCAGCGTCCACTCCAGCGTCCAAACTTCCTGAATCAAAGATGACACCCTGGACGCTCGTCCAACTGCATCAGACGCCCGTCCACTGGACGGAGATACTGGACGCCAGTTTGATATGATCGATTTTGATTTATTGATCCTTATCTCTTCTATCTCTATCCCACTTCTTCATTATCTCTTTCATCATCAATTAGCTTGAACTTAATCAACCTTTGATCATCTTTTGAGCCTCCAACATGTATCTATAACACATAAAAACATCGCAAAATGTAATAATGCTCAAATAATCATAAAATCACAATTAAAACACATAAATCAACCTATTTTGCGATTAACTCTTCTAAAATCTCATTTGCTCAATATATCCATTAAACCCTCGTTTCTTATGCAATTTAGTACAAATACGGGGAAAAATATCATAGAATATAGCGTTATAAATCGTATAAATTCACCCTTAACATATCGACACTTCAATCTGAGTCCGTGTGTAATGTTGGACACTTTTTCGACACCACACACGAGTGATGCGCTGTCGACAAGTTTCGACATTTCTGAATGCAATTTTTTTCAATTTGTTTTTTCTTTATTTCAGTCTTCTTTTGTAGAAACAGTAAAGTACATGATATTCAACTTTGATTATAATTTCACAAATAATATATCGTATTTTACTTATTCTTTTATAGGCATAATGAAGTACTGTGCTGACTATGACGAAAAGTGGAATGTAGAAGGGCAGGAGAGCGCAACGATCGCAACGATGGTGGTGAAGGGTAATTGGCCTAAAGCGGAAGTCTTGTTTAACGGTTGTGATCAAATGGACAAACACGGAATGTGGTGAATCGACGGCGGTTATTACTCTATTTTAGTGTACCCTTAATCTACTACCTAATTTACTACTCATATATCTTTCACGTTTAATGAAAAAAAAAAAAAAAACAAATAAAGGGTATATAAGTCCACACAATAACAACAAACAAAACAACGCATCTATTCGGGCCGAATTCCTAATTTGTCGGACCAATCGGTTCTCCTGGAGGACGGAGGAAAAAAAAAAAAAAAAAAAAAAAAAAAAAAACAACACATCTATTAAGTTGCTATGCATAAAGAGTAAAAAAAAATGACTTTTTTAGGGATGGAGGGAGTAGAAGGCTAGCACCGTCTATTTTTTTACGGTGCCTTCACCGGTTAATAAATAATGATAGATTTAGCATAAAAAAAATACAATAAATACTCTTTTGAAGATGTAACCCCGGCAAATAAAAAAAATGGATTAATGGGGAGAAGGACCATTTTAATACTTAATAAGGAAAACAGGACACGGTTAAGAAATAATGGTTTATAAGGACAAATTTATTGTGTATTCCTATAATACCCTTTTATGTGTTTATCATTCAATTCCAAAAATAAAAAAATAAAAAAAACCTATTCTCAATAAACATTCAGCCGCCTCCCATCTGTATTACCTGCTTCTCCACTTTCACGCATATTAGACTTCGAAATTAATCACAATTGTTCATAATTTTCCATTTTTGGACCCATAGAATGTTGAATCTGAATCGCCCTTGAACCCTGGCGCCGGAGGTACTGCCAACGAGGACGTCGACATGATCTTGATCTTCGATTAATTCTATCAGGTTAAGGCTCGGAATACCATCGCCAATGTTCCGACTGTCTATTTTGTCCGTCCTAGTGTTAGCATATGCTCGAGCAGAGGTTATGACTATATTATTTTTAAGAACTCTGGAAGAGTTAGCATATGCTCAAGCAGAAAATAATATAGTCTAAGAAGCTTCGGAAAAGCAATGACATACTCCAGATGAGTAATGAAATCAAAAGCCCTTGAAGAAGTCAATGTTAGATAATGTCAACAAAGTGTTGATATATTATATATGATCTACGAATCAATATTAAAATTGTCGTACACACACGAGGGGGAGAAATGAACATGGAATTCATTCCCTCGTGTTATTTTCTTGCGACCCCCAAAGAAATTGTGATGATTCATTAGAATATGAAATTGAATATTGCTATATTATGTTAAACGCTTGAAGCGTGAGGAACATATTAGTTCCAACAAATATAAATCTCATAATATTGAGATAATGAATTAATGTTACCATCATTTGAATTAATAAGATAGATAACAAATGCAACACTTGGTTAATAAACGAGATTCATAAAAAGAGCCAAGTATGTTTCAAAATGATGAAGTTGCCTGAAGCACATAAAATGCTAGAAGCATTAAAAGTCTGAAGCAAACAAAGTGTGTGAAACATAAAGTATATATTACATAAATTACCCTAGAAGCCGCATAAATGGTTTGATCTTAGAAAGTCTGGATCTATAATGATACTCTTGAAGAGTTACAAAAGATGATAAAATATGAGTATTTGACTTGAATAATAAAGATCTAGTATATGCACAAGAAATATGTATTTTGGTCTTGAAGACCAATGGTTGTACTCTTTTTTCGTTTAACCAAGTTTTTTCCTACTAAGTTTTCTTAGTTAAAGATTTTTAACGAGGCAACCAGTTAAACATGAACGCATATGTCATGAATCTTTTTCCCCTGACTATATTTTTTCCACTGGTTTTTCCAAGCAAGGTTTTTGGTACATTCCATATACGTTAAGTCACTCCGAGCGAAATAAAGCAAGTCGGTGACTTGTTAGTTACACGGATGATGGATATTTTTCGCCCCTTCAAAGCAAGGTCTAAAACTTGTTATTTATTCACCAGCGGCGGTACATCAATTTTATGGTGCTCAACTATATGCAAATCTTTGGTCATTACGTCTTCAAATCATGCCAAGATAATAGCTATTCATGGAGAAAACGGATAATACATTTAATTATTATCGTTGACAGAATATTATATCCGTGGAACTCATGTTTATCTGTTGAAAAAAAGAGAAGCCGGTCATATTATACGAATGCAATGCACCATGTATAGTTCACTTAAATGACGGCTACATCAAAGGCGATTGGACAAAGCTTATTCATAAATATTCTACTCCATATATTATCTTCAGAAGAAATGTGATATTAATGTTCAAGAAACATATCAAGTGATAATCCAAGAGCATGATTCACTAAAATTCTTCTTACCACTACATTTGAGAAATTGATCTAGAAGATTGGAATGCACCGAAGAAGAGATGTTCAAACCAGGGGGAGTAGACACAAATTGAATATGTACTTTTTCCTTCATTGGAATTTTTTTTCCCGCGGTTTTTCTCTAATGAAGGTTTTAATGAGGCATATTTTTTAGTGTGTGTAATGGATATCCAAGGGGGAGTGTTATGAATATACCACTAAAGATGGGAATGTCCATCAATGTTTGGATACATTAAATATGAAAGACAACCATATTTATGTAAAGATAAGATGAATATTAATGCTTTAAGTGTCATTGATCTTGTAAATAGACCATTTATGGTTTTGTAAGATAGACGGAAAGGTCTAACCGTCATTGCACGCATATATTCACCAAGCCTGAAAATCATCACAAGAAGATGCATCTGTCACTAAGCCAAACATTTTTATATTCTTTCCCATTGGTTGTAGCCAGGAAACTGTTTTTTTACTTTCATTTATTGGCAACTTTGCTCGTTTTACAAAATCTTCTAACATATGTAGCAGCTTCCTTCATGCATATTTCTTGACTATTATCTATAGGCCCTAGATCCACTGTCCCAGCTAAGTAGACGGGCAAGAAGCTCAGTGGCATATCTCTTCTGAGATAAAACACAACCATGATCATTGTGTAAAATCTCAATGCCCAGAAAATATGAGAGAGATCCAAGATCTTTAAGCGCAAATCGACGGCTAAAAATAATCTCAAGGGGGCAGGTGGAATGTAAAGTAGATTCACCAAAAGGGTGTTTGTGACTCTTATTTTCTAAACACGTTGAACAATGCGTAAAAGAAGAATTTGAGGACTGTAAATCATAAGTCTTAATAATAGAAGATAAAATAGGATGAGCCGGATGACCCAACCGATGATGCCAATCTTAAAGGCTTTAAAAACGCGACAGGGAGAGGACTCGGCCACTCGTACGGACCATTTCTAACCCGACCACGTAGGATAGGTGGTTCGTCCGAATGTCCTTCACAACAAATTCGAAGGTAAGAACTCACGGACGATTGTGAGCTTTGCAAAGTAAATGGAAAGTAAATTACGAGACATGCTTTGGGGACACAGAGGACATTGCGTAAAGTAAGGGATTGATCGTTGATGAGTAATAGATAAACCCTTACCATCACCAACCAGAATGTCATTAGTGCCGGTATACGGAGCATGCAGAGATAGATTCTGAAGATCAGAAGTCACATGGTGGGAAGCCCCACCGTGTCAAGCGACCAATTGGGTATCAAACCGAGCCGAGTCGGGTGGAGGTGCGGCCACATTAGCCGCAAACGCCCTCAAGAGTGATGAAGGAGCTTCTAAATAGCCCGTGTAATCTCCATAAATTCAGGGACCGATATTCTCTAAGACAAGGTCAATAAAGTCATCGTGAACAAGCGGGGAACTTTAAGAGGCCGCTTCATCCGCCTTTTCGTGGCATACAAATATTGGGTGATCGGTTGAGAGCCCCGGAGGTGAAAAAGACGGATACGGGCACGAGAGGGTTTCGCGTAGGTGTCGTTGATATATGCCGGCGGCGGTCTTCTTGCCATAAAGGAGCGGTGCGATGTCCGGTTGAAGGGAGGACAGTAGCAGGTTTAAGAGCAAGTGATCCTGCCTATTCCATATCAAATAGTCAGGGTTAGGTTTCACCTGGCCAGCTTCGGTGACAGTCTTTGGCGGCGGCGGCGTGTCGTCGACATGTTTGTAGAGATTATACCCGATGAGGAGTGATTCCAATTGCATATGCCATAAATAATAATTGGTGGCATCCAGTTTGATTGGTGTTTGAACCGCAGCGTTGAAGGTGACAAGACTTGCGTCAGCCATGGATTCCGGCGATAAGGTCCGGTGGGAAAAAAAAAAAAAAAAAAAAACTTGTAGGTAGCCGGCGGCTGAGAACAGAATTTGAGAGATTAGGTTTTTGTGGATCGAAGCTCTGATACCATAACAGAGTAATTGGGAAATTGTGTTTTCTGTATTAACAATTGTAGAGTATTACAAGGTATATATATGACAGTACAATGATAATGATTCCACTAGTTACGCCTAAATATATGCCTAAGTATGCTCTAATAATAATTACAATGAATACACAATAATTACACACAATATATGCTAATACTTCATGCATATTTCTTGACTATTACTCCCTCCGTTCCGAAATAATCCGATTCTTAGAATCTTGCTAAACGCACACAGACATTGAAACCATTTATTGCGTTGACGACTTTATATGAAATATACTATAATGCCCTCAACTAAAAAAAAAAAAAACCTTCGAAATACAAAACATTTAGACTTACGCATTTAATGAAGGGTAAAGTAGAAAAAATACATTAAATATTCTATCGAAATGCGAACTGCCTCAGTTTTTTGAAAACGAATCTTTTTGGTAACTGCATCAGATATTATGGAACGGAGGGAGTATCTGCTTTTTTTTTCTTGACTATTATCTGCTTTATTGGCTGAATTTTTTCGGATTAAAGCTAAGGTTCGCTTTCTTTTCTTCTCATTTAACTTCACGCCTTTTTTAAGGGATACATTGGTGCAAGCCAACATCCCCATACGTACGGAAACAATAAAAGGGTATTGGAGTGGATGATCATAACAACCGTAATAATATTGAATTGTTCGCGACTGACCACCATGTGTATATATATACTTGTATATTCCTAACAGTGGGCAGGATTTTTTCATCGCCTTCTCCAAGTAAACCAGCCACTTGACTGACTGAACGTTTATTATACACACACTGATCAACAGAAGGATTGGAGTACAATATAATATATCTCGTTCTTCCAAGTCTGAATAGCTTCGCAGACTACGGAAGTCTGAATAGCTTTGCAGACTACAGAAGAACCGAGCGTAAGGGTTTGACTCCAACACCTTCAACAACTTTCCAGGAGTAATTTCAGACAACCTAGGACAGTTTTCTAGCCTATTAGCAAGTTCACAATCAGTATCAGGGAAGTAGAATTCTAGGTTTTTCGAACCCTCTTTTTCCACCGATTAAGTCACTAATGAAGTGATACATTTGACCATGAACCCTGAATGTATATATACATACATCCCCTTTATTTCGTTTGGACAGATCTTTATCATACTTAATACCAAGATGATCTAATAAAATGTCACTTTCTTTAGCTATGATTTCGAGCAGAGACGGACTCTTTTTGGGCCTCTCTCTTGTTGGAGGCTGGACGGTTAAATTATTCGAGTACTTAACAAAACCCCATCATAATCAACAGGGCAATGAATAATTACTGCAGAAGTAGACATGCCCTGATTCTTTTCTTATGTTTCCATCTAAAGTATGGCCAAATGTCTGTATATTCTTTTTTTTTTTTTTTTTCTCGATAAGAAGCTCTGTTTAGAAGATTCCTTGTCAGCATAACTTACAAGTGAGCAACTACCAAAGTTTTGTTTAGTGTGTGCATCTTTGCACTCTTCATACTAGATGAAGAGTGCATCCGAGGTGCGAGAGCAGTTAAAAAAACAACAGAGGAGCAGCAAAACCAGCCTCTTGCAAGAGCAGTTAAATTCAACCATCATCCAGAGTGCATCAGCTTCTTGGAAGACTTTTTGCACTCTTCATATCATATCAATGAAGAGTGTGCGTCCAGGTTATAGAGCAAAAAGACCGGTGAATGCAATCTCTCTCAATGCTGGAAGTTTGCGATTATCTCTCAAAATCTACAAACCAAGAATTCCCCCAAAAGCTGTGTGCAATCTAAGTCCAAGAATGTTGAGTAGAGTCGGCTGTTTTTGCTAAATAATCAGCTTCCACTGCATTTCCTTCTCTATAGATGTGTGCTAATTGAAAATGAGACTGTGTAAATCGATCTCTAAGACTATATATCTTAGTCATATACTTCCATGAGACCACAGCAGACCCCTTTTCAACATATTGATTAATGCTTTAGAATCTGATTCTACTGCCACATTTGTGTACCCCTCCCTGCTCAAGACAGTACTAGTTAAATCCTGCCATTAAAGCCCTGACCTATGATGCTATTACATGTTAGTGTGCAGTAACCATATCGGTCAAGAGGCCACTACTAGTCAATATTATGTGATCTTCAGCAGTATATCTATGCAAATGCATTACTTGAACAGCATTTTGAATATTATATATGAATGACAGCAGCATGTAAACTTTTACTAGGCTGGCATGCATGAAAGAGTCCCCATAAAGAGCCATATATTGGGGTCTACACTTCCACAATTCCCACAAAATAAAAAGAAACAAAACTTTCAATAGTTTACCAAACTATACATCCAAGCCTCCGTGTGAATTATACATCCAAGCCTACAAAAACTCAGGCCAGGAGTGTGCCTGCGGCCAGAACCTGAGCCTTTCTTGAAAAATAAAACTACAGACTTCTTAACATTTACTGGAACTAATTGGTTTTAGTAGAATGGTAAGCGCTTGATCTTAACATCATGGTGTGGAGTTTCAGAATTCTACGAGCTTTGAGCAGCAGAATCGAAATAACTGGAGGACATACATACAACTAGGTGGGGGCAATTGCCTCCTTGATCGGAAATAAATATACAATTATATGTAGTTTATGTTTAGTTTGCCCCCTTAATTTTTTATTTGTCTTTTAAAAAAAATTATTGTCCTCTTACCCGAGATCATTCGTCCGTCACTGACAGCAATGGTGTTGCAGTTGATCATCAACTCTCCAAGTTCGATCATGCGTCCGCCACTGGTCATAGTGGTGTTGCAGCTGATCATCAACACTCCAGATTCAAGACATTAGTAACGGGATTGCTTTTTATTAATTCGGTGGCAGGGCAACGGTTTTGTAGCTGATGATCAGCTGCAACATCCCGAAGACGACTCTCAAGGATGAAGACATTAGTATGAATTGCTTTCTATTAAGTCTTTGTGATTGAATCATCGGTATTGTTATGTTTCGGAAATTTTTTGGTAGTAATACATCCGTCTTAAAATATAAGTCAATTTAGTTTTTTACTTTTATCCCATAGTATAAATCCATTTAGAAAACCAATGAAATATTTATTATATTTTTCTTCTTTTACCTCTCATTTATTATATACTCACTCATTTTTTAATACTTTGCAGGTAGTATATCTTTATATGGATATACAACTTAAAACTCTAGAGATTTACATGTAAAACATATGTTTTACAAGTATAAGTCCTGGAGTTTATTTTAGTGTTATATACACTACAAAAAAAACAATCTATTGCTACACTAGTTTTTGACATATATAAAAAATGTGTGGCTAATAGCACTTGGTTAGACTCTTTTGCCACTCATGTGGCTAAAAGTAAAGATATAAGAACACTTTTTTTGTTGTGTGACAAAAAATAGTGTAGCAAAATATTATTTTTCTTGTAGTGATATATATATATATATATATATATATATATATATATATATATATATATTCTCTGTTTTTATATCTTCCTGAACTCTCTTATACTCTAAATTCTCTGTTTTTATGTCTTCCACAACTGTCTCTGAACGGCAGTCTTCATCCTATCCAGCTGTTTTATATCTTCCACAACCCCTTACCCACACAAATTCCTCTCCCCAAAAATAAGAACTCTGTCAGTCACATTGGCATTACTTTTCCACCAAAAACTCCACCAGTTGCCTCCACTCTCTCACATCTTTTCCTTGAGCTCCTTCACCTCTTCTTCAAATTTTTGATTCGCGTCTTCCGCAACGGTTACTATCTTCACCTTCAATTCTTTAAAGAACTCTTCCGTCTTTCCTTTCACATCAGTGATCCTCTCTTTTATGTCTTCCAGGATTGTTTTTTGTTCTTGAAGAGCAGCCGCCATCCTATCCATTTTCTTATGGCCTTTCTCCATTGTTTTCGGTGTTTTATCGGTGTAGTCGCGGTACAGAGACCGCTCCCCACACCATGATGTAAAAAGCACCTTGACCGGCGATTCAAAACCTGCAGTCCAACCAATCCTCTCAGTTATGCTCAAATTGGAAACGCCGTTTTTACGGCCGCCCCTCTTTCTATCATTCGAGCCCGAACCAGTACTCGAATCAGAACCGGGGACCTCACCGTCGGACGGCGAGCCCGAAGCTGTGCTCGAACATGGACGTGGGCTCAATCCGTCACCACCCATCAACATGGAAGAAAATCGATGAGTACCTGAAATACAAAAACCACATAAGACAGAAGCACATCATAAATCAAATTTTTTAATGAATCAAAACAGACAACAACATAGACAAAATTGGAAAGCCACTTCGAAAGTATACCCTATTTCCAAGCATTTGTATCTACTAGCACTCATCACACACATTGAAATAGAGTGTAGCACAAACAAAAGTAGCACAAACCATGTTAAATAGCTGAGTGTAGCACTCAAACCAACACAAACATCTTAACATGATCTAAAATGAAATTCTGAAATGAAATGAGAATAGAGCACATGGAATTATACATTAAACATACCAATAGAGGCATATTAACAGCTTATCCCATTACAACACCAACATCAGGCTCCTATGCTCGATTTGAACTCACAAATAACCCAAAAACGTGCACCACAGCTTCGCACACTTGCAAACTTCAACACACCACACCAGTATAAAACTCCAATTCAACCCCAATCTTCACAATATAAAACTCCAATTCAACCCCAATCACCACATTTAAAGACCAAAACCCAATCCACGAATTCTAAAAGAAGATTAGCAAACTAAACAACACAATTTGAATCTCAAGTCACTGCTAAAAAGAAGAGGAATTTCAGGACCCAAAGGCAGGGAAATACACAAAACAAAACAAAACAAATTCGTTCCCATAAAGATTCCGTACATCACCAAGCCAAACAAAAAGCAGAAAGCAGAGTGAAGTTTACAAATATGCAATTGTGTAGTAAAATTTTGCAGTTGCACCAAATTTAATATAGAACCGGAAAAAAAAATATGGACAAAGAAGAGATTAAATATAGTTCAAAAGAAATTGTGCCGGTTTAACCGGTGATTCAACGCTTAAGCATGATTTCTGGACTACATTAAAGAATAGAAAGCCTCTAATTTATCGAGGGGGAAAAAAAGACAAAGGAGAGATTAAATACCACAAATCAAAATAAATTGTGCCAATTTAACGATTGAGCGTGAAATGCAACCATAACGGTAAAAACAATATACGCTTTGCCGCCATTGGGTGAGAGTGTGAGAACCGAGGATTACGTGTTTAATAGAATAAACTGTAGATGGTACCTCTTCAATTATCTAAAACAGTTGTCAAAATCATGCATATTAAAAAAATCAAGTTAATGTATTAACTTTATAATAAAATGACTAAAAATTCATTAAATATAATTAATGTGATATTCTTTTTTATCTATCATAAATGTTACTATATATATTTTTGTACATGTGTTACTACATGTTTGTCATTCTCAACAATTTTAGATTAAAACATGTCATTTACAACCTTTAACTTTTTTTTTTTTTTTTGGCTTTTGCTTTTTGTTACACTATTGTTCTTTTAGGCCCAGAGTATTTTTAAATAAAAGTCTTTTATTAAGAGAATATTACGGAAAATGTATTCGACTGAAAGACTAGGGAGAACTCGGTTTCAAAGATCGAGCATCCACTATGATGCATGTGGATGTGGTAAAACAAAAAGCTGTAAAATTGTATTATTATTTTAATATGATCCACTCTAATCCACTGGTGTTCACACTTAAAAATATTTCATGTGGCATTGTAAAAGTAAATAAAATAAAATAAAAAAACGAAACAGGAGGAGGTAGGTGGGAAAAATAATTTTGAGATTTTATGATGCAACGGTTGTAGCAGGTTATACCAAATGGTATACATTAGAGCCTCTCATTTTTACACTCTCTCACATAATACATTTTTATCATATGTGAGAGGATAGAAATGAGTGGTTGTAATGTATACCACTTGGTAAACTTTCATACAACAGTTATATTTTAAAATTTTAAGAAAAATAATTTAGTCAAACATACCAAAAATTTTAATGGGAAATTGACAAAAAGCACTAGACGGGCAAATGCAGGTCATTAAGGAAAAAAAAATTAGAATACTAGATTGGCAAAACTACCTTATAATTTATACAGGGTAAATCGTATTGGATTGTCAATTCTTGCACTTGCAATTATATACGATTGGGATACGCCAAGCTTCCTCCTCCAACAACCTTGATTGCATCCATGGATCTAACATGTTGGCTCCTAAAAAACAACACGGAGATTAAAAATAGAGCTAAAACTACAAACATTTGAACAACCTTACTTAGCAAGCTTAATAAACAAGAAAGAGATGGGAAAAACAAAATAAAAAGACAATTAAAGTTACCAGCTCCAAAGATTTCTCTCAAACAGCTACCAACTAGCCGGCCGGCAAAAATGAACGTAATAAAGGGCGCAAAGGTACCTTAAAAAAAATTTGGAATAAGGAACTTGGCACAGCCAAGGAGCCCTCTGCCGTCTCTACTCCATAAAAAGGATTGAGAGTGAGGATGGATAAATTTAAAATGATTTAAAATACTTCAGGATGTTTTGGCGCATTTTTCAAAATTTTCATTGGCGCATTTTTCAAAATTTTCAATTTTAAAGTACTTATCTCAAATGCATGTTTGTTGTGTTTGAGGTTGAGAAGATAAACAGATGGAACAGGAGTTTGACGAGGACTTTGAGGATGATGTTTGATGACTTGTCATGCTATGCTTTTATCATGCTTTATTTCTATTAGACTATGTAATGTACTATGTTGCGCTTTACTTTTCAAGACATATTGTTATTTCTTTTGAAAACTTGTTAGACGAGATGTTGTACTTTCTTACTTTAAGAAATTTGTACGGTTGTAAGACTTTTGTATCGTTGTTGTAATATATCTTTCTATTTTTAGTATGTTGTGTTTCTATTATTATCTTGTATAAAAAGTAAATACACGCGAGTCTTTTAGTTTCCGTAAATGCGAAACTCGATACGACATAGTAAATGCTTACGTATAATATAGAATTTATTTTATATTATATGTGCCGGACATCCTATTTCCGGGTAAGGACTCGGTATCCGGAAATGGGAAGTTACAATGTGTATGGTAAAAAAATGAAATATGTGATCACAATGCGATACACTTCAATCAATGGCATTTGAGCATCGATATTAGATAATTCAAATGGAAAAACTATGATTGTGAAAATGATTTTTCAGATAAAAGATACATGATTGATTTAAGCTTTCATTGCAGCCTTAATTAAAGTTGAATAAGCACCATGAGATTTTATAAACAAAACTTCTTCCTAAATTTATCTGCATATACTAAATTCTTCAAGAAAATGTGCATGATAGTCACCAAAAATTTGCATAAAACAAATGTATTAAGTATTTAGAGTGATATCAGCCAAAAATTGACGATTGAGATTAAGTGGCGGAAGTAACACTTGTTGCTAACCGTTGATTAGGACTTTTAGAATGTTTTGTTTTAGAAGAAACAAGAAAATTTTCACCTACTAGGATAAACGGAAGAGTAACTTCTCAATTTGAGAGTGATTTAACTCCCTAAATGATCAAGATCATAGAGTTTAAATCTAGTTAAAAAAATACGATATAGATTTTGCCACATTTCACACACGCACATATGGAGGGTGTATGTAAGAACTAGCCTGTATTTTCAAAGGTGAGAGGTATTCAGGGGCGGATGTACTGTTAGGTGTGATGCCCGAAAGACAATTTTGTAATTATTTTATTTAATAAATGAAATGATATTATTATTCATATTTATTATTCTCATATTCACCGATGTGACAATAGTATTTACACTACAGAAAACCCTAAAGTATATCGTTTATGTAATCACTTAACTCAGTGTATGGGATATACACGGGAGGATTGAGTTAGTGAAGATGTACTTAAAATACAATTAGCCCGTAGTGAAGTTAATCGAGAGTATCGGGTCTCTCCTTTAACGTGCTATTAATGCGCCCAGAACACAATAAGTGTGATTGTCTTATCCGGACTTTCGGTTAAGAGAACCTAGTGGGGCATTTATATATGATAGATATATCATATATGGCTGGACCGATTTGATTAGAATTCACGATGTAATTCCGTAATCGAGAAGTCTTATCGAATCAATCGATGATCATATTTATGGATATATCTTAATCCTGATGTGATCACAGTCAACTGCTTGAATCGGTATAAAGTTTGACTTGACGGTTAAGGATTACACCGAGTCCGTGATCGAATTACCCCATCTTGGCATCGTCTTGGATTGAGTGAGTAGTCCGTGTTGTCACGGATACGGAATCCATTCCTTCCATTTATGGAAGTAGATAGACGCTTCCTTATTTGTTAATCCTAGAAACTGATCGATCGTACGAGTTCATATTACACTGATTAGCTACCAGTGAGTTGTATGAATTAATTGATCACTAGGGGGTTAATGGTAAATAAGGATAAGAGGTTCTAAAAAGGGTTAATAGTAACTTCCCGATTTAGAATGAACAATCTATGGAGAATTAATCCATATGTAATGATTATATCAATTGACGCTTATTATCATTCTCGTGAGGAGATAAATATAATCTCATAATCGGAGGAATGCAGTCACGGGATTATGGTGGCATATTCCTGTGATTGATTTATCGAATATAATTATTCTGTTCGTAAGATAATTATTTATTTGATTTATCGGAGCCGCCGATTATTAGTCCATGGTCCCCGACGTGCCTCCAATATAGCATAGCTATTCTCGGACGTCGAATCCTAATAATATTAATTTAATTCTTATTAGAATTTAATTAAAACGATATGTGAATTAATTGTTTAGTGGACTATTAAATTAGTTGGGCTAAATAATTAAATATGTGAAAAAGACATTTTTCATAAACTTGGCCCAATGTGTGTGTCATGGCCGAAATCCAACCCTAGGAGGGAGGATGCAATTTTCGGCCATAGAGTGTCTTAGGGAGCAAGAGATTGTTTTCTTGTGTATTAATATGTGCACAAAATATTTATTGGATAAATATTTATGGTAAGAAATAAAGATAAAGATTATTCTAGATTTGTTCTAGAATATTTTTGGAATTATCTTTTATTAATTGGATTTATTTATTTGCAAAATAAAAATCCTTGGAGGACAATGATTACTCTCCTTTATAAGAGAGTTCTCCCAAGCCTAACACTACACTACAAATTTCGACTTCTATCTCTTAGAGAGAAGAAGCCAAAAATTCGGCCAAGGGGAGTAAGAAGAAAATCTTGGAGGTTTTCCGGGTAGCATATCGGAAGGATTCGAGACGAGGATTTCCTTCCACCGGGAGTTGCTCGGATCACACGTGCGGAAAGTCGTGGTGCTCTTCACACCATCTTTTGTTCTTTCTAATTGCGGTTCTTCTACTTGGATTTTGAGATCTAAGAGATATGTTCTACAACCAACTTGTAGAGTAGATCTAGTTATTTTATTACGTGTAAATTATAGATCTAGATCCTTAAATCGCTTCTGTTGCGGATGGTAATACTAACATGTACATGTATTAGGGTGGAGTCACGTGACTCCACTGAGATTCAGATTTTTTTTGGTATTAAAACGATATACTAAAAAATATCGTTTTGTGGTTAAAAAATGTAGTTTTAGGCTACGGTAAACTCACCGAAACAAATTTTTGTATGAAAAACCCACTTTAAAACTGCGGTGATCCCACTAGAATAAAATCTGGATCCGACCCGGAGGTACTTGATTAAACAATGCTTTGCTGGCTTAAACTTGGTGTTTATCTACTACAACACCGATTAATAAAGCCACAACACGACACACATGGTTCTACATTTAAAAACCTCCGTCTAACATATTGTATATCCGTTGTGTATTATTATCTAATAAGCATCCACATTTTACGTGTCATAGTTATAACATGTGTATATTTATATAACACAAGAAGGGACATCTTCTCTATAGTCATTTAACGTATTTTAAGCTTAGCCTATAAAAATCAATAAATACTACTCATTGGTTTGTTAGAATCATCCAATCGTGAAATTGAATGACCATCAATCATGGAAAATGTTATGGCCACTGATGCGTACGCATAGCTTGGAATGCGTACGCATTGAGTTCATTTCCCCAAATCTTTACATCCTGTATAAATGATGCGTACGCATAGACTGCATTTCTTCAGCTTTTCCACTTTTCTTCAACTTTTCTCATCCCCGAACCTCGGTCTTGCCTTTATGAGCTCATTACCTCACCTTCCGGGCTTACGAGCACCTAAATCCTGTGTCATGACATCCAAACATATGCCGAGCATAATTTCCAAGATAAATAGGACTCGAAAGGACTAAAAACATCATCAAACAACAAGGTTTACCATATATATGATGGTTTACCTCAATGTGAATGTATTGTGTGTTTTCTCCCTTAACATGGCCTAGAATTGCCCGAAATGAGCCAAAAGTGCTGTAAATGGGGGTTGAACTAAGCACCGGAGCAAAGTAAAGTTGACTCTCATCAACCACCCCCCACTTAGCGTTTGCTCGCCCTCGAGCAAAGTGAGCGTTTTAAAAGAATCCAAAAAGTCAACGTCACATGCGTAGGTCAAGTCAATCACACCTCAATGATAACTGGAAAGTAAATGAGTGAATGCATAACACTTAACCCTATCTTATCAAGCAAACGGGATGTGTGTGAGTGAATAGCTTTTCCTACATTTACCACGGTTCACCGGTTCGGATTATGCTAGGTTAATACGACTGCACCATAGGCTCATACTTCATGAGCATCTCCACTAATCGAGGCCAACCGAGGCTAAGTGAGGTCAAGTAGGACTTGCACGGTTGTAACGTTAGGCTAGGGACGGGGCTAACCGAAGGGAATTTCTAGGGAATAAACAACAAAGAAATAAACACGAGCAAGCTTAATCTTGGGGTGTACAATGTAAAATGTAGCTAGCTCTACCCTTCTCTAGCTAGCCCAAAATAAGCCTAGAAACATGATTCATTCAGTAAAACGCCACATCGCACTATGTCTCAAGTGTAACGAGGCTCAAATGTAGATGAAATCATGTTTCTAAACCGGAGACTCGTCCCAAATACAAACATCACGAATCAAAACACAAGTCTCAAAACGCTTGGCCTTCTTTGACTCAACCTTTATTACATTTTTATTGACTTTATTGCAAGCTTTCTTTGGTTGATTTCATTTTCTTTTGACTTTTCTTTTTCTTTTTTTTTTCTTTTTTTTTTGTTGGTTCGAATGTGAATTTATAGATTAGAGGGAAACCTGACTGAGAAAACTACAAAATCTTATTGATGCTACTGATGGTGGTGAGTGTAAGTACTTGATATCTGTCGCTATCCATTCCAACGCAGGTCTATCCCTTGAAATAAAGACCAATGTACATCATGAACAACACACCATTGAAGGAGGACATAGCATTTAAAGAATAGTAGAGAACTCATTTCCAACTTCATTTTTTCACTTTAGGGCCATTCAATGGAAATTGTCATGCTGCTTGAAGCTTATAGAGGTATATTTTGTTTAATATTGCATACAATAGGGCATTGGATGCCTAATATACATTATCAACTTCCATGTATTAAAGAGTTGGTTGTTTTCCATTTCTCAAATATTTACAATGATCTCTTATATAGCAAATATCTCCCTTATTATATCATGTTACACTTCACCATCAAAACTACGCAACCAGACGGTCACAATCACCCATATCTGCAGTGGGCATACACCGTGCATTGCACGGTGCGAAAATACTAGTATATATATATACATACTCTAGGCCAAAAAAATAATGTTACATCATTAATAGAATCAATGGATAGGAATCAACTTTGAGAAGGTCGATTCTGTCACTAAAGACGCCCAATACGAAGGATAAAAGATCATAAGAAACGATCGATCAATCATCTAGCGCCAAAAACTGTTCAACGTCCATATGGCCATGCATTGTATTCGGATTAGTGCCTCTTTAATGCATTGCTATAATAGTGTAACCTTTGTGTTTCAATTTTCACAAACATGTCAACCGTAATAATATTGAATTGTTCACGAATGACCACTATGTGTATATACTTGTATACTTGTAAATTTTTTTGGGTTCGGGTGGGCTTAGCGTAATTTTTTTTAATGTAGTTAGTTGATAATTAAAATTTAGGGGGAATGAGGGAGAAGGACATAAATATTTCATCAATTGAGTAGAAGGACAATTTTTTGAAACTTTTGCATAAAGGACAAAACTATTTATTCACTGTCGAAATTCACTTGTGTTCGAAATTCACCGTTTAAATTCACCGACGAAATTCACCGTCGAAATTCACTAATTTTCAAAATTCATCGTCGAAATTCACTAATTTTCGGGATTCACTGTCGAAATTCTCTATCGAAATTCACTGATTTCGGGATTCACTGGGGAGATTCACTGATTTTCGGGATTCACTGTTTGTCCTTCTCGCTATAAAAAATATGCAGTTGTCCTTCTCCCTATAAAAAATATGTAGTTGTCCTGTTACTTAAAAATATTTCAGATTGTGTCCTTATCCCTAATTTTCCATAAAATTTATAGCAAAATATTTTGTTATTTTGAAAATATGTAATGGTATATGAGCATCACATGTAATTGAACACATTATCTACCTTGAATTTGATACACAATTATTCCTCACTCTCTTGTGATCTTGACTACAACTACTACTTGATGATGACGATGATGAAAAATGTTTACAATTAGACATCTTCAGGATATCACTTGTATTTTGCTGCTGCTGTAATAATGTACTACAATCCCAAAATAAGATAGGCTGTTTACTTGGGTCACTTTATCACTTTAAAATAAATAAATAAATAAATAAATAATACAAGTGACTCCCTTGTTGCCAAAACCTTAGCCATTGATATATGTATTCATAAGAAATTGCTATATTTCTACAAACTTTTACAGAGTCTAAACTCCCTATCAAACTGTTGCTCTTTTAAGTTCCATTCTAACCGTCTCCTTGGAGGATGGAAAACTTGAATACAAAAAGACAGAAGAAAAAAAAAAATCAAGATGTATCCAGTACCACTTCGCTAACATCCAAGTCTGCTATTGTCTCCTTCCCGAACAATGTAAAAGCAACAGTTACCTGCATGAAGAATTATTTGGATGATGATACACATCAACTCGGACAAGGACAAGGGAGAACAGATATATAGACAAGGGTTCATTCATTCATTCATTCATCACTGTTCTAGGACCCTCTTGGTCTGGGTCCGACCTCAGCTTTGACCACTTGGCTAAGCCTCATCAGCTTGTCCACTGGAAAACTTAAATCAGCCTAATGACCTTCTAAAACGCCATCACAGTGTACGAAAATTGTTAAAATGCATACCATTTTTTTCTTCAAACTGGCTTTCTTCAGGACACCTGAAAACCCTGTGAAGGCTCCCGAGACAATTCGCACGGGAGAACCTGGTCGCAGAATCACCTTAAGATTCTTTGATGCTGCAGATGTCTTGGCTTTTCTAGCTCGTCCGTTGGGCTTTAACAAGGATCCATGTTCGCCCCCACCAACAGAATTTGCTTGAGAGTCTTGAAAACCTGATGATGGTTCAGGATCCCAAGTTCCATCCTCTTTGTTTTCTTCAAGAAAAGCTTGTTCTGCAATCTCCTGCTCCTCCTTCACTTTCCTGAATATTACTTCCATGTCTTCATCATCAACAGGCCTTGGTTTGTTAATTTGGCGCTTTCTGCACAAGAATGAATGAATGGCAGCTTTACCTTCACACGGGATAATTCTGGATGTTTTAACTTAACTATTAACAGGCTTGAAATGCTAACACATGCCACGCATGTTAACCTAAATAAGGCATCTGATTGTCGATTGGTTCAATACCACTTACAACAACCTAACCGCTACTAAAGTCATAATGAGTCTAATAAGTACTTGGGTTTTTGTCCTCGCAAGATCCAAAATGGTTAACCAGGTTATTCAATCCGGTAGAAAACCTAACTTATGTAATTTATTAAAGAAAGGGGGAAAAAACAGACTTGCATACTGGCATCCAATTCATTTTCCCACTAATGTGGTACGTTACGATACTCACTTAACAAAATAAGCTAGTGTTAGATTCATGAAGGACAAGAAGAAAAGAAAATTCACTTTTATTAGTCAACAAGAGTAGCCTGATTTATTAAATAAATAAATAAAAAAGGTCGTCTGACCAGTTAAACAGCTAGTGTAGGAAAATATGCTGCTTACGTATTTCCGACCGTGGCTCCAACAAAGCCTCCAACGCCAACACATTCTCGGATGAAATCGTGGACTTCCTTGTTCATTATACACCTCAGAAACACACATCCAGGAAAGAGGGATTTCGGTTTGACAGAGATGGTTCCGTTTTTAAGTCTTTTTTTTATTTGGAAAGACGGAATGAAAACCTGTGAGCATTCATTACCTAGTTAATACGAAGTAAACAAAAGAAAGAGTTGAATAACCATAGCATTCGCAAGCACATGTACAGTTTTAAAAGTTCCTATTGTATTGCAGCATAGTAAAATGAGTTGCAGATGGTTCAGGAAGAGGAAGTAGCTGAGAAGAACATCAACCAATTGCCCAAGATAGTGCCAGGCACATGTTTAAAACTTAGTCAGGCTGGACCAGAAGATGCAGCTTGCTCATTACTTTTAAGCCCTTCAGACTGTCTGCAGTCACACGACTGTTTAGCAACATAAAAATACAGAAACTTAAGTAGTTATACTGTCTGTTATCTTTTTCTTCACAAAAACAGAACCCAGAGCAGCATGTAGCTTGATATTGCTATTCCATGCATACAGATAAGCACAGCCACAAGTATCATGATTGAAGCAATGAAAATTCATCTTTTTGCACAAGTTCTGCTTTGAAGTCTTTGTAAGTTTGTTAACTGCCTGCCTATTGGATCATAAGATCTATATTTATCCTGTCACTACCCAACATTCGTAACCCAGATAATATGGATGTTGAAAATTCAAAATCTGGTGGGATGAATATTAAGAGAAGTAAGAAGGTCAAAAGAGTTGCAACTTTTTCTTGTTGTAATCTTATCTTCCAAACTTGCTAAACACAGAGGGAAATTATTCGTAGTAACCTTTTGTACCCACAGTTTCTGGTCCATGTATTAATTAATTAATTTATTTTGTTGTTGCTATTTAATAAGTATCTAAAAAACAAATGGCTTACTGGTTTATATCACAACGTTTTCATCAAAGCATATGCCAAGAATCAAATAACCAGATTAGCACCTTGCACCTTCAGTGATAATCTAATCAATCACATTGACTCCATTCATATATTATTAACCAACAGAAAACACACACTCAGAAATGAAACTAAAACCAGCACCAAAGGTTTTTGAGCACCTTTGCATGTTGTTACGCTAAAAGCTCCAAACTTTATCATTAACAGTTGCATGTTTTAAACACAATTCACGCAGGGAGTTGAATGCGGGAGCGAGAGTGAAGATTGAAAGCCTAAGCGAGGACACCATTTATTAAGTTTTCTAATTAAACATTTCTAATTAAACTACTTAGAGGATTAGTAAATAAAAATTAAGAAAAGGGGGTGGGGGAGGAAAGAGAGAAAACCTTGAAATCCATAGAAGGAAAATATCGGGCGAGAGATCGGGCCAAGAGGTCAGCAGTGTAATTGGCAGAAACTCTGGAGACCCGAACGACCCACCATTGAGGGCCCAAAAGAGCAAGGTTATCAAGATTGAGCTCTTCAGTCCATGAAACATAACGTTTCTTGGGTTTCTTGATAAGCCTCTCCTCCACCTCTTCCTTCCAATTGTAGGCTGCATTTTTCTCCCTCCTTTGTTTTCTGAGTTCCCTTCTCTCTTTGGCAGTCAGCTGCTGGGAATGGGAATCGCTAACTGACTCAACAGTGGACGAAATTTTGAGCTTGTGGAAGTTGAGTGAATGGGAAAACAAGGTTGTTGGTCCAGGAATCAAAAGGGTGGGTGGGCAACAACTCCATCCCACAAGTCCTGCTTTCTGATTTATCATCTTCTTCCTTTCCCGGTAAAAGCACTAAAACGTTTGCCTTCACTAATTTGCTTCTTATTTCCTACCCGATTGCTTACTCTAACTCGACACTGGGCCAACCGTGGACTTCTGGGCTGATTAACATCACGTTTATACACGTTAAAATTCCTGTCGTCTCACAAGTAATCAACGGAAGCGAATGAAACTCACCTTCAATAAAAACGAATTAGGCGATACTGGGATAAAATGACGAAAAGGATGTACTAGTATTTGACATTTCGATAGATTTTTTTTTTTTTTTTAAATTTTTATTTTTCATCTAAGGAACAAAGTTAGCATCCGAATTTTTTTCATCTAGTAGAGTACTAGAAAATAAACAAAAATTTTGAAATCATCCGAATTTTTTTTATTAGTGTGTCCTCTTGGCCCCTTCTCCCTACATTAAACATATCAATAAAGACATTTGCACGGTATCACAAATAGCAAACTCTGATCTATCTAGTACCAAAAAGATGAAGAATAAAAAGTACTAACAAGATAAAAATCTCATCGCAACTATGAGTGATTAAGAAAATGGTTTGAGGGTGGAATCAAGTAGCAAAGTTTACATATCGTTTTGTTCTGTTAGATCTAAATGCAGATTATTAAGGAAAAAAATTATAATACTAAATTGACACCTTAAGAAAAACAGAAATTACCTTGCACTTGCACTGGGATACGCCAAGCTTCCTCCTCCAACAACCTTACTCGCATCGTCCCATCATACTCGCATCGTCCCATCATATTTAGGAGTAGTAGCATCCATTGATCTGAGGTGGGTGAAGTGGGGATATGTAGAATAAACACACAAAAGAAAGAGGAAAGGGGAAAAATTAAGCCTTTGTTACCTAAAGTTGTAAAAAGCTTAATAAACAAAGAGATGAAAACTCAAGCTTTAGGCTTTAATAAACAAATAGATGAAACTAAAGCTTTTCTTATCTGAAGTTGTAAAAAAGAAACTACATCGATTGTAAAAAGAGAAACTAGATTCAACAACGATTGAGCTTTGTAGAACTACCTTGTATCACCAAAACAAAATTGGAGAAAACTAGTGAGCTTCATTCTGATTGGTCAGAAACTTTTGACGCGGATCGAGCTATCATTGTCAATCCGGAGCAAAGGTAACAAAGTGGTCATGCCCAAGGTTTAGTTGAGATTTGTTGTGGTTTTTAGTGTTTTATGAGAATATACTGAACCAAAACCTGAGTTTGATATACCATTTGAATCTACATTACGAGAGGTGTCCATTGAATCAAGAATCACGAAATTCCGATGCCATTTCAATATTGATCAATTGAAATAATTGTCATCAAAGAAACACACTTAATATATAATATTTTTCTAATGATATAATATTATCAATCTTCTACAACCTCAAGCAAAATATTTTGATCCAAAGCTTGATGTTGTGTTAGTCGTACATGATAACCTAAGGTTAATATCGCAACCACCGTAACATATAAATACTACTATATAATATGATGTATTACAAAGATCACTTATGATATAACAATATAACATATATATCATATCATTACACGTCACACTGTCACATCATGTCATCATACGACTGTTGTAAGTTATATCAAATGACATATTAATATATCCACATATTTTTACTTACTTTCATAAATTATGAGTGTGTAGGGTAAAAGAAAACGATCAAAATGCACTACACTTCAATGACATTTGAGCATAACAAGGGATATTGGATAATCAAAATGATTAGACTATGTTTGTGAAAATGATTTTTCAGATAAAAGATACATGATTGATTTAAGTTTTCAATTGAAGCCTTAATTAAATTTGAATAAGCACAATGAGATTTTATAAACAAAACTTCATCCTAAATTTACCTGCATAGACCAAATCCTTCAAGAAATGTGCATGATAATCACCCAAAATCTGCATAAAACAAAATGTATTAAGTAAATCAAATGAGAGGAGACTAGCAATAGAGCTTGAACTACAAAAGAAAAAATGTTAAAAGAGATATATTTAATAAATATCCACATATTACGTGTCATGATCAGTGATGGACCCAGGATTTTATTTCAGTAGAGGCCGAGATCTCACTGAAATGTGGTAGCTAAAATATTTCTTGTAAAATTCACAAAACATAAAATATAAACACTAGAAAAGAGAAAATAAAATATAAATTACAAACATTAGAAATGAGAAATAAAAAAATGATGTAACAGCAAAGATTTGAGCTTATAACCTTAACATAGATAAGTTAGACACTTTACCAATAAAGCCACAAGGACAATTTGATTAAAAAGGTTCGAAATAATATACACAGTGTTAATATTATTAGAAGGGTATGCTAATAATTTCACACCGAAATTTGAGTGGGCCATGGCCCACACCCTCACCATGCTGGGTCCGTCCATGGTCAAGATTATAACACAAAAGGGATATATACTCTGAGTATGGATCTTCTGCTGTGACATTATGTTGTGGTGTAGGTTGTGATAAGGTGAAAAATACAAAGTGACATCGTTTTGGCTGAAAATCTGGTTTTTTAAAACATCAAAACGACACAATGTTAGTTTATTACACCATCACAAAATTTGTTGTGACATCAGAGGATCCCATTCCATCTTAGACTCATTTTACCTATTTTTAAGCTTTTCCTAAATAAATCAGTAAGTACTGCTCACTGGTTTGTAATAATCATCGGAAAATGTTATGGCCGGCCACAAAAATTGACAATAAACACATTCTTGCAACATAGATTGTAGTGTAAAATCAATTGGTTTATATAGATCATATCGTAAGTAATGATGTAAAAATATATCGTGTCGATTATTATGGCATAATTTTTGTAAACATAACACTAGTCATTCAATATATCGAAGTGAGCTGTTGTTAATTTCTTGAAATAACATGTCATTATACCGCTACACACATAATTCACATAAATTATTATCACAACCACCGTAACATAATAAATACTACTCATTTTCGTTTTTTTTAACTGTCACATTTTATGTCATTTTTGGATTAATCTGATCATTTTTTATCTTAAGGTTAGTCATTTTTTAGATGAACCTGGTCTCCAAATGTGACATATTAAAAAAACGGAAGGAGTATATAATATATGTATTACAAAGATCACTTATGATGTAACAATGTAACCTATATATCAAGATCAAGACGTTACTATGAATTGCTTTCTATTAAGTCTTTGCGATTGAGTTATCGGTATTGTTACGTTTAGGAAATTTTTAGGTAGTAATACCTTCGTCCCAAAATGTAAATCAATTTATTTTTGGTTTTGTCCCGTGATATAAATCTATGTAGAAAACCAATTAAGCATTTATTACATTTTTCTCTTTTTACCCCTCGTTTATTATATACTCACTCACTTTTCACTGTTTTGCATTTATAACGGTCAAAATTCATAGACTTTTTCATTAAAATTAATGACACATAACCGATCAAACAAACTTTTTTAATCTATGTGACAATGTACAAACGGATTTATATCTTTATACGGATATACTACCTACTTCAAAACATTTGGAACAAGAAGAAAAAAAAAACATTTGTGGGAACTTCTTGTGTGCTAGCTATCTCTATATGCACCGAAGTGACTCGTGGGTTGATCGGAGCGACACAGTTTCTATCCTGGATGAAAACTGTGTGGCTCTGATCAACCCACGGGTCACATCGGGGCATATTCCCTCACCAGTCACCACACAAGAACTTCCCTACATATAAGTTTGAAACCGATATCTTTATCCCCTGGATATAGCCTAGTGGTGGTTGGGGTGGGTAATCCATGCTGAGTCTGAAAGCCGGAGGGTGGGGGTTCGAGTCCCGTAAAGAGCCGACCCCTTTCGGTAAGAAGATATAAGAAGCAAGCCCCAACTCCGAGCTGCTAGGTGCCTGATTAACCTCTCCTCGCATTCCTATGGGATCGGGGGCAAGGGGACCCTTCCGGTTAGGGTATAACCGTTTTTTGAAACCGATATCTTTATACGGATAACTTTTTACACATAAAACCCCACCCCAAAAGTTTCGTTAGGTTTTTGAATTTTTCGTTGAACTTTTTCTGGCGGGCTTACTTCAAAACATTTTGAAAATTTCAAAGTGGGGAAGCAAATTAATGACATTACATCGAATTATTTTTCAATACATCAAAGGGAATTTACGGTAGAGATTTCAATATGAATACTATAAAGTACACCACCTGCTATTATTTTTCTATATAATAGTCAAAGGTTATTTTAGATTTTTTTAATCAAAATTAATGACACATAACCAATTTAATCATTTTTTTTTTAATTTGTGTGAAAAAAAATCCAAACGGAGGTGGTAAATCCAAGAACCTATTATCATCTTGAACGTATATATTGCAAATCATGACATGTCACACTGTTACATCGTGTTATCCTACGACCGTTATAAGTATTTTATAACAAATGACATATTATATATCCATACATTCTTACTCACTTTTCACAAAGTATGTGTGTGTATGGTTAAAGAAAAACGAAATATATAGTCACAAATCACAATACACTGCACTTGATATAATGATTCTACCGTAAAATATTTTTGTATTATGACATTTTGTTATATCAATATGATAGCGTGTATGGTGACAAAAGAGAATAGAAATATGGGTCACGTTGTATTATATTTGGTACAATTTTTATCATAAAATACACTACATTTGTTGTATCAAAAGTGACATTTTATTACCTACTTTAACTTAATGTTATCTTTAAATGAAATAAACTAGTAGTCAAATTCTGTGGAACTAATATCTTAGTCATATACTTCCATGAGACCACAGCAGACCCCTTTTCAACATATTGATTAATGCTTTAGAATCTGATTCTACTGCCACATTTGTGTACCCCTCCCTGCTCAAGACAGTACTAGTTAAATCCTGCCATTAAAGCCCTGACCTATGATGCTATTACATGTTAGTGTGCAGTAACCATATCGGGTCAAGAGGCCACTACTAGTCAATATTATGTGATCTTCAGCAGTATATCTATGCAAATACATTACTTGAACAGCATTTTGAAGATTATATATGAATGACAGCAGCATGTAAACTATTGAAAGTTTTGTTTCTTTTTTATTTTGTGGGAATTGTGGTAGTGTTAGACCTCAATATATGGGCTGGGATTGCTAAAATCAGTAGTCAAATTCTGTGAAGCAAAAATCAGTTGACAAAATTATCTGTACAAAGTGTTCTTTTTCATAAGCATTCCCCTATACAAAGTAAACTCACTACCACGCTAGCTAATCTTTACTTTCTGACCCCCAATACAAAATATAGGGGACAAAGACTACATATATAATAACTCTATGCCAAGAAATAATGTTTGCATCATTAGCAGAATCACCGGATAAGAATCGGCTTTGAGAAGGTCAATTCTGTCACTAGAGACGCCCAATACGAAGGATTAAAATATCGTAGAAAACGATCGATCAATCAATCATCTAGCCGTTGAATTTCGCCCTTCATTATACGATTACTTGTAACCTTGAAACCGAGCAGAGCTGGATCTATTTGCTTCCCTTTCTTACCTTTCTTTTTACTACTGCTTCGAGCCACATCGGATGATGTCTCGGAACCCGTGCCAATAATATTATTATTATTACCGCTATCTTGTTGTTGTTGAGATGAAGGCTTCTTGGAACTGCTTTTGAGCATATCACTAAATGATGTCTCTGTTATATCAGTATCACCTGAAGATGATGTCCTTCTAAATCGCATGTCCTTCCCAGAATGCTGTTGTATTATGGTATCAGAGCCTTGATTTCTCGTATTATCAACAACATCACGTCTTCCTCCTATAAACAAGATTTTTTTGAGAAAATACTATTACCAAGACCACGTCGAAAAAGTGCCTTAATAATACTTGGCATACTACTGAGAACACTTGCACCAATATGTTCAACGGATTCTCTATCTTACATACTCACACTCTCTATCTTACATACTCACACGTCGCCATTTTTTTTCTCTATATTAGGCTATTCATAAACTGGATAGAGCCCTAGAAAGTATCGACTCGACTCAACTCGACTTGACTCGACTCGGCTCGGCACGATTACACCCTAGCCTAGAAGAAGAGGAACAGAGGGGAAAAAAATGTGGCGCAGGGTTCATATATAAAGTTTGAGGTTTATCAATAGTGGAGAAAAATTCACTTGGTCTTACCTTCTGCAGGAACAGCATTTGAAGAAACTTGTCGTCTGATCATCATTTCATGATCAAGCTCAGCTAACCCATCTTGAGAAGCGGAACCGCGTGACACGGGTGGACGCTTAAGCAAAATGTTTTCTGGTCTTCTAGACGTAGCCAACGTACCCCTGTCAAAGGATTAGAAATGTTATACCCAACCCAACCCAACCCAACCCAACACTTGAACGAACAATTCGGAAAATATAGCATATACCAAGTCAAGGTATCATTCACTTCAATAAAATATTTTACAAGGGTAAAAATTTAAATATGGAGATTTATACTTTTACAAATAGGGGGACACCACTTTATTTTAGATTCTATTGGTTATAGCGCACGACCATTCTATAATTTGTCATTGAAAAAGCAATGGGAAACCTTTTTCTTTTAAGGCAACAATAGGTAGAATTTAAACCCTAGTACTGCAACCAATATGAAATCCTCACCGATCCTTGGTAACTGCATCCTGAAATGACGGCACAGATCCAACATTCTCATTGTGGAACCCGGGATAACCTCCTGCAAGAACATGAGATCGGTTACCATATTGGACAGTAAGCAGTTTAAATGGAAATAAGGGAGACAAAAGTACCAGAACTACTGAATGATGAATGCCTGCTGTGAACATTAACAGGCATTTCCTCTTGATCTACTATGGCATCTCGAACTTCAAACGAAGGCCCCTGTATTTCACCAACGGTTAGTTAGCAATTGAATCAATGTGCGAAAATATCCAAGCACATACACAGGCTCTTGGTTGCTATAGTAAAGAGCTCGTAAGCTGATCTATGGGTCACCACTCTTGCATCATAAGTTATAGTTGCATATAAGTATAACCACCTTCAGCTGCCTAAACACACCCTTCTCATCATAAGTTATAGTTGCATATAAGTACATTGCATTCAAGACGTAGTGTGGCTTACCAGAGAGTCATTATCAATAGAAAAGAACCGTTCTCCTTCCACCATAGCTCCAGAGTTGAATCTAGACGATCTCTCAGCAGCTTCCATCACAGCACTCATCTCATCAGCTCCACCATGCCGAAATCCAGTGGAATTTGAACCATAATGTCCCGCGACAAAGGGCTGGTTCAAACTTCCTTCTGGATCTGACACAAGGCTGAATGCATGAGACGAAGGGGTAGTCTCGGAATAGGGACCCAACGAGCCCATCCCTCCATTAAGCATGTCGAGAGACTCGGCTTGCTGACGGTTCGATTTCTGGTGAAGTAGTTGCATGAGCAATCGCTTAGAATTGTCCTCATTTGTACCGGATGAGGACCATAAGCTTCCATCTACAGAAGTCCCTTTGACCTCTAAATCTCTTGTCTGTGCATCATTTCTAAGACGCAATTGTTGGGCACGTGATTCAAGCCAGTCATTAGAAACCTGGCCATTACTATCAGACCGGTGACCTTCCATTGTATCAAAATTTGAAGCATGAAACTGGTTGAGGCCCAGAGGGTGCTGAAAATTATGTGAATAATTACCAGAGGAAAATGTACTTTCTTGATTGCCAGGGTTATGCAGTCTCGCACTCAGTTGCCTCTCTAACGCTTGGGCATGAGCTATAGAATTAACACCATCTGGATTTGTTCCAACGCCTCGTAACGATGTTGAGCGTTCAAATGCCAATAGGCCTGCATCATAAGCCTCTTGTTGGCGTCTATCTTGAAACAACTGATTTCGTTCAAGATGACTAAGATTCTCTTCACTGAATGGAAATTGTTGCTGATGAAAATCTGATGGACCAACCCCGGCAAAATTCAATCGATGAGAACTAGCAGGATTTCTGAGAAACTGACCGGTTTCCTCAACAGGCCATCTCTCATCTTCCATCTCAAGTCGCTGTCTTAATCCCATTGGCAACTGCCTGCCACGCAACTGCTCTTGTTGAAGGATTTGATGATCCAATGGATGCACCTGTCCACGTTTTTCATGTGCCAAAAGCTCCAGCAGATCATTCTGGGGCACTTGCGGATGAATTTGACCGTATTTTGCCTGTATAAGATGCTCTAGGGATGGTTCTGAGTTCCTTGGGAGAAGATGTGAACGTTGTTGAAGTTCACTCAAAATCTGCTGATTCAACAATATCTGTTCAACGGCATTGTTAGATCTAAAACCATCAATACGAGACTGATCACGCATTTGACTTTGTATTAAATTTTCAAGCAGCATTTGTCGAGCATGAGCCTGTTGCTCCTCTTTCAGTAATAGTTGCTGTTGATGAAATTGTTGCTGCTCTTTTAATAATAGCTGCTGTTGACGATACTGTTGCTGCTCTTTTAAAAGTTGCTGTTGCTGCAATTGCTGTTGTTGAAGCCGTAACATCCTATGCTGATGCTGTTGGAGCGCCAAAAACTGTTCGACGTCTGTATGGCCATGCATTGTATTCGGATTAGCGCCTCTTTCATGCATTGCTTCATCAAAATAAGTACCGGGAGAGGGCACTATCCTGTGTTGCTGAGAATAATGTGGAATTTGTTGGGACCGCAACTTCTCAGCTATTTCAAAACTGCTGTTTTCCAGGTCCATTTGTGAAAAATGTTGAGCATCTATCACATCTTGAAATAAATTAGATTCAGAAAGTGCATTCCTTCGGTAAGCATTAGGCCATGTATCGGTAGCTTCAGCCATTCCACCAGTAGTGACTCTTCCGGCTTGAGAATATACCGGTTGCTCCTGAACACCTCCGGTAAAAGACGTAGGCGGAGCTCGGTCATTTCTTGCTTGGATGCCCTCCAGCTCAGACCAAAACAAACCGAGCGGGTGCAACTTGTCACCTTGCATTGACATGCTGGGCCCACTTGATTCATTTGAAAAAGAAGGGTGATTATGTGTACTTATAGATGAATCAGCAGCAATTCTTGCGGCCATCTCGATGTTACTTCCGCTACTACCGGGCCTTCCAGGAAATACAATTTCTGCATACAAATCTTCCAGATGTGAGTAAAAAAGCAACAGATAAGAAAATATAATTACGAACATTGGAAAAGAAGCTACCTTCATCCTGAGCAACAAAATCAGGGTATCCTTTGGAATATTGAAATTGTGAAGGGTCATCAAACCCTACTTTTCCTAACTTGGCGTCCAAGATGTCGTCAGAATGAGATTGCCAGCTTGGCTCTAATGTGTCAGATGGCTTCCTATCTGGAAATGGAGCAGAAGAGCGTAAAATGCCCTCCAATCTCCCGTCTATACTAGCACCTTCTTCCACATTGGAACTAAAATCTTCAGCACCAACGTAATCATGCGTCACTTTCAATTGTGGCATCATCTCACCTAATTCAAAAAAGGGCGATTCCTCAGGAGCGTTTTCCAAGCGGACAGGCAAATCCATGCCAAAGAATCCTTGTTCAAACCATGAGATAATGTCCACCCCAAGAAAGGGACCTTGGATTTCTCCTTGAGGATCACGATAGTACAAGCTTAACTCCTCAGGTGGGATACCTTTTCCCAAAAGATTTAATTTAAATCTATCTCCAAAAGTAAGAGCGTTTTCATTCACACTATTGTCTCCAAAAGACCTCGGGTCATCGATTGTAAAAGGGTCAACAAAACTAATGGAATCTAAAGCAGAATTCCTGGACATAGTAGAAGTGGGGCCCTCAACTTCAGAACCACCTAGTTCAAAATTACTATTAATATTTGCTATTCCTAATCTAACTTGGCTAACACCTTGCTCAAACACAGGTTCACTGATTCTGCCTCCTTGTCGGTGATTGACTTCTCTCTCTGAAGATTAACATAAGCATTTGTCAGAAATAGCAATATCTTAGTGACAATAAGATAGAAATTTCTTTGTAACATACCATCTAAATTCTTTTCTGGCCCTTGCACCCCACTATTGATTGGTGTTTCGTAATTATATACAACTTCCTCAGAAACTTCAGAAGGAAGGGCAACACCTCTTACACTAGTCACTTCAAGATCTGTCAGATATATAAACGATAAATTAGCGTCTACACAAAGGCGGAAACAAATAAATCAAAAGAGTAATAGCAATAGTAATAATAAAAGAAATATAATAAATTAACTATTCCTTAATACAGAAAAATACGTACCTGCAAAACTGTCAGTTGATTTGCCCTTGCTGAAAGAACTACGCTGCATTTCACTGTTAGTGATCTTTCCTTTCGATATGCCTTCTAGGATTTCCTGAAAATTTACGAAGCCAAGTGAAATTTAATTCTAGTATAATGTTTAAAAAACACTCAACTCATAAGGCAAGTATTGATCAGATAGTAGATCTCACCTCCTCTTCACCATCAGGAACAACAAAAGCCAATGGTGGAACGTTAGTTACTTGCGTTACAGGGGGTGCTTCTTCCATTGTGTCAGGAATCTTATGAAAAGCTGGATCTAGCTTTCGCCTACGATAAATATCAAGAATTTTACCCCTTGGGTAGCAAAATGCAGTGCCGGAGGAATCAGGCTTCCCAGGGAAACTTGCAGCTGTGGTTGTCCCTGCACTGACACCGCCTCTGCCTCTTCCCATTGTAAATCCAGTATGTGTAACCTCCGCTTTTCCCCCCCTTTCAACTCCGAATCCAGGAGCTGCACGGTACGATCCTGGGACACCAGAAACTCCCTCTGTTCTATGATGACGTGGTCTCCACTTATCATGAGAATCAGAGTCACGATCAGAAACAGAACGACTAATAACTAAACTGGGCTGGTTTTCATTATGTGAGTCTTCCTTTTCCACGTCACCTTTCTTCTCAAGTCTAGCTTCCTTTTCTTTATCTTCTGGTCCCCACCTGGAAGTCCACTTGGTATCACGCCTTGCCTCATGCCCAGAACCAGCATTGCGACTACCAGCATCATGCCACTTATCATTTGTAGGCACAGATTTAGCTTCAGTGACTTCTCTAGTTGAAACAGTGTCAGTCCGACGATCAGTTTTCCTACGGTCTCTTCGACCAAGCAGCCCAGTTTCTCGTTCTTCTTCACGCCAACGACGAGCAGCATCATTCTCAACTGTTATTTTTCTCCAGTCTTTCTTGTTATCCTCAGATTCTGCACGCCCACCCTCCTTATGAATGGAGTCTGCAGAACTTCCAAGAGACAACGAGCTGGGAGCACGAGCTTCCTGTCAACAGAGAGAACATTATGTAGAATAAATACAGTAGTTTCAACAACCCCAGCACAACTACAGTATCCGAAAGACCACTGGACCCCATTAATCTGATTAAACCGGGACCCCAATTCGGGCCTTAGGGGTTGAAGGTCTCCCTAACACACGACCTTACCAGAACAGCATCTGTTCTATAGGCTCATGCCTCGTAACCTTGAGTTCTAAGGTCTCCCTAACCACTTGATTCAACAAGTGTAGGTGAAAAACAAGTGCACACAAACCTTATTCCTACCAGGTGAGGCAGCTATATGGATCGCATGTATCTATTGCGCTCTATCATAGACTATATCCCTCCCCAATACCGAAGCAAGTCATATCCTATATTAATATTTTCCTCCATGTCTTCCTTGATCTACCTCACCCGAGTTAGTTATCACATAACAATGCATGATTTAAATAAAATAAAAAAAACAATAGATTTGGAGTAGGTAGCTAAATAAAACACTTCATTTCAAAGGATAAGCTAACCACATATTTGCCAAAAGCTGTCTCCAGAGGTTACAGGAATATCACAAGTATCTGACCCATGATTCGGCTTAGCCAGCATGTGACAGAAGCCTATGTTACATAAAGTAAAAAAATTCAACTATTAACTTTTTTAATGTCCAAAATGGCAAGCAGATGATTGATTAGAACGGTAGGAACCAGTACATGTGAAGTAAGCTCCAACCCACGTCAGGAAAATAAAGAAATTTCATGGATAGATGTGATGCAACCAGCTCACCCCTACACACTGCTACTATGTGGAAGAGTAAAAATGGTTATATCATTTCCATCCATTTGGCACAACCGTTGTCTCATGAAATTCATGAAAAATATAAGGGTTTCTACCAGTATTAGTAAATGTATGACTTCACATCGTAAATGCTTATTCATTAAAAAAGACACTCATCATGCAGTTACAGTATTCAAAGGGTCTCCAACGAGGCAACTTAGGTTCATGGGGAAGAATTTCAAACATCATATTCACTACAAAATAGAACAATATTAATAATATAGGATAGATAAGACACATTAATCCTTGATGGTCACCCCTGTCTTCACTCTTCATAAGGCGTCAATCGGGAATCGTAGGGAAAATCGGAAAAGTAAAAAAGAAAAAGACACGGATAAACCATGCGACTGATAACTCACCATCTTAGCCTCACTTGGTTTAGCATAAAGCCACTGAGGAGACAATGGAATGCTATCGGACACAGCCTGATCTGTTAAACCGACACCAGAAAAAAAAGTTTAGATTGCATTGTCAACCTACGGCAATGAAGATGGAGTAGAGCTGTTTTTATCTGACTTCTTCATATAAGTTAACCAAATACAGAAAAGAGAGTATCAGAAATTCCAGACTGAAAAGAGAGGAAGAAAAAAGAAGAAACGGGGACATTACCCTTGGACTCATCAAGCAAACCCATCATAGCTTTCTCTTCATCATTCCCTGCAGAAGCTTTACAAATATAGAAGATCAAATATAGTAATAGCAACTTCTGTTAAACTGCAACACGTTTGTGCTAGTTTCCACATATAATGTTTAGGCTAAGAAGAAGTATTAAAAGCAAAACATAGAATATAGTATTTAAAAAAAGCTTTCCACGAAGTCTCGTGGGACAGTAAGTCCATCATTCCTACACAATGCCACAGTAGTGCATGATCAATTTTGGATTGAATCCTACTCTGTCGAATTAAAACAAGTATTGAAAACGGTATCCAATGAAACAACAAATATTATCAAATGAAATCAAAAATAAAATCGTACTAAATATTCAACTCCTAATCTAAATCCGCAATTATATCAGTTCACAGTGGATGAAGTGAGCACTTAATCACTTCAAACAACAGATGACTTCAAATGACGAAACTAATGTAAGCAAATCTCAGCAACAAAGAACTCGTGGAACAAAATCGATCTGAAACCCTAGAATTCTAATCGAGCTCCTTTCAATTTAGCTAAAGAAATCCAAAACAAAATATAAACAGATCAATAAAATCAACGACGACACTCACAAAGCTCCAAAATCCAATAAACAACAGATCAGTAACACGGAAACTAAATAAAATAAAATAAAAATAAAAATAAAAATAAAAAAAACACCTTTGGGAGTCCATGACTGCTGATCAGAAGCCTTGAAGGAGAGGAGATCGTCAGGAAGATTGAGCTTGCCTTCCGCCATCGAAGAAACAATCATTCACCAGCTCAAAATCACGAGATCGAAAATCTAGTCCAAATAAATCCGAACAAAAACGCAACACAGCCGAGTAGCAGTGAGATTGGAGATCAAATCAAATCAAGGAGAAAAAGGAAAGAGCCGAAGGAATGGATGAAAGAAAGCTAAGGAAATGCGATGGCGTTCAAAGAGAATGGAAAACTCAGCACAGAGAGCTATATGAAGATGGAGCTATGGCTGTATCCACAAAAGAGAGAGCTTTTTCGTTTTTTGAAAAGAGGGATAGAAAAGACACACGAAGGCAAAGGGGAAGGGGAGGAGGGTTTGGCCGTTTGGGTGGTCAGAAGTCACAACACTCGTAACAACTAAATAAACGCTTCTTTTAGGGGCCATTTTTTTTTTTATCTATTTATTTATTTTAGTGCAACAATAAATGAAAGTGACCTTATCAGATATGTAATTGAACCGAATCGAGTTGATATTTTATAAGATTTAAGTTTGATTTGATTAAAAGAAATCTGGTTTGAAATTCGATTTGAGCTCGATCGAGTATTAAATGCAATATCAAACTCGACTCGTATTACTAGATATAACAAAACTCGACTCGTAAGTTCAATTATTGTTATTAGAATGGATTTAAGATTTTATAAAATACTGTAATACCAAGCTCGACTCGTGTAATAATCGACTAATAATTGATAACTCGAATAACTCACAAGCTACTCGATTGCTATCTTTTGAATCTTGAGCTTGGCTCGGTTATTTATGTGAGTAGCTACACTCGAGCTCAAACTCAAAAAAACTGAATCGAGCAAACCTTTTTTACAAGGAGAGTACGAGTAGTTCAAGAGTAACTTGGTTCATTTTCAACTTTAGTCTCTACATTGTATCAAGACGGTATTTTACATATTATTATCGGAGTGGATTACGATACAAAAGTCACAAGGCGCTTATTAGGTATTCACGAGCTACCTGTATTTGATTCAACTGAATGTTTAACCCATTTAGTATTTTCGAGTTCGAGCTCGAATCAAGTTTTTAGAAGAATAATTAATCAAAATATCTCAAGCTAAAAAATAATTATCAAGTAACTTACGAGCGAATTGAGCTTCATTTAATGATCATATATTTTTCTCAAAAAAAAAAAATCATATATATGCGCTCAAAAAAAATATGATCATATATAACAACATTTATTATCAAACACTAGGATTTCATATAAGTTATTAAATATAAGTCGAGTTATGAACCAAGTTGAGTTCGAGCTTGTCATATTTAATGGAAATTATATGAATTCTAAAAATATTATCAAGCGCATGAGTCGACTTGTATTTTAAATTGTAGAGATAATTACACTTTTAGTCCCCCATATCTTCTTATTTTATTTTATCAAAACTATCTCCTATCTTTCAATGTTACTATAAACATCCCTATGTATTTATTTTTGTTATGATAAACACCCCTATGTATTCATTTTTGTTACGATAAACACTAATGTGTATGTGTTTTATTACAATTATAGAACAACCAAGGACAGCGGCACCAAGGGTGGGTTGGAGTCAACTGACCCCTAAACCAAAAATAAATAAATAAATAAATTCAATGTATTTTTTTTAACATCTTTTGAAAAATTTATCACTAATTTGTATTAACTGACCTGTTAAAATTTTAAAATATTGACCCTTGACCCGTATCTACACTTGGAAATTTGAAGTTAACGTATTAAGAACTTATAATATGATGTGTTATTCTCGAACATTGACCCGTAATACAAAAATTCTACAGTCGCCCCTGAGAACAACTAACGGGGTGCTCATTGTAACAAAAGTAATACATAAGTGTGTTTATCGTAACAAATACAATACATTGGAGTGTTTGTCGTAACAATGAAACATAAGGCTGTTTATCGTAACATAAATGAATACATAAGAGTGTTTATCGTAACAATGAAAGATAAATGTTAGTTTTGAGAAAATAAAGAAACATAATAGACTAGAAGCGTAATCATCCTTAAATTGTAAATAAGGTGAATGTGATTTATAACCCAATCAAGTACGAACTGAGTTTTGAGCCCAAAATTTTCAATGAAATCAAACTCGAGCCCTAATGAGTATCAATCTAACCTTGGCATATCATGATTACATAGCTTTTATAGGTTGAAGGTAAGGTAGAGGACTGATATGTTAATTATGCTGTTATTTTACGAGGAAGATCGTTTTCTTATACACTAATTATCATACATATAACTCTTATACACTAATATCATACATATAACGATGAGAAAAAGAGTTGCATATCCCCCTCCAAAAGCTAAGTTTAATTCTCAACGATATTCATTCTTCTGGGGATTGAAATGTCTGCCCTTTTTAGAAGGTTGTTGGCAGCAACTTTAGCCATTCTAATAACCTCTTTCTGCATACAACAAGTTACCATTATTAGAACACTTTTTTTTTTTTTTTTTTTGTAGATATATGTCAAAAGTAAATATTCAAATCATTCAGATCCATTAAAAAAAAAAACAAAAAAAAACCTTTGCAACAGAATCTCGTGTCACGATCATCTGTTCTCTCAAGTATGAGTCATTTAACCACACACCCAAAATTTGAAAAAATGATCTTACCGTAGTTTTAAAATATATATATAAAAATAATAAAATAAAATAAAAACTACGTCGTTTTGGTGATTATGTGTAAAAACAACTATACTTGACCCTTAAGTACCAGAATCTCTACTCAGGTCTCTAAAAAGGAGCATTTATTTTCACCCCGGCGGTTCTACCAGTACACCACACTGATTCTTGACTCAAGAATTGACTTTCGAAAAAATTTGTCGGGACTTTCTTTGGGGAGATGAACCAGATGCACGAAAAATGCATACGGTGGCATGGGACAAAATTTGTAAACCGAAAGATGAAGGGGGTCTAGGCATCCGCAAACTCTTTGAGATGAATATGGCCTTCTTGGGTAAATTGATTTGGCAACTCTTACACCGGAAAGAAAAATTGTGGGTGCGAGTGCTATCGCACAAATATTCTGAACTGAGTACAAAAGCAAAACCAGGCTGCTCACCTCTTTGGAGAGGGATATGCAAGGCCTATTCCAAATTGTGGCAAGGCCTAGAATGGCGAGGAGACGACCTTATATGGAAGAATGACCCAAATGGGAAGTACACGGTCTCCTCGGGATACCATGCTCAAGTGACTGATTTTATACATAGACAGGAGAATGAAGAAGAGGCCACGAAATGGAGACAGATATGGAAACTCAAAGGACCAGCTCGAGCCAACTTCTTCCTCTGGAGCCTCAAGCATGGAGCAGTGCCTACATATGGTTTTTTAGCCAAACGACATGTGATACCATCATCTCTATGCCCTCTTTGTGGGATAGAAAACGAAGATCTCCTTCATGCCCTTCGGGACTGTCCTTGGGCGAAACAAGTTTGGACCCTTTTACTGCCTCAACATCAGTGGAGAGAATTCTTTGCGTACAATGACACGGATAAGTGGATACAGGATAACCTCCAAGCAATTACGCGTTTTGGCGAACATGGATCCCATTGGAAATATATTTGGCGTGAAGCTGTCAATGGTATCTGGATATGGAGAAATAAAAAACTCCATAGCGATGACTTGAGAAGACCCCCGGCCTATGCTTTCATAGCGCAAACAGTGGAACGAGCGAAGAACCTGCGCCTTGCGTGGCAGGATTTTTTATTATTTTCTAGCAGATGATCTGTATTTTTTTGGTGTTTTATACACCCTCTTGATCAATAAAAAGCTCGTTTCCACTAAAAAAAAGAATTGACTTTCGAAAAGTTGATTCAACGTGGTATACAGGTAGTGTGGTGTGCAGGTAGAATTGAAAATAAAGACGCCCCTATAAATCAAATATCTGAATTCTACCTGAACAAAATATGGATTCTATATTCAAATCATGCATCGTAGAGATACTGATTACTTTCACCCAGAATAGAATTTTTTTCAAAATAACGAAAAACAGTGTTTGAATCAGTAAAATAAAGAAGATAGCGAAGAACTTATATTTACCTCATCCAAGGTGAGTATTTGAAAATCCTTCATTATCCACTTGCCGTTGCACATGACTGATGCTATATTTTCTGTGCGCATGCTGTATACAAGGCTAGAAATGCTGCAAACATCGTTTGCAAGAGATTAGTTTCTCATTTAGTTCATCTAATCCTCAACACAAAACACATTAAAACGAGATTATAACGTAATTAAATTCGATTTAAACATGTTATGGGAGGAGTATAGGGTGTCTATTGCTTTAGAAATGCTGCCTAAGGAGGGTATTTTGGTCATTTTTCACGGTAGGAAACGAGAGATCAACCAGAGAGCATATACAGGCTTCAAATCTAACTACATATGACCAGAAAAACTTGGCTAATCACTCATGTTCACCTTCATTTGAAGCTTTATAGACAAATTTACGAGGGGTGTTTTGCTTGAGAAGGGCGACTATTACACCAAGCTATATCGTAGTAAGGGAAACACCGAGATAGGACAGAGGCACGAGAGTGGAAGAGAGAGAAAGAAGGAGAGGGAGAGGGGGACCAGAACACAATCAACACATTGTTTGTATGTTTAAGACAACAACACTACTTACAAGGACATAAAAGTACTTGTTTCTTAGCTCAGCTTTCTCTTTAGTAATTTATTATGTGTAGATACAGAGAGAGGATGCAATGTTTTCTTGAATAATGCCGACTCTTCGAAGATCCTACTTTTGTGATTAATTAATGAAATCATCATATTTGCCCCCATAAAAATAAACAAGTATTGCTTCATACCAGTCATGAAGAGGCACCATGGACCAAGAGGAATGATTGACAACAATCAGGTCAGCCTGCCAAGTTACGAGTAACAAAAATAATGAACCGCAAGTGTTTCGGGGGGGAGGGGGGGGGGGGGGGGGGGGGGGGGGGTCGACAAATACAAGATCATTCAGTTCAGTTCCAGGGACCAAAGCATGCAGTGTTAGGAAGAAGTAGAGACAAATACAAGTACCAAGACTTGATGAACAACAAACAAACCTTTTTCCCAACTTCCAGGGATCCGATTTCCTTGTCCCACAAGACTGATTTTGCACCGTTGATTGTTGCCATTTTGAGGATGGTTTCAGCAGGAAGAGCGGTTGGATCAGGGGTTCCGGTATTAAAAACTTCCCGCCCTTTGTTGATTAGAGAAGCTAGGTACATCTCATCAACTGCATATCACACAAAATCATAACTAGATAGACATAAGCTAGGCCTTGACAATATCAAAATCATAAGAAAGTTACAGTCTATAACTGAATCACGCTACTCGCAAAGCTACTCGTACTCGATTCGGTATTTTCGAGTTCGAGCTTGTTCAAGTATAAAAATGTTAATTATTCAACTACACACTTGACGGAGCGTGTTAAAGTATATAAAATGTTAATCATTTAACTCCTCATCAACTTAAGCTTTTGGGAGAGATGGTAATTCAACAAAGGTCAAACCAAGCTACTTGAATAATTAAACATACTGATCTCGAACTTCAGAATGTAGTAATCGAGCAGCTTGTGAGCTAATCGAACTTTATTTAATAATTCACTAATTAACTATATATAAGTAACATTGCATGCAAATCATTAAACGGAGTCGAATCGAGTTCTGAAATGAGTCGAGTTCGAGTTTGCCACATTTCCCTCACAAGTTGAGTCAAGTTATTCTGAGTAGTAAATGAGTCGAATTCGATCTAGCTTTTATAGGGAGCCTTTAGTGGCCCCACGGTGTTTTTACTATGGCACCATTCCAAAAACAATCAACCAGCGGAAAGTCGATTTTCAGATCTATAATCGACTTTCACCGTGTCGATTGTAGCAATCGACCGGCACAAAGTTGATTCCTAGTTGTAAAATCCACTTCAAAAAAGTCGATTGTTAATGTGATGACACAACAGTAGATTTGGCATGGTGCCAATGAAGACGCCTTTTTTATAATTCCATCAAGTTCGAGTCAAACTTCGAGCACGAGTATTTCAATCGAGTCGAGTCAAGCTTTGGTGAGTATCGACTCGACTCGGCTAGAATACCATGTAAATAGTGTTTAAATAGCTAAACCAATAGGGATAAAGAAAATACCTAAGCTCATCCTATTGTTAGATGGTGCCCCATCAGTTCCTAAGGATACACATACTCCTGCGTTAAGCATTTCTCGAATCGGTGCGAATCCAAGCATACGCATTGCAGCAGCAGGACAATGGGATACTTTAACACCGGCCCCTGCTAAAAGACTAACCTGAAACGAATCACGTCAATACGGTAGAAATATGATTGATGCAAATTCAACACATAGAGGACATATAAGAGCACTTGCGGCATATACTGTGAAATAAGGTAAATTCATTCAACAGAGATCCAAATCTTGAAAATCCAATAAAACGGTCTGCACCAGGATCTCTTTGAAAAACACACAATCGCTAAATTTTGCACTAGATGTACTGTGAAAAATTTCAGATTAGAGGTGCAATCGAGCTGAGTTAAGTCGATATTCTCTAGGGCTCGAGCTCAACTCCACTAAAAAAACTTGGGCTCGAAATTCGGCTCGAGTTTGATCGAACCATTAAAAGACAACATCGAACTCGGCTCGTTAGAAACTCAATATAACTCAACTCGGATTGTAAGCTTGATTTTTAAGAGTTGATTTAATTTTTATAAAAAATGCAAATCGAGCTCGACTCGTCTAATATTCAACTCGACTAATAATTAATGATTTACATAAAATATTATTTGATAATAACTTATATAAATATAAGTAATTTTTTATTACAGAAACGAAAGCACAATTATAAACGCACACCCATTTTTGCCTCAAGGGAGGTTTGTAACCTACTAAGCGGGACCTCAGTTTTTACCACCAAGGTAATGCCTCATCATAAGTAATTGAATTATTATTTAATATAGCTCGATTAACTCAATTACTATACATTGAAGCTCAAGATCGGCTCGGTTAAGTTTTCGAGTAGCTCAACTTGAGCTCGAACTCAGAAAAAAAAAAAAGCCGAATCGAGTCAAACTCCTTTGCAAGTCAAGTACAAGTAGCTCGGTCACTTACAACCCTAAATTCATATTCTCTGTTCAAAGTACGCATTTGGAAAGTTTACCTCATCCTGCGTAACCCAGACAGTATGTGCAGCCAACAAATTCTCATCCAAGAGCTTTATTTTCTGGAGATAAGTAACTGTCCCATGATCAACTTTTCGAGTTTCCGAAACAAATTGGTTCTCATATGGAATCTCTGCAACATGCTACATTAAACAAAAGCAGAAACTCAGGGACACTGAAGGTGTATGTAGTAATGCTAGAAAGTTTAATGAGCATAATCAAAACTTAATCGAACCGGGCTTGAGAAATTTATTATTCCCGCTCAAACAAACTCGAGCCGAATTCGAGCATCAATGTTTTGAGTGGTTGCTCAACTCGACGTGTTTGATTTGAATCGGATTGTTTACACCCTAGCTCAAACCCAGTCAAACAATTCTAAATAAATTACTAAGCTTATTAGACATGGTAATACATCTATCCTATCATTATGTGACCATGTTGTCCTGTAACTTCCCAAAATTATGCATTCAATCGTGTCAGTGACACAGAAAGAACGACACACACACGCACACACACAAAGCAAAACGAGAGACGGAGAGAGAGAGAGAGAGAGAGACCATGTGGATCCCAGTTTTCAATTCTTTGGCCACATCGTGCGTATCTGTAAGTAAACGATCGGTGGAATTCATAATTTGTCTTATTCCAAGCCATATTCTAATGCGTCCATCCGCAGTATTATGGTGCTCCTTATAAAGATCTTTCTGCAGCTGTGCCCTTGCATGAAGCCAACAGATTAAGTCAGAGAAAGGACCAATTTAGCTTGTTGATTATGTATACGTAAGATAATACACGAGGACTCGAACCTGAATACACTCGTCTGCAGTGCGATTAGCCCAAGCTGTTGGTAAACCATGACCTGTATCCATTATGGAAGCAGATAAACACGCTCTCAATCCCAGTTGCGTAACTGCTTGTGCCATTCCCGATACATGTTGTCCTCCTGCCTCTGCAAAGCATGTCACCTACTCCCCCACGGTTTCAGAGAATCAAAACATGAATATAAGATTATCCAAATTGAAGACAATCAGCAAAGTATGTTAGCTTGATAGGTATATGGTACAGTATGTCATAAAATTAAGTACACGGTGGGACAAAACAAACAGAGATTTTTTATTCATATATCACCAGCAACTAAATAACAGATGAAACAACAGAAATAACGCAAACCGAGCTGAGTGTAAACACTATGTCCTCAATACAATTAGCTCAGATATGAGATATAGTCCCTACGGTGCTAATTTCTCATGATACAACGGTTATACTTGTTCAATGTGGTCACTAAATGAGATATTATGGCCACTAAACCAAGCAATCATCGTCATTTTTCCAACAAAGCTAAATGAGTCAATCATCAAGTTCATCAAAAAGAAGAAGAAACCGAAATAAAATGCTTACACCAGAGTGAATAAGTTCGATTCCACAAAGTAGAGTAGAAATGTAAGAATCATCCTTGGTCATGTTAGATTCATAGGGCCAAATCCGATCGTGTAGCCATGTCAGCAAGTCAACGTCATCGGCTATCCCTCTCCCCAATTGCTGAGAGGTATGAACATGGGTATTAATCAGCCCTATGATGTATATACACAATACATCAATTATTTCAATACTTGCATACCAAAAGCCAAGACAAATACGAAAAATGGAGAAATCGTGATGTATATAGACAAAGCACATCAATTATTCCGATAATCACATACCAAAAGCTAAGACAAATGCAGAAAATGGAGAAATTATGATGTATATAAACAAAGGGTGTTGTACTGTTGTTAATGGCACCACACAGAATCTACTGTGGCATCACACTTCACACTAGGTTCAAGTGACTTTATAGAAGTCTAAAATACACATTCGACCCCTGCAAAAACGAATGTTTAGCTTACATTCGTCTTTCTAAAGGTCGTCGAATGTCATTGTGGTGCCTCGAAAGTAGATTCATTGTGGTACCATTGACAATACCCTTCAAATAATCACAAACCAAAAGTTTGGACAAATGCAAAAAAAATGGAGAAATTATGATGTATATAGATAAAACATGAATTATTTCAACAAGGGCACCGTTAATGGCACACCAAAAAATCCACCGTGGCACCACACTTTGTCCTAGGTTCGACTTTACAAATGTCGAAAATCGACATGAGAACTCTACAATCTAAATGTTAAACTTATCATCAACTTTCCAAAGGTCGAATGTCCGAAAGTTGATTTGTTGTCATTAGAAGGTCTCCTTCAATAATCACATACCAAAAGCTATGACAAATGAGGAAAATGGAGAAATTATGGTGTATACAGACCAAACATCAATTGAATCAATAAAGCCGTTGTTAATGCACCATAGTGAATCTACTCTGACACCATAATGCAGCTAGATTTGATTTTACAAAGGTAGAAAATCACAAATCGACATTCGACCTTTGCAAAGTCCAATGTTGAGTTTACCTTCGACTTTCCAGAGGTCAAAGTCAGTATTGAGCTTACATTCAACTTGAAGACCGAATGTCATTGTGCTGCTTTGGAAATATATTCGTTTTGGTGTCATTAACGATTCCCTTTCAATAATCACATACCAAAAGCTAAGACAAATGCGTAAAATGGAGAATTATGATGTGTGTGTATATATATATATATATAGACTAAACAACAATTATTTCAATAATCACATACTAAAAGGTAAGTCAAATGCTAAAAATGGAGAAATATGAGGAAATTTTAGAAAGAAGGTTGACCTGGGAGGAGGAATTGGCCTTGGAGGTCAATGAGCTGCGGGGAGACAGAAAAACGCTTCGCGTCGGCAAGGATTTGGTTAGAGTGGCCGACGGCGATGATGATATCGTCTTGAATTAAGATAGCGCCGTCGAGAAACACACGGCTGTCGGAATCCATGGTTACGATCAAAGCATTGTGGAGTATGATGAGCTGCGAGCTGCTGAGTTTCCTATCGGCAGTTTCATGAGTCGCCATTAACAACGATCAAAATCTCTTGAGCTTATTACTTTTTAACTAAGTGCGCGCCTAAATTTTTGTCAACGATCTCAAAATTCACATGTTCTTAGCATTCAATCTCGGACAAGAAGAAGAAACCGAGCCAATCACGAGTAATTTGACGTTCGACTCGTAAAATGTTCGTTCGTATTAAATTGAATTCGAGCCGAACTTAAACGGTTAATCAATGTTAATGAGCCGAACTCCTAGCACTTTAAAATTTTAACTTGTATGTTCACGACTCACGAGAATTATCAAACATTATTATTTTTATTCTTTAGCGATGTGAAATCGATCACATTGAGTTCAATCTTCATAGTGTTTTAAAAAAAAATAGCATAATCTAGCCGAATTCAAAGATTTCTTAAAACTTAACGAAACCATTCTTGAACAAATTTTTTCATACTCGAACGAACTCAAGCCGAATTCGACCATCAATGCTTCAAGAGTTCCTCCGAGTCGATAAGTAAAAGCTTAATTCGAATTGAATTGAGAGTATCACAAAACATAACAAAGTTGTTGTAACATACTATATATTTTGCTATTCTCGTGAATGATTTTATTTTGAGGAGTGATACAGACACAATCAATTTGCACAACAGTTTGACACAACATCCATCTTCACATTTGATTATTGTAGGATCTAGATAAATCAATATAGGTCCTATAATAATCAACTGTTTAGATCAATATTATGTCAAATTATTATGTAATTTGATTGTGATCGTGTCATTTCTCTTAATTTAAACTTGGGAGGATCGGAGGAACTTCTTAATTTAAACCAGAATGACATTCCAACATGAAAAATTAAAAACAATAAAGAGAAGAAAATCAGCCAAACAACATCTTGCTAAATTAAAATGGAGAAAATGGCCAATTAATAACGGCAAACCCAATTCTTCCATTGTTAGACAACATTTAACTACGGTTTTAGCATATAATCAGACTATAATACTATCTTCTTAACAAAAACATCACAGCAACAAACGACACAATTAACGTTTTTATATAAAAATATATTGTATCATTTGTTCTAATAATATTGTTACGACTATATAGATTGAGAATCAAAGCCAAAGAGCTCCGGCTTCTTTGAGCAAAGGAACCAAACTGCCATTAATATGACAACCCATCACACTCTCCATTCCACCCACCATCTTCCCACCAATGAACACTACCGGAACTGCCGCCGGAGATGACGTCGACCCGAGCAAAATCCTTGCCAATGCCCTCTCGATTTCTTTCCCTATTGGGTCTTGATCGAGCTCGTAAACAGTCGGGTTCACACCCATCCCACAGAACAGCCTCTTCACAGCATGGCACATACAACAAGTGCTTAGGCTGAATATCACCACCGCATTTCCAGAAGCCACCCTCAGGATCTTCTCCAATGGGTCTATGCCGGCGGCGACGCCGGTGTCATGGGCTTGCTTGGTCGGCGGTGAATAGTAGCTAAATGGCTCAGCTTGATAATGCATTTTGATTGTTGTGAAAATGTTGAGAAAAAGGATGGTTTTTTAATTTTTTTTTTGTTGATGAATTGTGTTATAGAGTGAGCAAAGAGAAGAAGATGGTGTTGTAAAGAGGAATATGAATAGGGGAATGATACATATACTCCCCTTCACCTACAGAATTCTTACTGAATTGATGATGTGGCTGACACATCATAAGGTGGGTCCCATCTCTTATTTAGCTTATGTTTATTAAAAAAAAAAATTGAAAAAAAAATCAGTCTATCCTTCCGTTTTCTCCCCAAATCAATTGCCGCGACTCTCTTCTTCCAAAACCCCTTTTCCGACCAAGCCTCTCCCATCCCCTTCTCTCAGCTAAATCAGCATCCTTACGATTCCCTAATCGATCAGCCACCTTAATCGACGGTTCCCACCTGCAGCAAAGAAGACCGGTGACGACGATTCGAGGAAGATGAAGACCATGTTTTCGCCTCGAACGCGGCCACCGATCACCACGCCGGCGATTCAATTGGTATGTTGGCCATTTCTATTTTCCCAAATTTCTCAGTAATGTGCAATTTTGGAGGTTGTTCTTATTGTTCATCGTAATTAAGAAATCGTTATCTTTTTCACTGTATTTCATCTCTGTTTAACCCATTATTTCTCCTAAAACCCGGTGCTTAGTTTTTAAAACCCTTTTTTGTATTAATGTTTAAAAAAATGACGATGCAACAATTTGTGAGCATGTTCTTTATTGTTACTTTCTTTTGTTTGTCGCTAACATTTTAACATTTTGAGGGTGATACCTTCACAACAGGGGCATTTTGAATTTTCTAGTTGCTCTTGAAGTCAAATATGCCTTCTATGGGGTCGTTTCCACATTCACATTAGTCTTGTTTTATCATTGCCATGGACTTGGTAAATATAAATTCAGGCTTTAATGAACAACATTGCCCAAAGCAATTGCTCCTCTTTTATGCTGTTTGATTATTCCATCATTATTACTTGAGCTTTTAACTCATTGTGACTCTTTCATTTGGCTCACATTGCTTGAGCGTATTGCTTACATTGTCTATAGAACCTTTCATGAAGTTTTCTATTTACAACGTGAAATGTGTATTAGGCAGTATGTTGTTGACATTATCTTATGATCACTGATTTTACTCTTTATTCTTAGCCTTGCCCTAGACACGCGGGGTCATTCATCTACAAGCCAAGCTCACAAAAGTACGTGCTATGTCAACTTTCATACACGTGAAGTGAAGTTAGTGAAGCACGGAATATCCCATGAGGAGGTGATTTAGAACAACTTCGTCAAATTCCAGCTGGATACCAGCTTCGCCTCAATGGAAAGTCCCTAAAGGACAAATGACAATTCATCAAGACAATTGTAATTCATCGTAGGTGCAATTTGATGGAGCGTTTGTTTTTTCATAAAATGTGGTACTTGGTTAATTTAGAATTTGAACAAATTTATCTACCTTATACTGCTCAGGAAGTCTGCAACACCTATGTTTATCTATCAGACCATTTTTTTTCTTGATTTAGCTATTTGAATTCCGTAATCTTGTTTTGATAACTTTGTTTGCTTTGTGTTTACCTTGGTCATGATTTTGTGATCCGAATGTGCTTAAATGTATAAAATAGTATGTATTTATGTCGTCGCGTCCATGTATGAAACGTAAACACGTTTAGCAATGTTGAAAACACCCTAGAATATTGAAGTGGTTCAAACCACCTGAAAGGCAAAATACCTAGAAAGTAGCATAGATTTCACTTGGACAAGTACAAAAGAATAAAAGCTCAAAGAGTTTAGCATAATGTACAAATCAAGCAACAATAATCATAATCACAAGAAACGAACATGGACACAGATATAGCCTTTCCCTTGCATCACTTTCAGACAAGTAAAGAACAAAAAAAGAGTACAAACAACAAAACATTAGTCCATTGTCATACCAAAATTACAAGTGCAAAATAAATTCTGAATAATAGACCAAAAGACACTCCAAAAGAGTTACCCCTTTGCAAGGTTAGCAGATGAAACTGCTTATAGGAAGAGGGAAAATCTTGTATGTGACCTCTCGGGAGAATCGATGACTACATCTATTTCTGAATTTTTAAAAACAAACCGAATAAGAGTAACCGGGATATTATGTGATTACTTAGTATTCAAAATAGTAATCTTAGAATAGTAATCTTAGTTGGTATTCAAAATATCGGATTCAAGTAGGCAAAGAGATGGTTGAATAAAAAAAATTCAATATTTTTGGATTCTAAATAACCAAGTACCACATTCCAAAAAAGCATTAGGTACACCAAATTACACGTACGTATGAATTACTACTGATGCCATGTAGAAGTGTTGTTGTCCTTCAATGGCTCTACATTGAGACCGATTTGTTATCCTGCCTAGCATTCAATCTGACGAAGTTGTTCAAAAGCACCTCCTTGTGGGATATTCCATTCTTGACTCAACATACATGGAAACTGAATTGGCACATAGTTTTGAGAGCTTGACTCACAGATGAATGGCACCACATAGCTAGGGTAAGACTGAGAAAAAAGAGCAAATCCGGTGATCAAAAGATAATCCCAACAATATAATGCCTAAAATATATTTAAAGATGTTAATATGCGAATCCTGAAGAAAGGTTCACTATACGATGTATGAAACAACAATGAAGCATGAAATATTCCAAAACAATTTCATACTCTTCTGACCTTGTCCATAGCTGACATTCTAGCCTCCTCCTTATTTCCTTTTGAAACTCACGAACCTTATCATTGGTGTAAACACTTTGAAATTGTTTCTCCAACTCATCATGCTTACTTATACAAAGTATGAACGACTTCCAACTATTCGCATCAGCTGCACTTTCAATAAATCCGTTCAAATGAAAAGCATATATATATTTTGCTTGGAACCTTCCAATTTTGTATTTTATGCCTTTTGTCGCAATGAACTCATAGAAACCAACCTTTGTAATGGTGTTATTGTATTAACCAATGCCCTGACTCTAATTAACTACTAGAACATAATAAAAGTGCCTACAAAGTTTCTCTTCGGCGTCTTTAATGACACCACAATGACAATCTTACTTTTCCACAATCAATTTTATAGACGAGAATCGACTTTCTTACGCTTGATTGTATCTGGTGTGGTGCCACTAAAGACGTCATTTCCATGTCGTTCATTGCCTCTGCATTTTTTTACTTAGAAGTTCTGTTTTACGATTTTTTTCCTTTCTTACAGGCTTTAAATACATTCAACAGAACGGTGGTATAACCAATATACCAATATTATTTAATGTTCACAACATTAACGATTTTAGCGGGTGTTATCATGTTCAAGGTAATTCTTGTTAATTCAAAAGAAATGTGTCCTCATTTCATACATATTTGCATTAAGTTCACATCTGTTAAACATGGTTAATTTGTCCTCCAACAGGTTCCTAAGAGTAGCTGATAAAAAAATTCTGAATCAGTTAAAAAGACTCTACCATTGCTCTTACTGCATTTAAAAAAAAAACATGTTTGATAAAGTTAGGCTTATTTTAAGCATCTTGATATGCTGGAATTGTCAATCACAACTTATGAAACAGGACTGGGATGGGCAAGATGTAACATAAATAGTAATAGAGCTGTGTGGATTTGTGACCATTCTTCCTCTTCCATTTTTACACTCTCAGAAAATATGCCAAGAAAGCGCTTCCAAAATTGCACATTACTAAGAAATTTAGGAAAATAGAAATGGCCAACATACCAATTGAATCGCCGGCGTGGTGATCGGTGGCCGCGTTCGAGGCGAAAACATGGTCTTCATCTTCCTCGAATCGTCGTCACCAGTCTTCTTTGCTGCAGGTGGGAACCGTCGATTAAGGTGGCTGGTCGATTAGGGAGTTGTAAGGATGCTGATTTAGCTGAGAGAAGGGGATGGGAGAGGCTTGGTCGGAAAAGGGGTTTTGGTAGAAGAGAGTCGCAGCAATTGATTTGGGGAGAAAACGGAAGGATAGGTTTGACTATTTTTTTTTTCAAGTTTTTTTTTAATAATAAATATAAGCTAAATAAGAGATGGGACCCACCTTATGATGTGTCAGCCACATCATCAATTCGGTAAGAATTCTGTAGGTGAAGGGGAGTATATGTATCATTCCCCATATGAATATGGGTAAAAGAAGTATGAAGGAATAGATGATGTGAGGGGGATTTTATAGTACATGCATACTCTCTTTGTGCCAAGAGAAACGTTATGGTGTATCGGTGATATGAGGTGGATAAATCGCATTCATTCATTTGGTATAACTCACCAATAATCGTTGCGTAATAACTCTTCTCGTGTGCCAAACATTATATAGCATTTTAGTCCTTGTTTGTTTTGGGTTGAGTTTTTTTTAGGATTTTTTACATCACATCATCAATCATTTCTTACAATACTCTCACCAATCAATTCATCAACTACAAATAAAAAAATATTAAACCATCTCTCATCATTTCACTTTATCAATTTTATTACCTTTTTTTACCATTATTTTATTCATTATTCTACATTATTTCAATTTCTCTCACTAATCATTTTTTATTTACACAAATTTCAACAAGACATATTAACTTTCTAGGGTCATTCTATGGTAGGAACTCTCTACATAGGGAGTTGTCTACGTGACATCATCTGTAGCACACAGTTCCTGTTGGAGAAAATAGTGGAATTGAATTAAAGTGAATAAAAATGATTTTATAATCATTTTATTCAGACGACTTTGCAAGCTTAATTTGATTATATTCTTGTATAGAATATATACTATGTTTTGATAATTCGAAAACTACGTAAGTCGTAGATGAATTCGGGATTTAGAATCATTCAATTCGGAGTACGAGTGAATGAGAAATTAACGCTTGAAGTCGGGTGTTTGAAAGAACTTTTGTTGGAAGTGGAAGTTGAAGAGTATTCAACTAAACTATGTACCACATTGGAAAAAGAGAGAAATGTTTTCCAAGTATATATGTGGGAAGAATGTTATATGTGGTATAAGCTCCTAGAAGAAGGAGAGATAGCGGGTTGGTTTTAGCGATCGGACGTTCGCTAAAATGGCCACACGCGCGCGCGCGCGCCCGCCGCCCGCCCGAGCCCGTGCCCGAGCCCGAGCCCGTTGACCGTTGACCGTTGACCTTGGTCTTGGGCTTGGGCTTTGGGCTTTGGGCTTTGGGCTTTGGGGAATGGGGAATGGGCCTTCGGGCCAGGGCCCTGGCCCGTGCTCGTGTTAAACTTTTTATACAAAAGTTAATTGGGCTTGGTCCAGTTCATATACATTCTGATTGAGCTGAAGATTGAGTTCAGCTCGGTTCGGTTATCCAACATAGTTCGGTTCAGTAATAATTAATGGTTAATTCATTGCTGTAACTGATGAAACGGCTGTAATTAAGATGAGTTATGGTAATTCATTGTCAGAATCGATGAAACGGCCGTAATTAATTCATTCCACCCACCCTCTCCTATATATATAGCCTCCATATGGATTGAAGCTACATACACATTCGAAATACAACACCGAAAAGCTTCATACATTCATATAGTTCGACGTAGTTGCATACGAGTTTGAAGAAGAGATTCGAGCACTAGAAGAGTTCGTTGAAGGTTCGTGTAAGAAGTACCTCTATACGAATCGGTAATCCGAGTTATCCCGGGAGACAATTGGTTTTAACCGGGGTACACACCGGACCAAATTTGTCTTAAGGACGAGTGTCCTACTCGTCTCGGAGTTATTGTATCCACTTTTATTTTAGTATATCTCATTTTTCATTTGTAATTCGTTTTATTTTCAATAAAATTGTTGTTTAATTCGTGTTAATTATTTTAATTGCGTTCGGGCTCCTACAGATTAAGACAAATTTCAGAACCGATGTTCTGATTTTAACCCGTGCGTAATCGAAATTTTTTATACGAATTTCTACTCAATTTTTCCGAGTTTAGACGAATTAAATAAACTTGTTTTAATCGAATTCGATTCGATCGGCTCGGTTCGATCGGCTCGGCTCGTTCTTGATTGATTCGGCTTATTTCGAATTTTCGGCTCGTTTTACCGAACATTTCGGCTCTTAATCGAACGGTTCGCCTACTTCGAAACTTCACTCGTTTTATAATTTAGTTAAATCTTCCTTTTTGGTATCGATTTACGGTAAAATCGGTCCACTTCCTTTTGGTATCGATTTACGGTAAAATCGGTCCACTTCCTTTTTGGTATCGATTTCGGTAAAATCGGTCCACTTCCTTTTTGGTATCGATTTACGGTAAAATCGGTCCACTTCCTTTTGGTATCGATTTCTGGCAAAATCGGTCCACCTCCTTTTGGTGTTTTCTGGTAAAAACTACCACGTTAAAACAAGATTGAAATACAAACATTGTTGGAGAATCGAGTTGAAACAAACTCGAGCTTGTTTTGACGAGTCAAAACAATCTTCAAATCGTTTTCTTTGGGTGAAAAACCTACGTGTTGTATTATCAGTTATCCTTTTCTGATAAAAGTTTATCTTCTGTTTGTGAACAGAAATGGAATTTTATAATCGATGACTCCTATTGGTGCGCCAATTCAAGGAGAAAGCTCCCGGGTTGCGGGAAGTGAAGTGGTTTTAAAACGTCAAAATTGAGCCTCGACGAGAGACCTCGATGAAGAGACATATGATTGGTGTGTAGACACGGAGCTACTCAACATATGTGTGCGAACAAATCTTTGTTCGGGGATACCGGGAAATTCAAGAAAATGTTTTCATGGCAAATTTAACAACGTCCGAAATTGTCGGATATGGGAATATCACGTTAAATTTAAAGAATGGAAACTATCCGGTTATCCGAAATGTTTTGCATGTGCCGGACCTCGGTAGAAATTATATTTACGGTCCTCGCCTAACTCCGTCGGGTTACAAGTTAGAATTTGTTGCAAACAAATTCACACTTTCTCGAATGGATTGGTAGTTGGCGAAGGCACTCGGTCGATAGATTATTTTTTATGGACCTTCGTATTGTAAAATAAAATTAGAATAATTTTATGTTTACATAAAAGTGATGGTTGGGTATGCAAGAGAAATCTTTTGACTATTGTACCTAAATTAAATGTGCCCGCTGAGGCTAATAAAAAGTGCTTCTACTTTTGTTTACTTGATTGAGTCTTGTACTTTATGGCATAATCGTTTAGGACACGTTAATAATAAATCAATTCAAAGAATGATGAATTTGGATTTATTACCTAAACTTAAAGTTAATGAAACCGCAAAATGCCAAGTCGTGTTGAAGCTAAAATGACTAAAGCGCCGTTTCCATCCGTGGAAAGAAACACGAACCGTTAGAATTAATTCACACCGATTTGTGTGACTTAAAGTTTGTACAATCGAGAGGCGGTAAAAAGTATTTTGTAACTTTTATCGATGATTGTACAAGGTACTTGTTATGTATATTTGCTAAGTAGCAAAGATGAGGCTATCGAGGCATTCAAAAATTATAAGAATGAAGTTGAGAATCAACTTAGCGAGACGAATCAAGAAGGTTCGTAGTGATAGAGGTGGAGAGTATGAATCGCCATTTGAAAGAATATGTCTAGATTCGGGCATTATTCATCAAACTACGCTCCATATGCACCTCAATCTAACGGAATTGCTTTGAACGCAAAAACCGTACTCGAAAGAGATGTTGAATGCTATGTTGATTAGTTCGGGTTACCTCGAAACTTGTAGGGGAGGCCCTTCTCTCCGCCAATACAATTCTCAACGGGATTCCGTCTAAAAAGATGGATAAAACTCCATATGAGATGTGGAAAGGCCACAAACCAAGTTATAAATACTTGAAAGTGTGGGGGTGTTTAGCAAAGGTGGAAGTGCCTAAGCCTAAACAGATTAAGATTGGGCCAAAAACGATAGATTGCATATTTATTGGGTATGCTCATAACGATAGTGCATATAGATTTCTTGTGCACAAATCGACAATCCCGATGTGCATGTAAACACGGTCATGGAGTCAAGAAATGCGGTGTTTTTTGAGGATGTTTTTCCACATAAAGAAAGACACAATGAAGACTCAAATAAGAGAGTACACGAAAATGTGGGGGATAGTACTCCGAGAAAACGAGGAAGTGGAACCTCGAAGGAGTAAGAGGGCTAGGACTTCAACGTCTTTTGGGCCGCATTTTCTAACCTACATGGTAGAAAATACTCCAAGGACATATGCCGAGGCTATGTCTAATCCGAAGCACCTTTACGGAAAGAAGCTATTAATAGTGAAATAGATTCTATTATGCAAAATCACACTTGGGAATTGGTTGACATTCCACCGGGAAGTAAAGCACTCGGGTGTAAGTGGATTTTCAAAAAGAAGCTTAAGGGCGATGGATCTATTGATAAGTATAAGGCCAGGTTGGTAGCCAAGGGTTATCGACAAAAGGAAGGTCTTGACTTCTTTGATACTTATTCACCGATAACGAGAATCACTTCTATAAGGGTTCTTATTGCTCTTGCTTTGCAGTCTATAACTTGGAGATCCATCAAATGGATGTTAAAACGCATTTCTAAATGGTGAATTAGAAGAAGAGATATACATGGAACAACCCGAGGGGTTTGTGGTTCCGGGGCAAGAGCACAAGGTGTGTAGACTCGTTAAGTCTTTGTATGGATCGAAACGTGGCACCCAAACAATGGCATCTAAAGTTTGATCAAACTATGCTATCTAATGGGTTTAAAATTAACGAGTGTGACAAATGCGTCTACATCAAACAAACACCTAATGCTTATGTGTTAGTGTGTTTATATGTTGATGATATGCGATTATGGGAAGTACTCATGATATCATCATGAATACCAAAAAGTTGTCGACACGCAATTTTGATATGAAGGATATGGGACAAGCGAGATGTAATTTTGGGGATTAAAATCTCCAGAATATCTGAGGGTCTAGTATTATCACAGTCTCACTACATTGAATCCGTTCTGAGGAGATTCAATGTTTTTGATGAAAGTCCTATGAAAACACCCATTGACTTAAGTCTTCATTTGGTCAAAAATAAGGGTGAGCATGTGTCTCAGTTGAAATATTCACAGATTATAGGGTGTCTAATGTACATAACCAACCGTACTAGACACGATGTTGCGTGTCTTGTGAACAAGGCGAGCGAGTTTACAAGTAATCCCGGTGAGGATCATTGGAAAGCGGCGATGAGAGTACTCGGTACTTGAAATATACAATGAACCTGGGATTACGTTACACAAGATATCCAGCAGTATTAGAAGGATACTGTGATGCAAACTGGATTTCTGATTCTAAAGAGTCAAAATCCACAACTGGATATATCTTTATGATTGGTGGTGCTGCGGTGTCCTGGAAGTCCACAAAGCAGACATGCATATCTCGTTCCACAATGGAAGCTGAGTTTATTGCACTGGACAAAGCTGGGGAAGAAGCAGAGTGGCTTCGAAATTTCCTAGAGGACATTCCTTGTTGGACAAAACCGATTGCTCCTATTAGCATACACAGTGATAGTCAATCGGCTATACACCGAGCACAAAATAGTATGTATAATGGTAAGTCTAGACACATACGTCGACGACATAATACCGTTAAACACTTGATCTCTAGTGGTGTGATTTCCATCGATTATGTAAAATCGAAGGAGAATCTTGCGGATCCGCTTACTAAAGGTTTACCTGAGATCGATGTCAATTTTGACACTCGGAATGGGACTTAAGCCTATTGAAAGTTAAGTTTTGTAATGGTAACCCTACCATGTTGACTTTGGAGATCCCAAGATCTTGGTTCAAGGGGACAACTAAGTTATGAAGTTTGTCGATGAACACTTTCCCATTCGTGAATAAAAGTGTTGTCCGCCAGAGTGTGAAGGTTAAGTGAAAACTTTTAATGATTCCTATAACTTGATTAAATTCGAGTGGGGTATGGCGGGAATACTCTTGATAGGAAGTCACCTATGTAAGTGCGAAGTGGGGCCGCTTCTATGAGAATTCGAGGCTAGAATTCTCTAAAGCACTTTCTCGAAACCAGGTGTGATTCGGGGCCAAAATGAATCCAAATCATGAGAACCAAGTACGGTGCTAAGGGAAATATTGTGTGAGTGCTATTGTCCGGTTCTACACTAAAGGCCGAACAGCTTCAAGACTTAAGTTCACCGATTAGCCGAGTAGATCCGATAGTACTTCACTAGGGCGGGTTCAAAGCCGAAGCTACCTCTCCCGATGCAATGTTTTTCTCGTCGAATCTCTTCGTGTCCGCATTTGCATTAATTTCCATTCATGTGGGGGATTGTTGGAGAAAATAGTGGAATTGAATTAAAGTGAATAAAAATGATTTTATAATCATTTTATTCGACGACTTTGCAAGCTTAATTTGATTATATTCTTGTATAGAATATATACTATGTTTTGATAATTCGAAAACTACGTAAGTCGTAGATGAATTCGGGATTTAGAATCATTCAATTCGGAGTACGAGTGAATGAGAAATTAACGCTTGAAGTCGGGTGTTTGAAAGAACTTTTGTTGGAAGTGGAAGTTGAAGAGTATTCAACTAAACTATGTACCACATTGGAAAAAGAGAGAAATGTTTTCCAGTATATATGTGGGAAGAATGTTATATGTGGTATAAGCTCCTAGAAGAAGGAGAGATAGCGGGTTGGTTTTAGCAGTCAGACGTTCTGCTAAAATGGCCACACGCGCGCGCGCGCCGCCGCCGCCCGCCCGAGCCCGTGCCCGAGCCCGAGCCCGTTGACCGTTGACCGTTGACCTTGGTCTTGGGCTTGGGCTTGGGCTTTGGGCTTTGGGCTTTGGGCTTTGGGGAATGGGGAATGGGCCTTCTGGGCCTGAGGGCCCTAGGCCCAGGCCTGTGTTAAACTTTTTATACAAAAGTTAATTGGGCTTGGTCCAGTTCATATACATTCTGATTGAGCTGAAGATTGAGTTCAGCTCGGTTCGGTTATCCAACATAGTTCGGTTCAGTAATAATTAATGGTTAATTCATTGTCAGAATCGATGAAACGGCTGTAATTAAGATGAGTTATGGTAATTCATTGCTGTAACTGATGAAACGGCTGTAATTAATTCATTCCAGCCCAGCCCTCTCCTATATATAGCCTCCATATGGATTGAAGCTACATACACATTCGAAATACAACACCAGAAAGCTTCATACATTCATATAGTTCTGACGTAGTTGCATACGAGTTTGAAGAAGAGATTCTGAGCACTAGAAGAGTTCGTTGAAGGTTCGTGTAAGAAGTACCTCTATACGAATCGGTAATCCGAGTTATCCCGGGAGACAATTGGTTTTAACCGGGGTACACACCGGACCAAATTTGTCTTAAGGACAGAGTGTCATACTCGTCTCGGAGTTATTGTATCCACTTTTATTTTAGTATATTTCATTTTTCATTTGTAATTCGTTTTATTTTCAATAAAATTGTTGTTTAATTCGTGTTAATTATTTTAATTGCGTTCGGGCTCCTACAGTTCCATCTGCAATGAAACTGTATGGCCCAGATGATACCACGTAGACAACTCCCTACGTAGGGAGTCTCTATGTAAGAATTTGCTAACTTTTTAATAACTACTTCAATCATTTTTATTATATTTTATTATCCACTAGTATCTAAAAAAAACTTCAACCTAAAACAAACGGAGCCTTAAAGTTTTTGCATATTTTAATAAAGAAAAATAAAACGAGTAATGATATCGAAACAATTGTGGTGACACAACGTGTATGTACACCGTTGATAATTATTGATGATGCCGAAAAAGTTGTCAACAAGATTGAGTGGATGTAACGGTGGATATCTGGCTATAAGAGTGTATGGAAGTGGTGATGCACGGAGGTGAAAGTGGTGGTGCTCAAGAACAAGATGAAGATCTTCAAAAACAATGTGAGGGGGTGTTGGTGTTTTTGTGTTTATGAGCTGAGCCTCAAGGGCTTCCTACGTACCATTTTGTAAGGGATCAAGTCATGCGTAGTTATGGAAGTGAAGACTCCTCCCCCTCACTTGTGATGAAGGTGATGTGGGTATTTATAGAGGTTTGGAACTAACCAGCTGGTGAGAGCATGACAACTGGCGGGTGCAGGCAAGTCACGAGTCCGGAGGGCCTAGCCGCCTGAAAGCTTTTGGCGAGCTGAAAACTTAGCGGCTTGAGGGCCTTAGCTTGTCTTATCTTTATGTTGGCGACTCTGATCTCTAGCGGATCTAACGTCTGAGGGTTCGCAGGCCGGCCCCCTAGTCTGATAGTATCGCATAAGACCAAAGGCTTAGAGTGGGGCCGACGTCTTGCGAGTTCGCGGATTGCGGTGGCCGATGGCTTAATTCATTGTTTTGGGGGTCGGGTGGACCCGAATAAAGTTTTGTGGGCCGAATTACGATTTGGGCATATCAATTATGAATATAATAATGATTAATGAGTTTACATTAGAAATCAACGGTATAGATACACGTTGTGATACTCGTTGTGTTACAACGGTAGTGTCGGTATTATTACTCAAATAAATTATAGTACCACGATAAAATTTACGTAATAAATTACCACAACATATTTTTACATCATTGATCCTTATGTGAGAGTAGTGATAGTACGACGACAAAATGTACACTACAAAGTGCATACCACACTTTTGGACCATCGATTTTGTTATGGGACCTATTGATCAATATGGATCTCATAAAAAAGAGTAGTGTGAAAATGTGTTGTGTTTTGTTGTGTAATGTATATTTTGTTGTGACATGAATATTTTTTCTAGTTTAAAACTCAATCTAATGCTTACATCCAACACAATCGCACAAGAAAATCTTGAATGAACCTTTTGTTAATGTTCGGGGTAACTCTATTGTTTTCTGTAGAAATTGTCATGAATTAGAGTCAGGACTCTCTCAAGTGGAAGACGTGGTATCGAGTATTAAGTAATGATCTAACACATACTCTTAATATGTAGATGATCTAGCCATAGCTTTTTTTCCTTTCAAAACTACTGCTTTCTTTACTATAAAATCTGCTTTGAATATTTCTTTTTGTTTTAATATATTTTCACTATGTTATGATTAACAATATATTTAAAGAAAAACTAAGATATAACGGAGAAATACAAGTTAATACGATGCTAACGAAACTGCTAAACATTCTAGTAATTAACACGGCTTAGAGCAACCATAATGATACTAGCTATTTATGCTATCCACATTTACAATTTTTTACAAATGGCAATTTATAATTGGCTTGACTTTTAAAAAGTTGATAAGAAAGAAAAATTTATAGAAAAATACTGTAATGATAGAAAAAATATTACCTCAAAATTTTCTTTTATTCATTTTTTTAATTTTTTTTGGGTTACTTTTTCTTGTTTTTTTCACTTCACCTGCCATTCTATCTTCTTTTTGTCAGATAACTTTCATTACTTCATTGTCCAATTCTAGCCAATGGGTCGGAGAAGATCTAAAAATTCTTATATATTTGATTACCATTATTTTTCATTTACAAATTTTAGACTTTCTATTCTCTCTATTTCAGAAAAATAATTGTCTAGAATACTACCATTAGTGTTGCTCTAAAGGGGTTAAGTCACCCAAAACATTTTTTTTTAAATGAGAGTCACCCGAAACTTACATAAAATAAAAACATATGTAATTCAGTTTAACCTATGAAGTCCTCTCGATTGTTCGAATACGGTACACCAACTCACCAAGTTTCATTTCTTGGCTTCGTCTTTAGACATAGGTTTTATGATACATTACTTTGGGACATTGGTTATGTTAGACTAATTATGATAGTAGCATTGCTTATATACTCGGAAATAATATATATATATAGATATATTGCATGACACGCTTAACATCATAATTTGTGGAGATATGCTTATCGATAAATAGTTAAGTTATTGTGTAGTGAGGGGATTTGAGCTGATTAGACGGATGAAACGATCAGAACCACACAGTTTAAATACAGAATGAAAGTGTGTGGTGTGTGGTGTGCGACACGTGCTATCCGCAGGTAGGTACACACCACACAAAAACCTCCCGATAAATACGTCGATCACGTTAATCAATGATAAAAATCATCAGTTATGTTACATGTTATTATGATACATGTTGTTGTTGATATACTATATCAATTGAATTAATACAGAATATTTGTACTACTATACACAGGACTTTTAGTGCATAGTAAATAGGGGTTGGGGGGTTGTCGGATGTTGTCGCAACGCGTGCTGTGGGAAATCAACTTTGGGCTTATAACTCAAAAGACGATAAAGGGCATGTAGTAATGTAATGCAGGTTGTTTTAGTACGGTGTTTTCAGGTACTGTAGTATGAGATTATGAGGGGGTTGGGGTTGGGGTTGGGGTTGGGGGTTAATAAATGAGATTTCTCTAAAAGTAGAGGAACATTAGTGTCAGGTGGTGGGAATTTGAGGGCGGCTCTGCTCCTCCATGCCTACGGTGGCGCGTCAACGGACCAAAAAATAATGAACCAATTTTTATTTATTTATTTTTTGACGTTTTTCTGTTTGGTTTCGGGTTGGATTGGAATTGAGTCATGAGAGAGAAAATAAAATAAAATAATGTAAAGTAATGATTATAAAGTTGAAATGTTGTACTCCCTCCGTCCCATTTTGTTTGGGACGTTTATTTCATTATTTCGGTTGCTTTTACGAAAAGTCTAATTAATCTTTGGAATTTCGTTAATTGATGTAATATTATTAGGGTTATGATAAAGTGAAACTTAAAGTACATAAATGTAAAAAAAGTATTAGATCATTTGATGAAATTCGAAGGATTAATTAGACGTTTCATAAGCGGTTGAAAAGTCAAATGTCCCAAACAAAATGGGACGGAGGGAGTATTGGAATTTGTGTTGATGAAAAAATGATTGGTGAGAGAAATTTTAATGAAATAATATATTGATAAAGTAATAGTTGAATAGTGTAGGTGGTGAATAAAATGAATTGATTAATATTATTTATTTTTTGATGGTGAAATGATTGGTGAGAGAAATATTAATAAAATAAATAAAATAATAGTAAATAAGATAGTAGGTGAATAAAATATTGAGTTGGATCCAAATGGATCCAACCCCGCCTTAAACCAAACAGGGGCCAATGGTTTTACCTCCAAAAAAAAAAAAAAAAAAAAAAAAAAACTTCCCAATGGTTGTTCATAGAAATTTTTGAGAAATTCTAGTGTTTTGACGATTGTGTTACGACGACCGACACAAATATTATAACTCCATTGATCATGATGTAATACCGGTTGATGTTTAAGCTAAAAATTGACACGAATTCAGGATTTTTAATAAATACAGTATAAGATATAGGTACGAGCGACGTTTGTGTAAAGTTTACACATATAAGTACTTGTTCCCTTCATTTTTTATAGTATTATGTTGTTTTGGACAATTTTTAACGGCATGACTCACTTTTAATTTTTAAACATGATTTTTCATTTCACGTATTCGAGTTATAAATATATGAATCTCGTATCCAACTATCGAAAACTACAAATTGGTCATTAGGTGTGTCTTTTTAGTTTCGGTAAGTATTGGTGCCGGATACGTATCTGATACCGGACACGTTACCAAACAGATCAGTATTCATGCATCATAACATTACCGATCAAATTTAACGCTACAACTCGTGTAATGAGAATATGCAACAGTCACAGTTCATAAAATTGTCACAAGAATCATAATAAGAGCTCGTGACCAGTGGCGGATTGATGATACGGGGATTCGCTCCTCCACGTGGAATTATCTGATTGGTCCAGCTGGCATGTGGAAAAGTCTGTGTTAGTTATCCACATCGGGTCGATACGAGACGTACCAGTGAAGACCGCAGCTAAGGGGAGGTTCTCCAAGTGTCCGAACTCGAACACCGACGTCGGTGTCCATCGAGTCGATACCACATACTTTAGCCTAGGCTCCTGGGCCCACATCCAACAGGTTACTTGGGTAAGGAGGCAAGGCCCATTAAAGGGTATTTATGTCAATAGACCTAACCGCCCTAAACTTAGGGCAGAAGAAGGACATGTGCCTATAAATAGCTCATTCCAGGAACTACGTAAGGCTTGATTCCTGGGCATTACACAGGATACGTAGTCAATCCAAGATACATTCTTGGACTCAGCCATAAAACACCCAAAAACACTACCTTTCCAACAAGAAATAGCCATTCGATCCCTTTACAGCTCACCCTTAGATTACACGTGGGCCTGTTATTCCGGTGGTGCATCATTTAGCATCATCATTTGGCGCTAGAATGAGGGCCTTCTACCGGTGAGTTGGTAAAGAAATCGCAATGGCACCACCAGCAAGGAAGAAACCGACGAGCAGTAAGAACGCGCAGATCGAAGAGCACACGGATATAGATCCAGCAGGGGTTCCATCCCAGATTCAAGAAGTCCCCACTGGATCTAGACCCGCAGTTGCAGATCCACCCAGGCCTCAGCTTCCTCCCCAGCTGCAAGATTTGCAGATCACTTAGCGTCTTTAGATGAAGACGCCCTGAAGAGGGTGGTGGCTTCGGCATTCATAGGCAAAGGAATCTGTAATCCCCATGAGGAACACCAGCTAGACCCACTGGGTCGTAAAGGGATTGAGAATGCCAGGGGGAAGAGGCCTGTCGATCCTCAAGAGGAGTGTGAGGAAGGCGCAATTGAAATCAGCGTGACTAACGCCCACAGACGTCCTGAACAAGAAAGGCAGCAGCGGCAAGTCGAGGAAAGTATACGAAATGAGTTCAATCACATAGTAGGGAAGGAACAGGTCACAAAATGGCTCGAATCGCCATTTAGTCCCGAGATAGAGATATACACGATGCTTGAGTCATTCAAACCACCCAAGATGGAACCTTATGACGGTACCACGGACCCAGAGGACCATCTGTATCGATATATATATCGTTGATGAGGTTGAGGAACGCAAATGATGCCATGAAGTGTCGCGCTTTCGACACGTTGCTCACAGGTCGAGCTCGGGAGTGGTTTCATAAGCTGCGGCCCGGGTCGATCTCAAGCTTTTTACGGTTGGGACAGAAGTTTAGAGACGCTTTTATCGGGAACAAGAAGTTCCACCTTAGTGCTACCCACCTTATGAACATCAAGCAGGAGAAAGGAGAATCCACTATTGATTTTATTAGGCGCTTTAATCTCGAAGCCATGAAAGTGCATAATGCCAGTGATGCACTACAGGTTAACGCTTTTGTTGGAGGTCTGCGAAATATGAAGTTGTATGACAAATTGTCGAAGAAAATGCCTAGTGACATGGACGAATGTGTGAACATAGTCCATAAGTTTTGCCAAGGTGAAGAGGCAGTGCGTTTGCACACCATTTCACTTGGCCTCAATTCGAGGAACGAATCCCGAAGCCAGACCAAGGGTCAGCCTAGGGGTCGGAACGAGGAAAGCAAGACCAACGTTTTTGATCGATTGACAGCTCCGATCTCAGATCGGCTTGGAAAGAAAGAGAATCTGAAAGAACGAGATTTTATACCCCTCAATCGATCTCGGGGGGAGGTGTTGGCGATTATGATCAAGAAGAATATTGCACGAACACCTAAGCCGATGTCCAAGGACCCAGAGAAAAGAAAAAATACTCACAAGTATTGCGACTATCACAGAGATGTGGGGCATGTTAAGGGTGATTTTATACGTTTTATAAGGATATATTTTATGTCAATTTCCCCCATATCTGGATGTTTTTCATGGAAATCGAGCTTTATATTGAAGCATTGAGCAAGTGATGTTTTTAATGGGTTAGTTGCGAAATTGTATGATTTATGTGTAAAATTTATGGTTTTATATTGATTTGGAAGATACTACATTTTGCAATGTGTTTGATGTATTGTAGATACACAATTTCGACCAAAAAGAGGATTAAAAGAGGTTAACAATCGGATTAATGAAGAGGAGAAGAGATAAAGATGAAATCGATTGAAGATAAAGATGAGAAGATCGATTTTTGATCCAGCTGAACTGGCGTCCAAGTCCCGTCCAGCCTGGACGGGCGTCCATCAAAGTGAACTGGCGTCCAGGAGAAGAAAATTGATTCAGAGAGTTTGGACACTGAGTGGACGAGCGTCTGAAGCAAGTCCAAGGCATCTGGACGGGCGTCCACAATTCCGGACGGGCGTCCACGGCCGACATGCTGAAAACCGACTTAATTTTCTATAAATAGCAGATCGGATTTCAACCCTAAGGATACATTATTGAGACCTATTGATACACAATCATTAGGAGAAAACCCTAGGCGGCCCCGCCCCCCTTGGGGAGGCTGGGGTTGCGATTTTGCTTGTTTCTTTTCCGTTTTCTATTCCGTTTTGCTTTTCTTTATGCTGAATGCTTGGAGGCTGAGCAATTGTTCAAACCATGTGAATCCGTTTCAGTAGGTTCTTTATTTTCAATCTAGATTTGTTTTGTGAATTTGATTAAAGTTGTATTTTTTCTATGCTTATGTGCTATGCAATCAATATCGAAAGATGAATTGTTATTGATGTTTACCGTATGACGAGAGTCGGTGTAAACCTTAGATCACCATAGGAAAGATGGGATTTTTAATCTTGACATAACGAGAGTTGATAGGTTGAATATCTAGGTTGCTAGATTGAGAGATCTTACACCTTGTTTTGATAGCGTCAATCTTATAGATCGAGAGATGAGAGATTGATAGGCGAATTATGTACGAGAGTAGGAATTCATACTTTTGTTAGGTGAACCACAATTTTAGTTGAATCATCACAAGATAACTTTAGAGAGGAAATAGAGGGTTGCGGGAACAGTGGATTATTGTTTGTTCGTTGTTTAATCACCATGATCATCTTCTTGTTTACCGTTTATTTTATAGTTTATAGTTTAGATATCGTTTTCGCTTTTATCCTTCCTGGCTTTGGACTGACAATCCTCTGTCCAGTTTATCTTTTCGTTCTATTATATTAGGTTTAATAATAATAGTATCAATCTTAGGAAAATTAATGAACTAGATACCCCGATTCCCTGTGACCGACTCCGGTATTAATCGCTGTACTACGATCCCTACACTTGGGGAATACCGGATTTATAAATATTTATTACTTGTTTATTTGCATTGATAAAATCCGAGACAGGGCACGGCACGGAGGAATGTTTCGATTTGAAGAGAGATATCGACGCCTGTATTCAAGAGAGTCGATTGGATGAGGTGATTGACAGGTCAGAAAAGGACGAGCCAAAGGGCCGTCGAGAGTACAAGAGGAAAACTTATAATGGAAAGAAGGACCGATCTCCACGTCGTGACAATCGGAATCGTCGAGACAGGTCATCCGAGCCGACATACAGGGACAATCGTCGGGATGACCATCGAGAAGATCAGAACCGAGACCCTCATCGGGATAATCGCGTCGGATACGACGTTAACACAATCGTTGCAGAGCACGAGTCGGATCGACCTCGATCCAGTCGGCAATCATCGGACAGATCGAGGGAGTCAAAGAAGATCAGGTTTACGACGGAGGTGGGTTATGGACCCAAGGATGACGTTCCGAGTTCCCACAGTCATATCGAAGGATTAGTAATCGAGGCGGTGATAAGCCGGGGTCGAATAAAAAAAGTTTGTGTCGACAGTGGGAGCGCCGTTAATATCCTTTACTACTCAGCCTTCAAAGCCACGAGGTTGAAAGATGAAGACATTATTCCATTATCTACGCCTTTATTTGGGTTTACAGGGCAGGCCATTCACCCTGTCGGGTCGATCAATTTGTTGACTGCGGTTGGAGACGGAGATAAGGGTCGAACAATGGAAATGACCTATGTCGTAGTTAAGGCCCCTTCAGGGTACAACGCGATATTAGGTCGACCAGCTTTATATGATCTCAGAGCCATCATCTCGACATTCCACAACAAATGAAGTTCCCCACCCGGGTACGGGACCCATGAAGTCAAAGGAGACGTCGAGGTAGCCGAGAACCGTAGCCCGGTTACGATTAAAGGAAAAGGGGTGGGACAGGTGCTGGTTGAGGAATTGATACCTGAGGAAGAGGAGGATCGGAGCTGGGTGTCCGCCGACCCGACAGAGGAGGTTCGAGTGTGGAAGGATGAAGAAGGCCAAGGGGTCCAGATCGGGAAGTGGATGCCACACCACGACATGAAAGCCTTGGTTGACCTCCTAGTTGAGTATCGAGACATTTTTGCATGGAAGGCAGATGACATGCCTGGCCTGTCGGCGGACATAGCGGTACATCGACTCAACGTCGACCCAAAAAAGAAGCCGATAAGGCAAAAGAAGAGAAACCTTGCCCCAGAGAGGAAGGAAGCAGTAAAGAAGGAAGTTGACAAGTTGTTAGCCGCTGGAATAGTGAAAGAGGTATTCTATCCGGATTGGTTAGCCAATCCAGTGTTGGTTAAGAAACCAGATTAGAGTTGGCGAATGTGCGTCGACTTTACAGATCTCAACAAAGCGTGCCCTAAAGATTCATATCCACTTCCAAAAATTGATCAACTAGTCGATTCGACACTGGGCTTCGAAGTGTTCGGTTTTCTCGATGCCTACAGGGGGTATTATCAGATCTTCATGGACCCCCAGGACTCGGAAAAAACCGCTTTTATCACAGAATTTGGTACGTTTTGCTTTGTAACAATGCCGTTTGGCCTAAAGAACGCAGGCGCCACCTATCAGAGAGCCGTCAATAAGATCTTTGAGGAGCAGATAGGTCGAAATATAGAAGTTTATGTTGATGATTTATTGATCAAGAGCAAGTCAATGGGACAGTTTCTTGTCGATGTCAGAGAGGTCTTCGAGGTGCTGCGAGCTGCGAACATGAAGCTCAACCCAAAGAAATGCACGTTTGGAGTCCGATCGGGGAAGTTTCTAGGGTATATGATATCGAGAGACGGGATTAGAGCTAATCCGGATATGATCGAGGCCCTGAGGAACATGCCCACGCCTCGTAGCGTAAAGGAGGTACAACGGTTGACAGGTCGTATGGCGGCCCTCAATCGTTTCTTGTCGATATCAGCACAAAGGTCCCTACCATTCTTCAAGATATTAAAGAAAGCGATTCCATTCCAGTGGGATGAGAAGTGTCAAAAAGCCTTCGATGATTTGAAGGAGTATCTATCTGATTTACCCACACTGTCCTCACCTCGAGAAGGAGAGAAACTCCTGGTTTATCTAGCAATCTGTGAAGAGGCAGTGAGTGCCGTATTGGTTCGAGATGGAGACCAGGGACAGATCCCGGTGTATTTCGTAAGCAAGGCATTGCATGGACCGAGAGATCGTATACACGCCACCGAAAACTCGGCATTAAGTCTAGTTCATGCATCGAGGAAATTGAAACCCTACTTTCAAGCACACCCCATCTCTGTGGTCACCGACCAGCCCCTAAAACAGATTTTGACAAAGCCCGAGACATAGGGTCGATTGGCCAAATGGGTTGTCGAGCTAGCTGAGTATGATATCGAGTTTCTACCTCGCACAGCCATTAAGGGTCAAGCTCTAGCAGACTTCATAGCAGAAGGATTGTCAATTCAGTTGGAACAGGATAAGCAGTCATCAGATGAGCAGTGGACCATCCATGTTGATGGTGCCTCGAGCAGGGAAGGAGCTGGGGCTGGGCTTTTATTGGTCAGTCCTAAGGGAGAAGAGTTTTCATATGTGCTGCGGTTCGAATTCAAAGCTACAAACAACGAAGCCGAGTATGATGCAATGATCACGGGTCTAAAGCTGGCTTTGAAATTGGGGGTCGAGAACCTCCTAGTTTACAGTGACTCTCAACTCGTAGTGAATCACATACGAGGCGAGTATGAAGCCAAGGAAGAATCTATGAAGAATTATTTGAGAGTGGTTCTGGGACTGATGTCAAAGTTCAAAACGGTTCGTATCTATCAGGTACCCCGAAGTGAGAACAAACGGGCCGATGCGTTGTCTAAACTCGCATCGAATTTCAAGTCGAAGAGGAAAGTTCTCGTGGAAATGCTAGCGGAGCGAAGCTATAACGAGGTCGATGTGCAACCAGTGGTTCAAGGATCGACATGGATGGATCCGATAGCATTATTCTTAAAGGACGGAATTCTCCCGTCTAATAAGTCTCAGGCCAGAAAAATCAGGTTGCAAGCCCCGAGGTACGCTCTATTCGACTATGTACTTTATCGAAAATCGTTCGTAACACCTTGGCTACGTTGTGCCTCGGAAGATGAGGGGGCTTATCTTCTCGAAGAAATACATCGAGGAATTTGTGGTAATCATTGCGGAGCTCGGATGTTGGCAAGAAAATGCAAACTGGCAGGCTATTTCTGGCCATCCATGCAAAAAGATGCAAATCGATTGGTTATGAGTTGCAGGGCTTGCCAGGTACACGACGTGGTGACTCACCAGCAAGCACGAGAAATGATGCCATCGAATCGGTATGGCCGTTTGACGAGTGGGGGGTCGATATAGTCGGACCTCTGCCTCGAGCTCCGGGAAATTTCAAGTATGTTGTAGTAGCGGTGGATTATTTCACGAAGTGGGTTGAATCCAAAGCCCTTACTGATATCAGAGCTCAAACCATCAAGAAGTTTCTATGGGAAAATATTTTGTGCAGGTTTGGAATCCCTAAGTATCTGATATCTGATAATGGGACTCAATTTCTAGATGACCGTGTGCAGGATTGGCTCAAAGAGTTCAAGATCGAACATAGAACGACATCGGTGGCCCGACCTCAGTCCAATGGACAGGTCGAGCAGACAAATAGGCAAATCAAGTTTGGGTTGAAGAAACGGTTGAAAGACGAAGGTCGGGATTGGGCAGCTCAGTTACCCAGCATACTGTGGTCGTATCGAACAGCGCCCAATTCAGCTACCCAGGAGACTCCTTTCGCTATGGCTTATGGGTGCGAAGCAGTGATACCTGCGGAGATCGGACTGGCCTTACCTCGAGTTCTGGCATATAACGTTGAAATAAACGCCACCGATCTGCTTCAAGAGAAGGATAACGTCGAAGAGAAAAGAGAGGTTGCGGCATACCGAATGGCCAATTATAAAAGGAAGATATCACAGTATTATAACGCGAGGGTAAAATACAAATATTTCCAAGTGGGGGACCTCGTGTTGAGGAAGAACGAAGCCAGCAGGCAGGACCCAATAGGCAAGCTCGAGCCGAATTGGGAAGGACCATATAAAATTCTGAAGGTGCACCCAAAAGGGTCGTATCAGTTGGGGAGATCGGACGGCAGCACAGTGCCCCGGACGTGGCACGCCACCAATCTCCGGAAATACTACGTTTAAGCTATTTATTCAATTTATGACATTCGCAACTTCAATTTTTAGTTACTTGTAATATGTCGATGTGACAGTTGCTTTTAATGCCTTTTATTCAAGTAATTTTCTTTTCTAAATTGTGCTTAACATACACGCTCATGTAAAAAAGAAAAGGAGGCTGGAAGAAAAAAAGACCAAAAATCGACTCCAACAAGAGACCTCGACACGACAGAGTCGGAACAGGACGGTGAATAAAGCCAAGTCACTGACAATGCTTATATCACCTCCAACCTGCAATACCTCGACACGAAGGAGTTAAAACGGAAAAGTGAATAAAGCCAAGTCACTGACAATGCTTAAATCACTTCCGAGTTGCGCACCATCGACTCGATGGAGTTATAGCAAAATAGTGAAAAAAGCCAAGTCACTGACAGTGCTTATATCACTCCCGACCTGCCAATAAGCCACGGCGCAAGGCAGACGGGAGATCCTACGATGGATACCCAACTTGACCAGATCATAAGCGCCACGATGTGCGACGGTCGAGTATGGACTTCTTAATTCGATGTCCATATAAGCCTGACAAGGCAGGACAATCGAGTCGAGCTCCGACCAGATGGCCAAGTCTAGCCAGTAAGGCGGTACAATGCTAGGTCGACTCATATTCAAGTGTACCACAAGTCGTGTACTCATACTACACTTCGAGGGGCCAGCCGGGGAATTAAGTCCAAAAGACTACACCCCATAAGGCAGTATTTGAAAGGGAATTAAGTCCAAAGGACTACACCCTAGACGAATGATCAACAAAAGACAAGATATTCAAGTGAAAAGCAAAGATTTAATCAAAATGCAAATTGAAATGTCAAAGTTTACAGGGTTGAATCGATAAAAGACAAGTTCAGACAAATAAAAGCATAAAAGTTATTACAACCAAATCGAATCAAGTCACTTAAAAAGACAGAGGAAATAGCATCAGGCGGCAGGCTGATTTGAGGTCGAAGCATTGGGATCAACTTGTTCTTCCGGCTCGACGTCCTCAGCTCCACCTCCCTCCAGGGCAGGGGTCACATACTTGCTGTATAACGAGACACTGGCCTTAAACTCTGTGAAATACCGACCGTATCGAGGAATGGCCTCGGGATCATACAGGTAGGCCTTCGCGACGGTGGATACATCGAACGTCGGGTCGACATCTTTGACCTGGTCAAGAGCCATCGTGAACCCTCCCTTCATCCCCTGAGTCATCAGCAACGTAAGGTCATCCTCGAGCTCCTGAGAGGCCAGGAAATCCAATTTGGCCGTCTCCATGCGAGTCGTTAGACCATCGAGAAGAGATCGAAGCTCGATACGGGCTTGGATTACCGTCGCCAGTTCACTCTTCGTCTTCTCCAGCTCTGACTTCACCGCCGCTAACTCGACATCCCTGTCAGCTATATCTTTCTGAGCTTTAGACAGATCGGACTCCAGCTTCACGCGGCGATCATCCAACTTGTTGGCTTTGGCCTTCAGCTTCTCGATGTCAGAGGTCAGTTTAGTGATAGTCTCTTTCTGCTCCTCCAGAGCTGCTGAGGGAGACTCGATTCTATTTAAAGCTACTTTAGTAGCAAGTCGAGTCTACAAAAAGGAACACCATTAACATCGAAAACAGACAAAAGATCACGGAACTACAAAGGAAATAAAAGAAAGACTCACAGCTCGATGGCTCTTCATGATAAAGTCATGTAACTCCTCTGGAGTCATGGCCTCCATCTCCGCCACGCTCATCCCGGGGATCGGCTCGGAGGAATTTGGTGGGGCAAGGTTACGGGTCTCCTTCCCGACCCCATGCCGCACCTCGGTTGTCTTCTGGCGCTTCCTCGAGACGAGGTCCCCTTCTGTCTGCACCATCACCCTGGCCTCGTCGGGTAGACCTCTCAGGATCTCAGATGTTGATACAAGGGTGGAAGATCGGGATGACCCCCTCTGCCCCGCAGATGTGGCACCAGACGCCGGCTTCTTCGACCTGATCCCGGCCATCTTAACCATCATCAATAATATCAAGTATAATATTGTCACGGCTCTGAGATGGAAACCTCTTTACAGGCAGGACGCTGAGAATGATTGCCTAGATCGTAACAATTTTATATCCTGCTTTGGAAGTCGAAAAATTAGAAAGGCCATTCCTGTTAACTGGGTACAACCTCGCTATGGATACTTTGAGCTTAGCTCAGATGGTTCTTCGGATGGTAACCCTGGCTCTGCTGGTGGGTCTTTTCTTATCAGAGATGCAGATGGTCGTATGTTGCATGCTACTAACGCATATTATGGCATTTCAACTAGCCTAGTAGCTGAAGCAAGAGCTTTGAGCGTCGGAATCACTTTTTACATCAATAATAACATCTCTCCTTTAATAATTGAGACTGATTCCAACTCCTTGTAAAGATGATTTCAGGCGACTATGTGATACCATGGAAGGTGGCTGATGAGATTCATGGCATTCAGCGTTTTATTAATTAGCATGGTTATTCAATCACTCATATTTATCGTGAGGCGAACAGGGTCGCTGATTTCCATGCAAAACATGCCTCCATGCATCCAAGTTATCTTCAATATGGACAGCACGATGCATTACCTCACTATCTTAATTATTTGCTTCATGGAGATCAACTGGGGTTGCCTACTATACGGCTTGTACATTAAAGGCGTAACACTCTGAAAGCACCCTTCATTTATCAACATTAAGGGTGCAAATCAGGTTGTCAATAAGGCTTTTTATTTTTTCCAAAACATTTTTAGGATGGCTTTTGCTTCATTTTTTTGACTTTTGCAGGAAATCTCCATAACATATTGATCATGCGGGCATCTTGGTACAAGTCATGGCATGGATCTTGGGATGCACCCTTCAATTTTTTGAAGGGTGCAAACAAGGTGCTATTTTTTCAATTCCATTTTCTGGATACCAATTTGCTTGGAGCTGATGATTTTTGTTACTTTTTCCCATTAAATCGAGACGCTGCTGACACCATGAAAGATCCCACTAGCTGGTTAATTCCGAAGGACATGAATAACAAGATTCACAATCGTATTATGGTTGAAGATGTTAAAGATCAAAACAAGGATTCTAAAGACTTGCTCGTGCGAATTCTGCTATAGTGTATTTGCTTCAATACTATTCCACATTGTAATTTATCTTTGGGGTTTTCATATGTTGGAAGCGTAGGGTTTTGTACTTTTTTCTATGAGCATGATTTTCCTATACTGGATTTGCCACTCATAGGTTTTAACTTTTAAGAAGACAGAGTTACGTTTCGTCGACGTCTTTTGGTATAAGCAGAGGGCCGTGATACGGCATCGTACAAACCTTTTACTGTCTAATTAATAAAATGTTTTGTATATTTGAAAAAAAAAACAATACACCATAAAATCAGATGATTTAACATGTTTAAGTTTCGTTGTGGTATAGGATTCATCGTATAATCTTGTTGTACATTTCTTTGGAAGGATTGATGACATGTGTCAATTTTATTAGTATTAAAAACTTCAAGTATTATAAGAATAATATGAAAACATAATAAGTACAAGGTGACATATTATTTTCAATAACTAATCTCAACCCTTAATTTATCAATATATCCTACATCAATTTTGATAGATATGAATGTAATATTTTTTTTATGACAGATACAAAAAAAATTATGGGTCTAAAGTTGGGGATGTTATTGTGTGGTGTCTCTACACGGTGTGAAAACACCGTATGACACCATACAGACCACACAGTTTTATTCTGTATTTAAATTATATGGTTCTGATCATTTCATTCTTTATCTAATCTCATATTCTCTCACCACATAATAACTTCTCTTAAAATTGTGTATAAAAGTAGAGAGACAAAAAAGCAGGCTTTTTCAGTCCAAAATTAACATATCCATCAGCAAATGTCATATGCTAGCTTGCTAATTAAAGTTAACATTTGACCACATTTTATTAAAAGATGGCTCTGTCTTTGTCCTTCTTGTCGGTACAATTTTTGACTTGTTGGAGTGTAATTTTTATTTGTTTATATTGGTATATTTTCGATTTAACATAAAGAAATTAATGTGATACTTTTATAAGTTTTAAAAATAATGTCACATTTTATTTATGTATGTATATATATAGTATATGGATAATGAAATCAATATATTCTATAATGCTATAAACATGCATGATGAGTCTATGTACTTTTGGATATGGTACTTAAAAGATGAAATTGGTCAAAGAAATGTACTAAAAAGAAAAGGCCCTTTGGTGACATCTTCATTAAAGCATCTAATATGTTCTCATACTCTCTTCGTTCCGAAATAACTGATGCAGTTGCCAAATACACATAGATTAAAGAAACCATTTATTGCATTGACGTTTATATGAAATATACTATAACGCCCTCAACTAAAAAAACCTTTCAAATACAAAAGACATTTCGAGATCAAAAATACGCATTTAATGAAGGGTAAAGTAGAAAAAATACATTAAATATTCCATTGAAATGCGAACTGCCTCAGTTATTTTGGAACGAATCTTTTTGGCAACTGCATCAGATATTATGGAACGGAGGGAGTACATACTAAAACTTAAATGCTCGAGTTTTGGCTCGTAAAAATACAAAAGAAATATATATCGATAAAATTCATGAATATTTCAAGTCAAGAATTCAAATAATAAACTTTTGGATCGTTAACCGTAATGAATTGCATGAATTCGACTCAAGATCGATTAAATCATATTTAAACGAGTATTTCATAAAAGAAGCATCGAGTTTCTCATGAGCAGTTCGACTAGTTTTACACCCATAACAGAATCAATTGTACCAAGGCAGTTATAAAGCTTACCTCATTCTCATTGTAGACCTGTAGTACATATAGAACCAAAGGGAGTACTTGTAATGTGTGTAACAACTTCTTGAAATTGCATGCGTTGAATAGAATAAGTTGTTATGGCGTTTAATTATACACCTTTTCTTTTTAATTAACATGTTAAAAATGCTGTATGCTATATTAATTCATGTATGTTTCTTTATAATCAATTTGATATAAAAATAAGTTAGATCAGTATATTATAATAATTAAAATTTCCATTTTATTCTCATATACTTTTTTTCAGAAGTGATTTGCTACGTACATTGCATATGTAGTAAACGTGAAGTAATTTTATAGTTACAATCATTTAGGTAGGAGTATTGAGATTAAAAAAAAACGTACATCATTCATCACTATAGATATACATCATTATCAATGGATTTAGATTTTTTTTTTCCGGTGGGAACACCGAAGCAAAATCAAAGATCTACCGGAGGTATCACTGATAATTTTACATTTTCTAACAACGTTTTAATATATTTTTTTCGGATTACAATATATTTGTTACTCGTTATATCGGAGTGATTGTGATAAACAATGTTTTGAGGGAAAATGTTATGCGTACAACAAAATATCCACAACACATCTTACATCATTGATTATGGTGAAACACTAATCTATTGGGCACCATGAAGAACGGTGTAAGTGTAAAGTCTCATATCGGTAAAGTAAATGAATGCTCAACATCGTATAAGTGTCAGACATAAAAGTCTTGTCAACTCGGGTTATCCATTTTATACCAAGCGAGGACGGCGGTCTAAGAAGTTGACCGGACAATTTATGAATCATTTAGCGCTGCTGGGCACAGGTCTGTGGGCGTTACAGAATGGTATTCAGAGCCGACTATCGACAGAACTATGTGCTGCACCGTACAAAAAGACTGTGTACGGATGGCCAATCCCTTATAAGGGGATGGGGAGAATATAAAGTCCTACATCGGTAAAGTAAGTAAATGTTCACCCCCATATAAGCGTGAGACATAAAAGTCTTGTCAACTCGAGTTAGCTTTCTTTTATGACTCATTTAATGCTATCAGACACAGGTCTTAGAGACATACAGTAAGTTATGTTGTGTCTATTTTATTGTTGATATGACATTATCCGTCTTTTGAGAAATGGTGGTTATAATGATGCTCTAACTACCAAACGGTAATTAAAGCCATGCAGACATTCTAATTGGGATTTGGTGCATCTGATTAAATGAGTATTCTCTGATTTCAAAGTGTATTTTTTCCGCATGCAATTCTTCTGTTTCTACTATTTCTCTCGGAAAAAAAGTCGAGAGAAATCATCGGGAGTTAGTTTCTTTAACAAAACTTGATAGATCACATGCAATAATTTAATGATTCAAGTACTACAATATATTTTAATACATCACATGCAATATTTAATGTCTGTAATGTAATATGTAATTTTCTCTTTTGGGTAAGATAATTATAAGCTGTTATATAAACTCTTGAAATATTGCAAAATAAATTTCAAAAACACAAATATAAAAGGAATTTAACTTCATTAATTCATCCATACCAAGGATGGCAGCACCAACAATACAATTCATCGCTCGGTAATAAATTCCTACAAGTAAATTACTCCAACATTAAAAAGAAAACACCACATAATATTGTGAAAAAAACCTAAAATCGAAACTGATATTTTTTTCATGGTTAATTAGGCAACAATTAATTAGTTATGTTAGCTAATTAAGTCATTTTTAAGACGATGATAATAAGTTATTTCAATTTTTCGGACTGATTGTGACCGTAGAATGATCAAAGCCAAAGAGCACCGGCTTCTTTTAGTAGAGGCACCAAACTGCCATTAATATGACAAGCCATCACTCTGTCCATAGAACCCACCAGCTTTCCTCCGATGAACACCACCGGAACCGCCGCCGGAGACGACGTCGACCCGAGTAGAATCCTAGCTAATACCCTCTCGATCTCTTTGCCTATCGGGTCTTGATCGAGCTCGTAAACAGTCGGGTTCACACCCATCCCACAAAACAGCCTCTTGACAGCATGGCACATACAGCATGTGCTTAGGCTGAATATCACCACCGCACTGCCAGAGGCGAGTCTCAAGATCTTCTCCAATGGGTCTACGGTGGCGCCGCCGCCATGGGCTTGCTTAGTTTGTGCAAAGTAGTCGCCGGAGCTGCTCCATGTTTCAGCTTGATAATGCATTGCTGAGAAAAATGGAAAGAGTTGAAAGAAAGTGAAAAATGAGAGCAAGAGAAAGAGACAAGTAAAAGATGAGGAATAGAATATGGATAAGAGGTGTATGGAATGATGATGTGAAAGGGAGATATAAAGTCCATGTATATATAGAGAGCATGGTTCTTGAGGGGTGGATTTATGTTGATTGGGCTTCTTTTCTATTCCCATCCCATGCATTTAAGAACTAACACATCCATATTATACTATATATTTATAATGTCACAACAAAATTATCATAATAAAATATTATTATATAATTTTAGATCGTTAATTACATCGTGAGATATATTGATTTTTATAAGTCTCATAAAAATCATTGATGTAAAAGTAGTTTGTTACACTTTGTTGAGCTATAAACATTTTTATGTTACTACGATGATAAGTATCATTATATTAATTTGTGGATCGGATGTAATGCAAGAGCCAACCACCACTTAAGCAGAACGGTTGACTCAACCCATTTTCACACCAGTTATTATGAGGTAGGATTTATTGATAAAAATATTGGTTTGTTATAAACAAAAGTGTAATGTAGAATGTGTCACGTATTACGGGTGAATGAGTGTCCGTAACATTACATTTATGGAGTATCTCTACGGTATGATTTGTGAAATTCGAAACATTCAACATCCACAATACTCTTTGTTATTTGAGCTAACTAGTCACAACTTTTTTTTTTCTTAACTCAATGTATGTTGTGTAACATTTTAGAACATCATAATGGATTCAGTAAGTATTCAAATATGTCGGTCTCGTTAGGCTAAATGATTATCACATCATGAAATCAACATTATATGTTGATCAAATAATTCAATGGGGATATTCAACACTCTCATATGTCCATTGTTACGTTAAAATGGTTATCAATGTTACGTTCAACTTTATATTTGTTTCTCACGCTTTTCAACGTGGGATTATAAACTCTCTCCCTCTTAAAATTTGATACACATACCAAGACTCTACCAGACGATGCTAGTGATGAACTACATTGTCTCTCACGGTCTAACATTTAGTAGTTAACTCTGATATTTTGATAATGTTTATCACACTTTTCAACGCGGGATAATAAACCTTTTCCGGTTTGAGATTTGACGCACTCACAAAAACTCTATCAAATAATTCTAATCAGCGATGGTCTACACTTTTCTCAGGGTCCGACACTTAATTTTATCTGGTAGTTGGGCTCTTATTCAGGGGGTAAGAATTGATTAAAAACTCTTTCAACATGCATAACGCCTCAGAGAAGAATCGAATATATGATGTCTCTAGAATTCTCAAATCACTCTCCAGTGACATAGAGTTGCATATATTGCGATGTAAATATGACATAATGAAATAATCTAATGAAGTTGACAAATAGGATAGGTTCAAAACTTTATTGTTTATAAGGACAAATGGTGGGGAAAAGTACAAATATGACCTTAATTAAGATCAAGAAAGAAAGGAAATGAAACAGACGTATTAAAAGGAAGAAAATAACAAAAATAGAGACAAAAAATAGGGAAAATTTGAAGAAAAAAATAAAATATATTATTTCTCTCTTCTCTTTGATTATTTAAAATCCGTATATTTTATTAAATTTCCGTCATTATAAATTTTTAACCATAGTTCATATTTTTTGGTACTCTTTATTATGATACCTCATTCAACATTTTCCCAACATAATTTAGGAAATTCGATTTGTTTTCAATACTTCATTACGAATGCAGTGGCACTAAAGTTGTTAAGATCTTAATATATGCGGTGACAAAGACAATTGAAGATACATGGATAAGAAGATTTACGAAACCAAATTAGGCGTCCTATGCAGTGACATACAATTGATGCAGTGACATTGAAGTTTAAGATCTTAAAATATGCGCGCAATGACAAACACAATTGAAGATGCAGCGACAAGACGATTTACGAAACCAAATTAGGTGTCCCTACATTTTATAAAGGAATTATCAGGTGTCATTGTATGATCGGTGTCAATTGAAAATGATATTACAATAAAATATGCAATGAAAAAAAATTTGCAATGAGAATCGTTGATGCATTGACAATTAAAATTAACAATTGTTTACGTAGTGACATCAATATTAATATATGCGTTCACAAAATTTTAAATGTCAATTATAAATAGCATATGTCAACTAATGAATAACGCACACACAAAACTGCGTTAACTAACGCAGTGATACTATCGATGAAGTAGTAATACAATTGTCTATGCAGTGACATCAACGCAACCATACAATTGTTTATGTAGTGGCATCAACGCAGTAACAATAATTTGTCTATGTAATGATATCAACATTAACACATGTTTTTACAAAATTTGGTTCGGAGCTTTGTCGTTGATGAAGTAGAAGGTAAAACCATGCTTAGGCAAGTCCTTGATGTGAATTATGGTGAGGCCTTAGAAAATTTCCTAATAGAATTTATCGAAGATCAATATCACGTAGACATCCTCCTTGGGCATACAAAAATAGGCCCAAACCCATATAAGAGAAGGAGTCTCATCCTCAAAACCTAGGTTGTGAGGTGAGGGAAATCCATCTCTTAATATGGTGGATGAAACAACAACAAGTTCCCAATGTGGGACACTTTAAGACGCTCCCTCAAGTATGGGCCGGGCACACAAGGCCAACAAATAGGCTCAACACTTGCACAATAAAAGGTGGCTCCGATACCATGTAGAAAAATAAGCCCAAACCCATATAAGAGAAGGGACCTCATCCTCAAAACATAGGTTGTGAGGTGAGGGAAATCCATCTCTTAATATGGTGGGTGAAACAACCACAAGTTCCCAATATGAGACACTCTAACAGGCACCGGGGTTCAAGGGCGATTCAGATTCAACATACTGATTAAGCGTTTTGTGGGTCCAAAAATGGAAAATTTTGAACAATTTTCCAAAGTTTAATACGCATAAAAGTGGAGAAGAATCTTAAAAATAAAATACAAAAATAAAAAATAAAATGGAGAAGCAGGGACTACATATGGGAGCCGACTGAAAGTTTATAGAGATTAGGTTCTTTTTTTGTTTTTTTTATTTTATTTTTTTGAATTGAATGATAAACATATAAAAGAGTATTATTGCACTACACAATAAGTTTATCCTTATAAACCATTATTTCTTAACTATGTCATGTTTTCCCTATTAAATACTAAAATTGTCCTTCTCCCCATTCATCCATTAATTTAATGAATATTCAAGGGAAAAGGATAGAGTTTCCCAAATATTGCACAAAATCATCTTCCGAATCATGCTTGTGTAGACCATATTTTTTGTGTTTGTTTTTATTTTTTTATTAAATTCAAAACATGTGATGTAAAATGAGTCTGTGGACAAATTTTGTGAACTTTCTTGGTGCCGGAATCATCATTCATATTTAAGAGAGGTATATGAAAAGTATAAATGAAATGCACCTACTAGTATATATCATTAATTAAAAGTTGTACTCATAATAGTTTTACAAGGCAAATAAGGTGGGGCTTGTCGGACGTTGTCTCAAACGCGTGCCAGGGAAATGTAACTTTTAAAGGGTTTGTATGTATAGTGTGTGTAGGGTAGTTGTACCTTTAAAAGGTTATGTACGTATGGTATGGTATTCTCTAATTTCGAAATAACTGAGACAATTTTCAGAAACACGTATATTAAGAACATGAGTTAATGTTTTAATATGAATGTCAAAATAACTAAAAAAACCTTTGGTCTATAATTAATGCAATGTTATATTTATTCTCATTCATTAAGAAATAAGGGTAGAAGTAGAAAAAATACAATAAAATATTGTATTGAAAATGTAACTGCCTCAGTAATTTTGAAACAAATCTTTTTGACAACTGCCTCAATTATTTAAAAACGGAAGGAGTAGTAATTAAAATTTACTTTAAATAGAGGAACAAAAATGTCAGGTTTGGGATTTTTCTTTTTGGGGGCTGCTCGAGTGCGTCAACGACCAAAGTGTTGGGAAATATTGCATGTACTTGAAAATGTATAAGATGTCCTTGTAAACTTGATGGTGGTGTTCCACTTTACTCTTCAATAAAACAAAGCTCGTTTCAACAAAAAAAATAAAAATAAAAAAAAAAAAGTATAAGTTGTCCGTTTTTATGTAATTTTCGGCTGTTGCAGTTGTTAAAAACACACGTATTAAAGAGAGTAATTGACGTTTTAATTTAACATCAAAATAACAACACTTTTTGAATATAATTAATACAATTTTATTTTTAATCTCTCACCATTTAATAAATAAAGGTAGAGGTAGAAAAATACAAAAAATAATGTTTTGGAAACGTACAGATAAAAATGAATTTTATTTTTCACAACTACGACAATTAAATAGAAACGGATGGAGTATTTATCAACCTCCACATCAGGTTATGCTTTTGGGAAAGATTGTAGTTCAACATAAATGTCATATGAGATCGAATCCTGGTGTGAACATTATTTTCACCGTTTATATTGTGCAAATGAGATCGAACCCTAGTATGTACATTACTTTCACCATTTATACTGTGCAAGTGTTGAGAGGGATATATCACACTTGAGAGGGCGTATTGAAGATTGTGCAAGTGTTGTGAGAGATTGCCACAATTGAGAATGTATAAAATGTTAATTATCAACATCTCATAAACTTAAGCTTTAGGGAGAGAGATTGTCACACTTGAGAATGTATAAGATGTTAATTATTCCCCATCAACTTAAGTTTTTGAGAGAGATGGTTGTTCAACACAAAGTAAAAGATGGTTTGACGTCAAATTCTTCATATCCAATCTCTTGGAAAGCATAGAGACATGAGTATCTATGATGCACGAATACTTCTGTCTGATAACATGTTTTGGATTTGAGATATTCTTACCAGATACTTAAGATACACGTCTAGAAGACGTGATTCATATCCGACATTCCTATACACCAAATACACATCTAGATACTTATGTCTGATGATGCGATTCGTATCTAATATTCATATACATTCAAATACTTAAGATACACACATAGAGACTGTGTTGCACAGATAGAGTGATGCACCAGTAAAATAAATATAGTATAAATATTGGCCTCGCAAAAAAGCAAAGGTAAATAGTACTTATATTTGTAATATTTACACGATTGCCTCATGTACCCGTATACTATATTTTTTAGTAATTAATCTCATACTCGTGCATCTCGTATCCTCGTATTCATACCGCGTGTGCCTGTTCATGCAACTCAGGACAACATATTATAAATAATCAAACATACATACATGGGGATGGGAATGATCAATGTTCATATGCATACGTATGTCATATGATGCTGTTAAAGGCAGAAATTTGACTACATTTTATCAAAAGACGGCTGCTTTGTCCTTCTTGTCGGTGCTTTTTCTTTTAAAGAGTACTTTTAGTATCATAGGTGTTTAGACTATCTCCAACAATAACACTCTACATCACCCTTTAACTATATCGTTTTTCGTTTCAGTTATACTTTTTTAATATTTTATAAATCAATCTATTCCAACAAACACCCTTCATATAATCCTCTTTAAAAAAAAAAGGTACTGAAATTAAAAAGGCTGGGAAGAAAAAGGTGGAGAGAGGGAAGAGATTGTGTATGCTTTTTGCTACTGTTCATACTAAATCCTTATTCCAGATTTCCAGTTGGAACTAGAGGAATTTGAAGTTGATGTAATGTATCAAGTATCCATTATAGAGGTTAAGTTAGTGAAGTAAACTCTAAAAGAGCTTTGGAGTTGCTTAATAAGTATCCATTGGAGTCAGTCTTAACGGGGGTAATTCTATGGCATTCTCTCTATTTTTCGAGTAAATAAATCTGAATTATATGGTTTTATTCAGAATTGTGAATACTTGGTTTAGTTACATCTACGTGGTGTCGTCCTCAAATTTAATGACAATCTTAGAAATTCACATATTAGAATCGTTCACTCACAAAATGCGATACAACATTTTTTACATCATTCATTATGATATAGACATCATTGGTCATGATGTAGTTTTATATGATCAAATGTGTAAAACTAATTTATGTCACTCGTTATAGCTGAATGATATAAAGTTCACGAAAAAACTAGACGGCTTATACCACATGTGTGATGTCAATTAGGGGTCCCTATGTGAAAGTTGACAGAGCGGTTCAATGGGCCCGAAAGATATTTGGGTGTTGTTCCACCCACTTGGTGTCACGGATTTTGAGCCATCTCTTGATCCTTTTCTTGATAGGGTTGTTGGTATAATCACTACAATAAAAACTACTTTTGGCTGCGTGCAAAATAGCTATTGGCAGCGCGCATTGCATGCTGCACAATTCAAAGCCGCCAAAAGTTCAAGGTCATCCGCATCATGCAGCTGTGCGCCGCGGATTGTATTATTAGCAGCTTGCGTTGCGTGCCGCTGATGCGGACATTGGCAGTCTATATTGCGTGCCGCTAAAACCATAGATATATTAAAAACGTCCTGCATTTGCATGCTGCAATATCAATACATTTGTTAATAACGTCGTACATAAGCGTGCTGCAAATCAGTTTATCATGTAATAAATATTAATATTTACCCAATACAAATTGAATTCCCACCTATATAAAACCAAAACTGCATAATACAGAACCTCTGTACACAATTTTTCAATAATACACAACTAAATAACAAATTTAGTAATTCAACCCCACCAAAATAGAAATTCAAATCCAACACATTGAAAGAACTTAGACAAAACATTAAAACACCAATTTGTCTTCTCATATCAAGTTCCTACTAATTTCAACATATTGAATTTTTTTTTTGGGAAAAACATATTGAAGTCATAACTATGACAAAACAATAAAAAAGAACAATGTGCCTCCAAAAAAATATGTCATGTTCATGACCAGTTGTAGTGTTTGCTTTCATGAGCAATTTCAGAGGATATGACTTTAGTGTCCTAGAGCCATCTAGATGGATTCCAACAATCTTCCTACAAGTTATATAAAAATCCAATTAAAGGCATGAATTACAGGTTGAATAAAGAATGATATACCTGATTTCAATTGATTCTTGAACTGACATATATGTGTATATATATATATATATATATATATATATATATATATATATATATATATATATATATATATGATTCAGAGGCTCCGATCTGTCAATTCTTGAACTTTCCAAGTTGTTATTTAGAGGTTGTTACCATCTTCCGATAAGGAACCTTGATAGACATCAAAAAAAGATAAATTGATCCAATACAAATAAAAAAACTGATTTCTGAGCCATCTCTAATCAGAATTTAGCTGTTTCTTCTCATTCAATAAGATCCTTTGATGTATCCAATCTAAAGAGAGAAAAAAAAGCTTTTATGTTTTTAAAGCATCTTGTGCTGAACAGAGGAGAAAACTTCAATGATTTTCATCCCCCTTGAAGTGAATGGATTATAATACATAATTACATACATGATTGCCGCCACACTTTTCTTGTGTCCTTTCATTTCCAGCAGATCTTCCTTCAATGCTGCTACTAGCTACTTGGCTTGTTGGTATATTAATCAACATGAATCGCATCATTAGCTCAATAGAAGCCTGTCGAAGAAACTAATCCATCAATTTTGAACACAATCAATCACATCTCAGTTGAACAATATACACCTTAAGTCTCACCACCAGACAATCAAAGGCACAAGCAAACACTTGGTAAGAATTCACAATCACTTCAAAATCCACCTTGATTTGGACACTTTTAGATAAAATTTACCCTAAAACAAGAATCTAAGGCTTCCTTATCCATATTAATCTAAAGAATAATCAGAGACAGACTTTTCCCCAAACATATAAGCCACAAAATAGGATGAAGATACCCATTTTCTACTCTTACCTCTCATCGTTCCAAATCTGTAGGGTTAGAAATCGACCAATTCACCTTGATAGTGGAGATAACCTACAAAATTGAAATGTCGGATGATCTCCTACGCTTGGCATAGCTCGGGCACTAAACCTCCAACAAACTTGATTCCATTTTCGAACATTAGGACCAGGTGTTTCTCCATCTGGATTTTTTGCAAGTCACCCCGGTTAAGGAGAGGCTCCTCTAGCAACCTATTTGGTGAAGTAGTCAATAGCATTAATGACAAGTATTGGAAACCTCTTACTAGGGTTTGTGTAGAGGCCTTATCAAGTCGGCTTACCATTAGTGAAAACCATAAAGTCGTGACGGGAACCATCTCATGATAGAGCCTCTACACAAACCCTAGTAAGAAGTTGGCTGATGAGTTAGATTGACATGTATCTACCAGGCAAGTCATTTCTTATCGGTGTTTTTATCAATTTTTTTCTAAATTTATGACATTACGAAAAATGATACATGAACGACTTTTAAACCATTATTTTTTCAAAACACTGCTGGTCGAGAATCTTTGCCGGTACGTAGATGATAGTTAAGAAAATATTTGTGATTTTAATGTAATAGGGGTAGTACATTATTAGTTAGGATATACAATATTATAAGGGGAGGTTATTGTGTGGTGTTTCCACACGGTGCGGAGACACCGTGTGGCAGCCCACACACCACACATTTTTATTCTGTACTTAAACTGTGTGGTTCTGATCGTTTCACTCGTTATTTCACCTCAAAATCCCTCTCCACACAATAATTTCCCTATTATAAGGGGCAACTCCTCTCCCCCCCCCCCCCCCCCCCCCCCCAACACCCTGTCCCCTTCCCTCACCCCCTAAAGATTTCTCGTGATCATCTCTACCAAAGGCACACAATATAAAACCGACTTTTTGACCTTTGGTTGAAGATAATCTGACTCCCAAATGACAAATTAAAAGCCATGCAAACATGCTAATTGGGATTTGAGGTGTACATGATGATGTATATATATATATATATATATTGTCCATTCCCGCATGGTACGTTGCCTCTGGCCAAAGTGCATTTGTACTTTAGTTTCGTGCCTATTTCTAAAGGAAAAATAATAAAAGAACAGGAGAAATCTTCCTTTTCCCTTTTTTTAAATCAGGGAACATTAAATAATATATTAATATTAGATCAATAAAGCAGTTCACGTTACGTACTTAATCTAAGGAAGGGTGATCATGATTACATGCCATAACACCACTCAATACACAACAACTTGTGAACAGATAAAATTAGAACAACACAAATAGAAAAAGAAAAGAAAAAATGGAAACCCTAAACAAGAATCACATGAGCCAATCGGCCGGAGACAAGAATCACATAAGCCTTGATCAAAAGAAGCTGCAGGATCAATCTTGTGTCACGTGATTATACTATAAAAAAAAAAGAGGGTTATTGAATGAATGATTGATTAACTTAATTAATTAATTAAGCAAATTTAAGAAGAAACAGAGGAAGACAATGATTCATAGACCTAATGGACTGTGCACCTAAAGAGGCGACATGTGCGGCAGTTCCCCATGCAAGAAAATAAAAATAAAGGTTGCGACTTGCGATTGCACTGTTGCACCTACCGGCAGGAGTTTTAAGTCTGGGCGAACTAAATAGTACGGCCGGCCGGCCGGCCAGAGTAATTTATGGAACCAATAAGGAATTAGTTTATGGGTAGGTGTCGCAACCATTAGCTCCGTCTCAATATTTTATCTATTTTATTATCTTATTTATCATTATTTTATTAATTTTATTATTTTATTACAAATTTTCTAATCAATCATTTAACCATCTTTATTAACCAAATAAACTATTTTTTTATTTTATTTAAAGATAACAAGATTTCTTTATTAATAGTCCTCAAAACAAGGGAATCAAAGATTACAATGTTTTTTTTCCCCTACTAATACCTCATTTGGTTTATACCATTAAAATGCAAGCATCAACAAATTTCCATCAGCAAGCCTTGCATAAAAGAGATCAGCCCACTCTTATTGCAGGAATCGCGTAAAACAAGCAAACCAATAATACCAAGAAGGTTGGAACAAAATCAAGCTCCATAGAAATCTGGGAAGTGCTGCCCATGACATTTCCATAACACATATGGATGGTTGTCTCTTGAGCTGCACAAAATACACACTTAAAAAAAGGCCCGTGTATGCCAAGTTTGTTTAACTGCTCAGGGAATGGCAATAAATTGTTACACAACCTCTAAAATTGTTACAAAAATTGTTACCCACTACACTATTTAACCATTACTTTATCAATATAATACTTTATTCAAATTTCTCTCAACAATCACTTCTTCATCTACACAAATTTCAATACAACATTTCAACTTTCTAATCATTATATCACTTTATTTTATTTTATTTTCTCTCTCCTGAATCCATCGATCCAACCCCAAACCAAACAAGGCAATACGTACCCAATTAATTACAACATTTTTTACACAACTAATTGTAATTAGTTTACATTATTATCAATTATGTAAAACATGCATGTTGCGTCGTTGGTTGTGTCTAAATGCTTTTGAGTCTACGTCATTATCGGTGAGTCCTATATAAGGGGTTATATATCATGATCGATTATGTAAAAAAACATGTTGTGTTCGAGTGGTTGTGAATGTAACAGCATGATCAATTGAATAAAAATGTTACAAGAATGATAGGGCAAAACAGTTGTGACACAACGATCATTTGTACCGTTGATCACGTTGAGTGTAACTTGTTCATGATGTAAATCCAATATGATCAAACCAAGTAGTTTGACTCAAGTTGTAAGTGACTTGAGAATGTCTAAGGAGGTCACCGGTTCGATTTTCCTCTGAGACACCATGTTGAAAGAGCTCTTGGTCATGTCTTACCCCTAAGTAAGAGTCAGAATCTACAGGCACGACCCGGGACGAATTCCGGATTAGTTAGACCAGTGGGTTCCGGATACCAGAGGCTTTAAACAAAAAAAAATATTTAATATGATCAACGGTGCAAATGACCGTTGTGTCACTCGTTGTGATACAACCATTGTACCCGTATCATTACTCAAAATGTTATATGACTCGTTTTGTCTGAATGGTTGTGTCAGTAGCATTACCCTTATGACATTTTGTTATGCATGAATTAAATTGAATAGAATGAAACTATAGAAATGGAATGGAAGATGATATAAATTCATAAATTACTGCATTTGGATTATGAAGTAATGGAATTAAATAAATTTCATAATGCGCATGAATTAAATTGAATAGACTGAAACTATAGAAATGGAATGAAAGATAATATAAATTCATAAATTAGTGCTTTCGGATTATGAAATAATGGAATTAAATAAATTTCATAATATGTGACATTACGGATAAGTAAGTAGACACTATTGTAAGGTTGGGTGGATAGGTAGGTAGGGTAGGGTAGGGTACATAAGGTATGATATGCTAGAAGGGATCGGTTAACTGGGTTGAGGTGGGTAACCTACCACCATGCCTTAGGCTACTGACCATGCTCTACCCACATTTTCTTACACATCACCCATCGTGGCAATCACCCCGCCACGCCTTACCTCTTTAGCCACACTTACTTACCATATCTCACTGTCACAACCTACTCTACCACCAACCTACCTAACCCTACCCAGCCTTACCTTACCACCATATTCTACGATACCTTATACCCTCCCTCACATACGCCACCCTATCCTATTTCACCTTATACCTTACCACCATGTCATCCTAACCTCACCTCACCCCACTTTGCCACACCCGTCCCACCACCTAACCTTACAACACCGTAGTACTCACCCTACCTCACCGCACTCTTACTACCATTCATATGTTTTGTTGGTATTCATTTATCGATTAAACTCATAGATAAGAATAGTAAAACATATGATATAATGAATATTAATCCAACTTATATATAAATTTTCACAAGTATTTTTAATCCGAGCGTGTTTACAAGCTAACAAATCAAATATGAGAATACTTGATAAAGACTCATTTAGAATGCGAGTTGTGCGTCGCACTTATTTGATCTCAAACATTATCGTATTGAAATATTCGAGCAAAAAACCATATCGAACGCAAACCATTTAGATCGTTTATATCCTTAATTGTGTCATCCGTTGTATCACGGCCGACTACAAGATCACCTTTGCAAATATCATGTATTCAAGCACATTCTCTTTGCTTTTTCAGTATTGATGCTTTTGCTTTTGTTGGTACAAGCATGGATGTATCACTTTCTCACACCCTTTGTCCAATCCCTATTTGGTTGACCTGACTTGACTTATTGGTTGAATCAACAACCAAGAAAACATCCCATTCATTCATATCTCCCTTTCAAGCCATTTGGTTTCCCACAATGATGTCATCATATGCTCACAACAATTCACGAAAGGAAACATGTCATGATGTCATCCTCTTATAGTCTTATATATAAATCATCGGGCCGGATGTAATCGTATCAAGTCGAATAGATATTTTTATGGTTCAAGGTAGACTCAACTAAAAAACTTAGGCTCGAAACTTTGACTCGAGATTGATTGATAAATAAACACGACTCGTAAGCTCGATTACTTTTAAAGAATTAAATTAATTTTTAGAAAACATGGACGAGATCAAGCTCGTCTCGTCCGATAGTAGACTCAACTAATAATTAATTACTTATGTCATAATACATTTCATAAATATAATTCATAACAAAATTTATTTAATTAGGCTAGTTAACTCGTGAGTTACTCGATTACAATAGTTTAAAGCTCGAAATCGACTCGCTAAATTATGTGAGTATCTCGACTCGAATTCAAACTCGAAAAAAAAAAAACATATTGAGTCATACATCTTTCCCAGACGAGTACAAGTAATAGAGGAGCTAAATCGAGATATATGTCTCAATTTTTCACTTGGCAAATGTTGTCTTCCTTTTTTTCTTTTTTTCTTTCACAAGATATCCCCAGACAATCGAGGACCGTCCGGCACCAAAAGATGTAAATGATCGTAAATTCTATAATGTTTTACATTGGGTTTTTACGGGTGTCTCTTCACTGCCATTTCAACTTTTGGGCTCAAATATATAATTTGTTAGTGTAATTGGTAAGCCTTTAGATTGTGGACTTTTCAAGCAGTGACTCAAATAATTTAAGGTGAGTTTTATTGATACCACAAAAATACTTCATGTATCATATTTACATGTAAAAATTAGTGTGTGAAATGTGATGCCGAAATATTTATGCTGATAGAATTCAACTAAGTTAATTCATGAATGGCCCAACTGTCTGATTTATTAAATATATATCCCTGACATATTATATTACGAACTAGTAAAAACGGTACTCCATGCAACGCACGGAGTGCCCATGCTAGATGTTTACCTTAATGTTAAAAACTATTAAATATAAAATACATTTTAACTAAAATATCACTCCACACATTTTAAGTACAACACAATATAAATGACGAAATTTAGCCGGCATTGATATTATACAACAAATTATGATGTCAATTATTTAACATAACGACAATTAGACAAATGTTTTCGACCTAATTACATAGACACCTGATACAAAAAACAGAAGTTCCAAACTACATTTAACACTCATCAATAAAATACATTTACCATGGTATTAGTAAAAATTGGTCTTTATTCACACTAAAACTAACTAACGGCGTGCCCATGCTATAAGTTTTAACTTATTTGACGATATTAAATACGAAGAAATGTAGAAAATAGTATTTAACTTCATAACCCATTTAATTCATGTTCATCGGCCCAGCAACCCATTTTTTTTTTACTGTTCATCAGATTTCATATAAAAAAAATTGATTTTGGCAACTGCGCCATATAAATAGGAATGGATGGAGTAATAAAATATAATGTTATGTCTGTTTTCTTCGTCGAGAAGTATAGCAAAATATATAAAATAAAACAAATAAAAAGAAGGGGTGCGTGGGGTTGTTTCCGATCCATTTTTCTTCTCGGTAATGATTTTGGTGTCTATCTCGAGAGGGTTGTGTGGTTCAGACACAAAGCAAAATAATATGTAATTAAATTGAAATCGGATACATCTTAAGCACAACACACATAATAAGATTAAATTAAGGCTAATATGCAGATTTTAAAAAAAAATTGGAAAAAAAAAAAAAAAAACCATGAACAGTAAAATACATGGTCGATGAACAGTGAAGAAAGATGGGCCGCTGGAACGATGAACAGTAAAATAATATGAACAGTAAAAAGGTGGGCTTTTGGGTCGATGAACAGTAAAAATGAGGAACCAATAAAAAAAAAACACTCTTGTCTTCTTATTATATAGAAAGAAATTTTGTGCAAAAAACTTATAGCTGAATGTTAATGCAATACATTGTGATTGTTGTTTAAACAAGATTTGTATTGCAACTTAAAGCTTTTTCATCAATGATATACTGAAACTTTGATCAAGATTAAGTATATCAAATACTACATCTTCTGTGACCTTAACAACATTGGGCCATCTTAGTTTTTCCCTTTGAAAGACATACATATCCAAGCATGATCTATTGTTTAGATCAAGAATACCTTCATTTATACCGTATTCCTTCTGTCACATACAAAAAATAATTATAAAAACACCGATAAGAATCATAATATTTTCGCCGAAAGGTGATTCGTGTGGTTTAGGTTTCTCGTTTTTCATTTTTTTTTATTTAAAGAAATATCGATTTTATTAATCGGATAGGAAGAGCCCCCACAGTGGCATTTATACAAAGAAATATTCAGGTTCAATTGAATCAGGCACTATAAATGACTAACAACTAGTCTTCAACGTTCCATACAAGACGGAGGTCTTTGGCTCTTCTGACTGCTTGTGAGGTGAATACGTGGGCAGGAGGCCACAACACGTAGGGGTCATGAACCACTTTATTTCTCCAATACCAAATGCCATAACATATCTCACGAAACATGTAAGCCCATCTACTATCTTTCCCAAGGTTATCCGTGATCCAGCGTTGCGGGGATGAGTTCGAGATAAATCTTTCGCGTGCTGCTGTCGGGACTATGTTTCGCCAAACAGAATGTGCCAAGTCGCAATCGCGTAAAGCGTGGAGTATTGTTTCATTGGCATGATTGCACAAACTGCATTCCGGAGTGGGGGCAACATGTCGATGAAAGAGAAAAGGCACTTACCATTAGACTATTATGACACACCTGCCAAATGAGGAAGTTGTACCTGGTGGGGCCTTTGAGATGCCATATCAAATTCCACTGTGTCGAATCCGTGTTACCCGAAAAGTCTATTAGCCAATTATACGTACTTTTGACGGTGTACTTCCCCGTATCAAACGGGCTTCAAACAATATCTTCGTCACAAATAGAAAAGCCATCCTGGATGGCCTTACTAGTCACGCAAATGTCTTTCCAAATCGGGGAGGCATCGAGTTTCGGTCTATCGAACGGGCTGCCATACTTATGAATGAAGATCGAAACACATAAAGAAGAGTCATCCGTTAAGAGTTGCCATGTGAGTTTGCCCAGGAAAGCTGCATTCATTGCTTTGATATTCTTAAAGCCGAGGCCACCCGCACTCTTGGGTTGCATAATTGCTCCCAAGCTATAGTATGCATCTTTCGGCTACCATTCTCTTCTCCCCAAAAGAACTGACGACAAATCTTCTCGATCTCGCTTGTGATGGCAACCGGAAGTTTCGTCGTTTGCATTACGTAGTTCGGAACTGTTGAAAGTGAACTCTAGATGAGAATCGTCTTACCAGCTTTTGTCAGTGCATTCATCCTTCACGTACACAACATTTTCAGCATTTTCTCGAGAACAAACCGGAACGGTTTTATTTTTGACGAGACTGATTGAGCGGCACATCGAGATACTTTTCAAAATTATGTGTACGGGCCATCTCCAGTTTTTGTGCAATAGCTCTCTGTTGAGAGACACATATATTTTTGGAAACCATAAAGCTCGATTTAGCCGTGCTAACCCGTTGACCCGATAGCTGGCAGAATGCGGCTAGTACCTGATGAATGACTGCGGCTTGGTTATCAGAAGCCTCGGCAAAAAGAAAGAGATCATTGGCAAAGAATAAGTGGGATAATGGAGGGCCGTTCTTTTTAAGATAAATTGGTTTCCATTCTCCTCTACCAACCGATTCTTCGATTAGTTGACCAAGCGTTTCCATGCATAAGAGTAAGAGATGCGGTGCAAGGGGGTCGCCTTGTCGTAGTCCTCTCTTAGGAGTTATCGGTTCAAGCTTATTCCCATTCCACAAGATCGACAATTTCGACAAAGATAGGCCATACAAAATGAGCTGAATAAGCTTTTCAGAAAATCCCACCTGATTAATCGTAGCTTTCATAAAATCCCAATTCACCCGATCGTATGCCTTCACCAAATCTATTTTCAACATCATATAGCCTTTTCGACCCGTTTTCTTCCGGAAGGTATGTATGTCTTCCTACACAATAAGGACATTACCCGTACTCCCTCTTCCCGGAATAAAGGCATTCTGAAACTGACTGATAAGCTTGTCGAGCACCATCCACAACCTGTTAGCTATAATTTTCGAAATAATTTTCACAAGCACAATTGAGAGAGATATTGGTCGGAATTGGGTTGGGGTCTTAGGTTTTTTTTTTTCCGGGATAAGAGAAATTAACGTTTCATTGCATTCCTCAGGGAAATGGCCATTCCTAAAAGCATTTACAACAAAATCATCGATAGATGTTCTTACCCGAGACCAACACTTTTTCAAAAAAATGGCAAGAATACCATCCGGGCTTGGAGTCTTATAGGATCCCATCTGAAACACCGCATCTTCTATTTCAATCTTATTGACTTCTCGGTTAATAAGCCGACATCAAGAGCTGAGAGAGTCCCAATCTTCACATTCGGTATTCCAAGATCTTCTTCACAGTCAGGCTGGTATAAGGCATGGTAAAAGTCCCGAACCATGTTTTGAATCTGGGTCTCGTCGTTAATCCAATCGCCGCTATAATTTTTTAAGGTAAGAACTTTCCGCTTCAACTGTTTCTTTATGGTCGCCAAGTGATAAAAGTGTGTGTTGCGTTCACCCTCAACCATCCATTGAAGTTGGCTCATTTGATGCCAGTAAATTTCCTCTTGGTCGATGAGGGAGTTGAGTTCAATTGAGATGTCGTTGTGAAGATTAGATAGGAAAGCCGACAGATAGTTGTCCAAACTCTTCTCAATGCCTTCAAGCCTAGCCAAGCACTTTTTCTTTTTTTCAAAAATATTTCGAAAGACATCTCTGTTCCAACGTTTCGCTTCTTTCTTAAACTTTGTGATAGTATAGCAAATGTCCCCGGTATAGTCCCAATTCTTTTCCACAAAGCTTTCGAACTCCTCATGTTCAAGCCAGGCTCGCTGAAAAAAGAAGCTCTTCGGGTCGTTATGTTTCCGAGTTTCCTCTCCCGTAATAAGCATAATAGAGGATTATGATCCGAATGGACTCTCGGTAGATGTTTCACAGATGCGTTCGGGTTGGCTGCAATCCACTCCGTGGTACACCAAGCTTGGTCTAATCTCTGATGAATATTCTCTCCCCCACACATGGTTCCAACCCAAGTAAACCGAGGCCCTTGGAATGGGATCTCCATCAGGTTGCAATTTTGAGTCATCCTCCAAAATTTGTCCGCATTATAACCCCCAACCGGCCTCCCACCTCTCGTTTTTCATTTTAAAGTTTAAGTATATGGCCCAAAAGTCACTTGGTGTCACCGGTCCCACAAGATTCACATGAGATTTAGAAAAATAAAAAAGGAAAGTGCAACGAAAAAAAAGACTTGGTTTGCATCCGTACATATCACACAGACATAACTGTCAATTCACCCCGGAAAGCAGTTCGATTCGACTATAGTCATCTTCTTTAAATGGAAAATACGTGGGGGAAAGTGATGCTAGTCGGCTTGGTGAAGTTTTAGGCCAATAAATTAGATCCATAGTGAATGTTATACTAATAAAATAACTTCAAATTTACTATTTCTTGTCTATTTGTAATTTTAGATTTTTCCCTTGTGCATGTTCTCATGTAATAAGACTTGAACCTGAAAATTTTAGAGATACGAAGACTAATAAATTATGATAAAGAAATTCCATCATTACCGATATTATTTCACAATGAAAGACGCATTATACTTTTACATTATTGTTTAGGGTGATTTTATGTGATTTATATCGTTGTATTTCGTAACAAATTCCTCCATATTCATATAATTTGCATAGAAATTAAGGGTTTAATCGAATTATTGAGCAAATGAGTTTTAAAAGTATTTAAGTGCAAATTTGGGTTAATTATGTGATTTTATTGGTAAATATCTTTATATATGTGATGTTACACTTTGCACGGTTTTATCATAATTGTAGGTATATAAATATATCTTGTGAAAGGATGGAACGAGCTAAAACGATGTTCATACCAAGACGTGGAGGGAGATGAGATTGAATTTGGAGTGAAAAGAGAGTGGACGGACGTCCAGAAAACTGAACGTGCGTTTGAGCTGAATGAAGAGTGACCGAGCGTTTGAGGAGTGAACTGGCGTCCAGATATGACAGAGCTTTGGAGATTTTACTGGACGAGCGTCCAGCCTATTAAACGGGCGTCCAGCAGCCGACTTAGTAAAACCGACCTTGATTCCTATAAATACAACGCAAAGATCTCAACCCTAGGCATCCTCGAATATTATCATATCATATACGAGAAAACCCTAATTCGAGCTAGAGGCGGGCTCGGTCGACCGAGTGCCCCCGCTCGGTCGACCGAGGGTAGATTAGGTTTTTATTTTGTTTCGCTTTCTTTCGGATTGTAACGATGCCGATCGGAGGCCGAGCGATGCGTTCAAGCTCGTGAAACCGTTTCAGCAGGTTCTTTATTTTCAACCTTAGGTTTATTTTGTGATTTTAATTAAAGTCGTATCTTTTCTATATGCTTATTATTGTTATGCAATTTAAATCGAGAGATGTATTACTGTTGATGTTTACTATGTGACGAGAGTCGGTGTAAACCTATATCACCATAGGAAAGATTGGATCTTTAACCTACATATAACGAGAGTTGTTAGGTTAGGAATCTAGGTAGCTAGATTGAATAAATCTTACACCTTGGTTATGAAAGCGTTAATCTTTAAGGATCGAGAGATGACGAGATTAATAGACGAATTATCTAAGAGATTAGGAATTCGAACCTGCGATAGGTGAATCACGATTTGAGTTAAATCATCACATGATAACCTTAGGGAGGAAATTTAGGGTTGCGAGAACGGTGGATCATTGCTTGTTCGTTGTTTAATCACCATGATCATCGTCACAACTTTATAGTTGTTTATTGTTTTCTTTTCTAGTTTATAGTTTAGATTTAGGTTTCGCAACTATCTTTTCTGGCTTTGGATTCTAGATCCTCTGTCCAGTTTATCGTTTTCGTTTTTAGTTCTGTTTTGTGTTATTTTAGTCGTGACAAATTTTAGAAGAATTAATAAACTAGATAAACAACCTCGATTCCCTGTGATTCGACTCCAGTTTTTAATCGCTATACTATGATCCCAGCACTTGGGGTAAACCGGATTATTTTATTACTTGTTTATTTTTCATTAGATAAAATCCGAGACAAGTTTTTGGCGCCGTTGCCGGGGAATCGGTACGGTTGTCTAGTTTTATTAATTTTTCTGTTTTTTTTGTTACTAACTTTTCGTAGGTAGATTTCTGTTTCTTTTTTTCCGTACCTTTTTCTGTTTCTTTATCTTTTCTAAAATAAAAAAAATAAAAAAAAAGAGAAAGTTGTTTTGTTTGCTAGGGTTTCTGAGGTTTTGAATTTACTAACGTGGTAACTAGGGTGAGAGTCAAACGAGGGGTCGAGTTTCTCTTTATTGTGCATCACGCTAGGGCCAGACGAGCATTTGTCCTTTCCAAACGCCCGCCTGCTCTGTGTGGTTCCAAACGTGCGTCCATAAGGAGTGGACGCCCGTCCGACCAAACGCACCAGCCCTGTATATGTTTTGAGAGCACCAGACGAGCGTCTGTCTTGTCCGAACGGCCATCCAGTGCATCAGTTTTTAGTGAATAGAATTTGATTTTGATACATGCTTCCGTTATTTGACATGGATGTTTTAATGTGAGCCTCTGTGGCCTTTATATATGCCTAGATGTTCTGTTCTTTCACCTTTATGGTTATTTCTCCATCTATTGCAGTCCATGTTGAGTGATTGTTTGTGTTTCGAGTCTGCTGATGTGGCATGGCTTCTTTATTTTACATCCCCCATGTATCTATTGCATACTTTTGGTATGTGGACCACGTCCCATGCAGGTTTTTCGTTGTTTTCTGTTTCTATGACTTTGGGTACATGGGATGCGCTTATAAGAGGATGTCACGAAATTTATTCACGAAATTCAGTAAGGCTACTACTGGTGACGCTGGAGCACCCAGCTAGACGTGATTCTACTATGATTTATGCTGTTCCTTTTGTAGTCTATCTAGGGTGCTAGGGTTGTTTAGGGGTTGGCTTTTCTGATGTGATTCATCTGTGCTTTAGTTGAAGCTACTGTCGGTTTTCCGTTGCTATTATTTTCTGATGGATCTTAAGGCACGTCTACACTTTGTCTGTCGAGCCTCTGTGGCTTTATTTAGAAGACGTTTATATATTTGACTTCCCTTCTGTAGTTGACATGTTTCATCGCTTAGTCCAAATTATAGATTAGGGCGACATCTATGGAAATTAGTTGGGCTAGCATTTTCTTTATTTTCTTTTTGCATTATTAGTATAGTTGCATATCACTTAGTTGCATTGTGTTATATTCTGTTTTTTTTCATTTAGTGCACCTAGCCCTGCTACTTTGTAGTGTCCTCTGTTTACACTTTCAGTTGGAGTTTGATATTTCTGTATGCACATGTTGGACCCTATACGGATGTCAAGCCTCTGTGGCTTTATATTTGACGCTTAGATGCCCTGTGTTTTCCCTGTGTGGTGATTTTTCCATCTGAGCAATTATATCATGTGCTTATATCTTGTCTATCATTATTTTTGCATGTGATATTCCCTTGTGTCCCCCGACATATTGCCATGTTTATTCAAGTATGCAGGATATTTTCGATAGCAATTGTGAGCTTTTAAACGATGTCAGTTTTCCGGTGGATGGTCCACAGTCTACTGATTTCTTCAAGCGTTTCTGGATCTGACTCGCGACCACTTCCAGAATTGCCAAATTCGAACTACAATCAGCTAAGTTTTTCTTATTCTGCACAACATGAGGACATGTTGTTATTTAAGTGTGGGGGAGTTAGGGATTGGTTGTTTGTACCTACAAAATGTGCTTAATTTATTATGCTTATTATGCTTACCACCATTCTTCAAAAGTTCAAAAAAATTTCAAATTTTTTAAAAAACATCCGTCCCGAGCATGAGTTTATTTTGGCTTACTTACTTGTTATATTCCCATACTTGTGCTAAGTTGACTAGTATTTTAGCATAGACCTTTGATAAATAAGCCTTTACTCGAATTCTTTTCACGTAAGCCTCTTCGATGACGAGCTGAATTTAGGGAACCGTACCCATTTAAACCGATGATGTTTGATTCTGGTTATCAGACTGTTCGCTTAGTGCTAATGTCATGGAAATTGTAATATGTGCGTAGTTGGAATTAAAGTAGGAAGTATCGTGAATATACCGAAGCCTGAATGTGATAAGTGAAACGTAACTACTGTGCTTTGGAAAAGTTGTTTTAAAAAAATGAATTAATTGGGTGTGTCGGAAGCTGGTCGATGATTGGAGTGAGGTAGGGCGTATCTCGAATGTCCTATACCACTATGATGACCAAAAGCTCACGACAGTCAGAAGAAGCTACCTTATGATTTGAGTAAGGTAGGGTATATCTCGAATGTCCTATTCTGCTATGACGGGCAAGAGCTCATTCTGATGTGTGTTTAAATGTGAAAGATTATTAAATCAACTTACATAAGGAATTTGGTATGAATAAGTGAAAGACTTAGTTATCGCCTACCTTATCCCCAGTAAGACCAAGGTATATGTTGTAGGGAATATCCTCTGGGTACAACTGAAAAGATTTCGGAAACACATGTATTACTCTAGTCATGACGTGAGTAGTTTTGTAGGGCGTATGTATAGTCAGGGATTCATCATCTGTCTTAAATGGGTGTTGGTTGGTTAGCTTGACTTTACTTGTCAAGTGTGGAATCGGTGGAAGTTGAAGAAGGCTTTGCACACACTACACATTCGAGTAATCGTTTATTGCATGGGATGTATGTTTTTGATGCTAGTCGACCGGTTGTGATTTGATATATGGGATTTTATGTGGTTCAATGTTCAAATAAGTCCATGGTTTTCTTGTTTTGTTTTGCTCGGGACGAGCAAAAGCTAAGTGTGAGGGAGTTGTTTAGGGTGATTTAATGTGATTTATATCGTTGTATTATGTAACAAATTCCTCCATATTCGTATAATTTGCATATAAATTAAGGGTTTAATCGAATTATTGAGCAAATGAGTTTTAAAAGTATTTAAGTGCAAATTCGGGTTAATTATGTGATTTTATTGGTAAATATCTTTATATATGTGATGTTACACTTTGCACGGTTTTATCATAATTGTAGGTATATAAATATATCTTGTGAAAGGATGGAACGAGCTAAAACGATGTTCATACCAAGACGTGGAGGGAGATGAGATTGAATTTGGAGTGAAGAAAGAGTGGACGGACGTCCAGAAAACTGAACGTGTGTTTGAGCTGAATGAAGAGTGAACGAGCGTTTGAAGAGTGAACTGGTGTCCAGATATGACAGAGCTTTGGAGATTTTACTGGACGAGCGTCCAGCCTATTAAACGGGCGTCCAGCAGCCGACTTAGTAAAACCGACCTTGATTCCTATAAATACAACGCAAAGCATCTCAACCCTAGGCATCATCAGAATATTATCATATCATATACAGAAAACCCTAATTCGAGCTAGAGGTAGGCTCGGTCGACCGAGTGCCCCTGCTCGGTCGACCGAGGGGTAGATTAGGTTTTTATTTTGTTTCGCTTTCTTTCTGGATTGTAACGATGCTGATCGGAGGCTGAGCAGTCTGTTCAAGCTCTGTGAAACCGTTTCAGCAGGTTCTTTATTTTCAACCTTAGGTTTATTTTGTGATTTTAATTAAAGTCGTGTCTTTTCTATATGTTTATTATTGTTATGCAATTTAAATCGAGAGATGTATTGCTGTTGATGTTTACTATGTGACGAGAGTCGGTGTAAACCTAGATCACCATAGGAAAGATTGGATCTTTAACCTACATATAACGAGAGTTGTTAGGTTAGGAATCTAGGTTGCTAGATTGAATAAATCTTACACCTTGGTTATGAAAGCGTTAATCTTTAAGGATCGAGAGATGACGAGATTAATAGACGAATTATCTAAGAGATTAGGAATTCGAACCTACGATAGGTGAATCACGATTTGAGTTAAATCAACACATGATAACCTTAGGGAGGAAATTTAGGGTTGCGGGAACGGTGGATCATTGCTTGTTCGTTGTTTAATCACCATGATCATCGTCACAACTTTATAGTTGTTTATTGTTTTCTTTTCTAGTTTATAGCTTAGATTTAGGTTTCGCAACTATCTTTTCTGGCTTTGGATTCTAGATCCTCTGTCCAGTTTATCGTTTTCTTTTTTAGTTCTGTTTTGTGTTATTTTAGTCGTGACAAATTTTAGAAGAATTAATAAACTAGATAAACAACCTCGATTCCTTGTGATTCGACTCCGGTTTTTAATCGTTATACTACGATCCCTGCACTTGGGGTAAACCGGATTATTTTATTACTTGTTTATTTTTAATTAGATAAAATCCGAGACAATTATCAATCAAAACGTAGACAACCGTTATATAACCATTGTGAATATAATATCAATAAAAATAACGATAGTAATGAAGTAAAGATACAGACATAATCATACGGCTACAATGAGCCTGCAATTGCATCAATGATTTTGTTGTATGTCAATTGATTACTCAAAATGCAAATACAGTTTGTATCATTCGTTGTTGTTCAATATATATATATGCTCGTAACATTATTCAAAGAGCAATGCACATTAAGACCGGCACACAATTTGAAAACATAATAATCAACATACAAAGATGAGCAAAAATTGTCTCTATTAGCATGCCAACAAATTGGCACAATATCATGATTATTATACCATATTAAAATAAAATAAAATTAAAAAAAAAAAGTAATCAAAAATGGCGTCCCCGCCATAATTATCATTACCATGCATATATATGAATAGAACTACGTCCTCCTCTTCCCCATTGAACCATGATTACCTGCAAAAAAGTCTTCAATCAAAGTCTCAATGTCTTCCGGCTGATACTTTATATACTTCTCAACATGCTTTGAATTCTCCAAAAACTGTTTAAATCTCCCTAAAAACGACCTGTACGCCGGAATCACCACCGCCGATATGGAAACTCGGAGCTCCGATTGAAGCTGCTCGTCGTGCACCACCCAGGTACTCTGCGTTTTGTGTATTTCTTCAAACATGTTGTTGAAGTTTTTGAATCTCTCTTTCAACATCGGTTTATTCACTTTTCCTTGTACTAATAATCCTTCGTGACTTAATGTATGCAGCAATTTCACCCAGGTCTCGCGCTGGTAGTTTTTGTGGAATTGTCTGACGATTGTTGATCTTCTCCGGCACCAGTTTTCTCCCATTACCTGAGCTATCTCGTCGGATCGTTTGACTTTTTGGAGGATGTAACGGCCGTTGTTCATTAAGAAGATGTACCGGAGAGAAGGATCCCGGTAGAGCTTTGATTTGTCTTCGAGGTAAGCGTCGAGTAGATCCATTACGGTGACTAATTGTTTCGCGAACGGAGTTGTGCTGCCTTCTGTTTCGGAATTATCGTGTGAATCTGTGTTTGAATTGGTGTTTTCTGTGAATGAATCGGATCGTTGTGCGAAGATTTGCTCCAGTGATTCTTTGTAAACGCAGGTGTAATTGACGTAATTCATGACGTAACGAGTGAGAGGATGAACAGCGCCGCCGGCGACGGCGGCTTTGGTCTGGTCGTTTTTGATGGAGTTTTCTAGATCGTTGAAGATCGTGAACGCTGCATCGCCGATCCGGTCAGCTGCGCACTGGATCTCGGATCTCATCGTCGGTCCGAAATCGTCGGAGCAGGAATCGGCGATTGCTGGAATCAGTTCCCGGAGGCTTTCGTACATGTCGAGGAATTTGAATAGCTTCTCCGCCGCTCTCTGTGTCATCGCCGCCGCTTCGGCGAAATCCAAAAGCTGAATCACGACGTTCCGAGCTAGACTGCTGAAAATGCTCCGTGAAATCGAAGGATGATCGGAGAAAACGGCGTCGGACAACCGCTTTTCGCCGGGAAATATAATTTGTGAGCAATTCTTCACTACATTAATCCATCTTTTGATCTCTGTTTCCAATGAATCCCAATTCATCTTCCAGATATCATCCATATTAATCTTCTCGTATTCAAGCCTCCTCAATTGTTCATTCAATGCATTGATTCTATACAAAGTATAAACCTGACAACACTCTGTTTCATATCCAGCTAAAATCATGGCGGATGCATACCGGTTCATTTTCGTAACAATCTCTGACGAATAACCCGGATATTTATCCTCAGAAATCGATTCATTCTCCTTCATCGACTGCAACATACATCGATCCGCTTCATTTTCGTCCTTTACCTTAACTGTGCTGACATTTGTATTCGAATATTCAAGCAGGCTTCTCAATTCATCCTCCATGAACGCCATAGCGTGCTGCAACACAATGCTGGTCCGATTCAATGAATCGGAGGTCGTGGAGCTTGAAGAAAACTCACCAATCACGTTCGTCAATTTGGATATACGCACAACAGCTTCAATGAAGAAGGAGTCATCCTCTGTCATTTTGCCGATCACATTGCGTGCACCAGGTACATTAAACTTTGCTATTCTTGACTCAATGATCTTCGAGAACGTCTCCACCGCGTCGGGGATCTCCGGTGGGTTTGATTTGTCGTCGGCGGCGGTGAGTGTATGGGTGATTTGATCAATCTCATTTGTAACCTGCTCAACTTTCTCATCATCAAGATCATAATCCACATTATGAGGTACGTTTCCAGAAACTGAATTGTCTTTCATTGAATCAGAATGTGGGGTTATTGGGGATGAAACATCATTGTTGTTGTTGTAGCCATTTTTGAAGGATGAATTAAGCTTATTATTATTATCAGGAGGAGGATTTAGTTTATCCATTAATGGCTGAAAAAAATAAACAACAAGAAAATAAATTAACACTAAAGTACTATGAAAGAAACGAGAGGGGAATAATGTTAAGTGATTTGATTCAAAGCTTAGAAGCCAATTTCCAGTAGTTTGTTGTGTTAATTTGTTTTTTTATTTAAAAAATGGTTCTAGTTTTTAGGAAGATGAAAGGTGGGAGGTTGACCTTTGACCCGCATGAGATGGCTCCTACTTCTTTGTGCTTCCCACGATTTGCACGATTCTTGTTACTTGCTACATTCTCATTCTAAATTTGTGTTCTATAAAAGTATTGTTAGGGCAAAATCATTCAAAAATAAACAAGTGATACTAACATTTTTTTTATACCATTCATGATATATTAGTCATTGGTTAATTATGTAAACTCATAATATTTAATGATATAAATATATTTCGTGTCACTGGTCGTGACCGAACGATTATACGCATATCATTAATCTTTCTATAAAACTACTTCACTTGTCCCCATGACATCACCCAGTAATAAAGAATTTGAGTGTTTTAATATGACAGTTAAAACTTAAGCTAGAGTGTGGATATTTGAACCACGTAAAGGAGAACTTATTTCACTTCTTTAGTATAATAGCAAGTACATAATTCTGAGCAATTATGTTACCTGATTAATATCTACACTCAACCTGTGAGACATGGGAGTAATTAATATCTTCACTCATCTCGTGAGACAGCGGGAGAGTGATTAACATCTCCACTCATCCAGTGAGACAGAATGAGTGGTTAACATCTCTAAGGTTATATGTTTAGCATCTTCACTCATCCCGTGAGATAGATGAGTGATTAACATCTCACTCATCTTGTGAGACATAGGGAGTGGTTAACATCTCCACTCATCCCGTGGGATAGAGAGAGTGGAACCCTCATCGTTAGGGTTGAATAAGGGTTTTATTTTTTATTTTAAATTTTATTTATAAAACTACCTCACTTCCATCATCATTTATTTATTTATTATTCTCTCCGTTTTTTTAAACTGTCATTTTTCAGAAATTGCTTTGTTATTATTTAGATGTCTTTTGACATTACCAATGAAGCATTTATTGTTTTTTTTCTCCTTTACCTTTCTTTTCAATAACCCAAATTTTGGTACAGTTTTCCATACACAAGGAATGAATGGTAATTTTGTCATTTTACACTCTATTTCAGACACATTAATCACTTTGTCAATCTCTAAGATTATTCTCTCTCCGACAGTTAAAGGAAACGGCGGGAGTAGATGATTGTAGTAGTAAAAAGCTTCTAACATGTTAAGTGACAAAAATACAATTTTATAACTTTAATAATTAATGTTTATGATCAAATATCATTCATTCTATTTAATATTATCAATCATGAAGGATCAAATTAAATCATTTGAGGACTATTAATGTCACAATGATTGTGACGTAACTAATGACATAATATATTTTTATATCATAATGAAATACATAATATATAGTGCATCAAGATATATGATATAAAAATATGTTATGTCGTTCGTTATACTACAACTGTTGTGGTAATAGTATTGCTTAAATCAAGATGTCTTCACCTTTTATAAATGATGCGAAAATGTGCACTAAAAATTGAAAATCAAAGAAGCATTTGATTTATCCTTAATAGTTGACGATTCCAAAAATCGTCTGTATAAACTTTAGGGTTCTTTCTTTAGTGATAACCCAACGGGGCTCCTTGAATACAGAAAACGATGAAAAGAGAGGGGTGGTTTTGGATGTTTTAGACTGTACTTGATGGTGATCAAGCTGCCTACGTATCCAATGCGTGGATTGGAATCAAGTCTTCGTAGTTCCTTAGGGATCGTCTATATAGAGGGGCTTGTGCCCTAAAGTTAGCATGTGGCGTGTCCATGGTGGACACTGATTGGCGTGTTCCCTAAGAAAAAATATTATGACTAGTTGATCTCTTTGATTTTAGGAGATAATTGTGATATTCATATATTTGTATTAAGTGATAAAAATTGGAGCCTTTATGACTCGGGATTCATTCTATAATTATCTGTTTATTACACACGTAGGAAATACGACTAAGGATCGACTCTGGCTGACTTAGCTGACCCGAGCCGAACCCTTCTGTGTTTTGGCCGACCTACGGAGGCCGGGGAGGATAGCCAAGCAGGCATCAACTCGGACTCTTATGTGCTTAAGAGGCTTGGTCTGGAAGGGACTTAGGCCAACCTGTAAGGTCGGACACGGGTAGGTTTGAACAAATACTGGCCGACCTGCAGAGGTCGGGATAGTTTTTGTGCTTATCTTGCTTTGAGGTCGACCCTGAGTAGAGGTCGATCTAGAGGGGCCGGGAAGAGTACCCGAGCTACTCTGGCTTAGCTGCTGAGACATCTGACCCTTTAGACAGCCTTTCTCACTCTACACTTAATGTTGAGCCATCGCAGATGTGCCACGTGGGTAAGTTCAATTCTTGGCATCGTCAATAGTTTGTGCTATAAATTTGAAAATTGTGAATGATTATGTATTTACCATACAAGTTGAATATTGTTTTAGGTGGAAACTAGGGCTGAGCTTGGAATGGTTTGGGTTGGTTTTGAAAGACTCGGGTCGGTTTGGAGCGCCATAATTCGTTCTCCAAACCAAACCAAACCAAAACGAAGTCAACCCCAATGGTTTGGTTCGAATTGGTTTCGGTTTGGATTGAGTTGGTTTCGGTTTAGCAAAGCTAATCTTTAAAAAAAATATGACAAAACCAACATTTTTTACATAAACTCTAAATAGATACATTCAAACTAAAATAACATACAAACCAAAATGATAAAAAAAAAACTTAAAACAACTAACTTGTAACAACACATTACCATATAATTCAGCTACAAAGCCTACAATCAATAATTCATAGTTGCATACTAACACACATGCATTTACTGATTTACATATTCACATCAAATGAGCAAAAGACTGAATGTTGACACAACAAAATGATCAAAACACCATGAGAATCTTCCAACCAAAACAACATAGCAAACCACAGCAAAAACAAGCATCCAATCCAACTCCAACAAAGAACAGCCAACGAAACCTATAACCTCCATGAAAAACAACAACAACAATATATATATATATATATATATATATATATATATATATATATATATATATATATATATATATATATATATATATAAAATTGATTTATAAAAAATTGTTTGGCTTGGATTGGATTGGATTGGGTGTAATTAAAAATATCCGAAACCAACCCAATTAAATTCGGTTTGATCCAAACCAAACCAATTCATTTGGTTTGTTATTGGTTTGGTTAATTCAGACTGGTTTGGATTGGTTTATTTGTTATCTTGCTCAGCCCTAGTGGAAACATACTTAATATTTTCTATAATAGTTGACTTTGATCCCTTTCGATCATTCTTTGAACACGATTGATATGATTGAGTCTGAAACATGAAATAAAACACAAAACAATTCAGCGGAACCTTGTGGTACTAATATGACCGATTGTCCTTAAGCAATGTAGTCGATCAAACTAACTAACTTATAGCAAACGAGTGGTAAGAAAACGTGTATTCACCTATGGATCAAATGAAAGTCACATACACCTAAGTGCACATATCAATCAAAATGTAAACTTGTACATTATGTGCGTGCGAAAGGTTATAAAAAAAACTAATCAAGATCAACAAGGTGAACTTATGCACGTATGAAGAATCAAAGACATACCATAAACTTGTCAACCATATCATTATCAACTAAAATTGATGCTCAAGGTCAAAGTATGTAAGACAGATAAGACTCTTTAAGCTTGCAATTTCAGTCTTAGAGTATGACTAACAAACGAAAAGATAGCATATCAACATGAAAGTACATGAGAGCATAGTCTTGCATACGCTATGAAGACAATCTTTTCTTCGACACCAAAAGATGAAGAAGTCAAATGCACAATGTAACGCTCGGCATGTATAATATTAAATAAATCCATTATTACACGTCAGCCTCTACTGTGTCGTATCGAGTTTAGCTAAACGGAAGCTAAAAAAGACTCAGCAAAAACCATAAATGTTACTATGAAGAGAACTCAACATACTAAAGATAGAAACGTATCCTTACATCAATGAAAAACCAAAACAAAGTACGATGTCCTAAACAAACTTGTCGTAAAAAGAAGTACAAACGTCCTTACAAAAGTCTAGAAAAAAAGAACATCATTTTTCTAAGGAAGGAAAAGCAACATAGTCTAGTGCAACAAGAAATAAAGGAATACTGGACGCATCATCAAGCATATGTTAGGAAATCTACGCAGGAACGCAGCGGAATTCAAAATTTTGATTTCCTTTTACCCAAGATTTACTTCGCTTAAGCAACAAGCATAAAAGAAGTAGACAAAAGAATACCTTGGTTGATTCAATTGGATCGACGCTTTGTCTACGGTTGTAGTATCTGCACGAAGCCGTCCAAGCGCTCGGCCTCTACCGGTGATCCACACGAACACCTCGCCGGAATCCCATCATGGATTGCTACCAGGAAAACTTGGCTTCTAGACCGATTTTTTCTCTCTCATAAATCTCTCTCTAGGAAGCTCTTTATTTTTCACAAGAACTATTAGCTCTTGGAATTGGGATGTACAAAAGAGCTTGACACCCACCTCCTATTTATAGTAGATGGGGCGCCCCCTAGTACATTAGAGAGGAAGAAAACCTTTTACTAGTAAAATAAGGAAAATATATTTGACTGATTTATCTTATTAATATTCAATATCTTATATTAAATATATTTCCAAGATATATATTGACAATATCTTATATTGAATATATCTTTATCTTATTACCATAAATCTATTTTTCCAAAATCAATTAATATCTAATATTAATATTTTGGTAATCTTATTAATTAAATTGCACAACTCAAATGTATTGGCGCCCCAAATCCCAATTAATTTGGGAATTGAGATTTTCTTTAATTAATATAATACTATGATTAATTAATTCACAAAATACATGTATATCATTCATATATATATATATATATATATATATATATATATATATATATATATATATATTGAAATATATGTATCAATATACATATTTAATTAATCAATATAATTAATATCTTGTATTTAATTTATTCATAATAAATAAATACCACCATATTAATTTACCACTATAACCCTTATAGTCTTGAGATAAATTCTTTCCTTATTTGGTCATCAACTATAACCATATTTTAATCCTGCTAGATGTTCATATGTGTGTGATCCGATAGGCTTCCGAATATGTTGGCCGTAGACACAAAGTGTAAATTACTAAAATGCCCATCATGCCTAACGATCACGGGATAGCGTTAGCAACACACCGTGACCCCCAATCATCGGAAGAGTCAAATGCAATGACTACTACCTTCCATGTGAAACAGTTACCGTGTAAATAGAATCCTATCGATGTAATAATATCCATACGGTCGTTTGTCGAGTGTCAAACATCAACGACCGTATCTTATAATCTGGATATCATGCTCTCTCGAAGTAACTCATTTACTTCCACTTTGTAAAGATTCACGAGAGTAAGACGTTCCTTATAAGAAGGCCCTTTCGGATATTCACCCTACTGCTAGAGTACGCGATTTCCGGACGACAATACATGTATACTCCGCATGCTTCAGTATCACACCCAATCACTACCGCATGATCGCCCCATGGCTAGGGGAAACCTCAATAGTATCAAAACATGACAATCCACACCGTGATGCCATGAAGACTCCGGTCCTAAGAATAATTACACAACCGTCACATAGTGCGACACTTAACAGTGTAAGTGGGTCAGTCTAACGTAGGCATTCTCTAATACACGTCCACGTACAGTCCAAGTGTCTCTACACTTAGATAGACGAGATCTATCCTTGCTCTTAAAGACATAAGACATCTAATACGTGCTAGCCTGTTTATACTATCAATGACCTGTTTAATAGTACATCAGCCTTAAGACATTTAAGTATCAAACTTATTAAAGTGATTAGAGATCTCATCAACCATAATTGCCTATCATGATTTTTCTATCACAGTTCAATACTAAGGACGTTATCATATAATAATTCACAATTGGTTCTTTAAAAGAACAAATATATGACAACAAAAAAGCCATTTAATATAAGTATAAACATAAAGAAATAGTAGAAATGATCCGACCCGGTCGGATCCTGTCCAACCCGATTGGGTTTAGGACACTATTTCAATAGTATCATATTCATCACACATCCTCGTCATCTAACTCATGGCAACCCCACAATGCATACAAAAGAAACATGCAAAGGAGGTAAGTACATAGGTACTTAGCAAAGTGAAGCTAATGTATAATTAAACTTTACTACTAAAAGGTTCATATAATTAATTAATTTATCTTTATGTGACCGACACAACTCAAAGGTTCACCTCATGCTCATCAACATGTTGTGACTATTGGTTTCTAACTTAGCTTATATTTGTTAAATCAGCATTCAAGGGCACTACGCATGGTGTAACTCACCACAGAGTAGGTGCAACATATTGATGGATCACACCAATAACCACGAAGGTCTATTCTGGTAGACTCCGATAGTGTACACGTTCAACGAAGTCCCTCAGCACCTAGAGTCTATTCTGGTAGACTTACGAAGTTGTTCACCTTCGGAACGCCCACACATCGCGATATAGTCAAGTGCCTTACCAAGAATGACATGATGTTTAATCTTTTTACTACACAAGTACGTTTGTTATCAGTTATTAGCTAGCCACCTAAGTATTTTCAGGTAAGCTCCCTCCCAAATCCTACTCTCTTACTTAGACCACTAGACACTGACAAATCCTAGCACATACACAGACATTGATGAATACTAATTCATCAAAACACAAGCCAATCATACTCTTCCGACGGTCTCGAACTTTAACTCTTTGGAAGAGTACATTCGGTGCCGGTACTAAACGCATCATAAGCTTAATCATGGCTTGTTCATGTTCATTTAATGTTATTCGTTGAAGAAATAACAGTTAAAACTCATCTCATGGCTTAAAACAACATTTTCCCCAAAACATGGGTCAATGCGTGTGCATTCTTTGGAATGCGTGCGCATTCTGCCTGCTAAAAGTAAATCTGACCATCCTCACGCATTGCTAACCAATACGTATGCATTGAGCGCAGAAAAAGCCCTAACTCACATTTTCCTGCACTTTTACGATTCCTACTCAATTCCAAACATATTCAACAACAATTTAAGCAACAAAACAACCGAAAACCCATATATTAACATGCCATAACACTTCATACTTTAACCACAACATCTATGTACGATTTTCTATCACCAAAACATGCCAAAACTCAACCCTAACATCAAAAACTTCAATTAAACATTAAGAAGAGCCTCTTACCTGCAGCACTTCTAAGACTTCTCCAAGAAACCTATTTGATCAAGAATTAATTGTGATCACAGGATTCTACACAAAAGGAACTACGATTACAACATTGCAACTTGATCAAAAAATGAAGAATCCAAAACTAGGGCAAAACTAACATTTCTCAAAACTCTAACTTTCTGGTATCAAAACGATCATCTTGTCCCGTTGATTCCAAATCTCTATTCCGTTCTGAAAACCATCAAAGATCTTGTGAGAATTTTGGAGAAGTCTCATTTGCTTTCTTCTCTGTTTTCTTTTTTCTGCAGAGCGACGTTGCATGTGTTGTTTTCTTTCTGATTCTGATAACTCCTTAGTTAATGAGGAGTTTTATTTCAACCATTAACTATTTTCATTAATTAATCCCTTTAATTATAATTATCTTCCATTAACATTAATTTCCCTAATTAATACTTCCTCCTTTTAATCCAAAATAATTAAACACAATATTATTTTTTCGCAAAAAGACACGTCTGTCCTTTTTCGAAACAACTCCAATAACAACAGTAATGATTTATGTAGCATAATATTATAGTCAAACATTTAATTTTTTTAAAGTCGATTATAACTACAACATAAAATTCGGTCAAAAAAAAAACTACAACATAAAATTGACTTAGAAACGGTTGACCCTACAATTTTTGATTATTTCCGTGATTCATTGCAGTAGTTTAGTGTGTTGGTAGGGTTTCGTGGGATTTTTTCTCTTCTTCACAATATTGTTAAAGATTTAAAATTATATTTTCCTAACATGTGGTTCTATGGTGTAGTGGTTAGCACTCTGGACTTTGAATCCAGCGACCTGGGTTCGACTCCCGGTAGGACCTTGTTTTTTATCTTTTTTTTTTGTTAACAATTTTTGTTTACAAGTTAATTTGTGTCTGCTTTAGGTTATTGTTTTTTGTTTTACTTCCTTCTAAATTTTGTTTTCTCTCAAAACAAAAAATCGTGGCTCATGGCTCATTAATACAAGTCAACAAGCTTTTTCTTTTTAGAAACATCAACAAGTTTTTTAGAGTCTACATGTAAAGTTATAATTTCAAGATTTATGATGTGATCGTAAAACAATAACGTTTAATAATTGATCGTTTTAACTCCTCATAATTTGATGGCGTTGACTCAATCATAATAAAGCCAATAATTATTTAAACACAATGTCCTCATCTAACCGAAATTTGTTAATACAGTTTAGTAAACATATTATACCTCACTAACACTTCGCCCTTCAAGTCAAGAATATAGGATATGTTATTATCGTCCCCAGGACATGGTCTAGTGGTAAAAGACTTGGGTGTTATAGTGACAGTCGGACCGGGAGCTGGAGGTTGGAGGTTGAATAAGTTAATTTGTGTATGCTTTAGGATATTGTTTTTTGTTTTACTTCCCTCTAAATTTTGTTTTCTCTCAAAACAAAAAATCGTGGCTCATTAATACAAGTCAACAAGTTTTTATTTTGAGAAACATCAACAAGTTTTTTAGAGTCTACATGTAAAATTATAATTTCAAGATTTATGGTGTGATCGTAAAACAATAACGTTAAATAATTGATCATTTTAACTCCTCATAATTTGATGGCGTTGACTCAATCATAATAATGCCAATAATTATTTAAACACAATGTCCTCATCTAACCAAAATTTGTTAATACGGTTTTGTAAACATATTATACCTCACTAACACTTCGTCCTTCAAGTCAAGAATATAGGATATGTTATTATCGTCCACAAGACATGACCTAGTGGTAAAGGGCTTGGGTGTTATAGTGAAAGCCGGACTGGGAGCTGGAGGTTGGAGGTTCGATTCCCCTATGGGACGACTTCTTTCCAGTATCATGGTTTAATGTCAGCCCTTGACTCTGAGCCACTAGGTTACCTGATTAACATCTTCACTCATTCCGTGAGATAGTGGGGACCCTTTCGATTAGGGTTTAACCGTTTTTTTAGGATATGTTATTATCTCCTTTTTAAGGAATATGTTCTCGTGCTACCAGAAGATCCCGTTTGAGGGTTCCATAGGGGCCTACACAAGTGATACTTTCTTTCGTATAATAGCCATCTCAGATAATTGTAGTGAGATGCTATAAAATTTGGATCAAGTCGTGCACTTGAATCTCTATAAAACTAGTAATATTTAGGGTCCTTGTTTAGTCTATAGATATCGATTCATGTTATTGGATGCATCTTGCCTCTACTTTATACATAGAAGGATTCAAAATGTATAACGAATATATATATATATATAACAACTGTACTCGGGTACATAGTGGTAATTCACTAGGGTCCAACCTGGCTCCCAGCGGGGAGTTCAGGGTTCGAACTCCGCTTGGGGCGTGTGTGTGTGTGAGATCCTTTCGTTTCTGGGAAAAAAAGAGAGAATATATATAACAACCATTTTGTTAGATTTCCATTGAATGAATGTTCAGAGGAAGGACGTCCCGGTCCTTCATACAAATATAACAACAATCCGAAAGAGGGAATACAAATCGAAAGGAGTCAATTGATCTAGTCAATGGTACCGGGCCACAATACCTAAGAATGGTAAGTCACTATGATAAATGAATTATTATCAGCCGTTGCCCCATTTTTAAATGAATGCCAAAACACCCCATTATAGATTCATCTTTCGTACTCAGTGAAGGAAGATCCCATATTAGGTACCGTAATGGGAATAGAAAGAAAGACAAAGCGACTGAGCAAGGATTATGACATTTTGTGCTTGTTTTATCTTTTTTGTAATGTGGGAATTAAGTTTTAATTTAGCAGTTTTGGCTCTCTTTATGTCTTACCTTGTTCGCGATGACAACACCGCATTAGTAGACCTCTATTAAAATGCCACTTGGCATAACAAAACTATTCCATTACTTAACAATATACTATCCCAATAAATATTTAATTACTAATTAACCCTTAACACCCCCTCAAATTGAAATGTGTGACCAAAACATTATCAACCTATTCCAGTACATAACAAACTATCCTAGTACTTAATTACTAATTAACCCTTGGCAACCCCTGAAACTGAAGGATGTAACCACATCATTAAATAGTTTCCTTTGAAGTGATGAAACTTAATTAGCGGAAGAGAGAGTTTTGGTGAGTGAATCAACCACTTGATCTGCAGAGGGCAAATATAGAATTTTCAGATGATTATTGAGGACTTGTTACAAAATGGACATCAATATCTATATATATGGCTTGGTGAGAGGTTATTTGAGCTCAGTTAACAAATTCTTGGTCCACATCGTTTCAACGGTAAGAATGACCAATGACATGTACTCAGATTCAATACTGGATCTTGAGACAACGGTCAGTTTTTTCGATCTCCAAGAGATAAGAGATTCACCTGAAAACACTGCATATCCCTCAACGTACCTAGTATCATAGGTGCTACAAGCCATTGACTTGTTTCCTTTCTCGGCCTTAGTCAGAGCATTCTAGCTTCAGATTGGCTATTGAAGATCCCTTCCAAAGTTATCCAGACCTCTTGTGAAGTATTACATTTTATCACATCAACATTGCTTGCTCAGTCATTGAATTGAGCAACCATATCATGAGCAATTGATCCATAGTTGACCAATCTTCAAGGGTTTGTGATCCTAGAGTTCCCAGCATAGCATAAGGCCGAGGGTGAGTACCCGACATGTATCCTTCAAGCTTATGGCTTCTGCTTTTTGGATTAACAATGCATTTCCAAAGCAAGTAATTATCTTTGTCTAATTTACTGCATGCGCATCTCTGATTCAGATGGCCATGAAAAAGGCCCGAGCTAAGAGATGACACTAAATTGTACATAGGGGATCAAAAGAGAGATGTATAGTTTTCAGACCTGAATTGAGAAAACGGTGGCGAAGAACCCATGGTGGAGAGCGGTGACATATATACCGATCTAGGTTGAGAAGTTCAAAAGTGGAGGTACAATGAATCTACTTTGAGAGAATTCTGCCGATCGGCATGGAGGAGATTCCGAACTGAGTGGAGGGTCTGGCTGCATCTCTATGCGTAGCAATAAGGCCGGTGGATCCGCCAATTGAGGAGCTTTCAAAGTGTCATGTGACTCCATGGGTTACATGTTAGGAAATCTACACTGGAACGCAGCGGAATTCAAAAATTTATTTCCTATCGACCCAAGATCGACTTCGTTTAAGCAAAAAACAAATAAGCTAAAGACAGTGGTCACCTTGCTTGATCTAAAAGATCGACGCTTTGACCGTCTAAGGAGAGTAGTTCTGCATAGAGCCGCCCAAGTGTTCGGCCTCTACCGCTAGTCCACACGAACAGCCCGCCGGAATCCCATCATGGATTGCTATTGTAAAACTCCGGTTGCTAGACCGGCATTTTTCCCTCTCTCCAACTCACTATATGATGCTCTCTATTTTACACAAGAACTATTAGTTCTTGGAATTGTGATGTGCAAAAGAGCTTGACACCCACTTCCTTTTTATAGGCAAAGTGGCGCCCCAAATATGAGTGGAGGAGAAGAAAACATTTTCCCAATAAAATAAGAAAAATATAATTGATTGATTTATCTCATTTATTATAATATCTTATATTAAATAAATCTAGGATATTGTCAATATCTTATATTGAATATTCCCAAGATATTATCAATATCTAATATTGACTATTTTTATTATATTACCATAAATAAATTTACACATGTGTATATATAACATATATATTACACAAATAAATCTATATATATTATACACACACAGTTGGTGCGCATGCAAATCTCCAATTTGCATTGATGCGCCACATGCATGTATTTTATATATATATATATATATATATATTATTTGGTAATACTATTAATTAAATTACACAATCCAAGTGTATCTTATACGCACACAAATTGCGCCACCTTAGCCAACAAATTGTCATCCGGAACATTCTTTAATTAATATAATATTATTAATATCTTGTATTTAATTTATTTATAATAAATAAACACCACTATAATAATTTAACACTATAACATTTATAGTCTCGAGATAAACTTTCCTTATTTGGTTATCATCTATAACCATATTTTAATCCGACTTGATGTTCATATGTGTGTGACCCGATAGGCTTCCGAATATGTTGGTCGTAGACACAAAGTGCAAATTACGAAAATGCCCTTTATGCCTAACGATCACGGGATAGCGTCTAGCAACACACCGTGACCCCCAATCATCGGAAGAGTCAAATGCAATGACTACTGCCTTTCATGTAAAACAGTTACCGTGTAACTTACAATCCTATCGCTGTAATAATATCCATACGATCGTATCTTGAGTGTCAATACATTAACGATCGTATCTTATAATCGGGATATCATGCTCTCTCGAAGTAACTCATTTACTTCAACTTTGCAAAGATTCACGAGAGTAAGACATTCCTTATAAGAAGGCCCTTTTCGGATATTCACCCTACTGATAGGGTATGCAATTCCCAGACGACCAAATATGTATACTGCGCATGCTTCAGTATCACACCCAATCACTATCGCATGATCACCCTGTGGCTAGGTGGAACCTCAATAGTGTCAAAGCATGACAATCCACACCGTGATGCCATGAAGACTCCGGTCTAAAGGATAATTACACAACTGCCACATAGTGTGACACTTAATGTAAGTGGGTAAGTCTAACGTACGCATTCTCTAATACACGTCCACGTACAGTCCAAGTGTATCTACACTTTGATAGACGAGATCTATCACTGCCCTTAAAGACAGAAGACATTTAAGACGTGCTAGCCTGTTTATACTATCAATGCCCTGTTTAATAGTACATCAGCCTAGAGACATTTAAGTATCAAACTTATTAAAGTGATTAGAGATCTCATCAACCATAATCGCCTATCATGGCTTCTCTATCACAGTTTAATACTAAGGACGTTATAATATAACAATTCATAATTGTTTCTTTAAAAGAGCATATATATGACAACAGAAAAGCCATTTAATATATGTACAAACATAAAGAAATAGTAGAATTGATCTGACCCGGTCGGATCCGGTCCAACCCGATTGGGTTTAGGACACTATTCCAACAATCTCCCACTTGGCCTAAAACCAATCACTCGCACACACAAGACCAAGTTGAAACACAAGAATCTCATGCAATACTCGCAACCAGCCCTAGCCGTGAACGGATCGCTATCCATGGGGACTCAGACTATCTTCATACCATGCTCCAAATGACCAAGTCAAAGGAACCGCCTCAACACACACACGAATCTCTAACGAGACCTTGGTCCTTGCTTTAAGCAATGAATCCACTTACTATATCAGCTATATAGAAAAGGTGGAACAACCGTACAAGGTTCAAGAATGAACCTTCTAGATCCATGTACTGCTCCTGCTGCGCCTCCAAGGGCACTACTGTGTTTCTGTCCTAGTTGTAGAATTTACAGCGACCCATAGCCAAGAACATTTCCATCTCATTGTATCACTTAATCAATGTGACTGCAAACCCAGACCGTAACTCCCACTCGCCTTCATAAGACTTAGGATATATGTCTGTATAACTATATTTATCTGATTCTAAGTTTTGATAAACTAGGAAACCATCATTAACTTGATTAAGGATATTCTCGACATCTGCTAGAATCACTTTCATACTTGCTCATGACTCTTCATAAAGTGTGAACCTTGAGCATAACTCTTATGATGGATCTTATTGCAGTAGCAAAGGGAACGTTCCATAAGTATCATCTTTCACCTTATCTTTAGGACCAACGTCCTAACATAGATAGATCTTGAGAACACCAGCTAGTAGTATCCCCTGTCGCGATCTATGCTAAACTCTTTTAGCATCACATCTATATAGGTAAACTATAACCTAACAGTAGTTAAATCTATCACTATAGATTCTTATTTCTAAAAAAAGAACTGCTAATACAAGTGCTTTCATAAAGACCTTGAACTACCAAACACTAATTGACTGTGACATGGGGTGGCCATTCTCGAGAGAGATATCTAATACCTTACTCAAAAATCGTAACACAATCCCACTATTCATCTTGCACATTGGGCATATCCTTCTTTTGACTAAATCAAACTACTTTGATTTTCAAAAAGAAATCGTCTAGAGAAACTTGTTTGAGTCCATAAATGGATCTCGTGGGCTTACATATCATGTTATCGTCTATGAACATCGAGCTGTCTGCCTAACGTCTTCAACAGTATCATATAGCCATGATACGAAGTTATAACAAGCATAGTGTGAATAGAACCGAGCTCAGCTGGCGGCATAAAGATAATTACAAGGTTTTCACCCCGTACCCTTCAGCCGTCACTATAGCCTTGTGGTAATCATATTACTATCCATGTCAGCCTTTCAGGGACATTCCTTTTAGGTAAGACAGAATAGGTTCACAACCTAGTTGTCACTGATGGAATCTAATTCAGATATTATGGCTCCAGGCCATATCTCTCAATGTTGCCTTTTAAACATTCCTTCATAAGTCGTGAGATATTCATTCTTCAAGATGAACATACAAGCAGCCTTTTAAGGCTTGAGGTTATCCACAGACTTACAGAACTTTTGTGTGCACTGAGCAGTGTTCTACACCTCATCGCTATGTGGTGTGTGTGTTAGGAAATCTACGCGGGAACGCAGCGGAATTTAAAATTTTATTTCCTTTTAACCAGGATCGACTTCGTTTAAGCAATAAACAAACGAGCTAGTAGACGGTGGTTACCTTGGTTGATGTATAAGATCGACGCTTTGACCGTCTAAGGAGAGTAGTTCGCATGAGCCGCCCAAGTGTTCGGCCTCTACCGCTAGTCCACACGAACGACCCGCCGGAATCCCATCATGGATTGCTATTGGAAAACTCCGGTTGCTAGACCGGCCTTTTTCCCCTCTCTCCAACTCTCTATAGGATGCTCTCTATTTTACACAAGAACTATTAGTTCTTGGAATTGTGTTGTACAAAAGAGCTTGACACCCACCTCTTATTTATAGTGTAGGGGGCGCCCCATCTAGGTGTGGAGGAGAAGAAAACCTTTTCCCAATAAAATAAGGAAAATATAATTGATTGATTTATCTCATTTATTGTGATATCTTATATCAAATAAATCTAGGATATTGTCAATATCTTATATTGAATATTTCCAAGATATTGTCAATATCTTATATTGACAATATTCATCTTTTATTATATTACCATAAATCAATTTACACATGTGCATATATCACATATATATAAATCTATATATATTATATGTGCACACTAAATTAGTGCGCATGTACATCTCAAATGTACTTCACACACGCATGTGTGTATAATATATATAATATTAATATCTTATATTAATATATGATAACACCATTAATTAAATTGCACAATCCAAGTGTATCTTATACACACACAAACTGCGCCACCTTATGCCAATAAATTGGCATCCGAAATATTCTTTAATTAATATAACATTATTAATATCTTGTATTTAATTTATTCATAATAAATAAATACCACCATATTAATTTACCACTATAACCTTTATAGTCTCGAGATAAACTTTCCTTATTTGGTTATCATTTATAACCACATTTTAATCCGGCTAGATGTTCATATGTGTGTGACCCGATAGGCTTCCGAATATGTTGGCCGTAGACACAAAGTGCAAATTACGAAAATGCCCTTCATACCTAACGATCACGGGATAGCGTCTAGCAACACACCGTGACCCCCAATCATCGGAAGAGTCAAATGCAATGACTACTACCTTTCATGTGAAACGATTACCGTGTAACTTACAATCCTATCGTAATAATATCCATACGGTCGTTAGTCGAGTGTCAAAACATCAACGACCGTATCTTATAATCTAGATATCATGCTCTCTCGAAGTAACTCGTTTACTCCCACTTTGCAAAGATTCACGAGAGTAAGACATTCCTTATAAGAAGGCCATTTCGGATATTCGATCCAAATCATAGGATACGCGATTCCCGGACGACCAATCATGTATACTCCGCATGCTTCAATATCATACCCAATCACTACCGCATGATCGCCCCGTGGCTAGAGGAAACCTCAATAGTGTCAAAGCATGACAATCCACACCGTGATGCCATGAAGACTCCGGTCCAAAGGATAATTACACAACCGCCACATAGTGTGACACTTATCCGTGTAAGTGGGTCAGTCTAACGTACGCATTCTCTAATACACGTCCACGTACAGTCCAAGTGTCTCTACACTTCGATAGACGAGATCTATCCCTGCCCTTAAAGACAGAAGACATCTAATATGTGCTAGCTTGTTCATACTATCAATGCCCTGTTTAATAGTACATCAGCCTAGAGACATTTAAGTATCAAACTTATTAAAGTGATTAGAAATCTCATCAACCATAATCGCCTATCATGGTTTCTCTATCACAGTTTAATACTAAGGACGTTATCATATAACAATTCATAATTGGTTCTTTAAAAGAACGTATATATGACAACATAAAAGCCATTTAATATATGTATAAACATAAAGAAATAGTAGAAATGATCCGACCCGGTCGGATCCGATCCAACCCGATTGGGTTTAGGACACTATTCCAACAGTGTGCTCATGTTCCAATGGTTGAATGTATCTTTGTGGTTCTCAAACTATTTTGAGATCTTATTTACTCCCACTGTCTCTTTTGAAAGAGACACTTCCTCTATAAGACAGCATGTTTGAAGACAAACATTTTGCTCCACGGACATGTAAATAATATATAGCGTACTTGCTGAGATACTCCACAAAGTCGCATATGTCGTACTAGGCTCCCAGCCTTTCTGACTTTGCCTATGACAACTTCAAATCATCGGTTAAGATAGATTCGACATTATCCCCTTCCATATCTAATATGGAATTTATTCAACCTTTATTCTTTAGAACTCAGTTAAGTATAAGGGCACTATCCCGAAACGGGTAAGGGATACTTCGCATGGCTTGCGTCACACCTTTATCATATAAAGTGTTGTTTCCATTTCAGGAACACAATCCAATTGTGTATCCCAAAAATGGTATCCTTCAAGAGAGAATCTTATTCCTTTTCAAACGACTTCTGAAACACCCTTCATGTATTAATTACTTCAATCCAATTGAAGATTAATTCCTAAGTAGCTCATCAATCTCATATTCGTACTAGCTCGAACTTTTCGGGCTTTCCGAATTATGCACTTCACTGAGTACACTTGACTATTTCTAAAAATAGTCGTAGAGATTAACAAACAATTATTTGTGGCATTAATTGTCATAAGCCAACAAACATCGGTATGTTTAGGCTTTAGACAATTTTTCTAGATTTTATAACCTTTTTCATAAAAGGGTATTATAGTCATCTTTAAAAAAGATACGTATCACCCACATGATTCATAATCACATGGTTCAGACATCATCTAAATGACATATGATTATACGTTTCTCTTCCAGTGAGTCGACATCTAGAACAACTACAAATATCAAGGATAACAGCCATACAAATATTTAGTTGAGATCTCATCACATATATCAACTATATAGTGACATCAATCTAGTATGTTAGATTCGGTGACCTTCCAACTTTATCGGAATAACATTTATTCTTTACAATTGAATATGTCTACTAAATCCCTACAAATAACTGAAAGTATGTTCTTCATAAGAACCGGAACATAATACCATTTATTTAGTTCCCTTATCAGTTTGCTAGATCCAGAATGTGGTAAGTGTTACAACGTTTGCTTCACCTTCCATATCTGTATTTAATCTTTCTAATTTAATCACACTCGCAAAATATCATATATCTAAGAGTTGATTTGAACTTAGATAGATTTATCTCAACTCTCTTACCTAGAATAGAAACTTCAATAAGTTCTCTATTTAAGCACATGCCCTAACTTTCCTTTTAATCCTTTAAGCACTTGAAAAATGTTTCTTATTGTAGTCTTAATAAGACTTAAGAAAGATCACAAGAGTCATGTCTTCAATTTCCTTTCATAAAGAAAATCTAAATTTATTAAATAGTTTATTTAACCTTTTTGAATCGTATTCAAAACATTGACTATTTAATTAACCTTTAAACAATGATAGAATTAAGTCAATACTTAAATCTTACAATTTTGAAAACAACCTTTCCAAAATTAGATGTGGTCATTCTTATCCAACGTTTGAATTAATTGTCATCGTATGACATAATGATCATCTTGGATCGTATCCAATATATGACTAATTCGTTGAAACTTATTTCAAATGATTTAATCATATCATGAGCTTCCGCTTTCATTAATAATTAAAGCCTTGAAGTACTCCATCAAATATGTAGTCTCCTTGTCTCTAACTACTATAACGGGATTGCTCGTGTCATTGCTTATTTTAATAGGATTAAAAATACTTAACCAAACTTGAGAATGTTTCTCAAAAGGTAACAGTCATAATTTGGTTTTACTAATCGAGAATAAAACATAAATATAAAGTTTGCTAAAACTACAACCTAAAATGAAAATAAAAGAGTGTTGTTGTTTATACACGTAAAATCAAAAATGGTCTTTTGGTTTATGATTTTGCTCCCACTAGTCAAGTACTCCCAATTGACTGTCAAGAATTATTTTTAGTGGACAAGATCCCACTAAACCACTGCGACCCCCGCTTTGGCTGGTGGGCCGAAAATAGTCTAATAGGTAGACAACTCTTTGTCAATCGTATCTTATACGACTCTTGTTGTTTGACTAGTCAACTCTTTGACAATTTTCATCTTATGAAGTAGTCAAACCCTTGCCTCTAAAATCCAAACGACCCGCTTTGGCTGGTGGCCGAGAGAATTCTTAGTCAAGTCATAACCCCAATATTCGTGAGATCTCATACGATCATATCTCGATAATGACGATATACCCGAGGTAGGTCAACCCCCGGCTTTGGCTGATGAGTTGGATCTGAACAAGGGCTCTTCACTATCATTATAATATGGGGAGGCAATTTCAACTTGATTCTTTTGAGGTGGAAGTATTTATGTAAATTAATTCACTTAATTAATTTTAATTATGGTCTCATCAAGTATATCTATCTCTATAGACATACATCATACACATTCATCTAGATCGTGCCTAGTCATGCATCTATCGTATCATATAAAATAAATACAAGCACAAAATAAATAGATGCGTAAAGTAACCGGTATGATCATGAACTTTTCCTAGGTGCGGTTTCAAATACAAACTGACGAAACCGCGGGTCACAAAGGGTAGCTGCAACTGCCAATAGAATCTTTATTGTTGTACGCCAATGAGTTCTTTATCTCTCTTTGGTCTTCATCTTCTTGCTCCATTCTTGTTACATAATAATCTATCTAATAAATAATCACACCCGCCGTTCACGGGGAGAGCTAACGGGAATGGGATAAATGCAAAAAGTAAACTAGGTCACGTTCTTCATAACGGCCTAGGACAATTTTTTAAAAACCAACATAAAGAAAACATTCACATCTATCCTATTGGTTGAGTCCATGATCAATCGGGGACCATATAATCACATTATATCTACAAATCTAGTTCATACAATTATATCTTATGAATTGATCAAATTTTAATTTTTTTAACTACTTATGCGTCTTTATTTAATCACATCAAATAGTTAAATAACTTTTAATTAATTATATGACTTAATCGAAAATAAAATTAACATTTAATTTTAAATCGATTTTAATTTCAATTTTATTAAATTTGAACTATTCAAAATAAAATTAAAATTATGTGGTCTCCAATTTGTTTCATTCTCTTTTTGATTCTTAATCAAAAGGGATGTCTTTGGTTTCCTAAACCAAAATGCATCTTCCAAAACCAAATTTGGTTTGGGCCTGACCACTTTCCAAAATCAAAAATTTGGAAGTGGCTAGGCCTAGGCCTTTTACAAATCAAATATTTGAAAAGGGCCTATGCATGCATATTCCAAATCAAATATTTGGAAATGCCAAATAGTTTTGGTTTAGACCTGGCCACTTTCCAAAATCAAAATTTTGGAAGTGGCCTAGGCCTAGGCCTTTTACAAATCAAATATTTGAAAAGGGCCTAGGCCTATTCCAAATCAAATACTTGGAAAGACCAATATTTTGGTTAATATGCCACTATGGTTTCTCAGTGGCCCAAACTATTTGAATCATTGGTTGACCATATGACACAACTAAACAAACGAGATATCTATGCACAATAAATATCACAAAACGAAAAGGGTCGATCTCCCCGTTGAAAGAGGACAGCCGACGACGGCAGCCCTAAAGCCGCCGCCGCCGCCGCCGAGGAGGGGGGCTGCCGCCAGTCGGCTGAGCCCCTCAATCGAACCCTAACTTACAATCCTATCGCTGTAATAATATCCATACGATCGTATCTCGAGTGTCAATACATTAACGATCGTATCTTATAATCTGGATATCATGCTCTCTCGAAATAACTCATTTACTTCCACTTTGCAAAGATTCACGATAGTAAGACATTCCTTATAAAAAGGCCATTTCGGATATTCACCCCTACTGATAGGGTACGCGATTCCCAGACGACCAAACATGTATACTCCGCATGCTTCAGTATCACACCCAATCACTATCGCATGATAGCCCCGTGGCTAGGGGAAACCTCAATAGTGTCTAAGCATGACAATCCACACCGTGATGCTATGAAGACTCCGGTCTAAAGGATAATCACACAACTGCCACATAGTGTGACACTTAATGTAAGTGGGTCAATCTAACGTATGCATTCTCTAATACACGTCCATGTACAGTCCAAGTGTCTCTACACTTCGATAGACGAGATCTATCCCTGCCCTTAAAGACAGAAGACATCTAATACGTGCTAGCCTGTTTATACTATTAATGCCCTGTTTAATAGTACATCAGCCTAGAGACATTTAAGTATCAAACTTATTAAAGTGATTAGAAATCTCATCAACCATAATCGCCTATCATGGTTTCTTTATCACAGTTTAATACTAAGGACGTTATCATATAACAATTCATAATTGGTTCTTTAAAAGAACATATATATGACAACAGAAAAGACATTTAATATATGTACAAACATAAAGAAATAGTAGAAATGATCCGACCCGGTCGGATCCGGTCCGACCCGATTGGGTTTAGGACACTATTCCAACATTACATCCGTAGCTTCAGAGCTCGATCATTGAGCAACCATGGCCCTGATACCAAGTAGGAAAGGCTTAGAACAAATAAGCAAAGCAAGAAGCTTGAAGCTTCATCTTGTTGAAGCTGAGTATTTTCTTTATTTCATTCATTGATCGAAATATGTTCAGCAAGCAAGGTTACAAATACATCAAATCTTACAAGCTGGCAAGTACACGCATACGAGAAAAGTTATGGTGGGGAGTGATTTATGAGGCATACCAAGTGCAGGGGTGTGATTAATCAATGTCACACCTACACACATCTACTTTGTGTGTGAGAGTGTGTGAGAATTACTCCCCCACCATAACTTTTCTCCACGCATACAAGGCTAACAATCAGAATCTTTTTAATGCCACGTGGCAAACATCCACTATACCAGCTGGCACACACATGGACGGTCCAGGTCATTCTTATTTCTCAACATATCTTTACTCTTTCATAAGTCACAAACGTGTTTGTGGGCTGGTAAAATATCATGAAATCCCAACCCGACATCCGATCCATCTCTGGCCCGATCTTTTCCCGGCCCAAGCTTTTTCTGACCCGGTTATTTCGGGTTTCTCCCAACCCGACTTAAATCGGATGCTCAATCGGGTGGTAGACTTCAATCCCGATGGGATCCCGACCCGACCCGGAAAAATTAATAATATATTTATTTTATTTCTAGTGTTAAATAATATAATAATATATATACACACACACACACACATACATACACGTGTATATAAAATCCTAAATAATATATACATTTCCTACCATTTTTTCTTTAAAAAATACATTTACATTTATTGCTCTAGTGAAATAAAACACGCAATTTACCCCAATAATAAACCTGAGTCCATCTTCTTCACCTTTCGACGCCCTTCTTCACCTTACGCCGCAATGAGGTGTCAAGTCTTTATAATGATAGTAGTTTTTGTTCAATCTTTGATGTGCTTTATGTTGTCATATTTCAAAATAACAAATCCATTTTTCACATGATGTTTTTCGGAATATGTTCTCCTGACCCGACGGGATTCCGAATATTCGGGTATCCCTATTGTTGGATCCCGACACACGTCGGGTACGAGTTCGGGGAAAAAAATTTGGTTCCTGAATCTGGTCGGGACAGGGATTGGGTTGGAGAGTTACGGGTCGGGTCCCGACCCGATACCAGCCCTAGTTTGTACTTTGTAGGACACTAAATAAATAAATATATATATATATATATATATATATATATATATATATATATATATATATATATATATATATATATGTGTGTGTGTGTGTGCACGAACCGCAATACAACCCACGGATCTCTAATCGGGACCCCCGGAAAACTCAAATAAGGCGAGGCCTGTGGCCACGAAGTCCGCATCACATAAGCCATACAAGGATTACGGATCTACGACCCCGCTACTGACTCATGAGATGCCATTGACAGCGAGAAGAGGCTGGGAAACTGGCCCGCATAATCCTAAGGCCATCGAGTCCGTCATCAACCCAAGTTCATAGCACTTAAAAGAAAGAGGCTACTACAAGATTGATAAGGCAAGGAGACAAGAGACATCGAGGTCATCGGGTCCGCGATCTATCGGCTCCGCTACTGGCATGCTAGCTTAGATAAATATCTACTTTTATAGCCAGATATCCCCACCAATTATCCACTGCTGAACAACCCGTGATAATTTCAACATTATCAGTTGGCTCCATTATCAGGAAATCGATATTTTCAACACTTTTCCGGTCAGATCTGAGATTTCCGGCAGTCTAAAATTGCCCATTTTTGGTTTTCCGGCCAAATCCTCAACAAGATCTTCATCTAGATCTTCAAATTTTCAACAAGTTCCACATCTAAATCTCCAAGACTTCATAAAAAACTTCCTCCAGATCTCCAATTTTCTAGTTCTATAATATCTCCATCTAGATCTACAAGGTCTCTATCAAACCAAAAAGGAAATTTATTCTTTTTTTTTTTTTTGGTACAAAACGGGGGGCTAAAGCCCCCAAAAGGAAACTACAGCCTAGGCAATAGAACGCCTCTTAGATCATCTAAAAGAAAACTCCTCAAATAGTCCGGAGGATCATTTAACATAACAAAATTAGTATCAAAAGAGTGTCCTCTAGAAGCAAGACAATCTGCGGCACGGTTCCCTTCTCTCGAGGTATGTTGTATAATGCAATTCCAAATTTTCTCTTCGGGTAAGTTCTACAATCTTCAATGAGTGGACCTTCACTTGAGTCCCATTCTCCATCATGGTAGATACGGTGACGGACGAGAGGGAGTCGATTCAATAATGACGTTGCGGTAGTTAGCTTCCCAAGCCAATCTAAGAGCCTCTCGATAGCTTTGAGCTCGCACAGAAAATATGAGATATATTAGTATTCCCCAAGAAACCAAACAACCACTTACCTTCGTGATCCCTCGCAAGACCCCCAATAGAGGAAGAACCCGATTGATTATTGCAGCTAGCATCGGTGTTTAACTTGACCCAACCCAGAGGAGGGGATTGCCAACCAACCCATCTAATATCCCTTGAAGTCTTGTGCTTAGAACCTGACTTACAATTGAGAATGTATTCATTAGCCAGGAACCTGACTTAAAAGGAAATTTATTCGCTACTATAACTGTAAAAGAAAGAAAGGGTCGGTGTGCTTTTTAGTAAACGCCTGAAAATCTACCATGGTCGATAGCCCCAAAGACGAATTTCTCCAGTTCGTGAAGCGCATTGGAGCTTCTCTCACTATCAAGCTTTCCAATATATTCCGGAGACTGGATCCACGTTCTGTTGGAGCTTTAGCTGGGTTTGCATTTGCAGTAGTATTTACATGGAGGATATTAAGATCTCCCACTGCTTCCCGAGCTTTGACGAAATTCAAAGAGATAATCTTTTTGACGTCAGAGTTATGGGGCTGGAGCTGCACACAGAAGCTTGATAGGTCCATAAATCAAAGACCACTCTTTTTTCTCAACCTTTTTCTCTCTATTGCAATTCCAAGGCATTTTTATTTTGTTTGACGTGAGAGTTGTGAAGCTAGATAAAGTAGTTACTATAAAGAATTCATTAATTTTCAAGGTCACCTTTTTTATCCACTTCCTATTGTCCAATCCTATCTGCAAAAGGATCATTTGTGAGCCCTTTTGTATTGGGAAGCTAATCTTTTAAAGGGAAAGAGGTAGGCAAGTTCAGCTGCAGCTGGATCCAACAAGTTGGAAATGGAATTCTTCACTGAATATGGTGAGGCAAGCCAATATAAAATTATAGAGGTCATTGGCAAATGAAGTTATGGAGTCGTTGCAGCTGCAGTTGATACTCACACAAAGGAGAAAGGTGACTTGTAGATTTCTTGAAGTCACCTTAGAAGAAACTTCCCAGAACAAATCCAGAAGCAAGCTACCGTTAGAGGCAAAATTAGGATTTTAGTTCTTTAACTTGGCTTATTTTGGATTTTAGTCCTGCTCTTGTTCCGGTGAGGAAAATGGTCCTCTAAGTTTGCTTTTTTTTGGATTTTAGTCCTATCCGCCGGAAATAGCTGATTGGGCACCGGAATCTTTAAAAAACGCTTACGTGGCAGCCTAGTTAGAGGTCTATTTTTAAAAATTCCGGTGCCCAATCAGCTATTTCCGGCGGATAGGACTAAAATCCAAAAAAAAAACAAACTTAGAGGACCATTTTCCTCACCGGAGCAGGAGCATGACTAAAATCCAAAATAGGCCAAGTTAGAGGACTAAAATCCTAATTTTGCCTACCGTTAGATCCTCTATTCTGGAAGTGTTGCTTGAGGTTACAAAATTTGGTGATCTCTACTTAATGGAAAGAGTTTTAGACGATGAAAGTGAACAGCAGCAGCAAACCCTAACACCTCGATCCTCCACCATCGTCGTCTTTGAGGAGGATCCATCACTACTAGAATTTTCCGGATTTGTGACGGTGGTTTTCGTCGCAAATTCGTCACAAACACTCGTTTGTGACGAAACCTATTTCCGTCACGGAACACCCCGTTGCAATTTTTTGAGTCGAAATTAACCAAATTTTCAAATTTTCAAATTTTCAACAAGTTCCACATCTAAATCTCCAAGACTTCATAAAAAACTTCCTCCAGATCTCCAATTTTCTAGTTCTATAATATCTCCATCTACATCTACAAGGTCTCTATCAAACCAAAAAGGAAATTTATTCGCTACTATAACTGTAAAAGAAAGAAAGGGTCGGTGCGCTTTTTAGTAAACGCCTGAAAATCTACCATGGTCGATAGCCCCAAAGACGAATTTCTCCAGTTCGTGAAGCGCATTGGAGCTTCTCTCACTATCAAGCTTTCCAATATATTCCGGAGACTGGATCCACGTTCTGTTGGAGCTTTAGCTGGGTTTGCATTTGCAGTAGTATTTACATGGAGGATATTAAGATCTCCCACTGCTTCCCGAGCTTTGACGAAATTCAAAGAGATAATCTTTTTGACGTCAGAGTTATGGGGCTGGAGCTGCACACAGAAGCTTGATAGGTCCATAAATCAAGGACCACTCTTTTTTCTCAACCTTTTTCTCTCATTGCAATTCCAAGGCATTTTTATTTTGTTTGACGTGAGAGTTGTGAAGCTTGATAAAGTAGTTACTATAAAGAATTCATTAATTTTCAAGGTCACCTTTTTTATCCACTTCCTATTGTCCAAACCTATCTGCAAAAGGATCATTTGTGAGCCCTTTTGTATTGGGAAGCTAATCTTTTAAAGGGAAAGATGTAGGCAAGTTCAGCTGCAGCTGGATCCAACAAGTTGGAAATGGAATTCTTCACTGAATATGATGAGGCAAGCCAATATAAAATTATAGAGGTCATTGGCAAATGAAGTTATGGAGTCGTTGCAGCTGCAGTTGATACTCACACAAAGGAGAAAGGTGACTTGTAGATTTCTTGGAGTCACCTTAGAAGAAACTTCCCAGAACAAATCCAGAAGCAAGCTACCGTTGATCCTCTATATATTCTGGAAGTGTTGCTTGAGATTACAAAATTTGGTGATCTCTACTTAATGGAAAGAGTTTTAGACGATGAAAGTGAACAGCAGCAGCAAACCCTAACACCTCGATCCTCCACCATCGTCGTCTTTGAGGAGGATCCATCACTACTAGAATTTTTTGTGACGAAACCTATTTCCGTCACGGAACACCCCGTTGCAATTTTTTGATGAGTTTGCGGCACAACAGTGATGAGTTTTTTTGTGATGAATCTAAGACAACATTCATATTTTGTGACGAAAGTGTGACGGAATTTCGCAACGGGTCTGTGATAGAATGTTGTGTCAAAGTTGCTACGTACGATAGCGGCGACAAATTTGTGACTAAAGACTACGACAATTTTGTGACCAAATATATTAACGGAATTGTGACAACCTCCTATCATGAATATAAAATAAATTTGTGACGAATGCTTACAACAAAATTATAACCGAGCGTTGTGACAGCAGTGTACGATAAAATTGTGACAAAATATATTTGACAAATTAATAGCCATGATTTGAAACAAAATATTTCATCAAATTTACGACCAAACAAATGAATATATTCGAAATGATTTTATAATCACATTTATATTCGTATTTTTTATTTGAAAAATTATATCCAGTACTACAAATGCATTTCAAAACAATTAAACATAGAGAAAATCATAAATAAATAAAAGGACCGAATGATCCTGAGAGTCAAATAACATCTTCAACATGAAATCAAAAAAATTAGTAATTAGTAGACAATTTCGAGAAACTAATGTTATTTTCAGTAAAAACAACTCAATTCTTGTGAACAAACAAAGTTCTCTACAACCATATATAACTCAATTTTGGACCTGCTTTTGAATTTTTCACTTTTCTTGACTTTATGCATCATGTCCCTGAATTGTCGTAAAAGAGTGGAATCAAACATTTCTCTCACATGGACGAGATCCTCATCTTTAATAGTGAAATAAAGCTGCAGATTCAAGTGCATCAGCAAAAAAAAAAAAAAAAAAAAAAAAAAAAAAACAACAAATTCACAATTTCAAGAACAATAGTAAAAATGTCCTTGATCTCTAGCATGTGTCTTCGGTTTAATGTCATAAATATCTATGTTAGTCAAAATGTATATTTTTGTGATCTATATGGTACATTTTAGTGTTCTTATCCTGAATCTACAAAAGATACCCTCGAAAGAACTATCAATATAATTTCTACTGAAATTGCTATTTCACTAGTAAAAAAGATTTACAGTAATCAAAAGGAAGATCAATTAATACCATTTCCTCATTACTCTGCTTTGGAAAATTGAGAACACCATTAGAACTTGTAGTATTAGAAACTTGGAAACCTTGTGATCCTTCTTGACAAAGTCGTACATCAAGCTATAATTCTTTTACCTGAAATTAGTCCATTCACCAAATGTTGTTTTATAGAGGAATGATGTGAGACACACCGGCGGTCATTTTGGGACAGATAAACAAAACCTACCTTTTACGGCATTGATGGATTTTAGCACTATTGACCTATTCAGTTGAATACAAAATTTGCAGAGTTTGCCATATTTGGAGGTAAATCCTTTGCAGAAGCTCCCTCGTTGTCACCACACTTTGAACTAGGAACTTGTCTGTGCAATGCATACCTGGTGGAGCTTCCTTTTGTACTTGCATTGTTACTGAAACAGAATCAAGCCATCCCTTTCACTTACTCATTGCTTAAGTATCTAGGAAAGCACATTCTACAATTATAGGCCCTCATAAAAATTCTAAAATTCAAGTTCATCCCAATAAATAGAAGTGTGGAAACAACAAGGAAAACCTTGAAGGCATCATCTGGAAAACTATAAAAGATGCAATAAACGCAATGAAGGCAGTTAGTTACCAAAAAATTGGCCAAGAAATTCACCACAAATAACTTTAATGACGCAGAACGACAAGTGAAAAATTAAAATGTTCACAGAGAGACTATTCAACTTAGCAGGTATAATAGAGTGTAAGAACCTGGACTAACCATTACGAACTAGCAGTCAGATACATGGAAAAAAAATGATACAAACTCTGACTTAGACAAGACTAATGCATAACAGACCGCAACTGCAACTCACTTAGCAGATTGCTTTGAAACAGCGCATAAGATCAGGACAACAAAGACCCGAACTGGACATCAATAGACTCAACAAAACAAATTTCTGATGAAAAAAACGTATATTCCTCAATTTCTATACCAAAGTCGTTGATTTTCTACCGCCAGACCAAATCGTTCTATGAAACAAAAGCTTTAAGATTGTGCTTTATGAAGGATTCACGAAGCTTACCTGGGTTCAATTAATGAACGAGTGGGCAATTTTCCGGTGGTTTGGAGAACGTGGAGGTCGTGGAACAAAGATCTCGACGGTGGCAACGGTCGTCGGGTTTACGAAGGAAAGAGGCCGGCTTTAAGGCTTTAAAGCAGGAAATCAAACTTTTGTCAACGGAAAGTGGCCGGCTCGATGGAATTTTTAGTGGAAAATGAACGGAAAGCAGCAGCGGCGGCGACATCTCAGGCTTGAGAGGAGAAGTCGAACTGGGGGCTGTGGGTGGGTGTCTAGGGTTGAACGCAAATGATGTCTCAGGCAAAGAAAAGAATTATATACCATCTTTACTAATTTTTTTAGAGAAAAAAATGAGGAAAAACTAACAAACATTTTTTTCCTTAAAGCTCTCGTATCCGAAACCAACTTGTCCAATTAATTCGGAGTTCGGTTCGGATAATGTCTCACCGGTTCAGCTAGAATCCACCGGGTCATTGGTTGAACCTGTGGATTTACCGTGATTGAGTCGGTTACTTCCCTAAATGAGTTTGCTTGAACATGCCACGTTTCATGACCGGTTCATTAGGTTTGACGGCGAATCATCGGACCGGACATAGTTTGATGTTTATGCCTTAAACAATTCAATGCTTAAATTAGATTGCTTCCGTCTCAAGACTACTCATTTTAACGGTCAACCACTGGTCCTGTCTGGTTCAAAAAACTATGGATGTGGGATAGACATCTCCAGTCCATGAATTGGGAGTTGACCATGACCTAACTTTGTATACATCGTATTTTACTTACGGATATTCTCAAAATTCCATTTCCCTTTTAATTCTAAAGCGTTTATTAATGTGTTCTGATGAAAGAGAATTTAACAATTTTAGTGCTGAGATTTTTGCCACTCACAATTTCTTATAAAAAAAACTATTTATAGTTTGTTACTAATCCATCAAAATGTTGTCACAAATTTATTAATTTATTTATATTTTGTAAGTAATCTATCCAAATACTGTCACAAATTTTTTCACTAATTTGTGACAAAATATATTCTTCCGATTCGCAAAGAATTAGCTATGATAAATTTTGTGACTAATCTAGTTTATCACATATATGTCACAAAAAGGTGTTGAGTGTGGCGTGAAGGTTTGTGACAAAACAGTCACCAAACTCTTATCATTCGCATATTTGTCACAAAAGTGGTCGCAAGTTCTAGCACAATTATGTTATTTTGTGATTTGTCACTAAACCATTAAAACTTTGTCACAAATCACAAACAAAATATTTTCACAACTTTTTCGTCATAAAATTCTCGTCACTAATTAGTGGGTAAATAGATGTGGGCCAAATTTTCCAATAGTGACAAATTAGCTACACTAAATTTCGCGACGAAGATACTTTATCATAGATTTGTCACGAAATATGGCACCGAAATTTGGCGCGAATGTTTGCGACAAAATGGTGACAAGAGGTTTGCTACGTACATTTTGTGTCGCATTGTCATCATGATTTGTGGTAAAAATGATTTGTTTTGTATTTTGTCACGAAATAGTAGCAAATATGTCGCAAATTAGTGACAAAATATTTTTGTCACAAATTTCCATCACAAATCCGTGAAATTCTAGTAGTGCATTAACAGAGCTTTGCACATTTGATTTTGAATTGATCTCTCCTCTGTTTCCTTCCTATCTTGGAGCATCAATGCCTTTTTTTTCTTCAGACAATCTGATTACGGTTCGAATGGATCCGGTGGAATTTTCGATTGTCTGAAGAAAAAAAGGCATTGATGCTCCAAGATAGGAAGGAAACAGAGGAGAGATCAATTCAAAATCAAATTGTCTGAAGAAAAAAAGGCATTGATGCTCCAGGTTCGAACTCTCATTGGCAGTAATTCTCATTTCCGCAATTTGAAGATTACGGTGCATCGTTTTTGAAAACTCACCTCACTATAAGTAAAGGATATAGTTGTCTTTTGTACTCTTCATTAGAATTGTTTCTAGTTGAATCAACATTAATAATTATGCTTTTGATTTGTACAAGTACCAAATCCGCCCACTGAAGCGGAGCGGGGATAATTAAAGTCCGGTTTTCATGATTATCACATATTCATTTTGGAATTACATTACACATCCACGTTCAAATATTGTCGTTACGAGTGCCAACCTCGACACCTGCTATATTATGCGACGTCAACCTCGTGTAGAAAAAGAGAGCCACAATGGAAATTTTAAAATGCACCAAGTTCTTTTTCGGCCCCGCCATATATCTCAATCAAGCTCGCCGCGAAACGCCAACGACCTTATTTGAAACAAGGGGGCCACATATCGGAATTTTCGAACTAGTACTTTGGTTCAGAATCTATTTCAATCAAGCTCGTAGCAAAAATCCCACGACCTTGTTTGAAACAAAAGGGCCACATATCGGAATTTTCGATTCAGTTATCGAGCTCAACAGAAACAAGTAAGACTTTCAGTCCAATTATTTTTAGCAAGTTCGATGCTTTAATGTCCTCCACCTCGCCAAAAACAAGGGGGGCATATATATATATACAGATACGTCAGACCCAGATAGTGGACTCAAAATAGAGGGAATATTTCGAGCAAAGGTAAAATGTAAAATTGGAGCAAAATAAAGGTGGGAGCACAACAAGCATTCAAAGCCTAAATCAACGGCCACAAGTGAGGTGCGGAAAAATAAAGATTATTACAAACAGAGAGAAATTTGGAAAAGGCCAAGGCCAAAAGAGTTGATAAGATTACGAGCTCTCCAGATACAATTTCTCATTGGCACTTGTCCTCGTTTCTACAACTTGAGTGATTACGTTGCATCATTTTTGGAACTCACCCCACCGGACGTGACAGGTAGAGCTATTTTATTTTTGCAACTCCCCCAACCAGTACGAGCTATCAGAGATCTAGCTCGCCAGTTCTCTTATTACAAGCTCTTTATCAACGAGCTCTTATTATAAGCTCTCCATCAACGAACTATCTTATTATAAGCTCTCCATCAACGAGATCTCTTATTACGAGCTCCCCATGTGCGTGCCCTCATTTGGAATTTATTCCTGTTTTTACAACTTGAATGATTACACTTTGTTATTGGGAACTCACCCCCTGGACATGGTGGGTCGAGCTATCTTATTTTTGGAACTCTCCTTGCCAAACGTGGCGGGATGAGCCTTCTTGTTTTCGGAACTAACCAAAGATCAACATGTTAGCAAAAAGGGATTTCTCTCCAAAGAAAAGTCTGTCCGCTTAATAGCGCGGCACCAAAAGTCCGTTCGCTTAATAGCGCGGCACCGAAGATCGTCCGCTTCATAGCAAGATCACAAAAGGTTAAGGCGATCCGCCCCATAAAACCGCAAAAAGGCTAAGGCGATTCGCCAGGTAAAGCCACCAGAAGGTCAAGGCTATCCGCCACATACGACCAACAAAAGGCTAAGTATGTCCCCCACATACAGCCAACAAAAGGTTAAGGCGATCCGCTATATAAAACCGCAAAAAGGCTAAGGCGATTCGCCACGTAAAGCCACCAAAAGGTCGAGGCTCCGCCACATACGACCAACAAAAGGCTAAGACTGTCCCCTACATGTAGCCAACAAAAGGTTACGGCGATCCGCCATATAAAACCGCAAAAGGCTAAGGCGATTCGCCACGTATAGCCACCAAAATGTCAAGGCTATCCGCCACATTCGACTTACAAAAGGCTAAGGCTATCCGCCACTTAAAGCCCACAAAAAGGCGAAGTCGATTGACGACCTCAACACCCACAAAAGGCTAAGTCATTTCATGACCTTAAAGCCCACAAAAAGGCGAAGTCAATCCACAGCATAAGGCCATCAAAGACCCACTCAAAGTAAGGCACACATGCAAGGCTAATCCGCCACAATAGCGAGCCAACACGGTATTTTAAGGGAGTCGATCCGCGAGCAACTCGTACTCCTCGCCTAACATTTCTAAAAAAATGTCTGAGGCGCGGAGTAAGGGGCCATTGATATCCCTGAACCGCAATACAACCCACGTATCTCTACACGGGTCCCTCGGAAACCTCAGATAGGGCGAGGCCTGCGGCCACGAAGTCCGCATCGCATAAGCCATACAAGGATTACGTATCTATGGCCCCGCTACTGACTGATGAGATGCCATTGATAGCGAGAAGAGGCTGGGAAACCGGCCCGCATAATCCTAAGGCCATCGAGTCCGCCAACAACCTAAGCCCACAACACTTAAAAGAAATAGGCTACTGCAAGCTTGATAAGGCAAGAGACAAGAGACTGTTAGGTGTAGTGCCCGAAAGACAATTTGTGTAATTGTTTTTAATAATGAATGACAGAATTTATCTCACCTTATTACTTGCTTTGTGATTGTAAAATAATGCACTACTGCAAACCCTAAGTATATATGTATGTAACCACTTAACTTAGTGTATGGATTACACGTGAGGATTGAGTTAGTGGAGATATGCTTAAACTGTTAGTCCGTGGTGAACTTAATCAGAGTTTAGGGTCTCTTGATTAAAACACCCAGAACACCTTAGGGTGTGATAGTCTTATCTGGATTGTCGGTAGAGGGTACCTACGTGGGGCATTTATATATGATGGCATTCATATAGGACTGAACCGATTTAATCTGAATTTCTCGATATAATTCTGTAATCGAGGAATCTTATTAAATCATTAGATGATCATATATGGATCAACCTTAATCCTAAGGTGATCACCAGGGTGCTGCTTGTCTCGGGTAGTGTTTGATGTGTTAGTTACGGTTCACTTGAATATGTGTTCCAAGCCACTTCTCATTGGCACTATCCCCTGATGAGTGAGTAGTTCTGATTTTCACAGACATGGAATCCATTCCTCCTGCGGGAAGTAGAGAGACAGTCCCTTTATTTGTTAGCCCTAAGAAAGTGATCGATCCCGGGAGTTTATATTAGACTAATTGATCACTAGTCAGATATGTGAACTAATTGATCATCAGGGGGTTAATGGTAAGTAAGGATATGATATTCTGTGTCGGGTTTACGGAGACATCCCACACAGAGTGGACAGTCTATGGAGGGCTAATCCGTATGTAGTGATTATATCAATGAACGCTTATCCACTCTATGGGTTGAGTGTAAGTATATATCTGTAATTGGTAGAGTTCAGTTTCGGGTTTATGGTGGCGTAATCCCGGAATTAATAATTTAAGTATTCATATTCTGTTCGATGAATATTTTACTTAATTATTTGAGCTACTGGTTATAGGTCCATGGTCCCCAATGTGGCTCCTGTAATTCGGGCTGATATTCTTGTTTATTTGGGCCTCAGTGATAATTAATTGGCTGGGCTAATTAATTGATATGCATGGATATTATTTAGTTGGGCTAAATAATATAATACACATAAAAGACATTTTATGTGGGCTAATAAACCCTAATGTGGCGCCATTATTGATCTCTTTTAACACAAGAATTAATTTTCTTGTGTTATGAAAAATAAAAGATATTCTTGTTATATGATTGATTGGATGACATGTTATTTGTGAAGAGAGTTTGAGAAAGTAAATACTACTTGAGTAAACTTCAACTTGTTTATTCATGTTGAAAGAATGAGTATAAATAGATACAAGAGAGGCTCCTAGCTAGTAAAGTAAAAGTAACTTGAAGAGAGTTTGAGAAAGTAAATACTACTTGAGTAAACTTCAACTTGTTTATTCATGTTGAAAGAATGAGTATAAATAGATACAAGAGAGGCTCCTAGCTAGTAAAGTAAAAGTAACTAGAGCCGGCTAGAAATAAATGCTAGAGTCGGCTATGACTATGCTATTACATAATAAGACAAAAGATAGTTACTTTATGACCTTTAGGACATATTAATTGTTTATGTAATACAATTAATATGTCTCTTTGATACATAAAAAACATGTTACACTCTAACGTGTTATTAGTACAACAATGTAATATTAACCATATTTCTACACCCCCTCAAGGCTCGGGTTGTATATGTTAATACAAACCAAGTTTGCTACTCGATCTCGCCGAACATAAGCGGTGGAATTGCCTTTGTGAGAATATCGCATTTTGATCCGTGAAGGAACATATCGAAGTTGAATGATCTTGGCATCAATCTTCTCTTTGAGGAAATGTCTGTCAATATCAACATGTTTGGTTTTATCATGATGGACGGATCCTCTCGCCATGCATAAGGCCGAATTATTGTCACGACGAGTGTGTGATAGGTTTCGAGGAGTCTGCCGAAGTTCGCCGGGACCCTTTCTATCCATGAGCTTCACAAATACCCAAAACCGGTGCCCGAGTTCGCCTTTCGATCGCTTCTGTGAGACGAGGGTTGTTTCTTGCTCCTCCAGGTGACAAGATTTCCCCATACATAAGAACAAGAGCTCGTAGTAGACCTTCACAATGTGACGGCCCCCCAATCGATCGGTGTAGACCTTGATAGATCTCTTAGCGACTTGGTGAAATGTAGGCCTTGGCCGAGTGGATTTCAAGTACCTCGCATCCCGTTCACGCCTTCCCAATGTTGCTCGGTAGGGCAATGCATGAACTGGCTAACCAGACTGACTCCATATGCAATATCAGGTCTTGTATGGGACAGATAAATGAGTTTCCCTACAAGCCTTTGATATTGATCCTTCCTGACAGCAATGTCACCATGCAGCAGGGTATTACTGGGGTCTACTGGGGGTACAGCAGGTTTGCATCCCAAAGATGCCGCTTTCCTTCGGCGGGTCCAGCACATATTTCCTTTGGGAGATAGAGATACCTTGGTTGTTTCTTGCAATTTCCATACCAAGGAAGTATTTAAGATAGCCCAAATCCTTGACTTGAAAGACCTTTGCCAGTAGAATCTTCAAATTCTGGATCTCAGTAGTGTCATCACCAGTGAGGATGATATCATCCACATATACAATAAGAATAGATCTTTTCTGGCTAGTGGTTTTGATAAACATGGTGTGATCTGAGTTGCATTGATGATATCCAGCAGCTTTAACCACAGTAGTGAGTTTCCCAAACCAGGCTCTTGGGGATTGCTTTAGGCCATATAGAGATTTCCTCAATTTACAAACTTTTCCTTGAGTGTGAGGATTGGTAAAACCAGGAGGTACACTCATGTAGACTTCCTCAGTAAGGTCACCATTGAGAAAGGCATTTTTATATCCAATTGGTGAAGAGGCCAGTCAAGTTGGACAGCAAGAGATATCAGTATCCTGACAGTGTTCAGTTTTGCCACTGGTGCAAAAGTTTCTGTGTAGTCAATGCCATAAGTTTGAGTGAAACCCCTTGCAACAAGTCTGGCCTTATACTTGTCAATTGTACCATCAGCATTGTATTTGATAGTAAATAGCCACTTGCAGCTGACGGTCTTCTTGCCTTTAGGGAGAGTGGTTAAATCCCAAGTCTGGTTATCCAGGAGGGCAGTCATTTCTGTTTTTACTGCAGCCTTCCACTTATCATTTTGAAGGGCTTCCTGAATATTTCTTGGAATGGAGTGAGAGTCCAAGTCCTGTGTAAACATGGCAAAAACAGGAGATAACTGATCATAAGATAGATAATTATGAATAGAATGATCAGTAGTGCAAGATCGATTTCCCTTCCTGATAGCAAAAATAGGTCTATCATCAATGTCGCGAGCCGCCGAGAGTCGCAGGTTGCCGAGTCTCGCTGGCTCTGGTTCCGCAGGCTCGGGTTAGTAGGCTCGGTTCCGCAGGCGGGCACCGAGGGTCGCAGGGTGCCGAGGTTCGGTCTGCCGAGGGTTAAGAGTTTGCCGTGGGAACGGATTTAGGTCAATTTCAATCAGGTTTCCATCGTTGACCGCCTCGGAGACTTGCGTAGTAGGGAGTCCTTTCAAAGAATTTTACATCCATAGAATTGTAAAATCTTTTTTCGAAGGAGAATAACACTTGTAACCTTTCTGTCCTTTGCATATCCTAGGAAAATGCACTTGTGAGCTTTGGGATCAAGTTTGCTTGTGTGTGGGCATGGATATACACAAACACAAGACAACCAAAGATTTTTAGAGGTAATTGGGAAATAAGATGAGGGCGGGAGTGTGTGGTCGAAGGGTTTGGATAGGAGTTTTGAAGCCTAACACTCTGTTTGGGAAGTCTCGTTGATTAAGTATGTGGCGCTTAATATAGCTTCACCCCACATATACTTTGGAACATGTGTGGTGAACATGAGTGATCTAGCCATCTCCAAGCAGTGCCTCGTTCTTTCTCTCTCGCAACCCCATTTTGTTGAGGTGTTTCCACACAACTACCGATATGGACAATCCCCTTATCCGTCAAGAAATTACTGAGATGAGACTCATAGTATTCAAGTGCATTATCAGTCTTTAAGATCTTGATCTTAGTGTCAAATTGAGTAGAAATCATGTTGTAAAATTCCTGAAAAACTGTTCCAACTTCAGATTTATCCTTCATTAAAAACAGCCATGTGTTTCTGGTATGATCATCAATGAAAGTGACGAACCAACTTTTCCCTGTTATACTTTTTACTCTTGAAGGTCCCCATACATCACTATGAATTAAAGTGAAAGGTGTGGAAGGCAAATAAGGTAGTTTGGTATACACAGATTTGGTAAGTTTGGCAAATTGACAAATATCACATTGAAGATCATTGACATTACATCCTTTAAATAATTCAGAATTACGTACTTTAAATAACCAAAACTTGGATGTCCTAGTCTATAATGCCATAACATGATATTGTCTAAGGTTTGAGTGCAGGCTGCTGAGGCAGATTCAGTCTTCCGTCTTCAGCAGGGTTGACCACATACAATCCTGAGCAGGGTTTAGCCCTCCCAATCACTTCCTGTGAAGAAGGGTCCTGGAAAGTGCACTGATTCTTATTAAACACAACAGTCCAGTTCAAGTCTTTTGCAAGTTTACTGACAGATATGAGATTGCATTCTAATTTTGGAACAAATAGGACATCCTTTAGGCATATCTTATTAGTGAGTTTAACATTTTCAAAACCTTTTGCATGAGAGATAGAACCATCGCTAGCCTTAATTTTATGAGTTTGATGACATGGCATAAGGTGAGTTATGAGGTTTTTATTGCCGGTCATATGAGAGGAGGCCCCGAATCAACAATCCATGTTTCATTACTAATAGAAGAGTAGAATTTACCCGCACTAGTCCGAGTAGCCGTGTCGGTAGAGGGACTACCTTCTTTTTGTTGAGTGAGGAAAGCTTTGAATGCGCAAAGAACCGAGCATTCAACTTGTTATCATTCTCCTCATTATTAACATGTCCGCCCGACTTTCCCCGGTAGGCTTTGAGGATTTAGGCATGCCATGTAGCTTCCGCGGGTGTCCTTGGTGTGATTTGTGCGTTTGCGTGCTCACGCGAACAACTTCCCGCTTCGATCGGTAGCAGCTTCCCGACGGTCTCGGTAACCTCGGCGGGCTTCCGACGGTCGGCGGGGTTGTCGGCGGGGAGTTCAGCAGCATCACTTTTCTCCTGCTTTCCTCATGTTTGACTTTAGCAAACATGGATTTGAGATTGGGGAGAGGTTTTGTGGCAAGGATTCTTCCCCTAACATCATCAAGAGTAGAATCCAGTCCAGTAAGAAACTTGAATACTCTCTTTTTCTCAATAATGTCCTTATAAAGGGCGATCCTTGACATCATTCCAGGGGGTAAGTTTCCAACATATCTAGGTGTTGCCATGCCCTTGACAAGCTTGGTTGAAGTATTGAGTTACGTACATATCTCCTTGTCCGCAATTTTGAATCCGAGCTTCAAGTTCATACACTTCGATGTATTGTCTTTCTTGGAGTAAAGATCCCCGGCATTATCCCGCATCTCCTTTGCGGTATCATACATCATAAAGTTCTCACTAATCTCTTTTGTCATTGATCTTGTGAGAATAGTCATGACTTGATTATTAGTAGTATCCCATGCTTCAAATCCCGGGTCATCTTCGGCGGGGGCGGGTTTAGAGCCGACAGGTATCCCATCTTACCTTGTCCGGAGATGTACATTTTCATAGACCTTGACCACGGCAAGTAGTTGTTGCCATCAAGTCTATGATTTGTGTAAGATGAAGAGTCAGTGACCCCAGTCTGCTAAGGCAGCTGGGACTCAACTGAGGGTGAAGAAGCTTCAGATAATGAAGACATTCTTGATTCAGCAGGGTACAGGGTACTGAGAATTTGCAGCGGATTCAAGAGTTTAAGGCTCCGATACCATGAAGAGAGTTTGAGAAAGTAAATACTACTTGAGTAAACTTCAACTTGTTTATTCATGTTGAAAGAATGAGTATAAATAGATACAAGAGAGGCTCCTAGCTAGTAAAGTAAAAGTAACTAGAGCCGGCTAGAAATAAATGCTAGAGTCGGCTATGACTATGCTATTACATAATAAGACAAAAGATAGTTACTTTATGACCTTTAGGACATATTAATTGTTTATGTAATACAATTAATATGTCTCTTTGATACATAAAAAACATGTTACACTCTAACGTGTTATTAGTACAACAATGTAATATTAACCATATTTCTACAATTTGATTTCCTATTGGTCAATACATGTCACAATTAGTCATTAAGGAAAATATCCTTTTATTTTGTTTAATTAATTATTTATTTAATTAATTAATATTTGGAGACCAAGGATTTACTCTCATATAAAAAGAGAGTTATTCCAAGTGTATTGGCAATAAAAATTTTCGCCCCATATCACCAAAAAGAGAGGAAAAAAATAGTTTTCTTGTCTTGGGTTTTAGAAAAAGAAAAACTACAAGTTTTTCTTGGTGTTGCATATCAAGGAAGTGTTTTTATCAAGAAAGGTGTCCACCAACCACCGTTTGGAGAACACATTGGAAGATCAAGACTTCTCTTCCCACTATTGGTAATATAATCTTAATCCCCTTGTAGAAGTTAAATCCTTTATTTATGTATTGTAATATATAAATCGTGATCCATCCGCTGCGCATAGATCTAATTCGTTTAGATCTGAGCTCCTACATCCTTCAGAGACAACAAAGTCATCGGGTCCGCGATCTATCGGCTCTGCTACTTGCACGCTAGCTTAAATAAATATCTACTTATGCTTACTTGTCCTCAAATGTAAATAAGCTAAACCTTAGTCGGTAGGTTCCCTTATAAATAGGGAACAATGTAACTATTTGAAAGAGACATTAATAAAAAAGCAAGGCTAAGCCAATTTACTTACTCTCTCTTATACTAATTGGCACCACCACCGGAATTTCATAGCACCACCGTACACCGCCACTTTCACACACTTTTATAGCCAGATATCCACCAATTATCCATCGCTGAACAACCCGTGATAATTTCGACATTATCATATATATATAATGGGAAATTAGGGATAAGGACACAATCTGAAATATTATTAAGCATCAGGACAACTACATATTTTTTATAGGGAGAAGGACAACTGCATAATTTTTATAGCGAGAAGGACAAACAAATGAATCCCGAAAATCGGTGAATCTCCCTAGTGAATCCCGAAATCAGTGAATTTCGATAGTGAATTTTGACAGTGAATCCCGAAAATCAGTGAATCCCGACAATGAATTTTGAAAATTAGTGAATTTCGACAGTGAATTTAAACAGTGAATTTCGAACACAAGTGAATTTCGATAGTGGATAAATAGTTTTGTCCTTTATGCAAAAGTTTCAAAAGACTGTCATTCTATTCAATTGATGAAATATTTTTGTCTTTCTCTCTCATTCCCCCTATATATAATTTGGAACTTATTCTCTTTCATAAAAATGGTTAAACCCTAACAACGAGGGTGTCTAATTTCCCTGTCCCACGGGATGAACGAAAGTGCTATTCAAGTAACTTAGTAGCTCAGAGTTATCTGCTTGCTATTATATTAAAGAACTAGAAGAAGTCTGTCTTTTAGAAAGTTCGATCTCCTCACTTTAATTTAAAGTGAGTCCGGCTATTCTTTTAAAACCCCAAACATTTTACATGTCCTAAGGACACTTGTGCTTTTCCTAGCTATTACGTTCGGGGTAAGTCAAGTGCCTATCAAGTCGAACGACACGTTATTCTTAATGAGGTTCAAAACTAGTGGCCAATGGCCATGTTTACCCGGGCTTAACTTATTTATTCTCTTTTTTTTTTTGTTTGTTGAAATACTTATTTATTCTCTTGCTAGTGGGAAATACTTGCTGCAATATTTATGAAGCCTATCACCCCCACACAAAAAGTATGCTATGTTTTAGTACATTCAATTTTTTTTTTTTTTTTGAACGCTCGTAAAATTATTATGCATTAAATTATTGTACGTAGTTTATAACTAGCCTCCATGCACATGTGCCGTGTTTTGGAACATTAAAACGTTTTATTGAAGGTCACACCAAAATATAATACCGAAACATGATATAGTGAATTAGATTAATCATTTTTGTTCAAACGAGCACGATTGACTAATCAAGTTAATACAATAGGTAGTGTGTGAATGTATTGGTTGTCTATGTGTCCTATATTGATTGATACATGTGGTAGTGTGTGAGTGATACACTTGTCATCACTAGATTTGTTCTTGGTAGATATTTCTTCTAGTAATGTTGAGTATATTAGTGTCACATGATGAAATGACAGTCATGCATGCCATCTCTTGAATTCTCTAACAATAATAATACAGAACTAAGTGATATACTATGAAAGGACGATGAAGGGATCGATGCCGTCTCTTGAATCCTCTGATAGGCTCATGACGATGACAATATTGAAAGGACGATGGAGGGCTGAAGACCATCACTTGAATTATCTGATAGACTTCCGGCGATGACAATATTGAAATGATGATGTAGAGCAAAATGCCATCTCTTTAATCCTCTTATAGGCTTCTGAAGATGACAATATTTTATTAAATGTCACAATCTGAAAGGACGATGACCATTGCGAAGAAACTTTTAACATTTTTCTCAAATTATGTTGAAATAAGAATTATTTTCAGATAAAAACACAAATTTGATCAAAATATACTTTTTAGGTGTAAAATTAAAATTAATACTTTATTAAGTACTTCAACAATTATATCAAGGACAATAATGTAAATTTCAGTCTTTATAAATTAATAATAAAACATTTTATTTGAATTATAATAAATAATAATATGAGACAGGAAAGATATATACGGACGAAATGTAAAAGTGGGGAAAACGAAGAAGCATTCATCCAAATCGGGATATGACAAAACAAGGACAGAAGAGGTAAAAAAGAAAAAAAAAAGAAATCCACTCTAAAAGTACGGCTCTTTCTTTATTGGGCACACTGTTGATTCGAAGCCGGCCGACATGAGAAATTACTTAAAATAGACTTCCGAGAATAGTAATGTTGTATTAAATGACATAATATATTTTGAATACTTTTATCTAGACGGGTTTTATAACGAAAGAGAGTTAAAATATAAGAGTATGATACATTGATACGTATTGGTTGATACATATTTTCAATAATGATTGTACCGTAAAATCTCTAGTAGAGAAAATGCATTGGAGTTATTTCATAAAATTTTATGATATACTTCATCCGTTTTGAATTATCTGAGGCAGTTGTCAAAATAATTTGTTTCATATATATGAGCCAGTTACATTTTCAATGCAACATTAATGATATTTTTCATTTCTTTTTACCCTTATTTATTGCAATAGGATAGTAAAAAAATGCCACATCATCTAAGGACTTTTTAGTCATTTCATTTTAAAGTCAATACATTAACTCATTTTCGTAATATGTGTGATTTCTGCAACTGCCTCAGATAATTCTAAACGGAGAGAGTATAACATTTTTCGAAAATTTTATGTTATATGTCTATTAGTATCACTTCTACCAATTTCTCTACCAAGACCCCTTATCTCGTTGATTATGATGAAGCACATACAACATTCAATGAATTATACATTGTTATAAATGGTGTAAAGTTCCATATGACATGACGTTTATACTTTATGATACTCTCACGAGGCATCACAGAGCATCGTAATGGCCTTTGTGACAGTATATGATCTGGCTATGATAATCAAATCATATGGTAATTTTACATCATAATTAAGATTGTTTTCCACAATCACTATCGTAATATGTGACACATCATGTATTAATATTATTGATTATGATTAGAGTATAGCATGGTGAATTGATGCAGAACCTATTGTTGTGTTTAATTGGCTGTAACACAAACATTATTCAAACGACATTCATTTTATTATGATCAATGATATAAGTGTGAATTACGGGAAACGTAACGTCACACGTTAAGTTGAAAAATTCTCCCCTTTATATTAACGTGAGATACGAATATCTTGTCAACTCGGATTAGTTTATATAGGCCAAGCTAGTACGACCGGTCTAAGTAGTTAACATGATTCTTTATGATTCACTTAATGCCACCAGACCCGGAGTCTAGGAGCGTTATAGTTGGTATGAGAGCCAACTACAATACAGAATTATGGCGATGCACCGTAAGAGACAGTGTAAGAACAACCTCTAACTTGTTACCTTTGGTAGGGATGAGTTCGGGAACAGTCCCGGTGAGAATCCCAGTTGCTTTATAAATACGTAGTTAAAGTAAAAGAATTGTCACCCCATATAATTGTGAGATATTAATGGTTTGTTAACCCGGGCTAGTAATATTGGGTTAAACTAGAACGATCAAACAAGATAGTTAACCGGATCTTTTATAACGCATTAATTGACATAAGGCTATCAGGCATAGGGTGTAAGGGCTCTACGGTATGGGTAATTCTGCTGTAGGGACTGCCTATTACACTCAACCGTTGGATTTGTGACACATGTATAAACAAATAAAACAGTTTTATCTTTTTCTACACGTAACAGTCATCTGACAATCCGTTCTAATAGGGACTCTCAATATAAAAATTTCCCCTACGGTATATATCTGGACTCTATTATTAATTTTAACCACAAAAGGACAAAACAAGGGACGATATTTCTAAGTTTCCTACAAAAAGAAAAAAAAAGCGTCTGCAGAGTATCTGATTTTGGTCTCAGAAGTGTCTCGTCATCGGTTTTTTTTTCTTTCTCTTTATGGAGATATTTCTTTCCGATAAATCGACGGAGACTTAAAAGCACATATACTAGCTAGTAGCAGTAGTAGTAATAGTATCATTTTCCCTTCCATTCCCTTCCCTTCCCTTCCCTTCCATAAACACACTACCTCGATCTCTTTCCAAAATTAGGCCGAAACGAATCGAATTTCTTCTGTGTTAATCTGAACAATTTTTGGTGAAGAAAATGGGGAGAAGAAAGGTTGAAATCAAGAGGATTGAAGACAATAACAGGAGGCAAGTGACTTTTTCGAAGCGGAGGAGTGGTCTGATGAAGAAGGCGAAAGAGCTCGCCGTGCTCTGTGATGTGGATGTCGCCGTCGTGGTTTTCTCTAATCGCGGCAAGCTTTATGATTTCTCTAGCAATAACAGGTACGTCTGTTTCTAAGTATCTTCATTCTTCATCTTTTTGCTCACAGTCTCTTTCTTAAATTGTGTGATTTCGGTGTCTGTATTGTGGAAATGTGGATCTCAATTGGAAGATTTCTCAATTTTGAATGTTCATCCTTTTCATCTGAAAAGGAGCAAAATTAACCAAGTTTAGCTTAAGCTTAACCACGTTCTTCTGCACTAAAAGCTGAAATCACTGAATATCAACATTTAAGTAGGTGTGTGACTAACAAAACGACGTCGTTTTGATTTTTTCCTTTTTTTAATAAAGTTGAGTGGGGTCAGGGTCATGTGACCTCTGGAACACGTGGATCCGCCACTGATTGAAGAAGCAAATTGTTAATGCAGCCTTGGGGTTTGATCTCCTGACCTTTAACAACAATTTTAATAGCTTAACCACTCCATTAAACAAGCTTGTTGATCTGTACCAGCTACTGCAACATATATATATATATACTTCAACTAATCTAATATCAAAATATATCTGGATATACTAGTAATTTCATAAAAATCGAGGGGCACGTGTCCGGCCTTAGTAGATCCGTCCTTGGCTCCCATGAAAAAACATTCCACCATACCACCACCGGTGGTGATTTCAATTCTTCGGAATGCTAACCAAATTCTTGAATCACTTTGTATGTGTGTTGTTTTTTTTTTGGTGTGAAAATTTGGGGAAAAGAAAATTTCGGATTCTAAAAAAAGAGCCAAAGGCAAGGAGGGAAGGTACGTGGCGGGTGTGTACCGTTTTCGTGATAGTATTTGGTTTTCCTTAATTTACTACATTTGTTTTTTTCAAAATAAAATTACTACTAATATTTATTGTGAACTAGGCAAAAAAAAAGTAGAAGCATCTTCACACTTGGACTTAATTTATTAACATTTTTTTTGAGGAAACTTAATTTATTAACATTAAGAAAGCTTTGTCATCATGACTCTATATTATCGGTTTATAAACATATTTTTCTATATATTTATTCACTATATGTAGATGAATGTATATAAAAACTTTATAATATGCATTTATCAACTATCTACCCACACGAACTAGTTTAAGTTTTCCATTTTCTCACTTGCGGTTGTCACAACCTAATTTTAACGCCAATACAATAGATCTATAAAATGTGAAATAGTTGTTTTTTCACATAATTAATTAAAATGTAATTTATATCAATGAATAATTAATTAATGCATCAGGATATACAACTTATTGTGCTTAAAACTGTTTATCTTTCTAAAAAAGTATGAAGAAGGAACCTAAAAAAAATATTGTATTCTTAAGAAGAAAATAAATTATTCAAAAAAAAAAAAAAGAAATGAAAAGGGAAGATTCTTACTTGCTACCTCCATTCATATGGATGAGGTGATTTAATCTGTATCGTCAGTTTTTAAATTGAATTAAAATTGTGTGTTCAAATCATTTCGTCAATTACTTCACCTTAAAAATAAAATTAAAAGACACTTTTCACCTGATAATTTCCAGAAGAAGATGTGGTGTATTTTTGTTTTTTTTTTTGTTTTTGTTTTTTTTTGAAGGTGAGAAGATGTGGTGTAGAGAAGCCAAGTTTTGGTATCCATACAAATACATTACTACTAAATAAAACCTGACAGCCACAATTAAAGTCTCATCTCAATATAATATATTTGAATGGTTGGCATTAGTTGGGGTGCACGTTGGCTCTGAATTAGTATTTTTTTTGCTTCTTTTGTCTACTGGGCCAAAGATAGATATTTTCTTTAAAAAGGTTAACCAAAGCTAGCTGGGACAAAGATACTTTTGCCAAAGGTTTGACACCTGGCACATACTTTGGAAGTCCTCACTCATGCATTAAATTAAGGGCAATTTTTTTAAATTTATTTACGTCGAAGACACACGTAAATGATTCTAAAATATACAATTTAAATTTAAATTGAAATTGTGTGGTCTAAAATAATCCACGGACTCACCAACTTCCGATAAATTACTTAGTCTAAATTTTTTTTTTGAGGTGGGTCTAGCCTCTACCTTCCACGCATTTTAACGCGTCTTATTTATACATATAAGTCCTCTAGACAATAAAATTAGAGAAGAATTATAGTGGTGGAGTGACTTTAGAGGTATATAAAAAGTGGAACGGTGTGATTAATCCATATCATACCTACAATACAAATTGACTAAAATATCCTTCCCCTTCTTCCCAAAAAAAATAAAAAAATAAATACCCCTTCAGCAACTTCCATCGTCCCTATCCCTAAAAAGCCAATCCCTCTTCAACCAAAAATCCCAAACCATACAATCAAACACTCTGCTTCTCTTACTTTCTACCAAAGCCTATTGGTCTTTTACCTGTTCCAACCCACTTCGGTTCAAGTAGTTTATCTGTTAACTGAGAAGGTGGGTGGATGCAGTACTCCATGCTCCATTCCTTCACTTACATAGCAATTC